>CM067352.1:25055877-25168377 GCA_034190875.2 Urechis unicinctus | reverse complement strand
TGTTCTCTATGAGTTAGTCACAAATGTACTCCCACAAGAAGTGTTCTCCGTTAGCGATCTATATCCATTCTGCATTGCCATGGGAACTAGTAGGCGCATCTGGAACTTTCTAGAGGCCGGTCCCGAACGACATACACTCTTTGAATCTCAATGTAACAAACTAGTCCGGCCGATATGAAGCAACAAGAGTCGTAGTAGAGCACTTACGTCATATCGTAGGAGCATTCCCTGACTTCACCAATAATCAAGACCCTAAACCAAATATGGAAAGCACTACATTACTGAACAACATATGCGATATTTACTTCTTGATCTCATTGGTTATTATCTAACACTCTAAGTATCAGCAAATACCTCCAGGAAAAGTCTGTAGAAGTAAGAAGGAATGCAGAAATGTTGAAAACTTTAAAAGCTTTGGAAAATCGCTGAAACTTTAGGTATCAAAAAAATAAAACCAAAGCACAGGATTCTCATCCGAGGAAGCAAGAGTTCCTTGTCGAGTGTAAGCCCTGATTAGAGATTCAGCAAACGAAAGTGCCACTGGATCAAACTGTCAAAGACTTCCATTGCATTTCTACCTATTATTTTGGATTAGGTGACAAGTAATCACGATTTATTGGTAGTGACATATTTCTTGCACTCGGTTGCATTATTTTCAACCTGCTGTGTCTAATGAGCACCATCAACTTGCAACTCATCATGGTGTTGATCTCAATCTTCTAAAGGCAGGAAAGCAAATCATCGCACAAACCTTCTCGTACCATACGCATATCTCAGACTCATTGCTGTTGGTGTTGTTGAAACTGTTAACAAGAACGGACTTAGCACAATTCCTGCTCCATCCTGTGCTGTGGTACGCTCTTTCTGCTGTGTCAGACAAATGCAATCATGCTTGAGGAATACAATGGGTCAAATGCGACTGACCAGTGTGGAAACAGTTAATAGTGAGTGAAAGTATGCAACCATATCTGTTGGCAAAAAAAGCTGACGAAATTATTGACATTATTGCTGCTAAGAAAAACAACATTTCTTTAAAGTTTTTTAATTTGCGCTCACTGTTAAAAGTTGATTGTTCATGAAATTGCAGTCAAAAGCGCCCTATGGCAACAGCAAACCAGAGAAACCCCTTAAGCCTATTTTCCTGTAAAGACAGACCATCGTTCCGCTCAGCTCGGATTCTCATACGTTGAAAGCATCCCAAGACACTTTTGTTGGAGCTATAGATGTTTCAGTATCAATAGAGCCAGTTTCCGAGCAAAATTGGGGTAGATGCAATTTAGATGCCATGGACATAGAAGTGGTAACACGTCTACAGTCATTTATTATATGGTAGGATTCCATTCTTCTAAAAAATAATAATATTCAATAACTAGTTATACGCTTAGCCAATAAAGACAAAAATAAAGATGCATTACTCATAGAAATAATGTCAACATTATTCTTCAAGAATAAATAACATATTATTATTAAGAGCAATTTCAGTAAAGTTTTGACTTGATATCGTTGCCCAATACATAACAGACCAAATCAACTTTCCATTGAGATTTGTCATGATCACTTATATAGGCATCACTATCTACTTCATAATAGGTTTACAACCACGGCGAGAACAACCCTGGACTGAGTTGAGTTAATGCCTCTGTGGACCAATAAAAAGATAGATGGGTCCCGTTTGCGCTCTCTTGTGCTATCAAGGTTCACCTGAGAGTTGTTGCTCGAGGTCAGTGATAGCGCCAACGAGCACAAACGCAAGTCAAAAGATTGATAGAAGAGCAGGAAACACGTCATAGGGACGCCGAGAGAGCCTGCTATTCTTATAGCAAGAGGCCTGTTGTAATATAGGTTGATTAAAAGGACGGGGATATTCGTTCTGTTTATGGCTTGATGATGTTAACATTTGACTTCAATGGGTGGATGGTCAGTGTATCGCCGAGACACTTTGGCCTGTCAAAATGGCGGCTTCAGATATGGCTATAAATTCAGTAAAATGTCTCTCTCCAACGCATAATCGACATGGAGCCGGCAATAAGACAATAAAGGAATCTCAGAGCGCAATTATGCAGCTCTGTCAAAATGAAGACAACATAGCCGTCACCATGAGAGGGAGGTTTTAAATGCTACAAATCCAACTTGTATGACACGGGGACCGTAAAAGAAAGTCTGATAAAACGACGACCCGAGATGTCAGGCTTAAAAAAATCATGGCACCAGTTGCTCGTGTCAGCTTTCACCGCAACCCACCCCCGACATTCCATCCATCCCCACATCCTTCCCATACATCCCCCGTCCCCATACACACCGTCTTATTTAAATGATGCAAGGCTTGTCCTTCAGTTACCGTTATGAACTGATCAAACTGGTTCATCCATTAAAAACCAAAGCCATTGCGCTTTTAGTAAGAGTTAGGAGTTGGCGGGTGATGCAATCTTCGTCTCAATACGTCACAATGTGAAAAGCGTCTGTGTCATAATGGTCACTGGGCCGGTTATGGCGGGGACGGTTTTGACAGCTAAACACGTGACGGTTATAAAGCAGCCAACCGGTGGATTACGGGTGGCATCCTGATCAGTAGATGATGCGTTGGACCAGGGCAAGAGACGATGGGGTTGAGATTGGGCAGGGATTGGGCTGGTTGTATGCCAGATGGTGTACACTTGCTAGGTGGGGCAGCAGTTGTTGGATCAGGGGAGAATGGGGTGTTGATTACGGGTCGATTGCTGGGTGGGGATGGGATGCTGAATAAGAATGGGGTGACGGGTGGGGGGGATGCCTTGTAAACATGGGGTGCTGGGTGGGGATGGAATGCTGGGTAAGAATTGGATGCCGGGAAGGTTTGACAAAATCGTACAGTAAGGCAGTCATTTCGAAATACCCTTGTATGAAATTGTTTTCTCTGTCCGTTTAATCAAACTGATGCTGATAAAAGCGCCATATCTGTAAGTTTCATAAAAACGACGGGGTCTTAATAGGACTCACAAATTCCCCATTTGATAATGTCGATTGCAAACACATCACTGTTTAAAAGCTTTTTAAAATCTTGGATCTGTTTTCTATCGAACGAGTTGCGCCGTTTTATATTGATCCCAATTATGCCAATGTTTCACAATGCATCCAAAATGAATTAATGGATTATGAGAATTGCAGGCTAAAAACCACAATGAAAACATGCCTGAGTTGGATTAAATTATTGCCTCTGAGGATCAGTCATGAGATAGATGTGTCCTGTTAGCATTACCCCGCGCTCTCAGCGTTCACCTGGGAAAATGTCGTCATCGTGTGCGATAACATATTCAGATATGAACGCTAGATTGGTAGGCCGGGGAGTGCATCTTGGGATATCAGGGGCGTAGTAAACATGTCACAGAAATATCTGGCCACACGTTAACGGACGCTGGCAGCGCTGGAAAAGTCATAGGTACGTATAGAGCAAGAGAAACATATGTAGGTTTTGGATAGACGCAATTATCACAAGTGTCCATCGTAGGGCATTTTGGTGCTGTCTGTGAGAGGAACGCTAGCCATACATTAACGGGACTCGGGTAGTACTGGAAAACGTCATAGGTACGCATGGAACATGAGATACATGTTTTAGTGTCGGATAGACGCAGTTATCACAAGTGTCCATCGTAGGGCGTTTTGATGATGTCTGTGAGAGTGGCACGTTGCTTGTTTGTCACTAACCTTGTTGAACTGTTTATCACTCAACGGATGACGAGGTTCAAAGAATGAAATGTCAATTCTAAATTTCAAAAGATATACGATATATTTTCTCCTTTATTATTTACATATTCGGCTAGTACAGAACTAGCCGAATATGTCAATAAATGGCAGTAGGTAGAGGAGGTGAGGGAGGTTTATCTGGAGTCTGGAGGTGGTACAGATGATATCTGCCTCTCGATATGTCACAATGGAGACAGCATCGGGGCCTTTATATGCGTTGGGTGGGCTATAGCAGATAGCTTTGTGCCAGCTTAACATGAGGCAACTACAACGTGGGTTACGGGTGGCATGTTACAAGTACAGGCCCATCCAAACAACGTGTGATGTCTTGTAGGTCTGGGGAAAGAGAAGAGGGTAGTGGTTAGGGATAGGGGTGGTTATGTGCCTTAAATGCTATGTTGGATTTACAGGCCAATCGATGCTAGATGCGGCTTTGGATGAGCATGGAGTGCTGGGTTGGGATGCGGCAAAAGACTGGAATCGGGTCTTGACATCTTTGTAGTTATAATCCTTTAGTGAAAACAAACTCGAGGTCCAAATAATATGCAATCCTTGTAATCCACTAATACATTGTGGCTGCCCCGGGAAACTGGGGCCGAAGTTTGATTAATATCAAACACAACAACTCTTTCAATAGGAAGCATTTTTAGGACTTAAAAGTTTATCAGAGAAGTCGACATGTTTACAACGGAAAAAGTCAGAGGGGGAGCCATTTTGAGACCTCTATTTCAAAACTTCCGGCTTTTATATTAACTATGGCACTCGTTAGAGTATACGTTTCACTACAAAACCAGGGAAAGTAATTTCATATCGCGAAATGCCTACCTGACTGCAGGATTGTTTTCTGAATTTCCTACGAACTCACTAGTATGTACAAAGACCATATAATACACTCGTTTTGCTTTAATAAGCCTCCTTTAAACATCAGTAACCCCGTCACACACACATTCTCACTTAACCCGGTCCCCTGTCAAACCGGTCCCCGACAGGGCCGGCCGCTGACCATTATGACCCAGACACCGTCTATATTGTGACATATTAAGAAGCAGACAGCATTAGAATGAAGCTGGCAGCTGAACAAACTGCAGACAACAAGTCCTCAAATAGCTTCATCGATGTCATACTGGAAACGGTTTCACGATGGAGTGGTGCTACAACAAGTGAAAGTTTGGCATCAGATTACTACCATCAGCTGACTATGACAAGAGCCACAATGACTTCCGCATCTATCCCATAATTTGGGGTTATAAACATTGATACATCCATACAATGCACTACAATTGCTGACGTATGTGATGTAGTTTCATCACGCTATTACAGTTTAACAGAACCACGAGATCCTGGACTGATACCTCGTACAAAACAGACGAGAAATATCCTAAACTTGGTATTTATCAAGTGTTGTTGAACGCTGATGCAAATAACTAGGGTTGTATGTGTATCTGCGTCTCTAGTGTATCCCCACGACTTATCGATTTGGATGTGCTGCTATCAATCAGTATATGAGTTCTGCCTTCCACCATTCAATATAGCAGTGGACGGTGCTCCTGAACCAAACACTGCGATAGGTTGCGCGATATAGCCGACTGCATCATGCCACATGGTACCATAGGCTACGCGATAAAGCCGCTTGCCTCATGAAACATTGTACCACATTGTACCATAGGCTACGCGATAAAGCCGCTTGCCTCATGAAACATTGTACCACATTGTACCATAGGCTACGCGGTAAAGCCGCTTGCCTCATGAAACATTATACCACATTGTACCATAGGCTACGTGATAAAGACCCGTGCATCAGCAATCAGGCCACATTGTACCACATTTCATTACGGCCAGCAATTGGCTCAGGCAAACTTGTAACTATTCCGAGTCCGCCATTGGGTACAAGTGCATGGGGGTATTGGAAAAAGGGGCTGGAGCACGCGCGTTTAGGGCTTAATTAATTGCCGGGCTTGGTTTCTTTCTGTGGAACATTATGTCACGTCGTTTGTTTAAACCGCCTCAACTGACTCTATGCTAGCCACGTGTCTTATTCCGCCATCACACATCAAACGAGTTTTTATCTGTCTACCAATCTTCAATTATTTCAACCAATGTCGATTTCAAGCATATTAAACCTTCCATACATGATATATACTCTCATGTCGTCTGAGATGCGTTTGTGTTTTTGACAAAGCTGCATAATTGCCCACATTGGTTATTGCTTTATCATACGGGTGTGTAATGAAATTAATAGCCGCCATTTTGACAACCCAAAATGCCCCGGTTATACATTGCCACTCAACCCATTTATTTCAAGCATGTTGATTTGGTGAGTCACATTGGCTCTTAACAAAAAGTCATATAGAACGAATGTGGCCGGCATTGCTACACCGCCATCCTTCAACAAGGTTCTAGACTTCAGAGTTTACCATTTTGGTTTAATTAGAATTTTGTGTTAACTTCGTATAAAACAGCAACAGAGGTATGAATATAAAAGTGGTCGATCTTCAATCCATACATTCCCAGTGTCCCATTATTACCCTACACCCCATACCTACCCTCGCCTCATCCCATCACTGTACGCCATCAGAAACTCGATGCCCAAGCACAGCCCAGCTACACCGAACCCAGTATATATTGCCCCACCTAACCAGCTCATTCCATTAGAAGCATTAATACCATTTTTCCAACATAACTTCACGTTACGTCGTCTCTTATCCTGGACCTACACAACAATCCACTCCTTTGTTCAGACAGGGCTTTATTTGTAGGATGCCACTCATTACCCACTCCTCGTTCAATCTCAATCCGCCTCGTGTTTAACTGTCAAATGGGTCCCCATCTTGGCCGGCCACTAACCGTTATGACCCAGACGCCGTCTTTATTGTGACATATTGAGAGACAGATAGCATCAGAATGAAGCAGGTAGCTGGACCAATAATTTAGATCTATTATTTCAAGTGCATTTGTCAACTTGTTGCTGTCGTAACACAAAGCCAACAGACGTGGGTTTATATAACACTGACAAATGCATTGCATATCTAGAGGCAAGCTCGATATGAATGGGTTAAGGGGCAAAGAATTGTCGGGATACATTTGGCTGTCAAAACGGCGACTAGAAACATTGCTATCAAATTCCATTTGACGATCGACCTAACTCACATTTGTTATGGGGGCGGCTAAATGCTGATGAGAGAAGCTAATCCTACCCACTTGCCCCCAGTGGCAGCTTGGCAATTATTGCGTTAGCTGCAAACAATTGCGGCTTCATAAATTAAATAGAGCTCATTGAGCTTTATGTTAGGGTGACTATCTGCGCTGTTAAGTAATGTACTGTCACTGATGCCTCGTAATTTCTCGCTCAAGCGCACCGTCTACAGCTAACCAGCCACACATATGATAGAACATATTAATTTAAGTCGTGTGGATAAACCACATACATAAATACAAATACAACAAAAGCTGACCTGCCAACCACTGAGTTGATAAACTTTCCCATCCACTATACACGTTGAATGAACCCAGATATTATGCAATATCAGCTTTCTCAATATGTCACAATAGAGACGGCGGTTATAATGGTCAGTGGGCTGGCTATGGTGGGGACCATTGTGGCAGTTAAATCCGAGGCGGCTGTATAGCAGACACAAAGTGGATTAGGGTTTATATCCGACAAGTAAAGTCTCGTCTGAACAATGGATGGAGTGTAGGTCCATGGATCGAGGTTAGGTAGGGAAAGGGGTGGTTGTGTTTCCGACGAGGTTAGTTGGATTGGTTTATCAATTGTTGCTGGATTGAGTATGGTGATGTTATTCAGCCTCGTGCTGGAACGAGCGCCATATCTTAATGGGACTCACAACATTCCCCTTACCCACTTCCACTCTGATACTTTTGATCGCAAACAAGTCCACTCCTCTGTTAAATCATGGTACACTATTTCATCTGCGACATTTAATACAATTATCCAACAATTGTATCCCCGTGCAGCCATAATGTATGAATGGATTATAAGTATTCCTTTTATTCTACAGATTTAAAGCCACAAAGAATAGCTATGGTTGGGTTGATTAATTCGTCTGAGGATCAATTAGAATACAGATGGGCCTGGTTGTGTTTCCCTAGGCATCGTGTTCCCTTGGGAGATTGTCATCATCGCGTGCGATGACGTCACGGAACAAACATTTTTGGGGGACTCAAACACACGGGAGTCAGTGACGTGGGAAGCACACTGGACAAACTGACCACAAGTCATAGGGACCCTGGGAGAACAACAGGGACGGCACTCATCACTGGGACGCTGGAAGTGCATGAAAATGCCATAGGGACGCTGGCCACGCGTCATTGTGACGCAGCCAGATGAAATCTCTACCTGTGATTTATGCGAGCAGAAGCACAATACTGAGGTAAGTTGACTATGTGGTAATGCCCGGGACATTCGTTCTTTATCGTGTCCAAGTTCGAATCAATTTTACTGATTAAGTTACCACGCATGATTTAAACGCGATTTTGTCGGAACTCATTAAGTTATCAAAATGACGATTCGTTTCGCTGCTGCGACTTTCTCCAACGCGAGTCACCCATGGAGCAAGCTAATGAGGGGACTGTACAGCTCTGTCAACGCGAAAACGACATCTCAGATGCAATGAGAGCGCTACATCAATGTATGGCAAGTTTTATGCAAACGACATAATATAATCCCCTACAAAAAGCTACCCACCCCAACAATGAAATAAACCCGCCTTACGCCAAACCCCTAGCCACTTGTCCAGTGGCGGCCTGGCAATAATTGCAAGTTTGCTGTAGATAATTGCTGGGTCGTAAAAGAAATGGGGCGCATTGTGGAATGTTGGTGGAGGCACTTTGCAATGTGAAGTCATACGCTGTCATGAATACCACGCGTTTCTGTCTCGCAGTTTATCGCAATTTCTCGGTCGAGAGCTCAGTCCACAGCTTATCAGCAAGGCGGGCGCTAGAACACATATACGGATCAATATTGTCAAATCTGAATATGTATGGAAGTCGTTACAAAACAGCCAGTTGGAGCACATCTGTAGAGACAATATTTCATGAGCCCTAATTGTACACTTTTTGTCATACGTGCAATATAGTTACCAACAAGACGACCAATGCAGTGAACTGGTGGATTAAACAAATGAACAACGCCACCAGCTCATGATGGTAGCAATCCGGCACAACTGGTTTTCCATGTACAATACCCCGCTCCATTCTTGAACCGTCTCCTCTGCTGTTTTTAAACCCGATGACCCGAGAAGTCTGGCAGATAGTCATAACGTTGTTCACATCCCATCGTATCCCCATCCACGACGTCTCGCCTACTCCTCATCATAACTAATGCCTCGTCCTCATTTTTAATATGCGTAACGCTTGACCGTGATTGGGTGCCGTGTGGGGAAGGGTGCTGGGGTGGGATGGGTGCTGGGTGGGGATGGGTGCAGGTTGAGGAGTGTGTGCTTGGTGGGGATGGGTGCTGGCTGAGGAGTGTGTGCTTGGTGGGGATGGGTGCTGGGTGAGGAGTGTGTGCTTGGTGGGGATGGGTGCTGGTTGAGGAGTGTGTGCTTGGTGGGGATGGGTGCTGGGTGAGGAGTGTGTGCTTGGTGGTGATGGGTGCTGGGTGAGGAGTGTGTGCTTGGTGGGTGATGGGTGCTGGGTGAGGAGTGTGTGCTTTCTTTATGTGGGGATGGGATCACTGGGTGAGGAGTTGTGTGGTTGAAACATCATGGGTTCTATTTGAGACACATGGCGTGTGCTTGGTGGGATGGGTGCTGGGTGAGGAGTGTGGGTTAGGTGTTAGGTTGGAATCGAGCGCTGTTTGTTGAGTACAAAAATTCTCTTTATTTACAGACTGTTCGATCACACTTTCAATTATCGACCGATTTGTCGATTATCAATTCTTGAAACATCATTAGCTTCTATTTCTTACACATACGGCGTCCTTCTATATATATATAGATATATATATCCGGGACTATCGATATAGTAGTGCCGTATATATATAAAAATAATTGTATATATATAAATCTCTATATCGATTTCTATATATTATATATTAATACCGCCTAGAGTTCGTCGTGTATTTCTAGGATTCAGTTCATGTCACGACCATGAGTTGAATGCGATGCTTGCGCTTGCTCGCTGTCAGCCGAACAAAAATCTCCAGATCTCTCAGTGCTATAGTCATGACTGAAGTCCTATTGCAAAAAGTACACTCTCATGATCTGTTACAGCTTTCATACAGAGGTTCCCATTGAGTTGTGTGCGTGTGGGTGTGTGCGTACCAGCAAAGGTGTTTGTGTGTGTCGTTGTGTCTGTCTAAATGAATGTGTGTTGTGTGTGTGTTCACATGTGTGTGTATATACCAATCCAACGAATATTCAGTTATGCTTACCTAAGCATTAATGCGACCCGAGGTACAAGATGCATTTGCGTTTCGACACATATAAAGCAATGACCCGTCACAAGTCATAGTTGGTTAATATTATAATTTTCTTTCGTTACGCTTGGTATTGGGTGGTGGGTGAAATGGGTGATGGCTTTTTATAATAGCCTGTTTGAGCGTCGCATTTGTTTTGAATTCGGGCTATCGTGAAACGTTTGATCAACAGTGAACATGGCACTGCTCTCAACCAATTTGAATCAAATTTAGTATCATGTGAAATTGTTTCAATGAAACGGAAATGTCAAGCTGACCACCCAACAGAAGCGGATGCATTTCTTAGCACGGTCTAGATGAAGGGTGTTTTCACAAAAAGAAAGCCACTCTAGACCGATATATGAGATGTCGCGCTCGTTCGAGCATCAGCTTAATTACACAGACAGGGAAAATAATGCCATGCATTATGATTCCGAAATAACATTATGATTCTCGATTGTTTAGCACATGTTTAAACAGTCAGCTAGTCCATTAAAAAAATCTTCATTTCTAGCGAGCTACACCAAGCTCCAACCCTCACCTCCTGGTACTCAAACCTTCACCCATAGCACCCATCCCCATTTGGAACTTACCCTCACCCAGCAGCTGTTTTTTTTTTCAATCCGTATGCCCTATTCCCTAGACACTCATCACTCTCTTACCACAAAGCATCCTATCCCTACCAGCAACCTGTTTCCACACAAGACTATATACCTACACAGCATCCGATCCTCATTCCAACTCTGCGTATGTAGCCCTTCAAAACTTAACCTGACCGACACACAACTACCACTTTCCCTACCCAACTTCACCTCACGTCCCCTTTTACCTTGTTTTTCAGACAGGAATTTACTCACATAATACCAACCGTTATTCACTTTACATCCATTCTGTAGCCGTCTTGTATTCAACCGTCAATATGGTACCAACCTTGGCTCTCACAACGACCATTGTGCCCCACGTGCCATATATATTGTGGCAGAAAGCCTGATTTTGCCCGCATCCCAGCTACCCACTTCCAACCAAAACTCCACAGCCCACAGCTCTAGTCAGTATTGGTGTTGATCTTAAAAAGACAAGGCCAATTTCTATGCAGGTATTTTACGATACCTCAGGAAACACAAAGTTATATCAATATTCAAGGATATCTTGAATTCTTGTCTTTGCTATATATTGACTTTTCGGGAATATATGTGTTCATATTTACAGCATATACCCTTCCCTTTTGAGTCTGTCTTTCAAGTGTGTAAACATTGCTGATTGTAGAATTGATGATGAGTTGAGGCGTAAGCGTGACGATGATGAGGTGAGGAGTAAGCGTGACGATGATGAGGTGAGGGGGAAGTGTGACGATGCGTGAGGCGGATGATGATGATGAGGGGGGGTAAGCGTGACGATGATGAGTGAGTTGAGGTGACGATGATGAAGCGTGATGATGATGAGGTGATGAGATGAGTTTGAGCGTGACGATGATGAGGTGAGGGGTAAGCGTGACGATGATGAGATGAGGAGGAAGCGTGACGATGATGAGGTGAGGGGTAAGCGTGACGATGATGAGGTGAGGCGGAAGCGTGACGATGATGAGTTGAGGCGGAAGCGTGACGATGATGAGGTGAGGAGGAAGCGTGACGATGATGAGGTGAGGAGGAAGCGTGACGATGATGAGGTGAGGAGAAAACGTGACGATGATGAGTTGAAGGGTAAGCGAGACGATGATGAGTTGAGTTGAGGAGGAAGCATAGAATCATTCGAGGCGGCTTAAGCAAACAACAGGACATAATTCATCATAAAAAGCTACCAATGCCGACAAACAATTAAACCATTTATCCGCGCGTTTCATTCCCTTATTCCAAACCTCTATCCACTTGTACCCAGTGGCGGTCTGGCAATAACAGCACGTTTATCGTAGACGATTGCTCACTCTGAAATTAATGAGGCAAAATGTGAAATAACAGCGATGGCAGCAATGCCGTGTCCGTACTGATACCAGACTATTTTTTTTGGGTTATCGCAATTCCATCACTAATCGATGATAGATCACATATACTGATTGATAACTCAGATATATTGGGAAGTGGAGGTGATAAATAACAGGCATGAATACAAATACAACCACTGCTATTTGGATCATCTGATTGATACCTCATATTGTAAAATAACCCCTTTTAAAATCCTCATTTATTCTGTTGATAAAAATTCCTGACAGATATTTATCGTATCAATCGACCCTAACATTTAATTTCGTAAGAAAACATTGCTGTCGATTTTTATTCTATCTTTCCTAAAGAAGGGGGCCACGAGTTAACCACCTGGAGTGTGTATCCTGTTCATCTACAAACCACATATCATGATATGATATTAGCGCACGCAGATTGCACTACATTCACCACTTTCTTCCTGCTTTCTGGCAAGGACATGGTGCTACACCAATTGCAATTAAGAGCAGACCACGTGATCGATAACTTATATGGATATCTTATGCTAAAAAAGATTTATAACCATCTCGAAAACAACCTAAATTGGATTGATTTAATGCATCCATGGATCAAGAAGAAGACTGGTGGGTCCTGTTTTCCCTCCGTGGTGCTATCAGCGTTCAACTAAGAGATATTCATCATGGTCTATGAAAACGGACAGCCGGAGCTCAGGAAGCACGTCGTGAGAATGAGGGGAAAGTGAGAAACATGTCATTGGAATAAAGGGAGCGCGGAAAACACGCCAAATGAATGATGGGAACACAGAAAACACATCACAGAGATGTTATTATATGAACATGGCTTGCTTGACGATTTGGAATTAATTATGATCATAAGAGGCCTGGAGTAGTATCAAAGAACTTACCACTACGCCAAGAGGGCTCACTCTCGACAAAATATTTGAACACTCCAGCTGTGTTCAGCGCGTTGCCTATATAACGTCTGTCTTGACAATACGTGGGAAATTGGAGGTACGGTCACCTTGATCAATAAAATACAACAATTCCTTCAACGATTATCAACAGTCCCATGTGGTTGTGTTCGATTCTATGCTAGCGCTACTTGACGGTGGGCATGCTGGAAATGCCTACTACATAAGCCAGTTAGAGTGAGCCCTTTTAGTGTAGCTATAAACATTTGAAAGTGAGGCTGGCTTGAAAAATCGGGCGCATATGTGGAGATACATGTCAATATATAATCCATATGGGTCGATAGCCAATGGTTAGCCGGGACCGATCAGCCACCTAATACATTGATATGAATTGATACACGTCCCTCTACACCGCCGAGTGGACATGGAGACGACAATATGCTAATGAGAGGGAGCTATAGTGCGGATTAAAGAAGCTCTAAGAGTTTTTTACATAGATAAATGTCAGGTATTGTGCGCTGCAAATCGACAATTGTCGACATGATGGTCGGTCCAGTATGACAGACAATCACTCTGTAGTTGTTTGATGAAGTCTGCAGACGTGTGGCTAGCATAGAATCCGCCGAGATGGCGTAAACAAATGACATTACATAATCCCCTGTGAATAAATACCAACCCCCTCACTCCAAATCCCTCCCTACTTGAGCCTAGTGGTAACCTGGAGTAAGTTGCAAGTTTGTTGTAGTAATTACTGGTTCGTGCGTAAACAGGGACACGACGCGGTAAAAAGCTGTAGCTCCTTGTAATGTGAATAGTGGCTGTCTGCAATGACACGCACCAATATCTCGTACTTTATCGCAATTTCGAGTGCACCGTCCACAGCTAATCAACTTCGTGGATGGTAGACCACATAAACTGACTGATTTGGTCATATCCAATTATAGACGGAAGTCGTGGAGATGAACCGCAGGAATGAATACAAATACAAACACAATAAGTTTGGTCAGCGCTCGTCAAGAACTGGTAAAATCTGCATCGTAAAATATTCCCTCCATTATACACATAGAATCAGCACACAGACAGATTTCAGAGGCAATCACTGCATATCGACATCTGGGTTTTGTATTGTCGTCCTATCTGACAAGAGCATGGGTATGATTTTAACAACTATGGACAATCGCTAATTGAGCAATTTGTAAACACATGTTGGCTGCAATGCACAATGTAATACAGATGTATGTATGCAATTACGGGAATTATCAAAATAACTCGGGCAATATTCAAACAAAACAATACCCACATACATAGGAAACTGGCACTGTTCATACAATATTTTTTGCAGCAATCCGCATCGACACCAATAACCCATGCACCTGATGACATCCTAACAGCCAACAGCAATTCACAGGCTTCCATTTCCAAGTGTCGACTAAAGGCACCATCTAACATGATATCAAATTCAAGGGCAATATTTACATAAACAAAATACACACATACATACACACATAAACACATACACACATACATTTATACATACATAGCACACAGCATACATACATACATACATACATACATACATACATACATACATACATACATACATACATACATATACATACATACATACATACATACATACATACGTACGTACGTACGTACATACATACATACATACATACATACATACATACATACATACATACATACGTACGTACGTACGTACGTACGTACGTACGTACGTACGTACATACATACATACATACATACATACATACATACATACATACATACACATACATACATACATACATACATACATACATACATACATACATACATACATACATACATACATACATACATACATACATACATACATACATACATACATACATACATACATACATACATACATACATACATACATACATACACCCATACATACATACATACATACATACATACATACATACATACATACATACATACATACATACATACATACATACATACATACATACATACATACATACATACATACATACATACATACATACATACATACATACATACATACATACATACATACCCCATGCATCTTTCCGCATCTTTCCTGGATCCACACGACAATAAAACTGAAACTAGGCTAATTCAACCAATTTTACACGATATAACCAAAAAAGTTTTTTATTTGGGAGGTATGTATGAGAAACTTCAGGAGTGAATGGATCTAACTTTATTCTAGGCTAACCTATGTCATTGACACATGTTAAGCTTGTGTTTCATTGCATTTGATGTACCGCATTCAACATAATCAAAAATGTACTCCCACAAGAAGTGTTCTCTGTTAGCGATCTATGTCCATTCTGCATTGCCTAAGGTACTGGCGAGCGCATCTGCAACTTTCTTGAGGCCAGTTTCGAACGACATACACTCTTTAAATCTCAGTCTGGCCGATAAGAGCCGTAGTAGAGCACTTACCTCATATGGAAGAGGCATTGATTGACTTCACCAATAATCAAGACCCCAAACCAAATATGGATATCGTTTAAAAGCGTTGGGAAACCGCTGAAAAAGTTATGTTTCAAAGAAATTATCCAAGGAAGCAAGATTTCCACGGAAACAAATAAAGGTCTTTGTCGATTGTAAGCCCTGATTAATGATTCAGCAAACAAAAGTGCCACTGGGTCAAACTGGTAATGAAAAAGTGCATTCAGTTGCATTATTTTCAACCTGCTGTGTTTAATGAGCACCATCAACTTGCAACTCATCATGGTGTTGATCTCGAAAGCAAATCATCGCAAAAAACCTTCTCGTACCATACGCATATCTCAGACTCATTGCTGTTGGTGTTGTTGAAACTGTTAACAAGAACGAACTTAGCACAATTCCTGCTCCATCCTGTGCTGTGGTACGCTTTTTCTGCTGTGTCAGACAAATGCAATCATGCTTGAGGAATACAATGGGTCACTCGTGACTGAACAGTGTGACAATAGTTAATGGTGAGCGAAAGTATACAAACATATCTGTTGACAAAAAGCTGAGGAAATGATTGACATTGTTGCTGCTACGAAAGGCAGAAAAACACATTTCCTTTGAGATGCAAGTTTTTAAATTTGCGCCAACGTTGATTGTTTGTGAAATTGCAGTCAAAAGCACCCTCTGGCACCAACGAACCAGAGAGTCCCCACTGGCCTATGTTCTAGTAAAGACAGACCATCGTTTCGCTAAGCTCGGATTCTCTAACGTTGAAAGTGTCACAAGACCCTTTTGTTGGAGCTATAGCTGTTACAGTATTAATAGAGCCAGTCTCCAATCAAAATAGGAGTAGAGACAATTTAGATGCCCAGACCATAGAAATGGTACCACGTCCTCAGTTATTTAAAGAATGGTAGGATTCCATTCTTCCAGTTAATAGGACGCTCACCAATTCAATTACTTAAAATACGTTTAGCATAAAAAGCAACAAAAGTAAAGGTGCATTATTCATAGTAATAATATTAACATAAATCATCAAACTTAAATAATATATTATTAATAAGAGCAATTTTTTTTACGTTTTCACTTGATATCGTTGCCCAATTCATAACAGACTTAATCAGCTTTCCATTGAGACATGCCAGGATCACTTATATAGGCAGCAACCCGGACAGGGTTGAGTTAATGCCTCTGTAGACCAATAAGAAGATGGATAGGTCCTGTGTGCGCTCTCTTGTGCTATCAAGGTTCACCTGAGAGTCAGTGATAGCGCCAACGAGCACGAACGCATGTCAAAACGTTGATAGGAGAGCAGGAAACACGTCACAGGGACGCTAAGAACGCGTAAAACAGGTCATAGGAACGCCGTGAGCGCAGTAAAGAAATCATATGAGCGCTGTGGTTTGAGCCTGCTTTTCGTACAGCAAGAGACCTGTGGTAATATAGCTTGATCAAAATGACGGGGATATTCGTTCTGCTTATGGCTTGATAATATAAACATGCGACTTCAATGGGTGGATGGTCAATGTATCGCAGAACACTTTGGCTGTCAAAACTTCAGATTTGGCTAAAAATTCCGTAAAATATCTCTCTCTCAAACGCATAATCGACAAGGAGCCGGCAATAAGACAATAAGGGAATCTCGGAGTAAATTTATACAGCTCTGTCAAAACGACGACAACATACCAGTCGCCATGAGAGTATTGTAAAACGTATGGGCTGTTTTATGTGCTGCAGATCCACCTTGTATGCCATGTGGACCACCCCTGATCTCCAATCCATTCCCACAACCTTCCCATTTATCCCCCGCCTCCATACACACCGTCTTATATGAATGATGTAAGACCTGTCATTCAGTTACCTTTTTGAACTGATCAAACTGGTTCATCAATTAAAAAACCAAAGCAATTACAAGAGTTTGGAGTTGCCGGGTGATGCAATCTTCGTCTCAATATGTCACAATGTGAAAGGCGTCTGCGTCATAATGGCCACTGGGCCGGTTATGGCGGGGACGGTATCGACAGCTAAACGGTTATAAATCAGTCATCCGGTGGATTACTGGTGGCATCCTATAAGTAAAGCCCTGTCTGGCCAGTAGATGATGCGGTGTTGGACCAGGGCAAGAGACGATGGGGCAGGGATTGGGCTGGTTGTATGTCAGATGGTGTACACTTGCTAGGTGGGGCAGCAGTTGTTGGATCAGGGGAGAATGGGGTGTTGATTACGGGTCGATTGCTGGGTGGGGATGGGATGCTGAGTAAGAATGGGGTGACGGGTGGGGATGGGATGCCTTGTAAATATGGGGTGCTGGGTGGGGATGGAATGCTGGGTAAGAATTGGATGGTGGGTGGGGATGAACTGCCAGGTAGGTATGGGGTGCCGGGAGGGTTTGAAAAAATCCTACAGTAAGGCAGTCATTTCGAAATACCCTTGTATTGTTTTCCGTTTTATCAAACTGATGCTGATAAAAGCGCCATATCTTTAAGTTTCATAAAGACGCAGGGTCTCTATAGGACTCACAAAGTGTCTCCCCCTTTGATAATGTCGAATGCCAACATGTCTACATGACTGTTAAAAGCTTTTTAAAATATTGGACCTGTTTTCTATTGAAAGAGTTGTGCCGTTTTATGTAGAACCCAATTTTGCCAATGTTTCACCGTGCATCCATAATAAATGAATGGATTATACCAATTGCAGGCTAAAAACCACAATGACAACAAGCCTGGGTTGGATTAAATTATTGCCTCTGAGGATACGTCATGAGATATATGTGTCCTGCTGGCATTGCCCAGCGTTCTCAGCGTTCACCTGGGAGGTTGTCGTGATCGATAACATATTCAGACATGAACGCGATATTGGGACACAAGGGATTGCATCTTGGGATGTCAGGGGCGCTGTAAACACGTCACAGAGATATGAGAAACGCTGGCCACACGTTAACGGGATGCGGGCAGCACTGAATAACCTCGTAGGTGCGCATGGAGCATGCGAAATATGTTTCAGTGTCGGATTAACGCAGTTATCACAAGTGTCCATCGTAGGGCGTTTTGGTGCTGTCTGTGAGAGTGGCATGTTTCTTGTTTGTCACTAACCTTGTTGAACTTGTTCATCGCTCAACGGAGGATGAGGTTCACATCGTGATATGTCAATTCCAAATTTCAATGATATGAGATATATTTTCTCGTTTATTATTTACATATTCGGCTAGTACAGTACTAGCAAGATAGCAGTAAGGAGAGGAGGTGAGGGAGGATGGTCGCAGAGGGTGGTACAGATGATATCTGCCTCTCAATATGTCACAGTACAGACAGCGTCAGGGCCTTTATAGGCGTTGGGTGGGCTATAGCGGATAGCTTTGGCAGCTTAATGTGAGGCAACTACAACGTGAGTTACGGGTGGCATCTTCCAAGTAAAGGCCCATCCAAACAGCGAGGGGTGATGTCATGTAGGTATATGGAAAGAGAGGATGGTGTAGGGGGAGGGGCTGGTTAGGAATAGGGGTGGTTATGTGTCCTAAAGGGTATGTTGGATTTTCAAGCTATTTTCGATGCTATTTGCAGCGTTGGATGATCATGGGATGCTGGGTTTGGATGATGAACTAGACGGGGATCGCGTCTTGCTACCTTTGTAGTTATAATCTATTGTGAAGAAAAACTCGAGGTCATAATAACATACAATCCTTATAATCCACTCATACATTGTAGCTGCCCCGGGAAACTTGGGCCGAAGTTTGATTAATATCAAACGGAATAATACAAAACATTTCCAAGACTTAAAAGTTTATCAGTGTAGTCGACATGTTTGCAATGGACAATGACAGAGGGGGTGCCATTTTGAGACCTCTATTTCAAAACTTCCGTCGTTTATATCAACGCGTTAATATCAACTATGGCACTCATTATAGTATACGTTTTATTACAATGTCAGGGAAAGTAAATTCATATCTCGACCGCTGGATTGTTTACTGAATCTCCCACAAACACATTAATTGTGCAAACACCATATAAGACACTCGCTTTGCCTAAACAAGCTCTTTTTTAAACATCAGTAACCCCGTCAGACACACTTTCTCACTAAACCTAAACTAACTTCGTACTCTTGAAACTTCACAACATCCATGATTTTACTTAAGCGATACATTCCACAATCCACTGTGTTTCCGTTTTATTGCCGCCTCGTATTGAACTGTCAAACGGGTCCCCATCATGGCCGGCCCACTGACCGTTATGACCCAGACGCCGTCTATATTGCGACATATTGAGAAGCAAATAGCATCAGAATGAAGCGGGCAGCTGAACAAACTGCAGACAGCAAGTCCTCAAATATCTTCAACGATGTCATACTCCAAACGATTCAGAATACTACCATCAGCTGACTAGTAGCAGCCTATCACAGGAGTCACAATGACTTGTGGATCTATCCACCAATTTGGGTTATAAACATTGATACATCCATTGCAACGTTGGTGTGTTGTGAAATTGACAATGCACTACAATTGTTGACGTATGTGATTAAGTCTCATCACGTTATTACAGTTTAACAGAACCGCGATATGCTGTGGTTGCTGTCAAATATCTGGACTGATCCCACACACAAAACAGACGAGAAATATCTTAAACTTGGTATCTGGTGTTGTTGAACGCTGATGCAAATAGCTAGGGTTGTATGTGTATTTGCGTCTGTGGTGTATCGACTTCTGTATTTGGATGTGCTACCATCAATCAGTATATGAGTTTTACCTTCCACCATTCAATATTGCAGTAGACGGTGCTCCTGAACCAAACACTGCAATAGGCTGCGCGATAAAGCCTCATGCTACATTGTGCCACATTGATGAGGTTCACATCGTGATATGTCAATTCCAAATTTCAATGATATGAGATATATTTTTCTCGTTTATTATTTACATATTCGGCTAGTACAGTACTAGCAAGATAGCAGTAAGGAGAGGAGGTGAGGGAGGATGGTCGCAGAGGGTGGACTGGAGTCTGGAGGTGGTACAGATGATATCTGCCTCTCAATATGTCACAGTACAGACAGCGTCAGGGCCTTTATAGGCGTTGTGTGGGCTATAGCGGATAGCTTTGGCTGCTTAATGTGAGGCAACTACAACGTGAGTTACGGGTGGCATCTTCCAAGTAAAGGCCCATCCAAACAGCGAGGGGTGATGTCATGTAGGTATATGGAAAGAGGAGGGTGGGTAGGGGGGAGGGGCTGGTTAGGAATAGGGGTGGTTATGTGTCCTAAAGGGTATGTTGGATTTTCAAGCTATTTTCGATGCTATTTGCAGCGTTGGATGATCATGGGATGCTGGGTTTGGATGAGGAACTAGACGGGGATCGCTACCTTTGTAGTTATAATCCATTGTGAACAAAAACTCGAGGTCATAATAACATACAATCCTTATAATCCACTCATACATTGTAGCTGCCCCGGGAAACTTGGGCCGAAGTTTGATTAATATCAAACGGAATAATACAAAACATTTCCAATACTTCAAAGTTTATCAGTGTAGTCGACATGTTTGCAACGGACAATGTCAGAGGGGGAGCCATTTTGAGACCTCTATTTCAAAACTTCCGCCGTTTATATCAACGCGTTTATATCAACTATGGCACTCATTATAGTATACGTTTTATTACAAAGTCAGGGAAAGTAAATTCATATCTCGACCGCTGGATTGTTTACTGAATCTCCCACGAACACATTAATTGTGCAAACACCATATAATACACTCGCTTTGCCTAAACAAGCTCTTTTTTAAACATCAGTAACCCCGTCAAACACACTTTCTCACTAAACCTAAACTAACTTCGTACTCCTGAAACTTCACAACATCCATGATTTTACTTAAGCGATACATTCCACAATCCACTGTGTTTCCGTTTTATTGCCGCCTCGTATTGAACTGTCAAACGGGTCCCCATCATGGCCGGCCCACTGACCGTTATGACCCAGACGCCGTCTATATTGCGACATATTGAGAAGCAGATAGCATCAGAATGAAGCGGGCAGCTGGACAAACTGCAGACAGCAAAACCTCAGATATCTTTATCGATGTCATACTCCAAACGATTCAGAATTCTACCATCAGCTGACTAGTAGCAGCCTATCACAGGAGTCACAATAACTTCTGGATCTATCCACCAATTTGGGTTATGAACATTGATACATCCGTTGCAACGTTGGTGTGTTGTGAAATAGACAATGCACTACAATTGTTGACGTATGTGATTAAGTCTCATCACGTTATTACAGTTTAACAGAACCGCGATATGCTGTGGTTGCTGTCAAATATCTGGACTGATCCCACACACAAAACAGACGAGAAATATCTTAAACTTGGTATCTGGTGTTGTTGAACGCTGATGCAAATAGCTAGGGTTGTATGTGTATTTGCGTCTGTGGTGTATCGACTTCTGTATTTGGATGTGCTATCATCAATCAGTATATGAGTTTTACCTTCCACCATTCAATATTGCAGTAGACGGTGCTCCTGAACCAAACACTGCAATAGGCTGCGCGATAAAGCCTCATGCTACATTGTGCCACATTGATGAGGTTCACATCGTGATATGTCAATTCCAAATTTCAATGATATGAGATATATTTTCTCGTTTATTATTTACATATTCGGCTAGTACAGTACTAGCAAGATAGCAGTAAGGAGAGGAGGTGAGGGAGGATGGTCGCAGAGGGTGGACTGGAGTCTGGAGGTGGTACAGATGATATCTGCCTCTCAATATGTCACAGTACAGACAGCGTCAGGGCCTTTATAGGCGTTGTGTGGGCTATAGCGGATAGCTTTGGCTGCTTAATGTGAGGCAACTACAACGTGAGTTACGGGTGGCATCTTCCAAGTAAAGGCCCATCCAAACAGCGAGGGGTGATGTCATGTAGGTATATGGAAAGAGAGGAGGGTGTAGGGGGGAGGGGCTGGTTAGGAATAGGGGTGGTTATGTGTCCTAAAGGGTATGTTGGATTTTCAAGCTATTTTCGATGCTATTTGCAGCGTTGGATGATCATGGGATGCTGGGTTTGGATGAGGAACTAGACGGGGATCGCTACCTTTGTAGTTATAATCCATTGTGAACAAAAACTCGAGGTCATAATAACATACAATCCTTATAATCCACTCATACATTGTAGCTGCCCCGGGAAACTTGGGCCGAAGTTTGATTAATATCAAACGGAATAATACAAAACATTTCCAATACTTCAAAGTTTATCAGTGTAGTCGACATGTTTGCAACGGACAATGTCAGAGGGGGAGCCATTTTGAGACCTCTATTTCAAAACTTCCGCCGTTTATATCAACGCGTTTATATCAACTATGGCACTCATTATAGTATACGTTTTATTACAAAGTCAGGGAAAGTAAATTCATATCTCGACCGCTGGATTGTTTACTGAATCTCCCACGAACACATTAATTGTGCAAACACCATATAATACACTCGCTTTGCCTAAACAAGCTCTTTTTTAAACATCAGTAACCCCGTCAAACACACTTTCTCACTAAACCTAAACTAACTTCGTACTCCTGAAACTTCACAACATCCATGATTTTACTTAAGCGATACATTCCACAATCCACTGTGTTTCCGTTTTATTGCCGCCTCGTATTGAACTGTCAAACGGGTCCCCATCATGGCCGGCCCACTGACCGTTATGACCCAGACGCCGTCTATATTGCGACATATTGAGAAGCAGATAGCATCAGAATGAAGCGGGCAGCTGGACAAACTGCAGACAGCAAAACCTCAGATATCTTTATCGATGTCATACTCCAAACGATTCAGAATTCTACCATCAGCTGACTAGTAGCAGCCTATCACAGGAGTCACAATAACTTCTGGATCTATCCACCAATTTGGGTTATGAACATTGATACATCCGTTGCAACGTTGGTGTGTTGTGAAATAGACAATGCACTACAATTGTTGACGTATGTGATTAAGTCTCATCACGTTATTACAGTTTAACAGAACCGCGATATGCTGTGGTTGCTGTCAAATATCTGGACTGATCCCACACACAAAACAGACGAGAAATATCTTAAACTTGGTATCTGGTGTTGTTGAACGCTGATGCAAATAGCTAGGGTTGTATGTGTATTTGCGTCTGTGGTGTATCGACTTCTGTATTTGGATGTGCTACCATCAATCAGTATATGAGTTTTACCTTCCACCATTCAATATTGCAGTAGACGGTGCTCCTGAACCAAACACTGCAATAGGCTGCGCGATAAAGCCTCATGCTACATTGTGCCACATTGATGAGGTTCACATCGTGATATGTCAATTCCAAATTTCAATGATATGAGATATATTTTCTCGTTTATTATTTACATATTCGGCTAGTACAGTACTAGCAAGATAGCAGTAAGGAGAGGAGGTGAGGGAGGATGGTCGCAGAGGGTGGACTGGAGTCTGGAGGTGGTACAGATGATATCTGCCTCTCAATATGTCACAGTACAGACAGCGTCAGGGCCTTTATAGGCGTTGTGTGGGCTATAGCGGATAGCTTTGGCTGCTTAATGTGAGGCAACTACAACGTGAGTTACGGGTGGCATCTTCCAAGTAAAGGCCCATCCAAACAGCGAGGGGTGATGTCATGTAGGTATATGGAAAGAGAGGAGGGTGTAGGGGGGAGGGGCTGGTTAGGAATAGGGGTGGTGGTTATGTGTCCTAAAGGGTATGTTGGATTTTCAAGCTATTTTCGATGCTATTTGCAGCGTTGGATGATCATGGGATGCTGGGTTTGGATGAGGAACTAGACGGGGATCGCTACCTTTGTAGTTATAATCCATTGTGA
Source organism: Urechis unicinctus (assembly GCA_034190875.2). Classification (NCBI taxonomy): domain Eukaryota; kingdom Metazoa; phylum Annelida; class Polychaeta; order Xenopneusta; family Urechidae; genus Urechis; species Urechis unicinctus. Next base: position 25,144,100 of record CM067352.1, on the reverse strand, counting down.
ACAAAAACTCGAGGTCATAATAACATACAATCCTTATAATCCACTCATACATTGTAGCTGCCCCGGGAAACTTGGGCCGAAGTTTGATTAATATCAAACGGAATAATACAAAACATTTCCAATACTTCAAAGTTTATCAGTGTAGTCGACATGTTTGCAACGGACAATGTCAGAGGGGGAGCCATTTTGAGACCTCTATTTCAAAACTTCCGCCGTTTATATCAACGCGTTTATATCAACTATGGCACTCATTATAGTATACGTTTTATTACAAAGTCAGGGAAAGTAAATTCATATCTCGACCGCTGGATTGTTTACTGAATCTCCCACGAACACATTAATTGTGCAAACACCATATAATACACTCGCTTTGCCTAAACAAGCTCTTTTTTAAACATCAGTAACCCCGTCAAACACACTTTCTCACTAAACCTAAACTAACTTCGTACTCCTGAAACTTCACAACATCCATGATTTTACTTAAGCGATACATTCCACAATCCACTGTGTTTCCGTTTTATTGCCGCCTCGTATTGAACTGTCAAACGGGTCCCCATCATGGCCGGCCCACTGACCGTTATGACCCAGACGCCGTCTATATTGCGACATATTGAGAAGCAGATAGCATCAGAATGAAGCGGGCAGCTGGACAAACTGCAGACAGCAAAACCTCAGATATCTTTATCGATGTCATACTCCAAACGATTCAGAATTCTACCATCAGCTGACTAGTAGCAGCCTATCACAGGAGTCACAATAACTTCTGGATCTATCCACCAATTTGGGTTATGAACATTGATACATCCGTTGCAACGTTGGTGTGTTTGTGAAATAGACAATGCACTACAATTGTTGACGTATGTGATTAAGTCTCATCACGTTATTACAGTTTAACAGAACCGCGATATGCTGTGGTTGCTGTCAAATATCTGGACTGATCCCACACACAAAACAGACGAGAAATATCTTAAACTTGGTATCTGGTGTTGTTGAACGCTGATGCAAATAGCTAGGGTTGTATGTGTATTTGCGTCTGTGGTGTATCGACTTCTGTATTTGGATGTGCTACCATCAATCAGTATATGAGTTTTACCTTCCACCATTCAATATTGCAGTAGACGGTGCTCCTGAACCAAACACTGCAATAGGCTGCGCGATAAAGCCTCATGCTACATTGTGCCACATTGATGAGGTTCACATCGTGATATGTCAATTCCAAATTTCAATGATATGAGATATATTTTCTCGTTTATTATTTACATATTCGGCTAGTACAGTACTAGCAAGATAGCAGTAAGGAGAGGAGGTGAGGGAGGATGGTCGCAGAGGGTGGACTGGAGTCTGGAGGTGGTACAGATGATATCTGCCTCTCAATATGTCACAGTACAGACAGCGTCAGGGCCTTTATAGGCGTTGTGTGGGCTATAGCGGATAGCTTTGGCTGCTTAATGTGAGGCAACTACAACGTGAGTTACGGGTGGCATCTTCCAAGTAAAGGCCCATCCAAACAGCGAGGGGTGATGTCATGTAGGTATATGGAAAGAGAGGAGGGTGTAGGGGGGAGGGGCTGGTTAGGAATAGGGGTGGTTATGTGTCCTAAAGGGTATGTTGGATTTTCAAGCTATTTTCGATGCTATTTGCAGCGTTGGATGATCATGGGATGCTGGGTTTGGATGAGGAACTAGACGGGGATCGCTACCTTTGTAGTTATAATCCATTGTGAACAAAAACTCGAGGTCATAATAACATACAATCCTTATAATCCACTCATACATTGTAGCTGCCCCGGGAAACTTGGGCCGAAGTTTGATTAATATCAAACGGAATAATACAAAACATTTCCAATACTTCAAAGTTTATCAGTGTAGTCGACATGTTTGCAACGGACAATGTCAGAGGGGGAGCCATTTTGAGACCTCTATTTCAAAACTTCCGCCGTTTATATCAACGCGTTTATATCAACTATGGCACTCATTATAGTATACGTTTTATTACAAAGTCAGGGAAAGTAAATTCATATCTCGACCGCTGGATTGTTTACTGAATCTCCCACGAACACATTAATTGTGCAAACACCATATAATACACTCGCTTTGCCTAAACAAGCTCTTTTTTAAACATCAGTAACCCCGTCAAACACACTTTCTCACTAAACCTAAACTAACTTCGTACTCCTGAAACTTCACAACATCCATGATTTTACTTAAGCGATACATTCCACAATCCACTGTGTTTCCGTTTTATTGCCGCCTCGTATTGAACTGTCAAACGGGTCCCCATCATGGCCGGCCCACTGACCGTTATGACCCAGACGCCGTCTATATTGCGACATATTGAGAAGCAGATAGCATCAGAATGAAGCGGGCAGCTGGACAAACTGCAGACAGCAAAACCTCAGATATCTTTATCGATGTCATACTCCAAACGATTCAGAATTCTACCATCAGCTGACTAGTAGCAGCCTATCACAGGAGTCACAATAACTTCTGGATCTATCCACCAATTTGGGTTATGAACATTGATACATCCGTTGCAACGTTGGTGTGTTGTGAAATAGACAATGCACTACAATTGTTGACGTATGTGATTAAGTCTCATCACGTTATTACAGTTTAACAGAACCGCGATATGCTGTGGTTGCTGTCAAATATCTGGACTGATCCCACACACAAAACAGACGAGAAATATCTTAAACTTGGTATCTGGTGTTGTTGAACGCTGATGCAAATAGCTAGGGTTGTATGTGTATTTGCGTCTGTGGTGTATCGACTTCTGTATTTGGATGTGCTACCATCAATCAGTATATGAGTTTTACCTTCCACCATTCAATATTGCAGTAGACGGTGCTCCTGAACCAAACACTGCAATAGGCTGCGCGATAAAGCCTCATGCTACATTGTGCCACATTGATGAGGTTCACATCGTGATATGTCAATTCCAAATTTCAATGATATGAGATATATTTTCTCGTTTATTATTTACATATTCGGCTAGTACAGTACTAGCAAGATAGCAGTAAGGAGAGGAGGTGAGGGAGGATGGTCGCAGAGGGTGGACTGGAGTCTGGAGGTGGTACAGATGATATCTGCCTCTCAATATGTCACAGTACAGACAGCGTCAGGGCCTTTATAGGCGTTGTGTGGGCTATAGCGGATAGCTTTGGCTGCTTAATGTGAGGCAACTACAACGTGAGTTACGGGTGGCATCTTCCAAGTAAAGGCCCATCCAAACAGCGAGGGGTGATGTCATGTAGGTATATGGAAAGAGAGGAGGGTGTAGGGGGGAGGGGCTGGTTAGGAATAGGGGTGGTTATGTGTCCTAAAGGGTATGTTGGATTTTCAAGCTATTTTCGATGCTATTTGCAGCGTTGGATGATCATGGGATGCTGGGTTTGGATGAGGAACTAGACGGGGATCGCTACCTTTGTAGTTATAATCCATTGTGAACAAAAACTCGAGGTCATAATAACATACAATCCTTATAATCCACTCATACATTGTAGCTGCCCCGGGAAACTTGGGCCGAAGTTTGATTAATATCAAACGGAATAATACAAAACATTTCCAATACTTCAAAGTTTATCAGTGTAGTCGACATGTTTGCAACGGACAATGTCAGAGGGGGAGCCATTTTGAGACCTCTATTTCAAAACTTCCGCCGTTTATATCAACGCGTTTATATCAACTATGGCACTCATTATAGTATACGTTTTATTACAAAGTCAGGGAAAGTAAATTCATATCTCGACCGCTGGATTGTTTACTGAATCTCCCACGAACACATTAATTGTGCAAACACCATATAATACACTCGCTTTGCCTAAACAAGCTCTTTTTTAAACATCAGTAACCCCGTCAAACACACTTTCTCACTAAACCTAAACTAACTTCGTACTCCTGAAACTTCACAACATCCATGATTTTACTTAAGCGATACATTCCACAATCCACTGTGTTTCCGTTTTATTGCCGCCTCGTATTGAACTGTCAAACGGGTCCCCATCATGGCCGGCCCACTGACCGTTATGACCCAGACGCCGTCTATATTGCGACATATTGAGAAGCAGATAGCATCAGAATGAAGCGGGCAGCTGGACAAACTGCAGACAGCAAAACCTCAGATATCTTTATCGATGTCATACTCCAAACGATTCAGAATTCTACCATCAGCTGACTAGTAGCAGCCTATCACAGGAGTCACAATAACTTCTGGATCTATCCACCAATTTGGGTTATGAACATTGATACATCCGTTGCAACGTTGGTGTGTTGTGAAATAGACAATGCACTACAATTGTTGACGTATGTGATTAAGTCTCATCACGTTATTACAGTTTAACAGAACCGCGATATGCTGTGGTTGCTGTCAAATATCTGGACTGATCCCACACACAAAACAGACGAGAAATATCTTAAACTTGGTATCTGGTGTTGTTGAACGCTGATGCAAATAGCTAGGGTTGTATGTGTATTTGCGTCTGTGGTGTATCGACTTCTGTATTTGGATGTGCTACCATCAATCAGTATATGAGTTTTACCTTCCACCATTCAATATTGCAGTAGACGGTGCTCCTGAACCAAACACTGCAATAGGCTGCGCGATAAAGCCTCATGCTACATTGTGCCACATTGATGAGGTTCACATCGTGATATGTCAATTCCAAATTTCAATGATATGAGATATATTTTCTCGTTTATTATTTACATATTCGGCTAGTACAGTACTAGCAAGATAGCAGTAAGGAGAGGAGGTGAGGGAGGATGGTCGCAGAGGGTGGACTGGAGTCTGGAGGTGGTACAGATGATATCTGCCTCTCAATATGTCACACAGTACAGACAGCGTCAGGGCCTTTATAGGCGTTGTGTGGGCTATAGCGGATAGCTTTGGCTGCTTAATGTGAGGCAACTACAACGTGAGTTACGGGTGGCATCTTCCAAGTAAAGGCCCATCCAAACAGCGAGGGGTGATGTCATGTAGGTATATGGAAAGAGAGGAGGGTGTAGGGGGGAGGGGCTGGTTAGGAATAGGGGTGGTTATGTGTCCTAAAGGGTATGTTGGATTTTCAAGCTATTTTCGATGCTATTTGCAGCGTTGGATGATCATGGGATGCTGGGTTTGGATGAGGAACTAGACGGGGATCGCTACCTTTGTAGTTATAATCCATTGTGAACAAAAACTCGAGGTCATAATAACATACAATCCTTATAATCCACTCATACATTGTAGCTGCCCCGGGAAACTTGGGCCGAAGTTTGATTAATATCAAACGGAATAATACAAAACATTTCCAATACTTCAAAGTTTATCAGTGTAGTCGACATGTTTGCAACGGACAATGTCAGAGGGGGAGCCATTTTGAGACCTCTATTTCAAAACTTCCGCCGTTTATATCAACGCGTTTATATCAACTATGGCACTCATTATAGTATACGTTTTATTACAAAGTCAGGGAAAGTAAATTCATATCTCGACCGCTGGATTGTTTACTGAATCTCCCACGAACACATTAATTGTGCAAACACCATATAATACACTCGCTTTGCCTAAACAAGCTCTTTTTTAAACATCAGTAACCCCGTCAAACACACTTTCTCACTAAACCTAAACTAACTTCGTACTCCTGAAACTTCACAACATCCATGATTTTACTTAAGCGATACATTCCACAATCCACTGTGTTTCCGTTTTATTGCCGCCTCGTATTGAACTGTCAAACGGGTCCCCATCATGGCCGGCCCACTGACCGTTATGACCCAGACGCCGTCTATATTGCGACATATTGAGAAGCAGATAGCATCAGAATGAAGCGGGCAGCTGGACAAACTGCAGACAGCAAAACCTCAGATATCTTTATCGATGTCATACTCCAAACGATTCAGAATTCTACCATCAGCTGACTAGTAGCAGCCTATCACAGGAGTCACAATAACTTCTGGATCTATCCACCAATTTGGGTTATGAACATTGATACATCCGTTGCAACGTTGGTGTGTTGTGAAATAGACAATGCACTACAATTGTTGACGTATGTGATTAAGTCTCATCACGTTATTACAGTTTAACAGAACCGCGATATGCTGTGGTTGCTGTCAAATATCTGGACTGATCCCACACACAAAACAGACGAGAAATATCTTAAACTTGGTATCTGGTGTTGTTGAACGCTGATGCAAATAGCTAGGGTTGTATGTGTATTTGCGTCTGTGGTGTATCGACTTCTGTATTTGGATGTGCTACCATCAATCAGTATATGAGTTTTACCTTCCACCATTCAATATTGCAGTAGACGGTGCTCCTGAACCAAACACTGCAATAGGCTGCGCGATAAAGCCTCATGCTACATTGTGCCACATTGATGAGGTTCACATCGTGATATGTCAATTCCAAATTTCAATGATATGAGATATATTTTCTCGTTTATTATTTACATATTCGGCTAGTACAGTACTAGCAAGATAGCAGTAAGGAGAGGAGGTGAGGGAGGATGGTCGCAGAGGGTGGACTGGAGTCTGGAGGTGGTACAGATGATATCTGCCTCTCAATATGTCACAGTACAGACAGCGTCAGGGCCTTTATAGGCGTTGTGTGGGCTATAGCGGATAGCTTTGGCTGCTTAATGTGAGGCAACTACAACGTGAGTTACGGGTGGCATCTTCCAAGTAAAGGCCCATCCAAACAGCGAGGGGTGATGTCATGTAGGTATATGGAAAGAGAGGAGGGTGTAGGGGGGGGGGGGCTGGTTAGGAATAGGGGTGGTTATGTGTCCTAAAGGGTATGTTGGATTTTCAAGCTATTTTCGATGCTATTTGCAGCGTTGGATGATCATGGGATGCTGGGTTTGGATGAGGAACTAGACGGGGATCGCTACCTTTGTAGTTATAATCCATTGTGAACAAAAACTCGAGGTCATAATAACATACAATCCTTATAATCCACTCATACATTGTAGCTGCCCCGGGAAACTTGGGCCGAAGTTTGATTAATATCAAACGGAATAATACAAAACATTTCCAATACTTCAAAGTTTATCAGTGTAGTCGACATGTTTGCAACGGACAATGTCAGAGGGGGAGCCATTTTGAGACCTCTATTTCAAAACTTCCGCCGTTTATATCAACGCGTTTATATCAACTATGGCACTCATTATAGTATACGTTTTATTACAAAGTCAGGGAAAGTAAATTCATATCTCGACCGCTGGATTGTTTACTGAATCTCCCACGAACACATTAATTGTGCAAACACCATATAATACACTCGCTTTGCCTAAACAAGCTCTTTTTTAAACATCAGTAACCCCGTCAAACACACTTTCTCACTAAACCTAAACTAACTTCGTACTCCTGAAACTTCACAACATCCATGATTTTACTTAAGCGATACATTCCACAATCCACTGTGTTTCCGTTTTATTGCCGCCTCGTATTGAACTGTCAAACGGGTCCCCATCATGGCCGGCCCACTGACCGTTATGACCCAGACGCCGTCTATATTGCGACATATTGAGAAGCAGATAGCATCAGAATGAAGCGGGCAGCTGGACAAACTGCAGACAGCAAAACCTCAGATATCTTTATCGATGTCATACTCCAAACGATTCAGAATTCTACCATCAGCTGACTAGTAGCAGCCTATCACAGGAGTCACAATAACTTCTGGATCTATCCACCAATTTGGGTTATGAACATTGATACATCCGTTGCAACGTTGGTGTGTTGTGAAATAGACAATGCACTACAATTGTTGACGTATGTGATTAAGTCTCATCACGTTATTACAGTTTAACAGAACCGCGATATGCTGTGGTTGCTGTCAAATATCTGGACTGATCCCACACACAAAACAGACGAGAAATATCTTAAACTTGGTATCTGGTGTTGTTGAACGCTGATGCAAATAGCTAGGGTTGTATGTGTATTTGCGTCTGTGGTGTATCGACTTCTGTATTTGGATGTGCTACCATCAATCAGTATATGAGTTTTACCTTCCACCATTCAATATTGCAGTAGACGGTGCTCCTGAACCAAACACTGCAATAGGCTGCGCGATAAAGCCTCATGCTACATTGTGCCACATTGATGAGGTTCACATCGTGATATGTCAATTCCAAATTTCAATGATATGAGATATATTTTCTCGTTTATTATTTACATATTCGGCTAGTACAGTACTAGCAAGATAGCAGTAAGGAGAGGAGGTGAGGGAGGATGGTCGCAGAGGGTGGACTGGAGTCTGGAGGTGGTACAGATGATATCTGCCTCTCAATATGTCACAGTACAGACAGCGTCAGGGCCTTTATAGGCGTTGTGTGGGCTATAGCGGATAGCTTTGGCTGCTTAATGTGAGGCAACTACAACGTGAGTTACGGGTGGCATCTTCCAAGTAAAGGCCCATCCAAACAGCGAGGGGTGATGTCATGTAGGTATATGGAAAGAGAGGAGGGTGTAGGGGGGAGGGGCTGGTTAGGAATAGGGGTGGTTATGTGTCCTAAAGGGTATGTTGGATTTTCAAGCTATTTTCGATGCTATTTGCAGCGTTGGATGATCATGGGATGCTGGGTTTGGATGAGGAACTAGACGGGGATCGCTACCTTTGTAGTTATAATCCATTGTGAACAAAAACTCGAGGTCATAATAACATACAATCCTTATAATCCACTCATACATTGTAGCTGCCCCGGGAAACTTGGGCCGAAGTTTGATTAATATCAAACGGAATAATACAAAACATTTCCAATACTTCAAAGTTTATCAGTGTAGTCGACATGTTTGCAACGGACAATGTCAGAGGGGGAGCCATTTTGAGACCTCTATTTCAAAACTTCCGCCGTTTATATCAACGCGTTTATATCAACTATGGCACTCATTATAGTATACGTTTTATTACAAAGTCAGGGAAAGTAAATTCATATCTCGACCGCTGGATTGTTTACTGAATCTCCCACGAACACATTAATTGTGCAAACACCATATAATACACTCGCTTTGCCTAAACAAGCTCTTTTTTAAACATCAGTAACCCCGTCAAACACACTTTCTCACTAAACCTAAACTAACTTCGTACTCCTGAAACTTCACAACATCCATGATTTTACTTAAGCGATACATTCCACAATCCACTGTGTTTCCGTTTTATTGCCGCCTCGTATTGAACTGTCAAACGGGTCCCCATCATGGCCGGCCCACTGACCGTTATGACCCAGACGCCGTCTATATTGCGACATATTGAGAAGCAGATAGCATCAGAATGAAGCGGGCAGCTGGACAAACTGCAGACAGCAAAACCTCAGATATCTTTATCGATGTCATACTCCAAACGATTCAGAATTCTACCATCAGCTGACTAGTAGCAGCCTATCACAGGAGTCACAATAACTTCTGGATCTATCCACCAATTTGGGTTATGAACATTGATACATCCGTTGCAACGTTGGTGTGTTGTGAAATAGACAATGCACTACAATTGTTGACGTATGTGATTAAGTCTCATCACGTTATTACAGTTTAACAGAACCGCGATATGCTGTGGTTGCTGTCAAATATCTGGACTGATCCCACACACAAAACAGACGAGAAATATCTTAAACTTGGTATCTGGTGTTGTTGAACGCTGATGCAAATAGCTAGGGTTGTATGTGTATTTGCGTCTGTGGTGTATCGACTTCTGTATTTGGATGTGCTACCATCAATCAGTATATGAGTTTTACCTTCCACCATTCAATATTGCAGTAGACGGTGCTCCTGAACCAAACACTGCAATAGGCTGCGCGATAAAGCCTCATGCTACATTGTGCCACATTGATGAGGTTCACATCGTGATATGTCAATTCCAAATTTCAATGATATGAGATATATTTTCTCGTTTATTATTTACATATTCGGCTAGTACAGTACTAGCAAGATAGCAGTAAGGAGAGGAGGTGAGGGAGGATGGTCGCAGAGGGTGGACTGGAGTCTGGAGGTGGTACAGATGATATCTGCCTCTCAATATGTCACAGTACAGACAGCGTCAGGGCCTTTATAGGCGTTGTGTGGGCTATAGCGGATAGCTTTGGCTGCTTAATGTGAGGCAACTACAACGTGAGTTACGGGTGGCATCTTCCAAGTAAAGGCCCATCCAAACAGCGAGGGGTGATGTCATGTAGGTATATGGAAAGAGAGGAGGGTGTAGGGGGGAGGGGCTGGTTAGGAATAGGGGTGGTTATGTGTCCTAAAGGGTATGTTGGATTTTCAAGCTATTTTCGATGCTATTTGCAGCGTTGGATGATCATGGGATGCTGGGTTTGGATGAGGAACTAGACGGGGATCGCTACCTTTGTAGTTATAATCCATTGTGAACAAAAACTCGAGGTCATAATAACATACAATCCTTATAATCCACTCATACATTGTAGCTGCCCCGGGAAACTTGGGCCGAAGTTTGATTAATATCAAACGGAATAATACAAAACATTTCCAATACTTCAAAGTTTATCAGTGTAGTCGACATGTTTGCAACGGACAATGTCAGAGGGGGAGCCATTTTGAGACCTCTATTTCAAAACTTCCGCCGTTTATATCAACGCGTTTATATCAACTATGGCACTCATTATAGTATACGTTTTATTACAAAGTCAGGGAAAGTAAATTCATATCTCGACCGCTGGATTGTTTACTGAATCTCCCACGAACACATTAATTGTGCAAACACCATATAATACACTCGCTTTGCCTAAACAAGCTCTTTTTTAAACATCAGTAACCCCGTCAAACACACTTTCTCACTAAACCTAAACTAACTTCGTACTCCTGAAACTTCACAACATCCATGATTTTACTTAAGCGATACATTCCACAATCCACTGTGTTTCCGTTTTATTGCCGCCTCGTATTGAACTGTCAAACGGGTCCCCATCATGGCCGGCCCACTGACCGTTATGACCCAGACGCCGTCTATATTGCGACATATTGAGAAGCAGATAGCATCAGAATGAAGCGGGCAGCTGGACAAACTGCAGACAGCAAAACCTCAGATATCTTTATCGATGTCATACTCCAAACGATTCAGAATTCTACCATCAGCTGACTAGTAGCAGCCTATCACAGGAGTCACAATAACTTCTGGATCTATCCACCAATTTGGGTTATGAACATTGATACATCCGTTGCAACGTTGGTGTGTTGTGAAATAGACAATGCACTACAATTGTTGACGTATGTGATTAAGTCTCATCACGTTATTACAGTTTAACAGAACCGCGATATGCTGTGGTTGCTGTCAAATATCTGGACTGATCCCACACACAAAACAGACGAGAAATATCTTAAACTTGGTATCTGGTGTTGTTGAACGCTGATGCAAATAGCTAGGGTTGTATGTGTATTTGCGTCTGTGGTGTATCGACTTCTGTATTTGGATGTGCTACCATCAATCAGTATATGAGTTTTACCTTCCACCATTCAATATTGCAGTAGACGGTGCTCCTGAACCAAACACTGCAATAGGCTGCGCGATAAAGCCTCATGCTACATTGTGCCACATTGATGAGGTTCACATCGTGATATGTCAATTCCAAATTTCAATGATATGAGATATATTTTCTCGTTTATTATTTACATATTCGGCTAGTACAGTACTAGCAAGATAGCAGTAAGGAGAGGAGGTGAGGGAGGATGGTCGCAGAGGGTGGACTGGAGTCTGGAGGTGGTACAGATGATATCTGCCTCTCAATATGTCACAGTACAGACAGCGTCAGGGCCTTTATAGGCGTTGTGTGGGCTATAGCGGATAGCTTTGGCTGCTTAATGTGAGGCAACTACAACGTGAGTTACGGGTGGCATCTTCCAAGTAAAGGCCCATCCAAACAGCGAGGGGTGATGTCATGTAGGTATATGGAAAGAGAGGAGGGTGTAGGGGGGAGGGGCTGGTTAGGAATAGGGGTGGTTATGTGTCCTAAAGGGTATGTTGGATTTTCAAGCTATTTTCGATGCTATTTGCAGCGTTGGATGATCATGGGATGCTGGGTTTGGATGAGGAACTAGACGGGGATCGCTACCTTTGTAGTTATAATCCATTGTGAACAAAAACTCGAGGTCATAATAACATACAATCCTTATAATCCACTCATACATTGTAGCTGCCCCGGGAAACTTGGGCCGAAGTTTGATTAATATCAAACGGAATAATACAAAACATTTCCAATACTTCAAAGTTTATCAGTGTAGTCGACATGTTTGCAACGGACAATGTCAGAGGGGGAGCCATTTTGAGACCTCTATTTCAAAACTTCCGCCGTTTATATCAACGCGTTTATATCAACTATGGCACTCATTATAGTATACGTTTTATTACAAAGTCAGGGAAAGTAAATTCATATCTCGACCGCTGGATTGTTTACTGAATCTCCCACGAACACATTAATTGTGCAAACACCATATAATACACTCGCTTTGCCTAAACAAGCTCTTTTTAAACATCAGTAACCCCGTCAAACACACTTTCTCACTAAACCTAAACTAACTTCGTACTCCTGAAACTTCACAACATCCATGATTTTACTTAAGCGATACATTCCACAATCCACTGTGTTTCCGTTTTATTGCCGCCTCGTATTGAACTGTCAAACGGGTCCCCATCATGGCCGGCCCACTGACCGTTATGACCCAGACGCCGTCTATATTGCGACATATTGAGAAGCAGATAGCATCAGAATGAAGCGGGCAGCTGGACAAACTGCAGACAGCAAAACCTCAGATATCTTTATCGATGTCATACTCCAAACGATTCAGAATTCTACCATCAGCTGACTAGTAGCAGCCTATCACAGGAGTCACAATAACTTCTGGATCTATCCACCAATTTGGGTTATGAACATTGATACATCCGTTGCAACGTTGGTGTGTTGTGAAATAGACAATGCACTACAATTGTTGACGTATGTGATTAAGTCTCATCACGTTATTACAGTTTAACAGAACCGCGATATGCTGTGGTTGCTGTCAAATATCTGGACTGATCCCACACACAAAACAGACGAGAAATATCTTAAACTTGGTATCTGGTGTTGTTGAACGCTGATGCAAATAGCTAGGGTTGTATGTGTATTTGCGTCTGTGGTGTATCGACTTCTGTATTTGGATGTGCTACCATCAATCAGTATATGAGTTTTACCTTCCACCATTCAATATTGCAGTAGACGGTGCTCCTGAACCAAACACTGCAATAGGCTGCGCGATAAAGCCTCATGCTACATTGTGCCACATTGATGAGGTTCACATCGTGATATGTCAATTCCAAATTTCAATGATATGAGATATATTTTCTCGTTTATTATTTACATATTCGGCTAGTACAGTACTAGCAAGATAGCAGTAAGGAGAGGAGGTGAGGGAGGATGGTCGCAGAGGGTGGACTGGAGTCTGGAGGTGGTACAGATGATATCTGCCTCTCAATATGTCACAGTACAGACAGCGTCAGGGCCTTTATAGGCGTTGTGTGGGCTATAGCGGATAGCTTTGGCTGCTTAATGTGAGGCAAACTACAACGTGAGTTACGGGTGGCATCTTCCAAGTAAAGGCCCATCCAAACAGCGAGGGGTGATGTCATGTAGGTATATGGAAAGAGAGGAGGGTGTAGGGGGGAGGGGCTGGTTAGGAATAGGGGTGGTTATGTGTCCTAAAGGGTATGTTGGATTTTCAAGCTATTTTCGATGCTATTTGCAGCGTTGGATGATCATGGGATGCTGGGTTTGGATGAGGAACTAGACGGGGATCGCTACCTTTGTAGTTATAATCCATTGTGAACAAAAACTCGAGGTCATAATAACATACAATCCTTATAATCCACTCATACATTGTAGCTGCCCCGGGAAACTTGGGCCGAAGTTTGATTAATATCAAACGGAATAATACAAAACATTTCCAATACTTCAAAGTTTATCAGTGTAGTCGACATGTTTGCAACGGACAATGTCAGAGGGGGAGCCATTTTGAGACCTCTATTTCAAAACTTCCGCCGTTTATATCAACGCGTTTATATCAACTATGGCACTCATTATAGTATACGTTTTATTACAAAGTCAGGGAAAGTAAATTCATATCTCGACCGCTGGATTGTTTACTGAATCTCCCACGAACACATTAATTGTGCAAACACCATATAATACACTCGCTTTGCCTAAACAAGCTCTTTTTTAAACATCAGTAACCCCGTCAAACACACTTTCTCACTAAACCTAAACTAACTTCGTACTCCTGAAACTTCACAACATCCATGATTTTACTTAAGCGATACATTCCACAATCCACTGTGTTTCCGTTTTATTGCCGCCTCGTATTGAACTGTCAAACGGGTCCCCATCATGGCCGGCCCACTGACCGTTATGACCCAGACGCCGTCTATATTGCGACATATTGAGAAGCAGATAGCATCAGAATGAAGCGGGCAGCTGGACAAACTGCAGACAGCAAAACCTCAGATATCTTTATCGATGTCATACTCCAAACGATTCAGAATTCTACCATCAGCTGACTAGTAGCAGCCTATCACAGGAGTCACAATAACTTCTGGATCTATCCACCAATTTGGGTTATGAACATTGATACATCCGTTGCAACGTTGGTGTGTTGTGAAATAGACAATGCACTACAATTGTTGACGTATGTGATTAAGTCTCATCACGTTATTACAGTTTAACAGAACCGCGATATGCTGTGGTTGCTGTCAAATATCTGGACTGATCCCACACACAAAACAGACGAGAAATATCTTAAACTTGGTATCTGGTGTTGTTGAACGCTGATGCAAATAGCTAGGGTTGTATGTGTATTTGCGTCTGTGGTGTATCGACTTCTGTATTTGGATGTGCTACCATCAATCAGTATATGAGTTTTACCTTCCACCATTCAATATTGCAGTAGACGGTGCTCCTGAACCAAACACTGCAATAGGCTGCGCGATAAAGCCTCATGCTACATTGTGCCACATTGATGAGGTTCACATCGTGATATGTCAATTCCAAATTTCAATGATATGAGATATATTTTCTCGTTTATTATTTACATATTCGGCTAGTACAGTACTAGCAAGATAGCAGTAAGGAGAGGAGGTGAGGGGGAGGATGGTCGCAGAGGGTGGACTGGAGTCTGGAGGTGGTACAGATGATATCTGCCTCTCAATATGTCACAGTACAGACAGCGTCAGGGCCTTTATAGGCGTTGTGTGGGCTATAGCGGATAGCTTTGGCTGCTTAATGTGAGGCAACTACAACGTGAGTTACGGGTGGCATCTTCCAAGTAAAGGCCCATCCAAACAGCGAGGGGTGATGTCATGTAGGTATATGGAAAGAGAGGAGGGTGTAGGGGGGAGGGGCTGGTTAGGAATAGGGGTGGTTATGTGTCCTAAAGGGTATGTTGGATTTTCAAGCTATTTTCGATGCTATTTGCAGCGTTGGATGATCATGGGATGCTGGGTTTGGATGAGGAACTAGACGGGGATCGCTACCTTTGTAGTTATAATCCATTGTGAACAAAAACTCGAGGTCATAATAACATACAATCCTTATAATCCACTCATACATTGTAGCTGCCCCGGGAAACTTGGGCCGAAGTTTGATTAATATCAAACGGAATAATACAAAACATTTCCAATACTTCAAAGTTTATCAGTGTAGTCGACATGTTTGCAACGGACAATGTCAGAGGGGGAGCCATTTTGAGACCTCTATTTCAAAACTTCCGCCGTTTATATCAACGCGTTTATATCAACTATGGCACTCATTATAGTATACGTTTTATTACAAAGTCAGGGAAAGTAAATTCATATCTCGACCGCTGGATTGTTTACTGAATCTCCCACGAACACATTAATTGTGCAAACACCATATAATACACTCGCTTTGCCTAAACAAGCTCTTTTTTAAACATCAGTAACCCCGTCAAACACACTTTCTCACTAAACCTAAACTAACTTCGTACTCCTGAAACTTCACAACATCCATGATTTTACTTAAGCGATACATTCCACAATCCACTGTGTTTCCGTTTTATTGCCGCCTCGTATTGAACTGTCAAACGGGTCCCCATCATGGCCGGCCCACTGACCGTTATGACCCAGACGCCGTCTATATTGCGACATATTGAGAAGCAGATAGCATCAGAATGAAGCGGGCAGCTGGACAAACTGCAGACAGCAAAACCTCAGATATCTTTATCGATGTCATACTCCAAACGATTCAGAATTCTACCATCAGCTGACTAGTAGCAGCCTATCACAGGAGTCACAATAACTTCTGGATCTATCCACCAATTTGGGTTATGAACATTGATACATCCGTTGCAACGTTGGTGTGTTGTGAAATAGACAATGCACTACAATTGTTGACGTATGTGATTAAGTCTCATCACGTTATTACAGTTTAACAGAACCGCGATATGCTGTGGTTGCTGTCAAATATCTGGACTGATCCCACACACAAAACAGACGAGAAATATCTTAAACTTGGTATCTGGTGTTGTTGAACGCTGATGCAAATAGCTAGGGTTGTATGTGTATTTGCGTCTGTGGTGTATCGACTTCTGTATTTGGATGTGCTACCATCAATCAGTATATGAGTTTTACCTTCCACCATTCAATATTGCAGTAGACGGTGCTCCTGAACCAAACACTGCAATAGGCTGCGCGATAAAGCCTCATGCTACATTGTGCCACATTGATGAGGTTCACATCGTGATATGTCAATTCCAAATTTCAATGATATGAGATATATTTTCTCGTTTATTATTTACATATTCGGCTAGTACAGTACTAGCAAGATAGCAGTAAGGAGAGGAGGTGAGGGAGGATGGTCGCAGAGGGTGGACTGGAGTCTGGAGGTGGTACAGATGATATCTGCCTCTCAATATGTCACAGTACAGACAGCGTCAGGGCCTTTATAGGCGTTGTGTGGGCTATAGCGGATAGCTTTGGCTGCTTAATGTGAGGCAACTACAACGTGAGTTACGGGTGGCATCTTCCAAGTAAAGGCCCATCCAAACAGCGAGGGGTGATGTCATGTAGGTATATGGAAAGAGAGGAGGGTGTAGGGGGGAGGGGCTGGTTAGGAATAGGGGTGGTTATGTGTCCTAAAGGGTATGTTGGATTTTCAAGCTATTTTCGATGCTATTTGCAGCGTTGGATGATCATGGGATGCTGGGTTTGGATGAGGAACTAGACGGGGATCGCTACCTTTGTAGTTATAATCCATTGTGAACAAAAAACTCGAGGTCATAATAACATACAATCCTTATAATCCACTCATACATTGTAGCTGCCCCGGGAAACTTGGGCCGAAGTTTGATTAATATCAAACGGAATAATACAAAACATTTCCAATACTTCAAAGTTTATCAGTGTAGTCGACATGTTTGCAACGGACAATGTCAGAGGGGGAGCCATTTTGAGACCTCTATTTCAAAACTTCCGCCGTTTATATCAACGCGTTTATATCAACTATGGCACTCATTATAGTATACGTTTTATTACAAAGTCAGGGAAAGTAAATTCATATCTCGACCGCTGGATTGTTTACTGAATCTCCCACGAACACATTAATTGTGCAAACACCATATAATACACTCGCTTTGCCTAAACAAGCTCTTTTTTAAACATCAGTAACCCCGTCAAACACACTTTCTCACTAAACCTAAACTAACTTCGTACTCCTGAAACTTCACAACATCCATGATTTTACTTAAGCGATACATTCCACAATCCACTGTGTTTCCGTTTTATTGCCGCCTCGTATTGAACTGTCAAACGGGTCCCCCATCATGGCCGGCCCACTGACCGTTATGACCCAGACGCCGTCTATATTGCGACATATTGAGAAGCAGATAGCATCAGAATGAAGCGGGCAGCTGGACAAACTGCAGACAGCAAAACCTCAGATATCTTTATCGATGTCATACTCCAAACGATTCAGAATTCTACCATCAGCTGACTAGTAGCAGCCTATCACAGGAGTCACAATAACTTCTGGATCTATCCACCAATTTGGGTTATGAACATTGATACATCCGTTGCAAACGTTGGTGTGTTGTGAAATAGACAATGCACTACAATTGTTGACGTATGTGATTAAGTCTCATCACGTTATTACAGTTTAAAACAGAACCGCGATATGCTGTGGTTGCTGTCAAATATCTGGACTGATCCCACACACAAAACAGACGAGAAATATCTTAAACTTGGTATCTGGTGTTTGTTGAACGCTGATGCAAATAGCTAGGGTTGTATGTGTATTTGCGTCTGTGGTGTATCGACTTCTGTATTTGGATGTGCTACCATCAATCAGTATATGAGTTTTACCTTCCACCATTCAATATTGCAGTAGACGGTGCTCCTGAACCAAACACTGCAATAGGCTGCGCGATAAAGCCTCATGCTACATTGTGCCACATTGATGAGGTTCACATCGTGATATGTCAATTCCAAATTTCAATGATATGAGATATATTTTCTCGTTTATTATTTACATATTCGGCTAGTACAGTACTAGCAAGATAGCAGTAAGGAGAGGAGGTGAGGGAGGATGGTCGCAGAGGGTGGACTGGAGTCTGGAGGTGGTACAGATGATATCTGCCTCTCAATATGTCACAGTACAGACAGCGTCAGGGCCTTTATAGGCGTTGTGTGGGCTATAGCGGATAGCTTTGGCTGCTTAATGTGAGGCAACTACAACGTGAGTTTACGGGTGGCATCTTCCAAGTAAAGGCCCATCCAAACAGCGAGGGGTGATGTCATGTAGGTATATGGAAAGAGAGGAGGGTGTAGGGGGGAGGGGGGCTGGTTAGGAATAGGGGTGGTTATGTGTCCTAAAGGGTATGTTGGATTTTCAAGCTATTTTCGATGCTATTTGCAGCGTTGGATGATCATGGGATGCTGGGTTTGGATGAGGAACTAGACGGGGATCGCTACCTTTGTAGTTATAATCCATTGTGAACAAAAACTCGAGGTCATAATAACATACAATCCTTATAATCCACTCATACATTGTAGCTGCCCCGGGAAACTTGGGCCGAAGTTTGATTAATATCAAACGGAATAATACAAAACATTTCCAATACTTCAAAGTTTATCAGTGTAGTCGACATGTTTGCAACGGACAATGTCAGAGGGGGAGCCATTTTGAGACCTCTATTTCAAAACTTCCGCCGTTTATATCAACGCGTTTATATCAACTATGGCACTCATTATAGTATAACGTTTTATTACAAAGTCAGGGAAAGTAAATTCATATCTCGACCGCTGGATTGTTTACTGAATCTCCCACGAACACATTAATTGTGCAAACACCATATAATACACTCGCTTTGCCTAAACAAGCTCTTTTTTAAACATCAGTAACCCCGTCAAACACACTTTCTCACTAAACCTAAACTAACTTCGTACTCCTGAAACTTCACAACATCCATGATTTTACTTAAGCGATACATTCCACAATCCACTGTGTTTCCGTTTTATTGCCGCCTCGTATTGAACTGTCAAACGGGTCCCCATCATGGCCGGCCCACTGACCGTTATGACCCAGACGCCGTCTATATTGCGACATATTGAGAAGCAGATAGCATCAGAATGAAGCGGGCAGCTGGACAAACTGCAGACAGCAAAACCTCAGATATCTTTATCGATGTCATACTCCAAACGATTCAGAATTCTACCATCAGCTGACTAGTAGCAGCCTATCACAGGAGTCACAATAACTTCTGGATCTATCCACCAATTTGGGTTATGAACATTGATACATCCGTTGCAACGTTGGTGTGTTGTGAAATAGACAATGCACTACAATTGTTGACGTATGTGATTAAGTCTCATCACGTTATTACAGTTTAACAGAACCGCGATATGCTGTGGTTGCTGTCAAATATCTGGACTGATCCCACACACAAAACAGACGAGAAATATCTTAAACTTGGTATCTGGTGTTGTTGAACGCTGATGCAAATAGCTAGGGTTGTATGTGTATTTGCGTCTGTGGTGTATCGACTTCTGTATTTGGATGTGCTACCATCAATCAGTATATGAGTTTTACCTTCCACCATTCAATATTGCAGTAGACGGTGCTCCTGAACCAAACACTGCAATAGGCTGCGCGATAAAGCCTCATGCTACATTGTGCCACATTGATGAGGTTCACATCGTGATATGTCAATTCCAAATTTCAATGATATGAGATATATTTTCTCGTTTTTATTATTTACATATTCGGCTAGTACAGTACTAGCAAGATAGCAGTAAGGAGAGGAGGTGAGGGAGGATGGTCGCAGAGGGTGGACTGGAGTCTGGAGGTGGTACAGATGATATCTGCCTCTCAATATGTCACAGTACAGACAGCGTCAGGGGCCTTTATAGGCGTTGTGTGGGCTATAGCGGATAGCTTTGGCTGCTTAATGTGAGGCAACTACAACGTGAGTTACGGGTGGCATCTTCCAAGTAAAGGCCCATCCAAACAGCGAGGGGTGATGTCATGTAGGTATATGGAAAGAGAGGAGGGTGTAGGGGGGAGGGGCTGGTTAGGAATAGGGGTGGTTATGTGTCCTAAAGGGTATGTTGGATTTTCAAGCTATTTTCGATGCTATTTGCAGCGTTGGATGATCATGGGATGCTGGGTTTGGATGAGGAACTAGACGGGGATCGCTACCTTTGTAGTTATAATCCATTGTGAACAAAAACTCGAGGTCATAATAACATACAATCCTTATAATCCACTCATACATTGTAGCTGCCCCGGGAAACTTGGGCCGAAGTTTGATTAATATCAAACGGAATAATACAAAACATTTCCAATACTTCAAAGTTTATCAGTGTAGTCGACATGTTTGCAACGGACAATGTCAGAGGGGGAGCCATTTTGAGACCTCTATTTCAAAACTTCCGCCGTTTATATCAACGCGTTTATATCAACTATGGCACTCATTATAGTATACGTTTTATTACAAAGTCAGGGAAAGTAAATTCATATCTCGACCGCTGGATTGTTTACTGAATCTCCCACGAACACATTAATTGTGCAAACACCATATAATACACTCGCTTTGCCTAAACAAGCTCTTTTTTAAACATCAGTAACCCCGTCAAACACACTTTCTCACTAAACCTAAACTAACTTCGTACTCCTGAAACTTCACAACATCCATGATTTTACTTAAGCGATACATTCCACAATCCACTGTGTTTCCGTTTTATTGCCGCCTCGTATTGAACTGTCAAACGGGTCCCCATCATGGCCGGCCCACTGACCGTTATGACCCAGACGCCGTCTATATTGCGACATATTGAGAAGCAGATAGCATCAGAATGAAGCGGGCAGCTGGACAAACTGCAGACAGCAAAACCTCAGATATCTTTATCGATGTCATACTCCAAACGATTCAGAATTCTACCATCAGCTGACTAGTAGCAGCCTATCACAGGAGTCACAATAACTTCTGGATCTATCCACCAATTTGGGTTATGAACATTGATACATCCGTTGCAACGTTGGTGTGTTGTGAAATAGACAATGCACTACAATTGTTGACGTATGTGATTAAGTCTCATCACGTTATTACAGTTTAACAGAACCGCGATATGCTGTGGTTGCTGTCAAATATCTGGACTGATCCCACACACAAAACAGACGAGAAATATCTTAAACTTGGTATCTGGTGTTGTTGAACGCTGATGCAAATAGCTAGGGTTGTATGTGTATTTGCGTCTGTGGTGTATCGACTTCTGTATTTGGATGTGCTACCATCAATCAGTATATGAGTTTTACCTTCCACCATTCAATATTGCAGTAGACGGTGCTCCTGAACCAAACACTGCAATAGGCTGCGCGATAAAGCCTCATGCTACATTGTGCCACATTGATGAGGTTCACATCGTGATATGTCAATTCCAAATTTCAATGATATGAGATATATTTTCTCGTTTATTATTTACATATTCGGCTAGTACAGTACTAGCAAGATAGCAGTAAGGAGAGGAGGTGAGGGAGGATGGTCGCAGAGGGTGGACTGGAGTCTGGAGGTGGTACAGATGATATCTGCCTCTCAATATGTCACAGTACAGACAGCGTCAGGGCCTTTATAGGCGTTGTGTGGGCTATAGCGGATAGCTTTGGCTGCTTAATGTGAGGCAACTACAACGTGAGTTACGGGTGGCATCTTCCAAGTAAAGGCCCATCCAAACAGCGAGGGGTGATGTCATGTAGGTATATGGAAAGAGAGGAGGGTGTAGGGGGGAGGGGCTGGTTAGGAATAGGGGTGGTTATGTGTCCTAAAGGGTATGTTGGATTTTCAAGCTATTTTCGATGCTATTTGCAGCGTTGGATGATCATGGGATGCTGGGTTTGGATGAGGAACTAGACGGGGATCGCTACCTTTGTAGTTATAATCCATTGTGAACAAAAACTCGAGGTCATAATAACATACAATCCTTATAATCCACTCATACATTGTAGCTGCCCCGGGAAACTTGGGCCGAAGTTTGATTAATATCAAACGGAATAATACAAAACATTTCCAATACTTCAAAGTTTATCAGTGTAGTCGACATGTTTGCAACGGACAATGTCAGAGGGGGAGCCATTTTGAGACCTCTATTTCAAAACTTCCGCCGTTTATATCAACGCGTTTATATCAACTATGGCACTCATTATAGTATACGTTTTATTACAAAGTCAGGGAAAGTAAATTCATATCTCGACCGCTGGATTGTTTACTGAATCTCCCACGAACACATTAATTGTGCAAAACACCATATAATACACTCGCTTTGCCTAAACAAGCTCTTTTTTAAACATCAGTAACCCCGTCAAACACACTTTCTCACTAAACCTAAACTAACTTCGTACTCCTGAAACTTCACAACATCCATGATTTTACTTAAGCGATACATTCCACAATCCACTGTGTTTCCGTTTTATTGCCGCCTCGTATTGAACTGTCAAACGGGTCCCCATCATGGCCGGCCCACTGACCGTTATGACCCAGACGCCGTCTATATTGCGACATATTGAGAAGCAGATAGCATCAGAATGAAGCGGGCAGCTGGACAAACTGCAGACAGCAAAACCTCAGATATCTTTATCGATGTCATACTCCAAACGATTCAGAATTCTACCATCAGCTGACTAGTAGCAGCCTATCACAGGAGTCACAATAACTTCTGGATCTATCCACCAATTTGGGTTATGAACATTGATACATCCGTTGCAACGTTGGTGTGTTGTGAAATAGACAATGCACTACAATTGTTGACGTATGTGATTAAGTCTCATCACGTTATTACAGTTTAACAGAACCGCGATATGCTGTGGTTGCTGTCAAATATCTGGACTGATCCCACACACAAAACAGACGAGAAATATCTTAAACTTGGTATCTGGTGTTGTTGAACGCTGATGCAAATAGCTAGGGTTGTATGTGTATTTGCGTCTGTGGTGTATCGACTTCTGTATTTGGATGTGCTACCATCAATCAGTATATGAGTTTTACCTTCCACCATTCAATATTGCAGTAGACGGTGCTCCTGAACCAAACACTGCAATAGGCTGCGCGATAAAGCCTCATGCTACATTGTGCCACATTGATGAGGTTCACATCGTGATATGTCAATTCCAAATTTCAATGATATGAGATATATTTTCTCGTTTATTATTTACATATTCGGCTAGTACAGTACTAGCAAGATAGCAGTAAGGAGAGGAGGTGAGGGAGGATGGTCGCAGAGGGTGGACTGGAGTCTGGAGGTGGTACAGATGATATCTGCCTCTCAATATGTCACAGTACAGACAGCGTCAGGGCCTTTATAGGCGTTGTGTGGGCTATAGCGGATAGCTTTGGCTGCTTAATGTGAGGCAACTACAACGTGAGTTACGGGTGGCATCTTCCAAGTAAAGGCCCATCCAAACAGCGAGGGGTGATGTCATGTAGGTATATGGAAAGAGAGGAGGGTGTAGGGGGGAGGGGCTGGTTAGGAATAGGGGTGGTTATGTGTCCTAAAGGGTATGTTGGATTTTCAAGCTATTTTCGATGCTATTTGCAGCGTTGGATGATCATGGGATGCTGGGTTTGGATGAGGAACTAGACGGGGATCGCTACCTTTGTAGTTATAATCCATTGTGAACAAAAACTCGAGGTCATAATAACATACAATCCTTATAATCCGATCATACATTGTAGCTGCCCCGGGAAACTTGGGCCGAAGTTTGATTAATATCAAACGGAATAATACAAAACATTTCCAATACTTCAAAGTTTATCAGTGTAGTCGACATGTTTGCAACGGACAATGTCAGAGGGGGAGCCATTTTGAGACCTCTATTTCAAAACTTCCGCCGTTTATATCAACGCGTTTATATCAACTATGGCACTCATTATAGTATACGTTTTATTACAAAGTCAGGGAAAGTAAATTCATATCTCGACCGCTGGATTGTTTACTGAATCTCCCACGAACACATTAATTGTGCAAACACCATATAATACACTCGCTTTGCCTAAACAAGCTCTTTTTTAAACATCAGTAACCCCGTCAAACACACTTTCTCACTAAACCTAAACTAACTTCGTACTCCTGAAACTTCACAACATCCATGATTTTACTTAAGCGATACATTCCACAATCCACTGTGTTTCCGTTTTATTGCCGCCTCGTATTGAACTGTCAAACGGGTCCCCATCATGGCCGGCCCACTGACCGTTATGACCCAGACGCCGTCTATATTGCGACATATTGAGAAGCAGATAGCATCAGAATGAAGCGGGCAGCTGGACAAACTGCAGACAGCAAAACCTCAGATATCTTTATCGATGTCATACTCCAAACGATTCAGAATTCTACCATCAGCTGACTAGTAGCAGCCTATCACAGGAGTCACAATAACTTCTGGATCTATCCACCAATTTGGGTTATGAACATTGATACATCCGTTGCAACGTTGGTGTGTTGTGAAATAGACAATGCACTACAATTGTTGACGTATGTGATTAAGTCTCATCACGTTATTACAGTTTAACAGAACCGCGATATGCTGTGGTTGCTGTCAAATATCTGGACTGATCCCACACACAAAACAGACGAGAAATATCTTAAACTTGGTATCTGGTGTTGTTGAACGCTGATGCAAATAGCTAGGGTTGTATGTGTATTTGCGTCTGTGGTGTATCGACTTCTGTATTTGGATGTGCTACCATCAATCAGTATATGAGTTTTTACCTTCCACCATTCAATATTGCAGTAGACGGTGCTCCTGAACCAAACACTGCAATAGGCTGCGCGATAAAGCCTCATGCTACATTGTGCCACATTGATGAGGTTCACATCGTGATATGTCAATTCCAAATTTCAATGATATGAGATATATTTTCTCGTTTATTATTTACATATTCGGCTAGTACAGTACTAGCAAGATAGCAGTAAGGAGAGGAGGTGAGGGAGGATGGTCGCAGAGGGTGGACTGGAGTCTGGAGGTGGTACAGATGATATCTGCCTCTCAATATGTCACAGTACAGACAGCGTCAGGGCCTTTATAGGCGTTGTGTGGGCTATAGCGGATAGCTTTGGCTGCTTAATGTGAGGCAACTACAACGTGAGTTACGGGTGGCATCTTCCAAGTAAAGGCCCATCCAAACAGCGAGGGGTGATGTCATGTAGGTATATGGAAAGAGAGGAGGGTGTAGGGGGGAGGGGCTGGTTAGGAATAGGGGTGGTTATGTGTCCTAAAGGGTATGTTGGATTTTCAAGCTATTTTCGATGCTATTTGCAGCGTTGGATGATCATGGGATGCTGGGTTTGGATGAGGAACTAGACGGGGATCGCTACCTTTGTAGTTATAATCCATTGTGAACAAAAACTCGAGGTCATAATAACATACAATCCTTATAATCCACTCATACATTGTAGCTGCCCCGGGAAACTTGGGCCGAAGTTTGATTAATATCAAACGGAATAATACAAAACATTTCCAATACTTCAAAGTTTATCAGTGTAGTCGACATGTTTGCAACGGACAATGTCAGAGGGGGAGCCATTTTGAGACCTCTATTTCAAAACTTCCGCCGTTTATATCAACGCGTTTATATCAACTATGGCACTCATTATAGTATACGTTTTATTACAAAGTCAGGGAAAGTAAATTCATATCTCGACCGCTGGATTGTTTACTGAATCTCCCACGAACACATTAATTGTGCAAACACCATATAATACACTCGCTTTGCCTAAACAAGCTCTTTTTTAAACATCAGTAACCCCGTCAAACACACTTTCTCACTAAACCTAAACTAACTTCGTACTCCTGAAACTTCACAACATCCATGATTTTACTTAAGCGATACATTCCACAATCCACTGTGTTTCCGTTTTATTGCCGCCTCGTATTGAACTGTCAAACGGGTCCCCATCATGGCCGGCCCACTGACCGTTATGACCCAGACGCCGTCTATATTGCGACATATTGAGAAGCAGATAGCATCAGAATGAAGCGGGCAGCTGGACAAACTGCAGACAGCAAAACCTCAGATATCTTTATCGATGTCATACTCCAAACGATTCAGAATTCTACCATCAGCTGACTAGTAGCAGCCTATCACAGGAGTCACAATAACTTCTGGATCTATCCACCAATTTGGGTTATGAACATTGATACATCCGTTGCAACGTTGGTGTGTTGTGAAATAGACAATGCACTACAATTGTTGACGTATGTGATTAAGTCTTATCACGTTATTACAGTTTAACAGAACCGCGATATGCTGTGGTTGCTGTCAAATATCTGGACTGATCCCACACACAAAAAACAGACGAGAAATATCTTAAACTTGGTATCTGGTGTTGTTGAACGCTGATGCAAATAGCTAGGGTTGTATGTGTATTTGCGTCTGTGGTGTATCGACTTCTGTATTTGGATGTGCTACCATCAATCAGTATATGAGTTTTACCTTCCACCATTCAATATTGCAGTAGACGGTGCTCCTGAACCAAACACTGCAATAGGCTGCGCGATAAAGCCTCATGCTACATTGTGCCACATTGATGAGGTTCACATCGTGATATGTCAATTCCAAATTTCAATGATATGAGATATATTTTCTCGTTTATTATTTACATATTCGGCTAGTACAGTACTAGCAAGATAGCAGTAAGGAGAGGAGGTGAGGGAGGATGGTCGCAGAGGGTGGACTGGAGTCTGGAGGTGGTACAGATGATATCTGCCTCTCAATATGTCACAGTACAGACAGCGTCAGGGCCTTTATAGGCGTTGTGTGGGCTATAGCGGATAGCTTTGGCTGCTTAATGTGAGGCAACTACAACGTGAGTTACGGGTGGCATCTTCCAAGTAAAGGCCCATCCAAACAGCGAGGGGTGATGTCATGTAGGTATATGGAAAGAGAGGAGGGTGTAGGGGGAGGGGCTGGTTAGGAATAGGGGTGGTTATGTGTCCTAAAGGGTATGTTGGATTTTCAAGCTATTTTCGATGCTATTTGCAGCGTTGGATGATCATGGGATGCTGGGTTTGGATGAGGAACTAGACGGGGATCGCTACCTTTGTAGTTATAATCCATTGTGAACAAAAACTCGAGGTCATAATAACATACAATCCTTATAATCCACTCATACATTGTAGCTGCCCCGGGAAACTTGGGCCGAAGTTTGATTAATATCAAACGGAATAATACAAAACATTTCCAATACTTCAAAGTTTATCAGTGTAGTCGACATGTTTGCAACGGACAATGTCAGAGGGGGAGCCATTTTGAGACCTCTATTTCAAAACTTCCGCCGTTTATATCAACGCGTTTATATCAACTATGGCACTCATTATAGTATACGTTTTATTACAAAGTCAGGGAAAGTAAATTCATATCTCGACCACTGGATTGTTTACTGAATCTCCCACAAACACATTAATTGTGCAAACACCATATAAAACACTCGCTTTGCCTAAACAAGCTCTTTTTTAAACATAAGTAACCCCGTCAGACACACTTTCTCACTAAACCTAAACTAACTTCGTACTCCTGAAACTTCACAACATCCATGATTTTACTTAAGCGATACATTCCACAATCCACTGTGTTTCCGTTTTATTGCCGCCTCGTATTGAACTGTCAAACGGGTCCCCATCATGGCCGGCCCACTGACCGTTATGACCCAGACGCCATCTATATTGCGACATATTGAGAAGCAGATAGCATCAGAATGAAGCGGGCAGCTGGACAAACTGCAGACAGCAAAACCTCAGATATCTTTATCGATGTCATACTCCAAACGATTCAGAATTCTACCATCAGCTGACTAGTAGCAGCCTATCACAGGAGTCACAATAACTTCTGGATCTATCCACCAATTTGGGTTATGAACATTGATACATCCATTGCAACGTTGGTGTGTTGTGAAATTGACAATGCACTACAATTGTTGACGTATGTGATTTGGTCTCATCACGTTATTACAGTTTAACAGAACCGCGATATGCTGTGGTTGCTGTCAAATAACTGGACTGATCCCACACACAAAACATACGAGAAATATCTTAAACTTGGTATCTGGTGTTGTTGAACGCTGATGCAAATAGCTAGGGTTGTATGTGTATTTTGCGTCTGTGGTGTATCGACTTCTGTATTTGGATGTGCTACCATCAATCAGTATATGGAGTTTTACCTTCCACCATTCAATATTGCAGTAGACGGTGCTCCTGAACCAACCACTGCAATAGGCTGCGCGATAAAGCCTCATACTACATCGTGCCACATTGTACTAGGCTGGGCAATAAAGCCGCTTGCCCCATGTCACATTGTACCACATTGTACGAAAAGGACCCGTGCCTCCACAATCAGGTCACATTGTACTTCACTTCATTTACAGCCAGCAATTGACAGTCCGCTATTGGGTACAAGTGGATGGGGGTATTGGAAAAAGGGGCTGGAGCACGCGCGTTAAGGCCTTATTTGATTGCCGGGCTTGGTTGCTTTCTGTGGAAGATTATGTCACGTCGTTTGTTTAAGTCGCCTCGCCTGACTCTATGCTAGCCACGTGTCTTCTTCCGCCATCACACATCAAACGAGTTTTTATCTGTCTACTGATCTCCAATCATGTCAACCAACAAGCATATTAAACCTCCCATACATTGATATGATACTCTCATGTCGCCTGAGATGCGGTTGTCTTTTGGACAAAGCTGCATAATTGCCCACAATGGTTATCACTTTATCATACAGGTGTGTAATGGAATTGATAGCCGCCATTTTGACAACCCAAAGTGCCCCGGCTTTTCATTGCCACTCAACCCATTTATATCAAGCGTGTTGATTTGGAGAGTCACATTGGCTCGTAACTGGAAATAATATAGAACGAATATGGCCGGTATTACGCCATCGCCATTCTTTAACTACGTATATAACAGTTATAGAGGGATTAATATAAAAGTGCTCTTGTTAACCTGCCTGAGATTTTAAAGGGGGTCCGATCTTCAATCCATGCATTCCCAGTGCCCCCTTCTTACCCTACCACCCAATAGCACCAATCGCTTCATACTGTAAGCTATTCAAAACTACATTCCTAAGCACAGCACAACCAAAACCTACCCAGCATATATTGCCCCACCTAACCAGCTCATCCCATCAGAAACATTGATATCCCTTTCCCAACATAACTTTACCTTACTTCGTCTCTTATCCTGGACCTACACAACAATCCACTCCTTTGTTCAGAAAGGGCTACTATTTAGTAGGATGTCACTCGTTACCCACTCCTCGTTCGATCAAAATCCGCCTCGTGTTTAACTGTCAAATGAGTCCCCGCCATGGCCGGCCACTAACCGTTATGACCCAGACGCCGTCAATATTGTGGCATATTGAGAGCCAGATAGCATCAGAATGAAGCGGGCAGCTGGACCAATAATTAAGATCTACTATTTCAAGTGCATTTGTCAACTTGCTGCTGGCGTAACACAAAACCAACAGACGTGGGTTATAAAACATTGACATATCCATTGCATATCTAGAGGCAAGCTCGTTCTGAATGGGTTAAGGGGCACAGAATTGTCGGGATACATTTGGTTGTCAAAACGGCGACTAGAAACATTGCTTTCAAATTCCATTTGACATCGACTTAACTCACATTTGTTATGGGGGCGGCTAAATGCTGATGAGAGAAGCTAATCCTACCCACTTGCACCCAGTGGCAGCTTGGCAATTATTACGTTTGCTGCAAACAATTGCTGCTTCATAAATTTAATAGAGCTCATTCAGCTGAGCTCTATTCTAGGGTGACTCTCTGTACTGTAAAGTAATGTACTGCCACTGATGCCTCGTAATTTCTCGCTCAAGTGCACCGTCCTCAGATTACCAGCAAAGCATATGATACAAAATATTAATTTAAGTCGTGTGGATAAACCACAGCCATAAATACAAATACAACAAAAGTTGACCTGCCAAGCACTGGGTTAATGAAATTTCACATCCACTATACACGTTGAACGAACCCAGATATTATGCGATATCAGCTTTCTCAATATGTCACAATAGAGAGGGCGGTTATAATGGTCAGTGGGCTGGCTATGGTGGGGACCATTATGGCAGCTAAATAAGAGGCGGCTGTATAGCAGATATAAAGTGGATTAGGGTTGACATCCTACAAGTAAAGCCTCGTCTAAGCAATGGATGAAGTGTAGTGTCCATGGATCGAGGTTAGGTAGGGAAAGGGGAGGTTGTATTTCCGACGAGGTTAGTTGGATTGGTTTGTCAATTGTTGCTGTATTGAGTATGGTGATATTAGCTGATGCTGGAATGAGCGCCATATCTCAATGGCACTTACCCACTTCCACTCTGATACTTTTGATCGCAAACTGGTCCACTTTTCTGTTAAATCCAGGTACACTTTTACATCTGTGCCGTTTAATATAATCATCCAACAATTGTATCTCCATGCAGCAATAATGTATGAATAGATTATAAGTATTCCTTATTATTCTACAGATTTAAAGCCACAAAGAAAAGCTAGGGTTGGGTTGATTAATTCGTCTGATGATCAATCAGAATATAGATGGGCCTGGTTGTGTTTTTCTGTGTCATCGTGTGCCCCTGGGAGATCATCATAGCTTGTGATAACGTCGCCGAACAAGCTTTGTTGGGGACTTCGTGAGGGTAAGAAACACTGGGAATACAGAACACACATCCATGGGAGTCAGTGACGTGGGAAACGTGTGACAGAAACGCTGGACACACTGGCCACAAGTCATAGGGATGCTGGGCACACTGGGTACTCATTAAGTTGTAAAAATGACTATTCGATTCGCTGCTGCGACTTCCTCTTTCTTCTGCAACGCGAGTCACACATGGAGCAAGCTAATGTGGGGACTGTACAGCTCTGTCAACGCGAAAGCGACATCCCTGACGCAATGATGACGCTACATCAATGTATGACAAGTTTTATGCAAACGACATGATATAATACCCTACAAAAAGCTACCAACCCCAACAATGATATAAAAAACCCGCCTTACTCCAAACCCCTAGCCACTTGTGTCCAGTGGCGGCCTGGCAATAATTGTAAGTTCACTGTAGATAATTGCTGGGTCGTAAATGAAATGGGGCGCATTGTGGAATGTTGGTGGAGGCACTTTGCGATGTGAAGGCATACGCTGGCTAGAATACCACACGGCTCTGTCTCGCAGTTTATCGCAATTTCTCGGTCGAGAGCTCAGTCCACAGCTTATCAGCAAGGCGGGCGCTAGAACACATATACGGATCAATATTGTCAAATCTAAATATGTATGGAAGTCGTTACGAAACAGCCAGTTGGAGCACATCTGTAGAGACATTATTACATGAGCCCTAATTGTACACTTTGTGTCATTCGTGCAATATAGTTACCAACAAGACGACCAATGCAGTGAACTGGTGGATTAAACATATAAACAACGCCATCAGCTCATGATGGTAGCAATCCGGCACAATTGGTTTTCCATGTAAAAACCCCACTGGGTTGGGACTGGGTGCTGGGTGAGGAGTGTGTGCTATATAGGGTTGGGTTCTGGTGGGTGTCACAGTGGCAAGATTGGCTCTGTTTGTTGATGACCAAAATGTTCTTTGTTACGAACTGTTCGATCACACTTTCGATTGTCAACTGACTTGTCGATTACCAATTCCTCAAATACCACTAGCTTCTACCCCTTGCACATGCGGTGTTCTTATCTGTATATATATATATATATATATATATATATATATATATATATATATATATATATATATATATATATATATATATATATATATATATATATATATATATATATATATATATATATGTATATATATATTTATATATATATCATATATATATATATATCTATATATGTATGTATCTCTATATATATATATATATATATATATATATCTATATGTATATACATATATATACTCTCCATATATATATGTATATATATATATATATACTCATACATATATATGTATATATAAATATAACTATACATACTATATATATATATATATATATATATATACATATATATATATATATTAATATGTATATATATATACTCATTCTAACGGATATTCAAGTAGCTTCAGCAATTATCACTACCCGAGCGTTCAAGATGTATTTGCGCATCGACACACACATAACGTAATGACCCGTCCAAGTCAATATTATGGGCTATCGGGCTCGTTTGATATGCAGTGAACATTCAAACAGTCATACAGCCAATTTGAAAATAGCCTGATGTGAATGGTATCCCCTGCCTATGTAATCAAGCTGAGGACCCAACGAGCACAATATCTCACAGTCTCATCTCCGTAATACTCACAAAACTCCCCTTTTGATTCCATCGACTGCAAACAAGTCCACTTCACTATTGAAAACTGATATTCTATCTCATCCGGGACCTGTGCTCCATCGAAAGAGTAGTGCTGTTTTATATATATACTTCTTTTGCCAAAGTCGCCTCGAAATCAATATTGTATTAACGGATTATATTTTGTTGATACCGCCTCGAGTTCGTCATGTATTTCTAGGATTCTGTTCATGACACGATCGTGAGTTGCCTGCGATCCTGGTGCTTGCGCTGTGGGCAGAACAAACACTTTTAGATTGTCAATGCTTCAGTTAGAAATGACTTCAATTCCTTGCAAAAAGTACACTCGTGATCTGTTACAGCTTTCCCCATCGAATTATGGACCCATGGGGCAGTTTACCAGCGAAGGCAGTTAAAATGATGTGTTTTTCAAGGTCAAAAGTTTCAAATAATGTTTGTACCCCGACTGTATTGTAAAACTATGGCACCTTGGGCACCCACCACCGTAATGTCTATGGTGACCTTCTTGTTAAATCGATGTAAAACTAACTCTTGGTAAATGTGAGTATATGGGGTTTTTTAAACCATGACTGCTCTCAAGGATTAGTTTTGTAAGATGTTCGCGTTTTTTTACTAGCATTATTATTGCCATAATTTGCTGTCGCTTCTTGTGAAGAGATTGTAAGTGATAACTGAGAGAGCAGCGGACAGGGTACAGAGGATGTTTTGGGACACACACCTTGTTGTTTGAAAACAATCGCAATGCTTCAATGTTTCAAACTGCCAAGAATGTGACACATATATCATTAAAACATCCATGCATAGATCTACTTAAAGTTATTTTCCTGTTTAAGCAGGGATGTGCCACTTTATTGTTCAACTGTAACGTCTGCTTTTAATTGAAACCATCACTTGGCGTTAAACCTGCTACTGAAACTAGGGTAACCTCACCGTAGGTAATGGCACGTTTTGTAGATGGTCACTTGTTATACATACAGTGCAATAACTAGGCTTTACATTTCACTGACACGTCTTACAAAGAGTTTGTCAGGTTCTCTTGAACAAAGAAGTAATACTCACTGGTAAGAGAGAAAATATAAGATATATTTTGATGCACACACTTGGTCAATAGAAAAAAGGGAACGCTTCACTATCGAAAACTTCTAAATTTGTGACACATTAATGATCTGCACGTCTAGGAATCATGTACACTATTTAAAGACCTTAACTGTCAAGCACAGACTTGCAATTCCATTAAACAACACGTACTGACAACGTTGAATCGCACATTATCAGTGACGATATATCCACAAACGACAGCAGTCCTGGGGAAATATTAATCCATTCTTTTCCAAAATCACTGCGATAGGAACAGTATATAATTTTTCAACAGTTATTACACCAACACACACACACACACACACACACACAACGCACACACACACACACACACGCACACACATATTCGTAACAGCATTTTGAGGAAAGCAACAATGAAAACATAACGAGTAAGGGACCGTTCAATATTCATCTGCCGGGTCACGTAGGATTTGGGGGCAGGCTACTTTTCTTTCTCCCCTCTCATTTTCCCCCACCCCCCAATTGAAACCTATTGAAAAATAATTGCTCTCACCCCCCTCCCCCCAATTTCTATCATAGTTAGCCGATCGGCCCTTTTTTCAGATGAATAATGAACGCTACCTAAAAAAATTCATCTTTGTTCGTGACAATGAGTAAATTCGACAGTAAATCAAATTTGCTTCGCTGCATTATTAACAAAACAAGAACTGGCGTTTAATATCATTGAACTTATATGAATAACATATTGTATTCAGGCGGTGTTTTAGGAAATGAATCAGAAATCTCGTCCGCCCTCGGGCTCATTTGCAAATCCCTTCTGCTTGTTACCCTTTGATGCACGCTTCCTCGGCGCACCCACCCAGGACTAACAGCGGCGACGCGAGACTTTATTCGCCGATTTCAATTGGTCCAACAACTGCAAATAAAAGAAGAGTCGACCTGAACCTATTTCATCACCAGCGCGAGGCAGTCTCGGATAGCATAAACGGTAGTTACTTTCTGAGCAGCTGAATCACAACCACCGTGTTATATACAAGAGTGTCCAGTTTCCCGATGCTCAGCGGGTACGGCTACCTCGTCTTTGACGCTGACAACACATGTGACCAAAACAACCCCCCAGATCAGTGGCACATTGGATGTTGTCATTAATCACGCGTATGTAACGAGTTAGGGGGTGGGGGTGAGTGGTTTTATCAGTAGGATGGTAAGGCTTACTACTAACCATTCACTCTCAACCGTTGTATGCACATTAATAATGGAGTCACTCTCCGCTGTGCAATTCAGACCTCCTTCACAACGCTCACTGACAGCTACGTGGTCCATGGCTGTATTCCGGTCATTAAGTGCGTTGGGGTCAACAAGTGCATTCGGGACGGCAAGATCATTTGGGTCAAAGGCAGTAGACATTCTTTCTGAATTCATGAACATCCCTGTTGCAATGATAAAAACATACATTCAGTGAGTGTAGCCGATTACATGTATCCATCCTCATTTGTTACGTGTGGAGAAAAACATAATATGACAAGACTTATATAGTCAACTACATTGTTTATCAACCACGAATTTAGTCATAAACTAAGATATGCACAGTCGCAACATTTAGCTGAAGTTCGTGAGATGATGAGGCGATCAGTACCTGGCTGCTCGGCCGTCTGTGTCGGCGCCTCTGAGGCCAATAGCCCGCCTAGCTGGCCCGGGAACGGGGTGCTTGTGGCCTGCGGACCGGGCGAAAAGACCCGGCAGAGGTCAGCGTCAGGGGGCCCCCAGGCCGGCAGGGTGACCCGCAAGTGGAGGGATGAGCTGGGCAAATCTGTTCGGGTAAGCGGGAACAGAAATCATGTGTGTGCGTGTCTGTGTATGAGTTGGTATGTTTGTGTAAGAGTGACAGAGGGAGGGCGAGAGAGAGGGGGGGGGGGGAAAGAGGGTGAGGGGGAGAAAGAGTGTGAGAGAGAGAGAGAGAGAGAGAGAAAGAGAAGAGAAAGAGAGAGAGAGAGAGAGAGTCCTTGAAAAGAGGTGTGCTAGTATGGGTTAGTGCAGTGGTTGGTATGTTATGTATGCATGCTCACAAACATGGAAGTGTGTCTTTTGTAGGTTGGGGCGAATGCGAACATATCGAATATATCGGTTAGAAGAAATCCGTATATTCGCAGTGTATAGTGAGGTAAGTGTGACTGTGAGTTCAACGAAACATGAACATAAAAGAATGGGTAGCTTTGAGCACCCCTAACATCAAAGAATATGACAAAACAATTAGCGTGTCACTCGCCTTGTCTGTGGACTGTCACTCATAACGGGGGCCGAGGTTACAGATGACCCCGGTACGATCTGACCCATATAGTCGACACACTCTGTTTTAACGACAGGGGTAGGGTGGTAGAGGCTGCACTGGGGCCAGAAGATGGGCAAAGGGCGTTCCTGCTCAGATAACTGATGGGGGTTAGGGCCTTCAGGCGGGCACAGCTGGGAGGCTGACGCCATGGTAGGCATGGCGTCCTCCGTCTTTAACCGCGACAGAGAGAGCAAGGGAGCGTGCGATGGCACGCAATGCGCGCTCACATCTATAACGCGTTGGTTCGGCCTGCTGAAAGCATAACGTGCCGCGTCATAACGTTGTCTCTGGGGCGCCGCGCTCGGATAGTATTTAGGCGCTGTAGGGTCTGTTGGTGACGGTGACGACTCTATAGCCGCGAAGGTTCGTGTTGGGGAGGACGTCAGATGGGGCTATCTGGGACTGGTTTGGGGTCGCCAGGGGGACAGACACGTTAACGAATGATGGAGGTTCGTTGTCTTGAACTGATCCATACCGTGTTGACCCACACCGTCTCTGTGGCGTTTCCTTGACGGAGACGTCAGGCAGTATCGTAGTGACGTCATCCGAACTGCTTCCGGAAAACTGGGTACTTGGCGAGCTAGAACTGACGTAGGTGGCTGCCACGTTAGGTGTGGCCCATTTTAGCGAGGCTAGGTTCAATGTACAGCTCTCTGAACGACCATCTCTACTCCCTCCAGAAGATGGCAATGCAGACGGCAGAGTGAGCGTCTTGGGTGCCTGTAGTGGGTTCACCCAAGTCGTACTGGTTAAAGTCGGAGCAGGACCGCTGATTGGTGGAGGGGCGCAGTTATAAGCTGCGTGACCCATGTAGTTCTGATTAGTGTCGCCAGGTGGCGCTATAAATTCGCTACTTCCGGGGGCGATATTACCGTACGGGGCGTACCCATCGGCAGGTCCGCGACTCCATGTTCGCTCATAGACAGTGTAGTAATTCATCTGTGACATGTCACCTGCCACCATCGAGTTCGGTTCGCCCAAATGAATATCTTTCTGGTCGTTGGTTATTAGGTTAGCCGACATGTCTGGTACTTGAGGAGGGAACTGCATTGGCGGGAATGGTTGAGAGTACGGGAAGCCCTGGTAGTTGGCGGCCACTTTGTGTATCGGTGGCGCGGGTGGAACATGAATCGGGGCGGGTGCATTACGACTACTGCCCCACGCCGCTTCCCGGGGCAACTGGAGACTGGCCTCGGACAGCATCTTGGCCTTCTCCACGTCATGTGGCCGTTGCTTGTACTCGACCGAGCCCAGGTGTATTTTAGCGGCATTTAAGGTGTGGCTGTCAGCATAGCGTTGGTTGGTCTGCAACGCCATGGCGGGCACTACATGCGGCGTGGGCATCTGAGGGGTATTGGTCACACTAGGCTCGTTCACGTTACCTCTCAGCCCCGCCCACGCCTGATTCACTCCATAATTAGACAGATCAACATTATCATTGCATCTCAAAAAGGGTGGTTGTATTTTTTCTGAAAACTGCAGCGATGGGTGTCTTGTAAAGTTGACTGGCATCTGGCCAGTACCCCCTAAAGACGTCCCGTTGTTTTCGAGTGTGGACCGTGCGCATGCGCCCAGTTGCCAGGCTGGTTGGTGGTTGTGGTTTGCTTTCCTGACGATAACGTTATTATTCTTGTCGAGGTATCTCAAGTCGTCGGGGAGGACGGCGAACGTGGGAGGGGCAACCGGCGGCAGCGTGACCGGCGGCAGCGTGATGACCGGGGGGTTCTGTGACCTCTTCGACGGCGCCAGACATTGCTGCGCATTACTGTTGATTAGTTTTAGGCGTTTGGGACCGCCGTCGAAGACTAAAACGAAAGTGCAACACTGAAATAATGTTATCTTAGTAAAGGTGTAAATATATGGAAACATAATTTGCCGTAAACAAATTATTGATAATTCAGCGTCTGTCCTATGCGGAATTTTGGCTTAAGTTCGGTGATTTTTTTAATGGGACAATTTATCAATATTTAATATAATAATACATTGCCCTCGTCACAACGAACATGTCTTGCCTGTAGTGGTGTTGGAGAATGGAGGGTTATTGTCATTTGCGTCACCAACACCCCCTCCTCGCTTCTTCATCCTTGCCTGGGCGCTCGGCGACATTTGCTGTTGTTTTCTCAAGTGTCTGCGATGGTTCGCAAACCAAGTGGACACCTGCTCAATCAATCACAAGACTTATATCACAGTTAGACCGACTGATACCACAGTTAAACTGACTAACACTACAGCAAAACAGTCTAATACAATAGAAAAATGACTTAAACTACAGTAACTTATGCTACAATAAAACCAGACTTATACCTCAGTAAGACTGACATATACCTTACACCACACTGAGACTTTCTTAAACCAGAGTAAGACTGACTTATACCACAGTAGGACTGTATAACACCACAGTTTGACTGACTTACACAATAGTTAAAATGAGAGACTGACTTGCACCACAGGCATTCTGATTTATACCACAGTATGTCTGACTAATACCACTATAAGACAGACTTCCACTATAGTTCAACTGACTTATACCACTGTAAGGCTGACTTATACCAGTTTAAGACTGGCATTGTCCACAGTAAGACTAGCTTACACTATAGTTACACTGACTTATACCACAGACTGACTTATACCTTGCTTATCCATTAAGAGTGAAATACACCACTGTAAGACTGACATAACCATAGTAAGGCTGACATAGAAAGGCTGACATACACCACAGTAAGGCTGACATACACCACATAAGGCTGACATATACCACCATATTAAGGCTGACATACACCACAGTAAGGCTGACAGACATCACTGTAAGACTGATATACACCATAGTAAGGCTGACAGATCTCACTGTAAGACTGATATACACCATAGTAAGGCTGACATACACCATAGAAAGGCTGACATACACCACAGTAAGGCTGACATACACCACAGTAAGGCTGACATACACCATAGTAAGGCTGACATACACCACAGTAAGGCTGACAGACATAAGACTGACTACACCATAAGACTGATACAGTAAGACTGACATACCACACACAGTTAGGCTGACATACACCATAGTAAGGCTGACATACACCATAGAAAGGCTGACATACACCACAGTAAGGCTGACAGACATCACTGTAAGACTGACATACACCACAGTAAGGACTGTAAGACTGACATACACCATAGTAAGACTGACATACACCACAGTAAGGCTGACATACACCACAGTAACACTGACATACACCATAGTAAGGCTGACATACACCATAGTAAGGCTGACATACACCACAGTAAGGCTGACAGACATCATAAGACTGACATACACCACAGTAAGGCTGACATAAACACCACAGTAAGGCTGACAGACATCACTGTAAGGCTGACATACACCACAGTAAGACTGACACACACCACAGTAAGACTGACATACACCACAGTAAGGCTGACATACACCACAGTAAGGCTGACATACACCACTGTAACACTGACATACACCACAGTAAGGCTGACAGACATCACTGTAAGACTGACATACACCACAATAAGACTGACCTGACATACACCACAGTAAGACTGACATGCATCGCAATAAGACTGACATACACCACAGTAAGGCTGACATACACAGCAGTAACACAGACATGCACCACAGTAAGGTTGACATAGTATGACTGACACACACCACAGTAAGACTGACACACACCACGGTAAGTCTGACATACACCACAGTAAGACTGACTCTTTGTCTGTAATAATTGCACCGCTCTGAGACTGGCTTCCGCTCGCCCTAAGACCAACCTGAACCACAGAGAGGGCCGACTCGCGCGCCAATCGCTCCTTGTCATTGTTACTGGGGTAGGGATGGTCCAAATGCTCCTCCAGCCAGTCGTTTAATATCCGGCGTGAGTGTTTCGGAAATGACGTCACTTCTCGTACGCCACTTGGACACAAGTTAACGGGCGGGACGAACCTGAACGAACGGCCATGAATTAGCAGCCGAACTTAGCGGCTAATAGCAAAAACGACTTCTGTAAAACAATGTCTTTAGTTCAACATAACATTGTTAGACCATTGTAGACGCAATATGCACTGAGGAATCTAAACTTTCAATACCTGACGATCTTTTCTTACCTCATGCGTTACGCTCATTTCGTATGATTTCTCAGACGAAGTGCATGAAGATCTTTCTTCAGCGTAACCCCAAACACATCACCAACTTATCATGTGGAAACGTATCCCCTACAGTTCTGCAACAATGCCGACACCTTTGATCTCTGGCGACCGTATATACGCACCTGCTACGGATACGGAACTTGATGAGTGAAGTGAGCGGCTTGCCCAGTTTGAGTTCCTTCTCTCTGTAATGAACTTCATCCCATAACGCTATAAACTGCTCCCGGTTGCCGCGACCCACGTCAATCTCCTAGGCAATGGCATGAAGAGAAAGAAGCACACAAGTTGCAAATTTACACCTGTATATATAGAATGGGAAGTTCAGCTCCGACACGATGATCACGGCGGCTGGGACGGAAAAACACCAGTTTTACTTCACCTGTGTATAACGGACACCTGTGTGTAACGGACACCTGTGTGAAATGGACATATTTCCAAGCCCAAAACGTTCGTTCCAAAGGTTTAGAGGTGCCATAGCATTTAGGCCACCACGTTGCCTTTAGCGAACACTCGCCGTTGGCAGATTAGCGAACGCATTAACCCAGTCACTATATACAATGTCCGTTTAAGCGAGGAACAATTAGTGATGGTAGACTATACACTGAAATATAGCAGGAATTGATATTAACTTCAAATCGAGTCCAAAATAAATACCCGGGAATACCTATGTATACCCCCGAGTGGTATTGCTACCTGCAGCCCCAATAACATGCAGTATTTGATTGCTGATACCTCGAAGAGTATACAGAGTTTCAGCGTTGTCGTTTATGTTGGTTTCACTACAACCACAAGGGAAATAAGTAACACCTGGCAATTAGCGTTCAAAGAGACCATTCGCGGTCATCGGACACTGTTATAATCGGTAAATGTGAACACAAGGATTGCTAGGTCATACCATACGATATCTTCGGGAGAAATAACTCAAATGTCGTGTAATTTTGGGCGGGGCAATTTTAAAAGAGAATCAAAGCAAAACAGATTTGCACGCTCAAATATCATTATCCAACTCAAATAATTGCTCATTCATTCGCCAAAAAGATGCTTCAAACGATTGAATTACCCTTATCATATGTTTGACCTCTTCAAACCGGCATTGAACTGTTAGTCTCCTTATCAATTCAATCAAGGCATTTTCTCGTTTCTCGTCACTTTCTCCCTCAGCCACTGGAGTCAAACCCGTATCCAAGTTACCAAGTTGCTCAAACATGTGGAAGGTTGTGTTATCAACATCATGCTGCTTCTGATATGTTTCTGTTGTCATTTCCTGGTTAATATCTTCCATAATAATCTGCTTATTTCATTGTAACTCCTCGTGCAACCAGCAAACACGCCATCACGAAGTCTTCTTCGCCTGTCAGAGCGGCCGCAGCGGTCACGTGACATTCTCTCCTTATTTAAACCCCTTGACAAGCGCGCGTTAAAGAAGATGTCGCAAAAGACGCGTTCCATGTGAGTGTGTTGTATATTTCACCCGGGTGTAGTGAAATATACACGGAGAAGACGGAACGATTATGTAGTGGGTTTGGTCGAAGCTGGTTCATAGCGCCTATCGAGTGATAAAGGTTTAGTAAGTGCGTTCAAAGGGTTGACATCTGCTAAATTATTATTTGATGGAGAAAAATACTACTTACTACGGTTTACTTGTTCTTCTGCTAAACCTATCGACATGATTAGTTACGCCTAGAATGTGAATCACTCATCAAAATATATACATAATTTTTTTTATCAAAATCCAGACATCCGTTTTGTTTCTGAAGGGATCTAACGAGCAATTGGGGCTGCGGGGAGTGTGTCACAAGTCATAGCCCGCTAGAGGTTGTTTATTGCCAAATATTGCTCGGGATGCCTTGCGTGAAAAGAGCACTTGGGAAAACGCGTCAAAACCAACGGCTTTAATTGCCGCTGCTATCAACTCAATCAATATAATAGCTACCACATTTGCGAGTTCAATTATAAAAGGGCAACAGGTTCGTCGTCAAGCGCCGTATTTTTATCTTTATGAACATTTGACTTTTGTGCGGGCTCGTGGTATGTCATGTATAGCGCGATGTGGGCTAACAAAATTATCGGGACTAGTATATTATAGCATGAGCGATAACGATGAGAGTCTGGAAGAAAAACTTGTCATGAGCAATGGCATTAATTTCCTCTGTGCTGGATCAGTGTGTTTTATTTAGGAATTACTAGTAGACATACATGGCGTCCTTTGATGGCGCGCAAATTGACTCCCACGATGGACGAAATCCTTAATGGTATTTACAAATCATCTCTTTATCGAGGTTCACTGTTGCAGCGCACCGCCCCGCACCCCCCGCAAAACACACAAAAACAAAAAAACATTCACTAATGATGTGTCAATGGCGTCCTTTAATGACGATTTCTTCCACTCAACCTGAACCGTCCCCGCGGATCGAACTTACAATTATTAGAGTTCTAGTCTATATGATATCTTGTTGTTACAATGTCATCAATAAAACAACTTTCAGTCCAATAAGGCCACAAGCTCCCAAGTTTTGCACATTTCATTTAGTGAATTGACCACATCATGCAGTGATAAAGTTTAAGACAAAGACCATGATGACATGAAATCATAACGTGATCGGGACGTTATGCTGGTAAGATTCAGCTGTATACGTCTGCGACGAAGTGGAATATTTCATCACGTCATCCGATTTCTGTGTTTGTCTATTTAAATAACTTGACAACGACCGGAAGCCTCAAAGCGGTCTTAATGAATAGAGGACTTACGTGGATTAGATAGCGCCAAGTACACTGTCATCTATCGGACCCAGTAACACTCATTTTATCAATCTGATCCTTTATCACTCCTCCGATGGAGGATAATCAAGACCAGTGATAACAGAAACATTTAATTAATAACATTGATTAGTAACGAACAGAAAAACTGCGAGCTAAAATCATGTCTCGACAAACATTCAACGCCGAAATCAACAATGGATGTCACTTTCTTAAGGTCTAAATCAAATACGGTCGTTCAGTTCAATTTGTCAAAACAATGATATTTACCTATTTATTCGATTGTTAGACCGTTGTTATCCCCGGTCGGCCGGTGATATAAATATACATATATACCTACGTACACGTCCTGTCCGGTGCGTGCCGCGCGACGATGAGTGCCGGTGTCGGTTAGCCCAATAGACCAACGTCAGGTTTTATCACCTTGTCGAGGGAGTGCATGCATCACTCCCGTACTTGCTGGTGTACATAAACCCGTAGTCGGTTCACTCATGTATTCCGAATATTCCGCGTTTTCATTTAGGATGTATCTGTGTATGTGGTGTCATAATTGAGAGAAAACAGAACTCGCGGTTGGTGCCTGCAGTAGAAACAGCGTCGGACACAGCTGCACAGAGAACTCTCACGCTGATATTATTCCTGAGTCACGAGGGAGTACAGCTAGGGCAGGGGGAGATTTCAGTCACAGTAGCAGCAGGAATTTTCACATAGCACATTCGAAGTGTTCTTTCTTCACTCCAGCTTACATTACTGCTAATGCCACACCATTGTAACACTGATATAAATTACAAAGGTCTCTAACTATGAAAGATTACACATTTACACCTTCTTCGACTCAACTCAGAGATGTTATGCTCCTAAGCGGAAACAATCCGAGCAACAAGGTGGTGACGTGACAACTACATTTTCTCCCGCCAAGCGACGCTTCCTGTCCCTTACAGCATACCCTAGTGCAGGAGAGCGCCAGATTTCGGGCGAAGATGGTCACAAGTATAGAAAGACTGTCGATTACTAGTTGAAGTGTTTTCATGGCATCGCATTATGAATACCAATATTATATTAAATCATAACGTTTCTAGCTAAGGTAATTGAGCAACACAGAAAAGCATTTCACTCTTGGATGATCATAATGTAATTTTGTTGCCTGCACGTGCTTCCACTGTGGAGGTTATATGTCTGAATATCCAGCATTTTTAACGAACGGATCCATGGATTGATGATTATAACATAAATGGAAGCCTTCAATTTCAGATGGACGCTGCGGAAATACGGCCTACGACCCCACGTCATCAGGGTTCACGCTGTCATTTTGCAGCAAGACGTCTTCTGTCACTTAATAAATCCCATA
This sequence comes from Urechis unicinctus, assembly GCA_034190875.2. Classification (NCBI taxonomy): domain Eukaryota; kingdom Metazoa; phylum Annelida; class Polychaeta; order Xenopneusta; family Urechidae; genus Urechis; species Urechis unicinctus. The sequence continues at coordinate 25,099,598 of CM067352.1, read as the reverse complement.
TTATCTCACTCTCTTCTTCCTCACTCACCCACATTCACCCACTCATCCACTGACATACTTAACCACCCATCAACCATTCACTCACCAACACATACACTCACTCACTCAGCCACCCACACGCTAACTCATTCACTCACTTCACTAACTTACTCACATATCACTCACCCACTCGCACTCATCACTTATTCACCTACTCATTCACTCATTTAGCCACCCACCACCCATTAACTCACTAGCTCACCGATCCACCCCCGGGCGTCTCACTCACTAATTCATCCACCCACTCATCCATCCACCCACTCATTCATCCACCCACTCATCCATCTAACACACACTCACTGACCCCTCAATCATTTACTCGCACAAACCCACCCTCTCTGACTTATTCGCTCACCCCTCATCCCCTCACTCACTCACTCGCTCACTCACTTCTTCATTCATTCATTCATCCATTCATTCACTCACTCATTCGTTCATTCACTCACTCATTCTCTTCAGACATTTGCATTGAATATCAGTTTCCAACTGCCGACAGCATTGTGATGTCACGTCGCGTCATAGGGAACGCAGCCGGGTTTTTTTTTTTCCGACACGTGACAACGGAGGGTCCTAGATCGCGATATTGAGTTGGGGATAATCTGGTGGTGTTATTTGGTACCAGGAGAAATTTCCAGCAGCCCCCGTCTCCGCCTCAATATATTCCCTCGAGCTGGCAACGATTGCTGATCTCAAATAAGAACATCTGTTTTAATTTGCACATTATCTCTCATGTTCCGCGGGGGATTCCCTTTAACCTGTGTCGACCCGCATGTTGAGTTGGTGCGAACAGCGGGGCGCGTGCGGCGCAGACGTCTTTCAATTAACTGCAGCTTTCCGGGAACGATGTGTGTCATAAGGGGGCGGTTTGTTGACATGGTATCGAACGTAAGGGCAGCCAGTGCGAGTGATATTAATGTGTGTCAATAAGCATTTACGTTTCATCTGCCAATCAACCAGCTAATGACACTCATACGTACTCAACCCAGTGCGTACCGGACATTCGGCGACCTCTCATGTAATGCACTATGCGCACTCGAACGTTAGTTCCGAGTTGTAAACTTACGCTATTTCTTTGAACCTTATCATGGCATGCTTTCATTGCCGTTTCTGTATGACCGTATCGACCCTGCACTCTACCAATGAATGGCGCCCCTAGCGAGATATTTCACCGGTGCAAAAGAAGACGAAATAACCGCAATTAATCGCGCGGTTATGACATCTCAAGTCGAACATCCTCTGATAATGACGGAACGTTTAATGCGTTGTTAAGGATTCACGACTGTCTCTCTCCCTCTCTCTTCTACCACTTCCACAACTGTCTCTGTGTGATTACGCCATAATACAGCACGAATAATGGCCGTGTAATAGCTTGGATGAATTCCATGTCCGGGAGCGCGGTCCCAAGTGCCGGAGGTGGTTGGTTTTTTCGGGGGAGTAATTTGCTTTGTCATTGTGCGAGTTGGTATTTTTTGGCTGTTTGTTTGGTACCGCTATTAACATATTGTGACTATGTTGCCAACTTAACTATTTGAACGAAGTTTTTGTCCTCGAGCGTCTATTACCAAATATAGATAGAACAAGCACAAACACACTGGAGCTGGCAGTATTCCAAATCCTTAACTCCAAAATGACGTCATTTGTCGTTTAGATGAGGTGTCGAAAAGCGTCGGCCCGGGAGAAAGTCAATTGGCCTGCGCATGCGCTCGATTAAGAGAACCCACATCAGTAGGCCAAACGCCATAACATGTTGGTTTAACAAGTATTTAGTTGTGTGTATGGTATATAAAATCTCGTATAAAATGCTAAAATTCACACATCAATGAGTATTTTGTGTTGATAACATGACTAGCATCGTGGGATATGAATACATACAAACGAGGGGTAATTGCAACCGGATATGAAATAAATACTTCAAAATGATATTATATGCCCCATTAAGCTGCCATTGTCGTTATTGACTGCAGAAGAATATTGCTCGTTAAAATACATTTCATATTTGATTGCAGAGAATATTGCTCGTTAAAATGCGAAACTAAATATCTTGAATACGGAGCGACCCTTGCTGGTTGTTGTCTCTGTTTGATCACAGGGCTGAACAACGGATTTATCACGATGTCGTTTCTTGATGTCTTTCGGTTTCAGAAACCGTCTTTTGGCTCTTTCTTTCTTTTCCGACATCGACATATCACTAGGGATGCGCCCGTAATTATTCACATTTTCTTTCAACCCCTCGCCCTCTCGCGGCAGACTGAGGGGCATACGAGTCATTGATAAATTCTCGTGAGACGTGAACATGCTACGAGACTTCCTTTGAGATGTGGGCGTGGCGTCGAGCGCATCTACACTCTGAGCTCGACCAAGCGCCGAAACGTCCAAAGCAGACGTGTCGTCATCAGTATTTAATCCGACGGTGGAGCCACTGTCGGAGGGTACAGTCAACATGGCGGAACCATTCTCGGCATCCAACACCGGCATACTCCTCGCACGCAACAAACTCGAATTGCAGTAATATCCACGTCTTCCAATATATAAATTTTGTTGGGATATATAAGTAACTGTTTGTTTCTTCGTATTATCACCTGAATTTGACATTTGTGTTTGTGACACGCCAACAGGAGGTTTGGCATTAGAGATAGAAACCTGATTGACGCTTCGTCCTTGGTTGACGTCGAATGCTTCGCGATTAATATCCCAATCGACGTCGAACTCGTGGCCCAGGTGGAAGGCGGGCTGCACATGGAGCCCCGTCAGATTCGCTCGCCCCGACAGATCCTCAGTCGTCAGCTGCTGTTTAATCCGGGCTATAGCCGCTGCTAGCTGGTTGTTGACAGCTGTCATTTTCAGAAGCCGCGTTTGCTGTTCCTCGATAATACTAGTCTTTTCAGAAACTTTCATCTGGATTTCTCGTTTCTCCTTGGCCACTTGTTCCTCTAACAAGGTCAGCTTAGAGGTCATATCTCGCAGCTTCTTTTCATGCTGTATTTGCTCTTCACGACATCGTTCTCCGATTTGTTCGATCTGAAGGCGACATCTGGCGATGAATTTCTGTGCGCTTTGTCGCTGAAGCGCCATCTTTGAGGTGACTGTTCGGAGGGACTTTTGAACCTCCTGCAGCTGTGCCTTCAAACGTGCTAGCTCATCACTCGCCTGTAACAAACAAATAAACCGATTAACGCATAAACTGACAGCGGCTGGTGCGCCTCCATAGAGAACCATAAAAAAGCAAAGTACAGCCCCCAAGTAGTTGACGCCGCCTGGCCTGTAGTATATTAAAGCTTTGACATCATGGCTGAATAACTTCAACCCATTGGAGCCGAGCATAGTTCGAGCATAGTTGGTTGGTTGGTTGGTTGGTTGGTATGCTGACCCGTAAGTCAATCACTTAACCCTCGGAAACACAACTTGTAGATAAAAAATGACTCTTCACAGAAATACATATATGTATCTACGGATGATAACAGCTAGTAACAAATACGCAAACCGTTGAAGGTTTCAACGAAACGTTGAAGAGCTAATGAGTTCTTTACTTCATCTTTAACATATTATTATATAGGGTTACTTGTGAGACACAGAATGACAAAGGCCCCGAAGTGGAATACCGATTCCCACACACGAAGTCGATTATCTCTCATCACTAAACCTGGCCACGATATACCTGTCCTTACCTGCGTTCGTCACTGACCAGGTAATCATGACCACTTCATTAACCGCGGAGCGAACAGGTGCGCCCGATACACAGGTAATAATATACTCACGCCTGACTGTTATACTTATGTCCATGAAACGTCGTCAGCGGCACCACTGCCTTATCAATCAATAGAATACCACAGAGCTATACAATATGTGTATATCACTCAATCAAATACGCTTAATCAATGGATGGACCGTGACCGGAGCGCGGCTAGTCGACCCTGGCTCGGTCTTTGTTGGCTCCACTTCATTGATGTTATACTTATGACGGTTAGAGATAACTCGGGAGAACTCGCTGCATACCACGCCTCTCTCTTCACCGGGCGCTTATCAAGCGTAACCTTGAGATGCCCCCTCTCGCCCAGAACCTCTTGGGTTTGAAGCATACGCTTAGTTGATTGCTCGGAGCAGACCAACCTTTGGTACGCGCTGTCTTTGATGCGTTCCACGCTGACGAGCTTCTACAGTCAGCGGTGTTAGAGGCTGGTTCTAAGTGGAACCACGTGGGACACATCACCTCGCATTAACACAGCATCACCCTGGTTGCTGAAGCTGAAGGAACAGAAGCATCTCTCAGCTGCCAACCCTACCCTGGATGGCGTTACGCATCCCACTAAGAGCGGGGTCAGTTCAGCTCGTCACTACCTGACCTCTCCTTGACTCGTCACTACCTGACCACCCCTTGACTCGTCACTACCTGACCACCCCTCGTTGACACCCCTTGACTCGTCACTACCTGACCACCCCTTGATTCGTCACTACCTGACCACCCCTTGACTCGTCACAGCCTGACCTCCCTTTGTCTCGTCACTACCTGACCACCCCTTGACTCGTCACAGCCTGACCTCCCTTTGTCTCGTCACTACCTGACCATCCCTTGATTCGTCACTACTGACCACCCCTTGACTCGTCACTCCCCTTGACCACCCCACGACTCTTCTGTCACTACCAGACCTCCCCTTGACTCGTCACAGCCTGACCACCCCACGACTCTTCTGTCACTACCTGACCTCCCATTGACTCGTCACAGCCTGACCACCCCACGACTCTTCTGTCACAACCAACGCCAAAGAACTCATAAAACTCGGTGAGCGTTTCATCGCCTCTTTCGCCGTGCTTCCCTTCTACCGCACAAATACCCCCCCCCCCCCCCCCCCCCCCCCCACCGCCGCACTATGTTAGTGCACTATACGCTACTGTTGTGTTAAGCGGACGTCCCCGTCAATGCTCCGTCATTGCGTCTGTTTATTTTCCTGTCACGGCCCATCTGCCGGGAGTCCCAGCTGTCATATATCAAACCCCCCCCCCCCCACCCATTCACCAATTGTCCCTCAATACAATGATACAGCGACGCACAGTACTTCTGACATGACCCCTCAAGTATCAGGTGGTCCTCACAAATGTCTTCGTATTTAATCCCACTTTTTCTGATCCAGGGAAAAGTTCAGCGCCTCGTCGTCTGGAGTCTGATGCGACCACAGGCGCTCGGTTGCCGATGCCAAGCTTCCGAGCGCCGAGCTGATTCCGGGCGCTCGGAAGCGGCTAGGCGCTCGGAAGCTTGGCATCGGCAACCGAGCGCCTGTGGTGAGCGCCCAGTGAGACGGAATACAAAACAAAAGGGAACATGTCAAAACAAGGCGATGAGAGGTAGGTTGAGGATGAATACAGGTTGTAAGTGATGGTGAAGAACCTCCTTATCATTCATGTCAGCAGATCACTAAGCCGTCAATGAAGTCTATTGAATGGCGCGCGCTTCTCATCGACTCAGCGGGCCACGCAGGGTTGGTGTGATTGGAGCCCCGTGGGGGGGGGGGGGGGGGGGGGGGGGTTAGGGGTATTGTAGGGTCACCCTGTCACCTCACGCCCGCATAAATTGGTAAAACCCAGCCAAACAACCCAATATCACCGGAGTACAACCCAAATTGATTCTCCTAATGTGGGTGTGTACCGTTCATCGGGGGCCCGCTTTAGTCATTCCGATCATAGAATACACCTTCCGAAGCAACCAGCTTCAAAGCGGCATATTTCCTGCCGTCGTTCTCAGTGAAGCGTGTTTAGAATCACTGTTTCCCACGGCCAAATGTCCTTACTTCAAGCTTTTTAGAATCGTTTTGATTGTTTGACCCACTTTACAAGCTGTCCCACGCCTCTTCTAGCTGTTCCGAGTGGGGTGATAAAACTGACGCATGTCACGTTAACTTCCCGCGTGGATTCACATACACGCGTGATGCGAGATATCACAGTAAATGACTAACTTGGGACGTGTAAAGAGACCTACCTTGTTTGGGACAGGGTTTGTGTATTTATCCATCTTTGTGTTTAGGGAGAGTACCCTCTCCATGTCCACTCTGGTCACCTCAGCATGTTCGCGCCTCTCCTAGTCAGTGACGTCGCGTTACGCAGACGTTAGAGGTAGCGGGGTAAGCTCTTTTTCTGTTTTTAACAAATCCAGTTTGGCAACCCGTCTGAATGTTTCACCAGCGAAGTCCAAACTAAACAACACCCGGATTAGCAGGATTTCCTGCGTAATAGATTCCAGGAAAACTTTCCTTAGCCCGGGCATACACCCTAGGCCCCGGTCTGGGTTTGATCCTGCGTGAGTACTCACCGGTCCGGGTTGACCAGCTGTCAGATGACCAGTAAATGTATAACTAGTGTTAACAGCGTTCAATAGCTGTCAATAACGATCTGCGCCGATCCCATCCCAATAAGACTACGTTGTAGATGGAGTCGCGTTTTGAGTCAGTGACAAGCGTGCCGGGGGGAGTCTGCGACGTGCCTGGGACTCTGGCAACTTGACAGCTGGGTCGGCGTTTGTTTAGAACTCAGCTCAGTTGTGTATGTTGCTTCGGATCAGAATAAAACGCAGGGTGGGGGCGTCACGTGCGTGGACGGGTAGGCGTGGGTGGGGGCAACTCAATTTGAATTTACTGTTTACCACCTTAAATTATATTCCGAATGTCTCTCTTCTGAGGAGAGTGATTTTATACGTATCTGTCGTGGGTTGATCACACGGCCGTACGTTTAAGGGCCCTTAGTTCAAGAGTTCACCCCATGTCTCCGACGTCTGTGTAGTATGTCATGCCTCACTTTGGATATACGGCCCAGCCTAATGGCCATTAAATGACTGGGTTATATTTCAATTTTGTTTTATAAACAATGGAATTTAAGAAGAAAACAACGTGTCGCTATGTAGCCTTTATATATTTGACATCGTTCGTTTAAATAAATCCGATTTGTCTCGGTACGCTTTCCCTACGGCACATGAGACGCTGATTTACACGTTGTATCTGGTCTGTGTTGCATAATTTATCTCATTGGATACACTCGCCCAGAAACAATGAGATTGCTGAGAAAACAACATCGGAACTATATATCTTTGATATATTTTTTACATTGAAAGTATAGAAGTGTCATTATGGTGATGTACGCGCGTCCATAGAAGAAGTGCCCCCTCCTTCTCTTCGCCTACGAGACATCACCCGCGTGTCACGTTCCCTCGCCCCGGTAACTGAATCACAAAAGGCAACACGGTAAATGTTGTTAATACATCATAACACGCACGCAACGTGGCGTGTTAGTTTCACTCTCCCATCGCACCCCCCGCCCCACCCCGCCATGCCATGTCGGTCTGTCCACGCTCTCACACGCCCCGGACCAATGCGTCACGTGTAATTAACGCCTTAATCAGTCCCTTTCTATAAACACTCAACAGTGATTAACAATTGCAAGATAAGCCACAGGCAGTCAACGTCGCCAGTTATTTGTTGGTTTTGCTGAATCATCCATAATTAGCCGCATTTAATTTAGCAATTACATGAAAAAGAAGCTTAATCGTGAGCAATCGGCAAGACTTATCGACTTGGCCAGCGACTTAGAATCCGGTTATTGGTGAAGTCGACAAAGCCAGCGAATACCGATGCAGGTATCAACAACGCGGGTGGCGCAATTACGTCATTTAAATCACAGGCGCTCGGTTCCCGATGCCAAATTTCCGAGCGCTCGGAAGCAATTGTTATTTACACAGCGCCCCCGACGATTACTTTGATCAGGGAGGTGGTGAATTGTCACTCAGATCCTGGTTACACTAACTAACACATGGAGTGTCAATTACCGGCTTCCATCATTGGGGACACGCAATTCAATATCGACATCTGCCTGGTTTTGGATCTTTATTAGGAAGGACACGAGTCAGCTTATAACTTATAATTGTGTCAGTCCTCAACGTATCATGCGGTACAACAATTGGTGGGTTTTTTTTTGTACACCACACATATAGACTTACCTGGCGTATGTGATGAGACGGATCGCCATGTGTGCTGCGACCGGATATATCTGCCAATGACTTCCTTGGGACTGTCACATTAGCCCTAAGCGGTGGGTTGACTAATTTCTACCTCTCTGTCTATATAAATATAATGTTACCGCTAGTTAAACGAACCCAGGTATTCCTACAAAAGTCACATTTTTCAATGATACAGGCAGTGAAGTTTTGACATCAATCTGGTCATCAGGTTTGCATGATTAGCAACTGATGCTGCTTATGAAAATGGCATGATGTGTGTGTCAGCCTTGGTCTGTGTGTGTCAGCCTTGGTCTGTGTGTGTCAGCCTTGGTCTGTGTGTGTCAGCCTTGATTAACGATTACAAGATAAGCCACAGGCAGTCAACATCGCCAGTTATTCGTTGGTTTTGCTGAATCGTGAGCAATCGGCAAGACTTATCGACTTAATCAGCGACTTAGAACCCGGTTATTGAGACCGTTATGACGCGTGTGTCTGATGGATAAAACGTAAGATGAGGAAGTTTAAGTTGGTTTACGCTATATTCGTCTCGGCATGGTGCAGACCAATACTTGGTTTATCCAGGGTGTTGATAATATGTCACTACCAAAGTAACTCGTTGTACGGTGACGAGGATTTATGAATATTATGACTGAACATAGCTGGATATTTCACACCAGTGTAATTCGCTTCGGTTTTCGAATCAACGACGCTGAAGTCAATGGTCAATACTCACAGGGCCACACGGGATTGACTCTGATAGCGATGCGACCTAGCTCTTTTGAACTAAGCGGGACTTGCGCTCCCTCTTGGTTCTCGAAGATGGCAGTTCCAAAGTAGAAGATTCAATGATAAAACCTTACCTTCACGATGTCAACTTGATTTAACAAGTCCAATGTAATAAGCAATCAATATTATGCATCGCATTAGAGTCTCAGGAATCGCAACAACTTGTAAATATGCATAATCGCCTTAAATGTGCGAGGCGATTAACTTTTCCGACTAAATTCCAATATGGCGGCGAGATTGCGCGACGTAAGTCAGATGGAAACGGACTTGTTATGATGACGAATAAAGGAGAGGAAAAGGCAACTAGGTCGGAAAGTTATAAGGTATAAATCTAGTATAAACTGACTCTTCTGTGAAATGTATTATCAGGCAGATGATGGTTTGGTAAAAACTTAGCGAATTCCACGCGGTAGTTTACGACAACGTCATGCAAGAGACCGGTTGTTGACAACCACCAGAATTGTAGTGGAATTTCGCCGATAAGTTAGAAATTAATCAAATATCAAGTGTTCTCCTAGATATTGGAAAAAAAACCCATAGCAAATGAATTCAGTCAATACTCTCACTGTTGGTGACTTTAAATTCTTCTCAGTACGTATTTTTAACGTGATAAGTTAAGGATGTTTGTAAATCTACCGATAAACGATGGGTTTTCCTGTTAGACCAACAAGGGAGTACCCGATCATAATGTTTTGTTTCATCCGAGAACAGAGAACTTACTTGCTTAGTGGCCATATGAACAACAAGTGCTTTTCACCCCATCTTACCGTCGTATTCTCTCTTCACTGCTCAGCCCTCGGCTTGAGTATGTATTCAAGATATTTGTTAACTGTTTAGTATTATTGCTGCTCTCGTGTTGTTGTTTTATATTGCTCTGGTGGAGCTCTGCATCACGAATGACCTGGATAGATTGCCGTCATTGCTACAATATATATCCCTTTCTACCCCCAACCCAGCACCGCATATTCATCACGCAGCATTCCAGAACATATGCAATATTTCAATAACCAAAGCGTCATTCGTTGGCATCAATTTCCCTGTTCATTTCCGCTAAGACCGCACTTCCGGTCACGTTATTAAACGAGAAGCAGCGAGAACCTGAAGAATACCTCGTCTGGTTGTATGCGATGCGGCGGAATATGGATTGCTCACGGGTTGGTTCGTTATGATACTGGTAACAACATATGGTTTCTCGCACCTGCAGCTCCATCAACTAGCGAAAACATATGAAACATATGTACCAGATCTGCCAGCTTGTATACACGTCATCTGTTTATTGGAAGGGCTGGATGCTTTCAGGTGAACACCGACGATTGATTCACGCATGATAACGACTCTCTTCCTCGTCCGAAGTTTAAATTATATCGTTCCTCGAATCAAACACACGTGTTATTTGTAGAATACAGGTGATTGAGGAGAGAATGAATGGTACATCTCCGAATTACTCTTCATGCTTATCAGCTCCGTATGTTACCACAGCGCTGAGACTGTCAGTTTGTTTAGCTCAACATATGCAACGAATACTCGGCACGAATCCATCAAATAACTCAGAATAAACTATGATTGGCACCAGCCGATACAGAAATGTGCATTTATAAGACTTTTGCTGATCCATATATCGTAGGAAATATGACATGAGAAATAAAAAATCGAATGGTTAAAAAAATGTACTGCACGTGTCTTTCGAGCAATGGCAGTGCCATCTTTCCTGGTGCCAGCTGATGTGTCGACAGATGTTTGATACGTTATGACGCAGAATACGGGGCTTCTATCATAGGGGGCCTCGTCGTTGCAGTCGTTATGCTGTTATGACCCGGCGTCGTGATCCAGTCTCGATGAATAACTCAGTAATCTCACCATCCCGGATGTTTTTAGCCGGTCCATGCTGGCGTCATCAGTTTTCGCCCTGAATTATTGGTCTTAGGAGCTGTTGTCCCGAAGTCGCGTCTGCAGTGGCGATTTCGGTCATAACGTAATATAGAAATTTTTTTATTTGTAGTAATCATAATGTTGAGACTAAACGGATTTTTCATTCCTTGCATGTGTCCCTCGCCCTATTTTTTTATTATACAATTTGTTGGCACGAGGCTGGTCCTCTGCCAGATGCATGGAACATTTCTATATATTTTTTCATTACTTCTTTTCATCCGGGTATTGTCCAATGAGAAGAGAAGGGTGCGTTGGCCAAGTCTATTTAAGGTTTGATGTTCAGAGATATCTAAGAGTGGGATGGGGAGGGGTCGCTGTCTATCCTCCCAAACCCAACACCAGATTCGCTTCTATTGGAACATATACGATGAAAACATCAACAAACTGAGACTTGTTCGCCGGGATGTATGTAAGTTATGTATCCTGTATAAAATATGCGAAAATGATTCATAAGTGAAATATAGACTATTGGATGAACATAGGGAGATATTGCAATGAGAGACCTCGAGTTTTAATCCGCTACGCGGCGCCACGGAGCAATGCGGTCCCTCGCCCTCTTCCGGTATTCTAATACACACAGTTTACCATAGAAGGTTGCGGAACATCGTTATTTTTGATTGAAACCTTTCGAGTTATATCGTTGGTAACATTGGAGCAAATCGTTACTTATGGATAAGTACGGTCGTCCGACCTTACAGCCGTTGAAAATAGAGGTGAAGAAGCGAAATGCGATTCTAAGCGGGCAAAGAATTGAACTCCCAGTTTGGCAGGATATGCAAAGCAACTATCAAAACAGACTTGGTCCGTATGGCGAAGTCGCTGACCCGCGTCAACCAGATTCGGGCGAAAGCAATTACCACGGCATCCGTAATGAGCCTGTGCCTATGAGGAATACGCAGAGTTGACTGGGACCGAAGTCAAGCCATGTGGGATTGTAGTGTCCCAAACACACCCCTACCTTGCATGCTAACCAGATGGGGTTGTGTCTGATGACATGATTGTTGAGGTTAAATGTCCCTACAGTACCAGGGACAAACCTGTCACTCCTGTCTCAGTGCCATACCTGGTCAATGAGAACAACCAGCTCATCCCTAAAGCCAACATGACTTACCAAATTCAGGGCCAGTTGTTTTGCACGAACAGTCAACTTTGTCATCTTGTGGTGTTTATGTCTCAGAGTATGGAGATTGTTCCAGTTACCCGTGACGATGAGCAATTACTACTATGATTTCAAGGTTAGAGGTGTTTTTACCAGTAGCGATGAATGAACAGACCAGTTTTGGCGATGATTCTTTCCCTTTCCACTGGGTCATGACCTCATTATATTGAAACGGCTCGCATCTATTGGCAGTCTGAAACTTTGCCTCTGACAGCGTTCATTGCCCGCGTTGTCCATCCAAATTCAGGGCCAGTTGTTTTGCACGAACAGTCAACTTTGTCATCTTGTGGTGTTTACGTCTCAGAGTATGGAGATTGTTCCAGTTACCCGTGACGATGAGTTTATTACTACTATGATTTCAAAGTTAGAGGTGTTTTTCAGGGACTATTTCAAAGATCCTATACTTGATTCAATTTTTTTTCACAATTTCTCTTACAGTGCACTGATTTCTTTTTTCTTTAAGGAATCATTTACCTGCATATTGCATGTGGTGGAATGTATAATAAATTCTTGAAACTTGAAAAGTACAAAGTGTATTAATTGAATTATAAACAATTATCCCATTGGGGCTTCCACAGTCACTTATTCAATGAAAGGGACAAACATGAATAGAGTGAAAAACAATTTTTTCTTCAACAGTATTCACGTGTAGGGTTATTATAGATAACATTATAAGGCACCAAGATTTTTTAGATTTTTCCCAATCCTATTATCCGCTCAATGTGCACCCTCTTGCTGGAGATCTTCCGGTCTCTCTGCACCACTTTCCCTGTCAACTTATTCTTCTTACTGAAAAAGGTTGGTATATTTACGGTGACATCATAGGGAGCAAATAAGTCCTGCATGACAAAGCCATTACCGAGTCACCCTGGTCACACATTTCTGGTAGTTTTCTCCTTTCCATCACATGCCTGTCACTGGTTTCGCCGCCATAAGAGGGAGACACATAGGACACTAGGCCTCCTGGTGTAGCACCCACCACCACCTTCATTGTGTTACGGTTCTTGTACGTAGAAAAAGTGGCCTAGAAAACGATGTACCTGGGTCTCTTTGATCTCGACTTGGCAAGTTGACCGTCGCCGGCCAGCTCGTTTCACAGCGTTTCGCAGATGCTCGTCCGCTACGTACAGCGCATTGACAGTGACAGCTTTACCCTAAATTTCGTCAGCATGAAATATCTCATGACCGCATGACGTATTGCGAAAAATTTTATTCGTCGAAGTGAAGCACAATGGAAATGAATCTCTTGTATTTACGCGTAAACCGCGAAGTAAGCGCATAAACTGATAACTTCCGGTCGAGCTTGGGACCGCATTGCTCTGTGCCGCCACCCCTCGGAGAAAACCGCAACGCGGTCTCCCATTGTCATAGTCATATTATATTTGAATAAATATGATACATATACGGGTATGTATTTTATCAAAAAAGCCGAGGGACATGTTGCATACGTCTAAAAGTAACAGAAATTGACAATGGAATTACAAGCATTATTCAAAAGGTGAAGCGGTGTTGTTGAAATGATAGCTATTCACTCGCGATACAGAAATCTTTCCCTCAATATAGTGTTGTAAAATTTAAATACAAAAAAAGCATCACTCAATCGCATCTGTCCCGTCGAAGTGCTTGCTCGTTCAATGCTTCCATGCAGAATATCACGATGTGGCTCCATTTCAACCATGAACTTGTTTGCTAAATAATGCTGTCATCAGACCCGAGTATTTACAAGTCGTGTTTGTCCTCTGCTTTGTGATTGACGTAAAGTATGCCATGGTGAAAAGAGGAGGCGTATTTTCCGTACTAGTCCATTAATGCATCATATTTCACACGAAAACGTGACGTAGGTCCATAGGTCTGGTACGTGGGATGATGTCACAGCAGCATTTAATGATAAGATCAACAAGGCTGTATCGTATTGGCTTCCATGTCGGACGCATTCATATGCAATAATAACGTTACACAGGCGACACATGAGGTCTCTTTTCGTGGTTGATGCTAGGTAGCCTCCGCTTGGACTTCTCCGTGTATCTAAATGCATGAAAATGAACAGTTCAGTGCTGGAAATGGATAACTCTACGCATTTTTTAGATTTCTTGCAATTTCCAAGTATTCTTATTCACCTGGTGAATGGACTAGCTGGTGTGTTTTTACTGGTTTGCATCGTTGGAAATATATTGACAATTTATGTAATACAGCGGAATCTGGATCTGCAAACACCAGGCAATGTTGCCTTGAGGTGTCTTTCCGTGTCAGATCTCGTCTGCGCTTCCATCTTTGTTTTGGAGATCCTCGTGGGGGAAATAGCGGCCACATTCAAGTCGAAAGGGTATGGTAGTTTTATGTGTATGCTGGTTGCTGTCGGAACATTCTACGTCATGCTTTGTTTCACCTTCTTGACGTCCTTCCTCCACATACTATTGGTGGCCTTGGATAGATATATCTACATAAAAAAGCCGCTACGTTACCCAGTGTGGGTCACCAACAAGCGCCTCCTAAGAGCCTCATGGGGAATCTGGCTGGTGTCCCTCGTTGCCAGTGGTTCTCAATTCTCCTATCTAGCTGGTTATAAAGCCCTTTCCAACGTGTGTGTTCATGGCGGCGTCTGGGTGAACTTAACGTACACCTTTGCCTGCATCTTGCTCAGCTTCACAGTGGTGGGAATCCTCCTGGCCGTCTTTTACAGAGAAATACTGCTCATTGCTCGAGCCAAAAGAAGTGCCACGCAAGATGTCACATTGCCACAGTGTGATTTTCACCTCCGGAAGCGCACCAGAGCCAGAGGAGTCATTCTCTTGCTTGTCGTCGTCATCACGTATTTACTTGGTTGGGGACCGTTCGTCGCTATCACTTCACTAGATTACCTTCTTTTCGAGCATGAAGTACCGCTCGTTAGACAAATGAGTATCATATTTACAATATTTGGATACTGCAGTCTTGCTGTGAATCCGTTCATCTATGCATGGCAAAGTCGTGAATTAAGGAAGGCTTACAGAAGTGTGCTTTCTAAATGCCTAAAGACTGCAGTAGCAGATGACAATGGACGTCAGCCCTCAACTGACAACGGCCTTGTGAGGGAAGGACGCCAGCCGAGCGCCGACATGGGTCCCGTGAGGGGAGGACGCCAGACTAGTGCTGACCCCTGCCCCGTGAGGGGAGGACGCCAGCTAGTGCTGACCCAGGCCCCGTGAGGGGAGGACGCCAGATTAGTGCTGACCCCGGTCTCGTGTGGGGAGGACGCCAGACTAGTGCTAGTAACCATAACGTTCTTTGTCAAATTTATACGTGATGTAAGCACAATCATCTGTTCACCGAGCATTTTACCTACCTCAGCTTTAATGTGTTTCAAAAACATTTTCATTACTGAGTGACGACTGCACATGTAGATGTGCACAATTGTCACCCTTAAGTAGAATATCAAGCAAACAATAATAAGTAATCAAAATGTTTCCCAGACAATATTAAGTAAGGTTAGTGTTAGTAGACATTTTGCATACATTAGTTTTTGCACGTTCTGAAAACATCGTCAGTATTTTGCTTCACAACCATATGCAACCAAACATGTCGTTTAATGTCCTTACAATGTCTTTATTTATGCTTGTACAGCCATAATTTATAAAGTTTTTATTTATACACTATGGTAAAAGCCCCACAGCTTCTTGTGACGTTGATAGATGAACAGTTTATAACAAAGAAAATGCATTTCACTTCTTCATTCATATTATCAGATACTCAGTTGGCATACATCAGTTTGTCGTAAACAGTTTTATTCAATTTTACCCTCTCTACCTTAAAGATCCTGGTCCGCCATTAACCCAATCAGTTATTCCTTTACCCCTACTTAACAATCTCATAGAGTGGCGACTTTGTCGGTGAATCTGCAAGAAGCCTCTCAGCCAATAGTATCCCCTGATGGGGGCAGCCTCCAAAAGTAACGGAATATATGGGAGTGAACAAGATCACCAACCATAAATCAGAGACATCTCTCCCTTCATTTAATATCATCCTTTTGGGTCACTTTGACAAATAAATAGGTCATCCTGTCTTTAGTAGAATAAAGTATATTTCCATTTTTACGGCCCTACAACGTCGCTTGTGTCTTCCAT
Source organism: Urechis unicinctus (assembly GCA_034190875.2). NCBI lineage: Eukaryota > Metazoa > Annelida > Polychaeta > Xenopneusta > Urechidae > Urechis > Urechis unicinctus. The sequence continues at coordinate 25,083,610 of CM067352.1, read as the reverse complement.
TCATCAAGTATTCAAACTCGACAACTGGTGGAGAATCCGGGTAGCGACTTAATACTTGAATATTCTCGGCTGGTTGATTATGTCGTAGTCAGGAGTCGTGCGTCAACGCCTCCTCTGGCTGCGAATACAAGTATATACATTATATGCTGCGTACATAGCACGGCATGACTACCGCACTAAGCAAAAATAAATAATGTTAATAATTACATCGAGTACACATGACTGTTGATGCGTAGTCTGCTCATAACCGAAGCAGAACTCGACGGGATATTGACAGGGCATGCCCTTATTTGTCAATCAAGTACGACAACCTCGTGGGATGAAATGTCGGCCCTCTGAAACATCAACTTGAGCCACTGACCTAGCGCGTTCCTGGGGATTAACTGCTGGTCCTAGGTAGAAGTGGGCGTGGCGCATGTTTGTACAAGGCAGTTGCTATGTCCCCACGTACGCCTTATTGGTAACAAAAGTTTTACAGACAGCAAATGCTTTGATCTGAGACGGAATTTGTTCCAAACTCACTGTACCAATCAATGGGCCGTTCATCCTCATGTCTGGGACAAGATCTTGCAGACTGCGTACACAGTTTTACTCAATTTCATCCTTCTCTACCTTAAAGTTCTGGCCCACCAGTTACCCGTCAGTTATTCCTTTATCCCAACTTAAGTACCTCATTAAGGGGCGATCTCATTGGTGAACCTGCAAGAAGCCTCTCAGCCAATAGCAATCGCTGATGGTGGGCAGCCTCCAAAAGTAACGGAATATAAGGGAGTGAACACACGCTCACGAGAGCAAGATCGCCAACCATAAATCAGAGACATCTCTCCACTCATTAAATATCACCCTTTTAAATATAATTCATAGATCTTAAGAATTTAATCGTTGTATTAATTTGTTTGTTTAATAATAATTATTATTATCATTTTTTATTTATTTATTTATTATTATTCTTTTATAATTGTAAAACATGGAAAATTTAACGAATATACGTGCTAAATGGGTTGAAATGAAGTACAGTTCTGTAAGCTGATGCATGTAAGTTCCTTCTGAAATAATTATTAATTGTGCTAGATTATTAATTGTGCCTTCATTATCGATTAATGCCTTCTACGCTTGTAAGTATTCGATGTATGATTTTACTGATTGCGCAGATTCCATTATGCGATATGCTTTTGTTCGAACACACTCTAATTAAGACAATGCCTGTCTATTTCCTGTCATTCAAGCACATATGTGTGTCACGGGGTAGGCCTAAAATCGCGAGTCGTAGATTTAATGTTTGGGACCTTGTTGTTGAAATTGAATTCTTTCACACACACATACGGGCATTTTGCCGAGGGCGCCACCGTCGCTGCGCCTGCCAACAAATCCACCATTTTGTTCGAGGTGGAAGCAAACAGAGGGTCTGCTGTGTAGCAAAAAACCATTCGAAAGGTTAAAGGCTTTTGTAGGGATATTTTCCATATCTCGCACGTATATAGCGTAATGATAAAGTAGTATAATGCTGGGACTTGAAAGAACCACCATTTGATGACAAATGGCGAGGGAAAAGTTTTCTTAGTTTTGAATATCACTGCCTAATTGTAGAGCCAAGTGGGCGAAAGCTTGCGCTTGAACTGATCCTGTTACCGAAAAGCCATGGCAGCCGAAGGCTGACGTTCTATACGTTGATACATTTGCTCTGCACAACATTTTGTATGTCTGTAATGCACCGTGATTCACAGTATGGAGTAGATATGATGTAATCCGTGTACAATAAGTCAAGTCCTGATATATCCCATGTATTGTTTCCTTATTTGTCCATCTCAGGTGTAGTTATTTTCTTAGATTAGGCCCAATTTATAGGCAGTATTCATATTCCTGGATGGAACTCTGGTACTGTGAATGAATGATCTTTTTAGTAATATACTCATTTGGTCTGAGATTCTTGAGTATTGTGGAGTCCGTACAATAAAGAATATGGCAAATACTTTCTGATTTGTCTCCCCTGATTTTTTAGTTCCATGCTTCTTTGAAAAAACCTGTTTAGTGTAACATCCATTTAATTACAACTTATATACAGATGTTGCATCCACATTAAGAAATTCTGATAGCAAAATAAAAAACATGAGGCCAGTCACTGCCTCCTCTATTGTTTTCTTTTTGTATTGTTCGATTTGCAGTTGTCGCAATACCATGTATAACATCTTGGTTCCTTCAAAGTTCCAACGCAATGCCAGTGAATCCATTGATTGGGGTTCTGCCACTCTTGCTGGTTGCACCCTTTTCATGTTGGCCTCATCCCAAGAGCAGAGCAGATCAGCACAGGCATGCTCTCCAGTTGCACCACTTCTTACTATCATCTCAAACTTGTAGGGAGCTACTATGTGGGAGCACGATTCACCAAGCTTATGAAACACGCATACACACATAACTCAACATCAGAGAATTGTAATATACTACAAATCACTAATGTCGTTTTCTTAACAAATATCCCAGTGATTTTTTAAATTTAAAAAAATGGCCTCTTACTTAGTAACTCTTGTTAATGGAGTATCCATCATATCATTTATGAAATGATAAATAAGCCATTTATTGTCAGATACATAGGTCCCATAAGCTATTTTTCCTCAGATTATCCCATGACAGTGAATCAGACATAAATCAGTATCTACGTACCCAGCATTGCAGTCACAGTGAGTAGTAACCACTTCGCCACACCGTGTAATCATAGCCAAAGGATGGTCAGGCTGTTCATTTATCTAAATATCTGCGGGCAGTCTGTAAGGGCTCTGACAACCCACAGACCTATATTTGTGCTAATAACGATCTAGAGTGCTTCCTTCGAGTCCAGAGAAATATCCGCCGACATTGTTAGCAAATATCAAACAAAAATAGGAGAAAACTGAGTATGCCTAGTTGGATTTCGTTCTATCGCTGTTTAGATTTCCACCTCAGACAAAATGGCGGATTTCGCTCGTTGCACTATGGATAGTGTGTGACGTCACTGTGTGTGAAAAAAATCAGCCATATGAGTCTTTGTTGTTGTTAAGCCGCCCCATTGCATCCCAAGCCGACCAGGATAGCATCCAAGACGACATCGACCGACTCGATAGCTGGTCCGCCACATGGCAGCTGCCATGCAACCGCCTCAAATGCAAGGTGCTGCATATTGGTCCGAACAACCCGATCGAGCCCGTACAACATGAACGCGACCTCGGGGTAATCGTTGATGTGGATCTCAAGTTTCGCCATCAGACTGCCACAGCGGCGAAGAAGGCCAGCAGCATCTTCGCTGTCATCAAGAGATCGTTTTGGATGAAGTCTCGCTGCCCCTGCTCCACACGCCATACGTCCACCCTCATTTAGAATTCTGCAACACGGTGTGGGGGCCCCTACTCAAGACGGACAAATAATTGATAGAAAGGGTGCAGAGACGAGCCAGTAAGCTAGTACCCGGGATAAGGGATTTAAGCTACCCAGATAGGCTACGCCACCTAACACCCCCAAGCCTCCAGCACCGGCGCCGCCGAGGAGACATGATTCAGACCTATAAAATCATGCATGAAATCGATCGATTGCAAATATCTGACTTTTTCGAGCGAGCACCAGTACCAGGCACTCGCGGTCATGCCCTCAAGATTTTCAAGCAACACAGCACCCGCCTATGCAGGACGAACTTCTTCTCTCAGGAAAGATATCCGACTGGAACTCTCTCCCCGAGGGTGTGGCCACAGCCCCCTCCGTCAACTCTTTCAAGGCACGCCTTGACAGCCTCTGGACCGCCCACCAATACGACCTTCCGTCCGACCCCTGATCCTTCCCCCGGGCATGCCTCCAGCAGTGGTTTATAGTCTAAACGCCCAGATTGGACCTACAGGCTCTAGCCTTATTCCCAACATATTACTATTACTATGATCATCAAGTGTGGACCTCTCGTTTTGACGCAGGTTTATTGTGATCACATGACTTGCGAAATGGCGGCAGATCCAAAACGAGTTGTCTGTCCCGTTTGTGGGGCTTTCTTCTCAAAAGGGACCATCAATTCACATGTAAACGAATGTTTGAATGTTCTAAGTACAGATGTGAACTCAAATGCCGCAATTCGACATTTTGACAACGAATTGCCAAATAGTAAGAGAATGAAAACTGAGTGTGATATGAGCGATAATGACCGCTTAACTCATATCCCAGTGGGTTCTGCGGCATCGGACAAGACCAAGCGATGTACGAGCAAGCAGTTCGCTTCTATTTTCACATCGAAGTCAAAATCCCCTAAAGCCACTACAGTTAAGACCACGTCAATCATTGGGATTCCACAACCAGACAGCAGTATCAAGTCTGCGGAAATTAAGCCGGCGTTAATTGAGGAAAAGGATTCCCCTGGCCCTGGGGCATTGCCATTGACACAACCGCCGGCTGGGGATAAGCCATCGAGTACGGTCATGACTTTGACTGCTAGCAAGATGAATAGTAGTCCCATCGTTCTGCCCCTTTCAGACAAGGTGCCATTAGCTGAACAAGTTCGACCTCAGACCCTTGAGGAATATGTAGGGCAAGATCAAGCCGTTGGTAAAAACATGCAGCTACGAAAATTGCTTGACTCAAATCAAATTCCCTCAATGATCATATGGGGACCTCCAGGATGTGGAAAGGTAATATTGAAAATCACTAACTTTTCCACTTGATAACAATTTTAAATCAATGACATAATGTGATTTCCAATTATATATATATATATATATATATATATATATATATATATATATATATATATATATATATATATATATATATATGTGTGTGTGTGTATGCATATATTGTTGTACAAATACAGTTGGATTTGACACAAATCACAGATTTGGGTTTTTGTTTTACAGTTGTTAAATCAACAATTGGCTTCATTCTGTTTTGCAGACAACGCTCGCTCGGATTATAGCTGGTCAGTGCAAACAATCACAGGACATGCGTTTCACACAACTTAGTGCTACCACATCGGGTATCGCTGATGTCAAGGAGGTCATAAAAATTGCCAAGAATGAAAGTCGCATGTTCAAGCGGAAAACCATTCTATTTGTTGACGAAATTCACAGATTCAATAAACTTCAACAGGTCAGCATTGGTCTGTCATCCTCTGTTTTAATCTGTTCCAAATATTCAAAGCTTTCTTGGAGAAATAAAACACTGTCTTTGCAAAGATATTTTTGTTTATACATTACCATAAAAAGTGAATGAATTTCTGTAAAGGACACTTTTCTGCCCCACGTTGAAGATGGTACTGTGGTGCTTATTGGGGCTACAACAGAAAATCCATCCTTCCAGGCAAGTTGGACACAATGTTGATCAACAAAATAATAAAATATTTGAGCATATAATCCCCATAATAGACTTAGCTAATTTTTTTATTTTCTAGGTAAACAACGCTCTGTTGAGTCGATGTAAGGTTATTGTTCTGGAGAAGTTGTCAATCGAAGGCATTGCGTTAATTGTGAGAAATGCACTGAGGCGGCTTGGGTTGGAGGTACTGAGACCGAAAGAAAGCGCTGATACAAATAGGTCAGTTGGTATCTTAATCATAAGATCTTAAGTTCATACTATAATTGTCTTATTGCCCCATCTGCATTAAACTAGTACGTTACCACTGCAGCATTCATGTTCTGGCATCTGATGACGATACCCATTCGGCTTGTATAAGTTCCACCCCTCTCTTTTCAACTTAATTTTTGTCCAAAATTTGTTGACCGACACACAAGTAAATACGGCAGTGAAGTTTTGACTTCAATCTGGTCGTCAGGTTTGCATTATTAGCAACTGATGCTGCTTATGAAAATGGTATGATGTGTGTGTCAGCCTTGTTCGGTGTGTGTCAGGTCGTCAGGTTTGTGTGTGTCATCCTTGGTCTGTGTGTGTCAGCCTTGGTCTGTGTGTGTCAGCTTCGGCCTGTATGTGTCAGCTATGGTCTGTATGTGTCAGCCTTGGTCTGTGTGTCAGCCTTGGTCTGTGTGTGTCAGCCTTGGTCTGTGTGTGTCAGCCTTGGTCTGTCAGTCTTGTCTGTATGTGTCAGCCTTGGTCTGTGTGTGTCAGCCTTGGTCTGTGCATGTCAGCCTTGGTCTGTGTGTGTTAGTCTGTGTGTGTCAGCCTTAGTCTGTGTGTGTCAGCCATGGTCTGTGTCAGCCTTGGTCTGTGTGTGTCAGCCTCTGCATCACAGATGAAGCAGTAGAGACATTAGGCTTCCTGTGTGATGGGGATGCTAGATCAGCCCTCAATAGCCTTCAACTCATCATCAATGCCCGACGCTCCTCAGGAACCCCCAAGAAACCAATCTCTGTCGAGGATATAAAGGAAGGGCTTCAGAGGTCCCATGTGCAGTACGACCGAACTGGTGGGTTACTCATTGCTGCTCATGTGAGGGAATGCTAAAAGGTTGTGTGAGTCACTAGGAAGTTCATTAGGATCTGGGTTGGTGATGTGGGTTTGAGTGAGGGAGGCAGAGAATGGGTCATTTCTCAACCATTAAGTGCCGGGATACGTACCTTACCAAAGAAGCACAACCTATAAGCATTGATTGCTTGTAATGTGGTAAGTGATCAGTGTAAACGTAAGCATTGTGCGTTGGGCAGGGGAGGAACACTACAACGCAGCCTCAGCCTTTCAGAAGTCCATCCGTGGCTCGAGTGAAAGTGGCGCCATCTACTGGCTGGCACGCATGCTGGAGGGTGGAGAAGATGCTCTGTTTATCGCTCGTAGACTTGTTGTCTGTGCCAGTGAAGATATCGGTCAGTTGATTGCATGATAAACATTATGATGTATGTGATTAGCATATTAATGAGGTATAAACAAATAATCAAATCTTATTTCTAAATTACCAGACCAAGTTTTTTGATGGGAAATTATCACTTAATGTTTTCAAATATGTTCATTGTATAATACTGTGTTCGTCTGTTGGGATGAACACAGTATTACATGTAATGTTGCCTGGCTCTGATGCCTAATTAATCAATGGTGTTTGATTGAAAATATAAGATACTATTGAACTTTTTCACATGTGAGCAGTCTGTGTATTTCAGGATTGGCTGACCCCCATGCACTGCCTCTAGCGGTGTCCACTTACCAGGCCTGTCACTTCCTGGGAATGCCAGAATGCAGGGTAAACCTCTCACTTAACACTCTTTGTTAAGTGTATTGACTCTCTTATTAACTAGTTGATAAATCTGCGATGACATTGAAGGCTTTGTTGTCGTTTGAACAGTTGACACTGAATCACTCACTGAAATCAGTGCCTCTCCTGCGGGCACTAGATAATTCCTGGAATATATAACCATGACATTGGGGTATCGTGGGTGTGACGGTGTCAAAGTTCACAAACCGGGATAAAATCAAACATTGATATCTTGTTACAAATAAGATCAAGGTCATACTGTATGTTGATGTATTGGGGCAATGATCGCCCCACCGCGTTACGGCAGAGATCAAAGCGGAGCCACTCTCCCTGAGAAGAGTCGTGCATCAGAGATTGTAAGGATGATTATGGCATGTTCTCAGATCAACCTGGCCCACTGTACCACGTACCTCGCCAGGGCACCTAAGTCCAATGAGTCTTATGCTGCCCTGACTAAAGCATCTGAGAGCATCAAGAAACATGAAGGTCCCCTGCCTGGGGTCCCTCTACATCTAAGGAATGCCTCCACTAAATTGATGAAGAATCTTGGTATATATTTTTTATGTTTGTCATTTGAGGTTATTTGTCGTAACCGCTGTAAAACATCCTGCAAATAATTAAACACTTCTGAATAACAGGGGTACAATTGGTGTCCTTTCATCTCCTAGTGATATATCCTGTCAAGATGGATTAATTTACTTTTTCCTCTTGACCCTAATAGGGTTGATGCATTAAGTACTGTGTCTGATTGTCGCAGGTTATGGTAAAGGTTACAAGTACAGCCATGCTTATTCCGAGCCCGTTCAGCAAGAATACTTGCCTCAAGGTCTTGAAGGTGTTGATTTCTTCTCCTGATCCCAGCAACATGTGACCAACCTGTGTTCATATATGTCATGTTGTATGATTAATCAACAGGTAGTGCTTTATTGCCTGTGTGTATACTTTTATAAGATGTGATGTTACCTGTAATATTTGGTAATCAAAGCATTTAATTGTGTTTTGAGATGTGATATAAAATAAAGTTATTATTTGCTTGGCCACATGTGGTTTATCTCAATTGATTGAGTCTATTTACTTTCCATTGCTGTATTTTAGCGACTCATGCACTGGTTGCGCCTCTAATTTTGCCTTGAAAGTTGGTATAATATTTTAGTAATTGAAATGTACGTGGAATTTGAGACCATGGAGTTTTCACTATCCATAAAATGTCGACTGAAAACTGCAATGTTTGCTGAAATAAATCTTCAAACTAATTCAAAACTAACGCCAAACAAATGCTGAATTAAAATGTCAGATATTAATAATCATAACGCCAGGTAATATAGTCATAATCTACACCTAGCGGTTAATCATTGTTCAGCGTAAGTCATAACGTTTACCTTCCTACTCGGTGCTTCCTACTTAGTTTCGTGAAAAAGTAAGTACCATTATTTACAATTTTTTTATATTTAGTACTGAGCATTGTGGCCTTTACACGAGGAAATACGGTTACTCTTCTGCAATTCGTCTCATAAAATCCTCTTTACCCCCTTTTCCTTGCTGAGATAAGTTATTTTAGGTATGGTGGTACGAGAGCTCCAGCACATTGACATTATTTTAACACAGCTCCGAAAATTCACGGCAGTGATGTATTTTGGCAAGGCGCTGGACGTCCTGGTTATGCGACGAACGGAGTAATACGCCTCCCACACTTTTGAGAAAAATCGTTTCATTTTTCGCCGCGACCATGCATAGGTAATGTGTCAACTCATACCGGAACAGCCTGGCGTTCATGCAGAAAGATCGGGTTGATTTCCTGGTGAGAAGTTGTCAGTTTCTACTACACCACACCCTCATTGGTATTCAAGCATTAAAGTTCTGGTTGTCTTTTACAACGAATTTTTCCACCAAGCAAAATATGTCTACGTTGTTCATGTAGAGTATACCTCACGTCCGCGTAGCAACTGAAAATGCGTTCTGAGAATTTGTGGACTATCGTCAGCCTTGTCTCTGTCATTATGGAAGGACTTGTCTTCATTGCCGCGTACCCAGCTGGTAAGAGGCTTATTTTTAACCCTTCTCCAGAATATCGCTCATGGACATGTTAGATTGATCAGTAAATCTAGAATTGCCGAATTATTAGATAAAATTTGTTGTGAGGTGAAAGCGATTATAGATGCTAACCACGTGTTATGTGAGCTACAATATCCCCGCGAGTGACGCAACCCGTCTTCACGGCTGGTAGGGTCGGTCACGTCTGATGGGCATAATGGGCCTCACATACGCGGTATTACAAGCCGTTTTCACAGGGCAATATTGAGCTAAACACGCCACGCCACTCTGTTCAATATTTTTTAGTGAAAACACCAAGTAGAGATTGAATGTGAGGCACATTAAGTAGAATGCCAATCGGAATCTTGTTAACAAAATTCACGTCATGAGTGGAGATTATCAGATAGTAGATAGGCTTTTCCCTCGTCTGCTGCCATGCACGAATTGTTGATCGATATTGATAGCGGTTATATAGTGCTCAGAAATTAACCCAAAATATGCTTATGATATTGATTTAAGTAACAATGAACGTACTTTTCCAGGTGCCTCGGCTACCAACAATAAACACTTACCTCCCGTGACCTCAGCTCCCCAGCAAGGTTACGAGCAGATGACACGAAGGTCACCATCAACACCATCTGCTATGCCGACAGCAAGATACCGACTGTTACCAGGAGACAACTCGTCTTTGGTCACCACATCGCAAACGTTTACAGCGGAAATAAGTGTTTCCGATCAGCCGCCATCTATCGTCACGTGTTACTTTGGAAGCACAAGCGATGTGGTTACAGATTCGCCTCTAGCGGGTAGCGCTGAAGAAAAAACACGAGAGAACACGAGAAACACCCTAAAAACACGAGAGAACACGAGAAGCACCCTACAAGACACGGTACACACAAACCGCCCGACTGCAGCGCATTTGTCGCATACAGATAACGAAGACGAATCCATACACAAACTAGAGTATGGTAGTTTGGTCAAACAAGAGTCTTTGACAACAAATTACAGGACACCCTTACACGTTATCCGGAATTCTCAGTACAAGGCCGGAGAAGATGATGTATTTATTACCTTACGTCAAAGTGAACTTACGAGAATCATCGGAATCCACAGGACGACCTCACACCACGTGACTTTTGACTCAATGGTCACGGGGTTAAATGGACAAACCCCGCGCACGGTTCACACAACTACGGACGGACTGACAACATCCGGAGATCACTCAAAACAAGAGGAGATCTCGTCTGCAGAAGCATCAATTGCACTTACTGTCGAATCAGTGACCACACAGCCTCAGACGAAAGCAAAAACTGATGTCCCCCCGACATCGCTGCCTCATATAAATACCGAAAGTGAAAACCCAATGACAACACCGCGTCACATTGAGCCACAAAATGCAACACCAATGACGTCACAACATACGGAAGCAGACATCGCTCCAATGACAACACAGCATCATACGAATGCAGAAACTGATGTCCCCCCGACATCGCTGCCTCATATAAATTCCGAAAATGAAAACCCAATGACAACACCGCGTCACATTGAGCCACAAAATGCAACACCAATGACGTCACAACATACGGAAGCAGACATCGCTCCAATGGCAACACAGCATCATACGAATGCAGAAACTGATGTCCCCACGACATCGCTGCCTCATATAAATTCCGAAAATGAAAACCCAATGACAACACCGCGTCACATTGAGCCACAAAATGCAACACCAATGACGTCACAACATACGAAAGCAGAAATCGCTTCAATGACAACACAGCATCATACGAATGCAGAAACTGATGTCCCCCCGACATCGCTGCCTCATATAAATTCCGAAAATGAAAACCCAATGACACACGAACATTGAGCCACAAAATGCAACACCAATGACGTCACAACCTCATACGAAAGCAGACATCGACTCCAATGGCAACACAGCATCATACGAATGCAGAACTGATGGCCAATTGCAACACGACATCGCTGCCTCATATAAATTCCGAAACTGAAAACCCAATGACAACACCGCGTCACATTGAGCCACAAAATGCAACACCAATGACGTCACAACATACGAAAGCAGAAATCGCTCCAATGACAACACAGCATCATACGACTGAAGAAATAGTCCCAAAGCCATCACAGCCTCATACGAGAGCTGAAACTCACAATCCCACGACTGCACAGGTTAAGATTGAAGAAGAAACTGACAGCCCAAAGGCAACACAACGTCATACGAATGCAGAAACTGACAAAGTAGAAACTGACAGGCCGTTTGCAACACAGTCTCATACGAAAGCAGAAACTGTCAGGCCAATTGCAACACAGCCTCAAACGAAAGCAGAAACTGACAGGCCAATTGCAACACAGCCTCAAACGAAAGCAGATACTGACAGGCCGATTGCAACACAGCCTTATACGAAAGCAGAAACTGAGAGCCTAATTGCAACACAGCCTGAAACGATACCAGAAACTAACAGGCCAATTGTAACACAGCCTCATACGAAAGCAGATACAGACAAAGCAGAAACTGAGAGCCCAATAGCAGCACAGCGTCATACGAAAGCAGAACATGACAAAGCAGAAACTGACAGCCAAATTGTAACACAGCGTCATACGAAAGCAGAAACTGAGAGCCCAATAGCAGCACAGCGTCATACGAAAGCAGAACCTGACAAAGCAGAAACTGAGAGCCCAATTGCAACACAGCGGCATACAAAAACAGAAACTGACAGCCTCATGGCAACACAGAATCAAACCAATGAAGAAACTGACAGCCCCTTGGCAACACAACCTCATACGACATTAGCAACTGACAGCCCAATAGTATCCAGTATGATAACAGACAAAACCATCCCTGTAATCACTAAGTCATCGAATGAAGCTCATGCCACATTTTCTATACACAACCACACAGAAGAAAACAAGAGGAGGCTTACGTCATCACAACCTGTCAATCAAACGGTAGCTGTGAACCTAATGTCAACACAACGTGTCAATCAAACTGAAGCTGTGAACCTTATGTCAACACAATCTGTCAAGCAAACTGAAGCTGTGAACATTATGTCAACAAAATCTGTCAACCAAATGGTAGCTGTAAACCTTATGTCAACACAACCTGTCAATCAAACGGTTGCTGCGAACCTTATGTCATCACAACCTGTCAATCAAACGGTAGCTGTCAACCTAATGTCAACACAATCTGTCAATCAAACTGAAGCTGTGAACCTAATGTCAACACAACCTGTCAATCAAACTGAAGCTATGAACCTTACGTCAACGCAATCTGTCAATCAAACGGTAGCTGTCAACGTAATGTCAACACAATCTGTCAATCAAACGGTAGCTGTGAACCTTATGTCAACACAATCTGTCAATCAAACGGTTGCTGCGAACCTTATGTCATCACAACCTGTCAATCAAACGGTAGCTGTCAACCTAATGTCAACACAATCTGTCAATCAAACTGAAGCTGTGAACCTTATGTCAACGCAATCTGTCAATCAAACGGAAGCTGTGAACCTTATGTCAACACAACCTGTCAATCAAACGGAAGCTGTGAACCTTATGTCAACACAACCTGTCAATCAAACAGAAGCTGTGAACCATATGACAACACGACCTGCTCGTCAAACTGAAGCTGTGAACCTTATGTCAACACAAACTGTCAATCAAACGGAAACTGTGAACTTTATGTCAACACAACCTGTCAATCAAACGGAAGCTGTGAACCTTATGTCAACACAACCTGTCAATCAAACTGAAGCTGTGAACCTCAAGTCAACACGACCTGCTCGTCAAACTGAAGCTGTGAACCTTATGTCAACACAACCTGTCAATCAAACAGGATCTTGGAAGCTGAACTCTACACTCGTTCTCTTTACTGGAACGGGAGTCCTAGTTCCAACTCGACCTAGTCGAGTGACTAACGCTTTCCAAAGCTTTACGACCCCAAAGCCTAGTGTTACTGACGGAGGAAGGTATTCCCTAGCAACGGATGCTGTCACAGACGATGACAGAGAAACGACACCACCACCATTACCATCTTCGACGAAAGACGGTCTCTCTACGGAATATGCCACAGAAGGTAACTCATATCTTAGTGTGCACTTCATCCTGGTGTTGTTATTTTTATTGTCAAACTGCTTTCTCCATTTTGTCACCGATAATATTTTTATTCACAATTTGATGCTTCTTTTTAAAGTGGCTGGGTTACCCGGACAGCCCGGAAGTACAGGTCAGTATGGACCTCGGGGAAGGATAGGGGATCGCGGGCGTACTGGCGGTGCAGGACCCGAGGTAGGAATCGCCATAACGGATCTACAACTAACCTAGTCTATAGCCATCATCGCATGGCTATTCTGTACGATTTATTCTATCGCATCCTACACGTTCAGGGCTCGACACTCCCGACTGCCCGCCTGCCCGCACTTGCCCCCGCCTTGCTCCGGGCAGGCGAGGGGAGCCCTTGACCTGCCCTCCCGGCAGGCACATTTTTTTTGGATTTTTTTCATGAAACCGCCAGCGAGTGTTTATTTTGCGGATTGAACAGAAATCTTATTAAAAAAATGTCATTATTTTTTCAGATTTCGTCATATTTCACTTTTCTTTACGATATTGTAGATACATAACAGCGCCGTCTAGCGAGCGGACGACGCAAAGCACTTGAGTTTAGGCTTTAGCCATTATGAATGCAAGAAGCGTTATGATTGTTCTGACTCCTCTCAGCGCGCGAAAATTTTGACGCGGGTTCGCAAGTGTCGGATGCTTTCCATTTTCGTGGTTTTTTTTCAACATGAACTCATTATTGAAATTGTAAAAAGTGAGGGCAAGTACATTTTGTGGAGGGGCAGGTAAACTTTGGCAAGTACCTGCCCACATGGCAGGTAAAAAAAAAATGAGTGTCAAGCCCTGACGTTGATATTTCTTTTATAACACCGTATATTTTCTATATGCTGGACGTGACATGTCCACGATGTGTTGTTGATGTCAGGGTGAAGTCGGGCGAACAGGAGCCACAGGTCACTCGGGTGAACCCGGACCATGGGGCCCGCCTGGACCCCTGGGCGCGCAAGGTCGCCGTGGAATGCAAGGTCACACAGGGGTCACTGGACCTCCAGGTGAAAAGGGTCAACACGGAGACCCTGCCTCGCATCTTATCCACGGAGCTACCGGTTCCACAGGGCATCCTGGACGCACGGGGTCAAATGGGGTCACGGGAATTCAAGGTGACCTAGGATGGAGTGGAGCACCTGGCACGCTAGGTAGAAAAGGGCCCAGAGGGGACACCGGTATACCCGGAAATGAAACGGGAAGTAAAGGTGTCAAAGGCGACGTAGGATCGAGAGGAGAAGCGGGTCCGCCCGGGGCTGCGGGTCCACCTGGTCCCGTGGGCTTTATCGTCGCGGGTAGACACCGTACATTATCAAATGCCGATCGCTTTCATCGACAGATGTTCTGTTTCGTGTTCGATTTGGTTGTTTTGTCAGAGTCAATGGTTTGGTTGCATGTATGATGTTATTGGTTGGTCTCTGTTAACTTTCAGACATAGATCAATGTGTAGTGGGCCAGACTAATTGTGACCACATCTGTATCAACCAGCGCATTGAGTACAGGTGCGACTGTCACCATGGATACAAATTAGCACGGGATATGCATTCATGCGATGGTACGTGTGTTTCCACCTAGACCCGGCATTTTGTCCGTCATGATATTTCTTCTGTGCCTTGTATGTCAACTTTCTTTTGTTTTGTCTTTACCTCCACTTTGATTGTGTACCTTCATTTTTTATGGCAGCATTTACATTTACAACATCATCACTTGTTACGTAGAAGGGTTTGTGGCGGACTGTGTCACGATCGTCCTCACGATAGCACCTAGCTCTCGAAAGCGACGTCAAACCCCAGCCTTCATTTTCACCAGCTTATCCGTTCTTTGTGACGTCATTATCAAGCACCGATCACAATCAGCATCATCTCTATTGTCACCACTTCCCCCCACCATCAGCTTCTTCACCAATATCGCTCTCTATTGTCACTTGTATCGTTTCTCCACTTTACAATCGTGGTCTCGCTAACCCGTCTTGTTCCCCGCCTTATTTCCCCCAGATATCGACGAGTGTCTTGTTAACAATGGCGGATGTTCGGAGCTGTGTATCAACGTGGCGGGTAGTTACGCATGCACCTGTCCTATCGGTTTCACTCTCAGCAATCAACCGGCATTCCTGTCAAGGTCAGTGGTACCCAGTTAATGTATAGCTGCTGTCGTTATCATTAAGGTCAGTGGTATCCAGTTAATGTACAGCTGCTGTCATAACCAGTTAATGTACAGCTGCTGTCATTATCATCAAGGTCAGTGGTACCCAATTGATGTACAGCTGCTGTCATTATCATCAAGGTCAGTGGTACCCAGTTAATGTATAGCTGCTGTCATCATCATCAAGGTCAGTGGTACCCAGTTAATGTATAGCTGCTGCCATTATCATCAAGGTCAGTGGTACCCAGTCAATGTACAGCTGCTGCCATCATCAAGGTCAGTGGTACCCAGTTAATGTATAGCTGCTGGCTGTCATTACCAGTTAATGTACAGCTGATGTCATTATCATCAAGGTCAGTGGTACCCAGTTAATGTACAGCTGCTGTCATCATCAAGGTCAGTGGTACCCGGTTAATGTTCAGCTGTTGTCATTATCATCTAGGTCAGTGGTACCCAGTTAATGTCCAGCCGCTGTCATTATCATCAATATAATAGTTTTGATACTCAGCTAAAATACAGCTACAGTTATTATCATCAAGGTAAGTAATATGCAGTTGATGTCACCATTTTCATTGATAAAGGGGAAACAATGTGAGGCTGTGTATGTTTGTGAAATATTTTCAAGCTAGTTCAAACGTTGGAAAAAAACTTACATACAAACCAGCCAAATGGGTTGGACTTTCACTTCATCAATTTGCCTCCAATCAGCGCGCATCTCCAAACCACAGTGATACCTATCGTTGCCTCGCATTATCCAATCCCAATGTGTATCATATCATGATTATATTTTCCATTAATTACTACCTTTTCTACAAATTCCGGCATCAGAGCCTATTGGTTTGTGGATGACCTTGACATGGCTGATAAGCGAGCCCGGTATGATTCTAGTTATGTGACATCAATGATACGCTCTGACTGTGATGTGTGACGTGCCAGACGTGAACGAGTGCTGTACGGGGTCGTTTGGATGTGCTGAATGTATTGAAGATGAGATGTGTGTCAACACATACGGAAGTTTCGTCTGCCTGCCCTCGTGGAGAGTGAATCCCCCTGCAGCAAGGACAGGTTATTGTTTTTCGTCGATCTATTGTGTTTTTTATCGAAGAATGATTCATTCGAATTATCAATTGATTATTGTGGCATATTTGCAGTGAATAAATCGAACACAAACGGTTTGTTCAATTTATATTACCGAGTCACAGAAGATGAACAGCTCTTATCTTCTATTCAAGACGTTTTTTTAAAGCAGACATTCAACGTTTATTTCTTTGAATTGCTTACCAACCCAAGCAAGGAATTATTTCTGACTTCTGTATTTATTTTTGTTGTGCGACCGCATTTTTATTCACTGTTTTACAGAGAGCGAGGCTTCAGAGGAACTGCGGACGGATCTGTTGTCGCGTGAGGTCTTCATTGGTCTCATCGTGTGGGCACTCGCTGTCACGATATGCTCCGCCATCCTGACCGTATTCCTGTGGAAATCGACAGGTGCGTCAAAAGCACACGACGTGGACCACTTCTACACGACACCGTCATCCGGTAAATCTTACCGACGATCCGTCAGCCAAGAAAGGTCGTCGGTGGCCGAGTTTATTTTCCCGCGGTTTCTGCTCGATAGCGGCGCAGTTCGGAGGACTTATTTCGAAGAGAGCAGTAAACTGTACGATGACGATCACCGCTTAAGCCTCTCACCTCAAGCGTCCGATCCGACCAGAGAAGTGACGCAGTCACGGGAACGGCGAGTCACAGTAGCCCTGGAGCCAGGTCCTAGTACTTCCGGTGAAACAAGGGCCAGTGTAACGAACGAAGTGTTATAATCACCTTGAAGGGACACACTACTCATTTTGTCACCGGGAGATGAAATATTTCTTTGTCGATTATTTTCATTTCTGTCCGGTCATATAGGGACTATATTGATCATTTTGTTTCTCCCTATGTTTTGTTTTTGATATATGATTCAGATGTTTGTTGATACAAATTTTGATTCCCTCATTTAGTTCATTAATTGCTATACTGCAATAGGTTGAAATGTGCATTATCTTAGTAAACAAGATTGTTGTATTGATTTATTGAATCTGCATGTGTAATTATTGACACTGCTTATAATAAGCGTCACTTGACAAACTGCCTCCATAATTTGTACGCCCTCACCCGTCAATGAATATTTCGACGATTCGCTGGCACCATGGATCGTACAGTCCGGAAGTGGTCGTAAGTGCCGTAGTGACTCGATGCTATCAAATAAACGGGAATGATATTGGAAATTTATAACACCACATTCCATGAATTTATGTTAATTATTATAAGTTATAATAATTGGCACACGAAGCGAACATTTCTTCACTTCACTCTATTTAGAAAATAAATACGGTTTGAAATCAACGGAAACGGATTATGTTCCACAAGACTACTTGCTCATTTAATCCTCGAGTTGAAGGGTAAAGCTACTGCAAACGATTATAACTGGACTTGAAATTGAGCTCCAGAGAGGTGTATGACAACATTTAAAAAGCCGCGGACGCAGAATCGTGATTGAAAATGGCCATGTGAAATAAGAGCAGTGTTATTTAGCATGTTACGCCCTCATCCGACCTAAAACCACGGCGGTAAACACTGATAAAGGAGAGCTGTAAGCAATCGAGTCTGGATGCGCAACGTCTCAGGAGCCCGAGAATGGGCACCGCGTGGCAGTGGTGTACGATATGGCCGCTGAATCGTGCAGAAGCCTTGATATTATTGTGTAAACTGTTGCCGTACAGAGGCAAAGATCTTATCTTAACGTGGAACCTGATAACACTAGGTGTGAGATGATAAGGAATGATGAGGTCAGGTGCGAATGATTCACTCATATCTCTATCGTAAATTGCTGCGAGATATTCTGATTTGTTTAAGGCGGTTAGCTAAGCATCCAGTTGGTTGAGATCACGTGACCAGTCACACCTGAGAGTTGGGACAACCATATGAGTAATATCTTCCAATCAGGCGTATCACGTAAAGTAACACGATACGTCTTGGATAAATATTGCATTTGTAACTTTTGTTACAAATATATGCATGAATTTTGTTTTAAACCAACAGCTAATTTGTTGATGATTACATTCTTCTAATCACTCATTTTGATGTCTTATCAACTCCAACACATGTGCCAAGTTACACTGTATCACCTGTCCTGTCCTGGCTCAGGTATGAATGGGAACAAGCACACCTGTGATTGGATTGCAGGTGTGTTAGGTATGGCGGTGGCCCGGGGGGGGGGGCACTTGGCCTTATTCTGGATAGGGGGTGCCGCGGGACCTCGAAAACCCGTACCCGTCGTACAAGATCAAAATGGCCAAAAGCACACCCCGTCGTACAAGGTATTGTGCAAATGTATAACCCGTCGCATTGGAAGCTGAAAAACATACCCCGTCGTACAAGTATGAGGCCAAAAAACCCGTCGTACAAGTCGAGAGGCGGTGGCCTCTATACCTTAAGTGCCCCCCCCCCCCCCACCCGGGGACGGTGGCCTCACCATCCCATAGCACTCATGGATGTAGCCCAACATCACCGCCATCACCGGAATAGAAATCAGACCCGGAGGGGTTACTTCACTAATTAAGTTAGCGTAAACGTTTTAAACAAGTTATCAGTTGTTGGATGATATATTACATGGACACAATGATCCTTTATGTCAGGTGTTTCTGGATGAAATACAAAGCAGTCCTTGCTCGCGAAATCCTAATAAAGATGGTTATCATCTCTCCGGTGTTGGTAACCAGTTCCATAAGGTGTCGATACCCACAACATACCCCCTCCCCTCCCCCAACTCACCCCCCGCCCACCACACCCCTGGCCCCCAACCTGAAGCCTATTGGGTTCTCAGACTCTACCTCCAGTCGTGACATTATATATAAGTAATCTCACCAGAAGTCACTTACAGTCTGTCAGCATGTCACCTCTCAGGATCTCATTCGCATTGATCCTACTTGTCACCATAGTGACAGCCCACAGTCCCCGGGATCCAGTCTCCAAGATCCTCCTCAAGATAGCACGCAATGGAGACGTCAAAGAGAAATTCCTCTCCGGCATCGGAGCTACAGGAAAAGAGAGGAGCACTTTGCACAGACAGAGGACATATGTTAATGTTGTACAAAGCGAGATATGCGAATCCTGCGTGGTAAGTTCTTGTCGAGATGATTAAGACGTGATTTATTTGTTTTGTATTGCTGGAATTGTGAATTTAACAGATCTCTCAAAGCAATGATTTGCAATTAACATCCATTTGTACCACTCGGATCCTATGGCAATTGCCGTCAAATTCACAGAAGAGCTTGACAAAATACTTTAATGCAAATACATTCGACATACCACGAATGTAAGCACTGTCATCAATCTTAAGTCGCAATTATGATAACATAACTCATTACAGTCATAAACTGAACGAAAGATGCAGCATTTACTCAACAGGGTAGGCGCAAAAAGACATCGTATAACTTAAGGATGAGGAATTATTTTAGCTTCGTAGAGATATATTTCGAAACAAGATGGAAAAACAACTTGCAATACTTTTCTATCCTCTTCACGATTCATTCGCCAACCACGCACAGAGCATGAATTTTAGCTTCACAATTGGAAACAAGTAATTAATAACATGCCGAATGTTCAATAAAATATCTTGTATTTCCAGTGTGTTGACCATATCAATGGCTACGTATTTATAGTTAATTGTGTGTGTGTGACTGCGATCAATAAAAGCACAGTTACAATTATTAGCTATTGAGAAGCTCAAATTGATATCTTAATCAGTTCGTATATCAAAATGGTTGTTGTATATTCTTTGACTTGTTGGATGGGATGGTGATGGCCACGTGACAGGAAGTGATCGATCTAGTGATGGTCCTAGTGGATTTGGGACTGGAATATGCTGATGTCCGGGACCTCATTATCAATACTTGTTACGAATTCCTTGCAGAAGAAGGGGTGCGCTCGGACATCATCTGTCCCGGATTCCTGGATAATAATGCCCAGAGAGTGAGTGCAAACTAGATAGCGCGGCTTATACGGTAAAAGCTCATGGCAGACAACTTCAAAGAAATATTCCTCCGTTTAATCGTCAATCTAACAGTTTTAGATCGCAATAAATGTTTTGGGGTCGGTTTGGTGGATAAAAATAATGCAATAAGCATTATGAAATAGTAGCTCATAATTATTTTCAGATTGTAGACATTTTGGCCGTGCGATATGCTGGTGGGGAAGAAATCTGCCTGGATTTGAACCTATGTGACCCAGTTTCAACAGCATCGGCCGAGCTCGTAGTCGCCCCAGCTCCTGCCGCGAACCGGAAGTACACTAAGGCTGCTGAGAACAGCATCAAGGTCGTTCATTTGACAGACGTGCACGTGGAAACCAAGTACCTGGATGTAAGACCGTTATCCGACATGATTATTTGTTGCATATTCATAATAATTGCTTCATTGTAGTGTTTACTTTTGGTTCATAAAAAAATTTGACCTTGCCATTGTTTTTCAGGGATCTGCTACAGATTGTGGTCTGCCAGTATGTTGCAGACCAGAGGGTGACGCCAACAATGTAGGCGACATGGACTTTTTGTTTATCAGCATAAAAATCTCAATCTAATCTCAGATTTATAGACCGTGTTGAAATGTCTTTGCGCCATACAACAGATTGTTTGCTTTGTGATATTGTTGTCATGAGCTGTTACATTTGTGTGTGATTGACAGGGGACTGCTGGTATGTGGGGGGACTACAACTGCAACACACCACCTCGTACAGTGGAACTTATCTTGAGAACCGTCGCCGATCTGGAGCCGGATTTCATCCTCTACTCCGGTAATAAGCTGTCATTCCTTGTGAAATATAGGTGCCTGTGAAATATATTCGTACAGATACTTCATTACAATCATCATCATCATCATCATCATAATCATGATTATCATCATCATCATCTTTAACAATGAAGTCATCATCTTCGTCATAATCATTATCACATTCATTATTATCATTTTCATCGTTATTATTATCACCATCGACATCATCTTTATCGTCAACACCGTCATATTCATCGGCTTCATCATTTACACTTTCATCATCATCATCATCATCATCATCATCATCATCATCATCATCATCATCATCATCATCATCATCCACTCATGCCCCCGCTACCTGTCACCCAGGCGACCACCCAGTCCACGCTATTTGGGACGAGACACAGCAGAGCCAGATGGACATTAGCCGTTACATCACCCAGATGATGGCGGACAATCTGCCTGGAGTGTCCGTCTTCCCGACCATCGGCAACCACGGTCAGCTAGCCGTTACACCACGCATACACCTGCATATCCCTGTCAAACACACCACGCATTTCATCGCCATGATAATGATTCCGAAATTTCCGTTCCAGAAATGTTCCCGACAAACCTCTACTACATGGGGATCCCCGAGACCATCGTGAGTTGATCTCGTCGCTATCTAGTGTTCTGTGCTTTTGCGGATCAAACTAATGTTGTATTGAATCATTTATCACCCCATTTTAATTTTAAGTCCAATCCAGCTGAACTTTTATAATTACTCGCCAGGAATTCAACAATATTTTCGGTGAGATTTGGACGCCTTTGGCTGGCTTCGAGAGTGGTCAGATATCGTCTATCAACCGAGGTGGATTTTATCATAAAAGCATCCGTCCTGGTCTGAGGCTCCTGGCGTACAACAGCAACTTCGGGTGAGTTTGACAAATGATTGAGTCAAGTGAGTGTGTTCTTTCTCGTGTGTCGATCATCGCATACAAGATTACGTTTCCTTGTAAAGAAGGATACCACAAACTTCAAGCAGAAGCCTATGAAATGAAAATATAAATTTAACACGAAAAACTAAATAACGGTTTGCATAAATAATCAGCATATATTTTCATATAGGTACACTTTCAACTTTTACAACCTCGTGCCTCAATCGCGTCAGGATCTCAACTTGATGATTGAGTTTATACGCGGTGTGTTCAACGCAGCACGGGATAACAACGAGAAGGTACTCTATTATCACTCACCTCACACATATCCTCGTCATCCAGGTACAAATCGATGATTGTTGCTTTGATTGTGTGTCTGCCTGCAGGTTGTTATCCTTACTCACCACCCCTCCAACTTGCGCGACACATACATCGCCTACAGCCAGACCATCACAGACCTCCTGGTGGAATACAGTGACCTCATTGTCCTCCACGTCATGGGGCATACACACAACGACGAGTTTGCCATTGTAAGCGCCTCTTACTCAACTCTAGGTAGACTAGCAGTCCGGGTGGAAATCATCGCCAGATCTTCACAGATATATATCTCACTCAAAGAGAACTCTTCATCTTAGACACATCTTTACAGATAGATATCTCACTCAAAGAGAACTCTTCATCCTAGACACATCTTTACAGATAGATATCTCGCTCAAAGAGAACTCTTCATCTTAGACACATCTTTACAGATAGATAGCTCAAAGAGAACTCTTCATCCTAGACACATCTTTACAGATAGATAGCTCACTCAAAGAGAAATCTTCATCCTAGACACATCTTTACAGATAGATATCTCACTCACAGAGAACTCTTCATCCTAGACACATCGTTACAGATAGATAGCTCACTCTAAGAGTACTCTTCATCCTAGACACATCTTAACAGATAGACATCTCACTCAAAGATAGCCCACCACCCCCGTCGCATCTTCAAAGATAAAATTTGGCAACATGCTAATCACATGTTAATTGCCGGACAGTTGCAATTAGACAGAGGTTTACATCACAAACCACTTACCATATTTCTGTCATCTATTTCACTCATTGAACTCGAAACTATTAAATCACTTACACCATAACGAGTAAATTAGATCAGCCAGGCTTTGATTGTACTTGAAACTTCTTTGCATTGGTATATAAGTTTATTCCTTTAAATGAAACTATATAAGGTTTGGAAGGAATCATTCATTTAGTTTTTACGATAATGATAAATCATATTAACGATCATTGGCTGTATTTGTCTAGGTAACTGACGGCAACAATGAGGCAGTTACCGTACAGTTGACGTCACCTGCCGTGACCCCATGGGAGGATGTTAACCCATCTTTCCGGTTGTACCACCTTGACCCCGAGTCTTTTCTACTGCAGGATTATGATCAGTACAGGATGAATCTGGCCATCGCTGGTGCGAAACTCTTAACGATTTGTATTTTGTTTGGATGCATTGTTTTAGATGCATTGTTTTGGATGCATTGTTTTGGATGTATTGAGGAATATAGGTAACAGGTTCCACAATGACAGTACCGTCTCTTTTATGCATTCTATTTGGTTTCACTTTATTCAAATTGTGCTAAATACGCTTAATCAATCATTCTTGTTCAAATTTGAATCAAAAACAAATGTAACTAAGACACGATCATTTGTAAATGCCCACCAGACGATGGAACTGAACCGGCAATAGAGAAGGTTTATCGCGCTTCAGAGGAGTACGCCATGACAGATCTAAGTCCCTCCTCATTCCAGGACCTCATTACAAGGTATGACCAACATCAAAACTTAATGCTGTTATCATTTTTATAGAACACAAAACCCTGATGAAAAGTTCAAAGAACTGTGAATATATGATCGCAATTAACTATCAAGTTGCAATTGATTATGTGTATACGTGATGCGTTAAAACATGGAAATCTTTTTGCATTTGTTTTTGATATTACCCATGAAATTATCTGTGACATTACCCGTTATGTAATCTTTTAAATAAATTGCGATATATTTTATGTATTTTGGGACATCAGTGACGTAACTCATGAACTTTGACATGAACCGTGGATTTTCTTTAACATGACAAGAAACATTGTTCTTTAAATTAAACCTGTGACATTGCCTTTGATATTACCTTTGACATTTCTTATAAACCGTGACATCTCTGTGTTAATCAAGTGGTTCATAAAATAATTCAGTATAATGTTTAGTATTAAGAAATGCAGTAAACTTTATTCCGTTACAATGCAGGTTCCAAGCCGACGACTCTCTCTACAACAAGTACCTCGCCAACCGCTTCACAAGGGAGGACTATGAATGTAATGACGAGTGTCGTAGAACCGAGCTATGTTTTCTGAGATACTCCACCTTCCAACGTGTCCGCGATTGTCTTTACGAGGAGGCCATCCCCCAGGTCTAACGAGGAAGAATATACTAGTTTAAGATCTAAGTAAAAGGCCAAAGATAACGTGGAATTGGATTTTTAAGACATTTAGGCAGTATTGGGATTAACTTGGCTGAGTGACGATTATTTCGTGATTTATTAAACTTATATTGAATACAGATGACGCCGACTTTCAATCCTTTCGACGAGCCTACAGCGCTATGTTATGCCATACAAGCACGTCGTTGCTTCGATATACATGATAATGCATGTGCTGAAATCAGCTCCACACAACCCAGTAACATTTTCGTGTGATGGCTGGAGGCTTATCAAAACTGCAAAGAGCATCTGCTAATGTGTTATGATCCATTGAGTTAATCATTTGGCAAATTTTCTTAAAATCCTGAAACAAAAAGCATACCTTGTGTTAGGGGTATAGTAAGCCAATGGAGACGATTGAAACTTGTGTCCTAACCGTGAAGTCTTGCAACAGATATAAAAACATACCAAGTTGTCATGTAATCATGTAAAATTATTTAGCAGCTGCAGCACATAAACATATGATGCACCCATTGCTTGCTTGAGCAAGCAGTCATCTATGCTCGTTTACAATTTCGCATTTCATTCGTCCTCAGAAATCGCAAACTCAGGTTTTGGAGACGGCAAGCTGAGCTGGCCGTCTTAACCGTATCCAAAAAGATCTCAAATCTGAGTCAGCTAGGTTTCTGACTTACAGTGACATCAATTTTCCATGTTTTTTTTATGAAACTGAATGGAAAATGAAGTTGCATTTATTCGATTTTTGCGTAAATTTTCTAACAATTCTCCCGAACATAACGTTAATCGAAATATAAAATTTATTTTTCGGCATCCGACGCAATTTTCCAAATATTTCGCCCGACGTATCGTGACGTCACTTGATGAATTCGTCACTGATGTATTTGAGTTGGACGATTGAGTGATGGGTTTTTGGTCTCAAATGCAGGAGCATACCAACCCATTCCAAAAAATGTAGTTGGTATTGTGCCGCACAGATTCGAACCATATTGTCCAAAAACAGGGCAAGCGAATCTGACAGTGACATGACTGATTCTCGTGTTCCGAGAAGCGATAATCGGAACATTGACCGTCTTCAAAACATCTATTGAGTCCCATTGCAGTTTTTGCATATTTTGATTTTGGGCAATTTTCATTTATCTTACTAAATCAAGCACCTTTTACCTAGCACTTTTAACTTCGCCTCTAACTGCGTCTGCCCTGTATACTACTTTCGATCTCTCAAATGCGCGCAGTAGAAGGTCTTCAAAACACATTGTCTAGTTTAATCCAACTAACTCATATGCTTATATGCTCCGGCTCATAAATAGAGTGTGGCATGTGTTTCATAGGTTTTGAAACCCTGGTTTTAGGTGCCAATGTGGAGGCTGCTCAGACAGGCCAACCGCCAGGGCGCATCTGCTGTTTGGAGCAGAGGAAAGTGATGGTAAACATAGAAAATTATAAAACCTTTCTATCAATTTTAAACAGGGCAAGTATGTGCTTTTCATGTTTGATTCGTCAGGTATCTGGTGTTAAGTGGGATCCAGCAGTAACTTAACAAATCATGACTAGAATGAATGGCATGAGGAACGTTACGTCATGAAATTAAACAGCTGGTCAATTCCCTACCAGGTAAAACATAAAACTAAAAACAATCCAACATTTGACAGAAGGTTAGAATCTCACAAGATGCCAACTACGCTAAGCAGACTGGGATTAATGAAAGATTTATCGGCAAAGCAGACCAGGATAACTGAAAGCACAGGTTTTTGGAGCAACTGGATCAGAGAACTATGGAGTAAAATTTTGCAATTGATGACCAATTATATATGAATATATATCATATATGACAAATATATATATATATATATATATATATATATGTATATATATATATATATATATATATATATATATATGCATATATGTATATTTATATATATATTTATATATTTACATATATATATTTTATATATATTTATATATACATTTATTTATTATTTATATTTATCTATGAACAGATATATATATATATGTACATAAAATATATATATATGTATATATATATACGCATGTATATATATATATATATATATATATATATATATATATATATATATATATATATATAATGTTTTTAATCAGGCCAAGTATCTCAATGAAATCACAATAATCCTGTCTCAAAGGCCATTTCAATTCTGAATAAAAAAAAAAACCAGCTGTTTGAAAATGCTCCGCACAGATAAGTAGAAGTTCTTGAGGCAGATGTCCAAAGTTTGTTTTTCGGACAAGAAATCTGTCACAGCAAAAGGGTGGCCATACAAAAAAACTGGATGCAGTTTTGGAATGCTTACAAAGAGCTGTTCCCTGAGGTATCAATTTTCAAAAATATTGACAGAAAATTCATTGGCCCTATAAAGAAGTTTAGTGCGCTGGTGTTCAGTGTTGGAATAGGTCAATAAATATTTGTTTCAGTGTACACCATGGTGTTCGAATTTGCCTATATATGTCTACTAGTAGCTGGATTACAGGAGCACGCCACAACTCCCAGCTATTTTGACAGATCGACATTGTCATGCAATGCTTTGCTAACTTTATATTTATGAAATAAGCATCTAATACTATTATATCACTTGCATATAGCTCGATGGTGACATTAGACTAAGTCTGGTCTATATATATCATTATATATACAAATATATATATATATCATTATATATACAAATATATATATATGCTAACATATATGCATATACATCTATATATATATCTACATATGTTTTATATAGCGATTCTATACAAATATATAACATTGTTCATATTTACAAGGGTCCAATTATATTGGCCGGGCTATCGACCGCAACCTATTCACAGGCGCGAACCCACTACTGCTCGACACGGGGACTTTTGCTTGCTGCGTTTCCGCCCTGGGCCAGTACATCCCTCCTTAGACGACCTGGAGACCCTGAGCTCCCCCGGGGTCACCATATCGATGCCAAGCTTAGTGCGGACACCCGATCTACATAGCGTCACAGCAGATAGGACCCCCGACCTCAAACCGTCCACCTCCACAAGCCTCCAAGTAGCTGGATTACAGGAGCACGCCACAACTCCCAGCGATT
>CM067352.1:25042016-25047258 GCA_034190875.2 Urechis unicinctus | reverse complement strand
CCACAACAGTAAGTTTGCATACTTTTGTTGACCTGTTCTGTTTGTGTTTTTGAAAACTTTTGTTTTTTTGTTTTAATTGGATGTTAGGTTATTATTTAAGGCTTAACAGATGGAAATGAGCATCATTACATATGTAATGAACATTATCATTTTAGAATACTTAAGGTTTACCAGATATGGAATGGAATGTTCACAAAATCACAGGGTCAGCGATCATGTTGTATTGATATTGGCTATGCTTTATTACAATTACTTCCATAGCAATGTGGACAGTGGTCATAAGATCATTCCTCATCATAAACTTCATGATGGTGTTTATTCTACATGCTGCTAATAATTGAGTTTCTATCAACCAAATTATATGCCTTTAATCACATGCAATATATCATGCAGATCCATATTTTGATAAGAAGTGGAGGAACAGCAATGTTTGAGTTAATTTTATTTTAGAAATAATTCTCAAGTAGCAAATTGTGTTCAAAATCACATACATACAATATTCGTTATTACATAATAGGATACCGAGTAATCCCGAGTGCAGGTACACTACCAATCAATTACAAGTATCACAATGAGGCAGATAATGATAACAACTATAGAAATGTTATGACTGTTTGACAGCTAAAGGTATATGTATGATGTTGATGCAATAAGTGAGATACAAAACTATGATATGTCTAGGACAGGTTACACAACGCAGGATAAAGCTACTTTAATAGGTCATGACACAGATAGGATTAATTGATATACCTATACATGTACAGACATACATATTACAACAGCGAGTGTTGAATGACAAAACTAGAGGAAAGCATGTACAAAAGGTGGGATGGTATTGAAAACAGAAGGTGGGGGAAATGGGAGTGCAAATTGATGTGATCTCGTTGAAATCTAATTTCAAAAGACAAAGAAGTGCTGGTTACCTGACCATATCAGCGTGGGATTTAATTGGGGCAGCCTCTTCCCTTCTAAAGAGAAAAGATAAGGACTTATGCGATAACTTTTACAAATTCGGCAAATTCAACCTATGTTTTCATGTAAATGGAATCCAGATTAAAATATTCTCTCTGTCTCTGTTGTTTGGAATGGAATATATTGGAAAAAATTACTTAAACTTTCAGAGATCCCAAGTGGAAACACCACACAGGTTAAATACATATTGCATACATAGCTGATGAATGCCGCGAGAGCGGAAACGAGAGGAAGAGGATAATATGCACAGAGTCTTATGAACTTGTTCAGTGATGTGAGGGCAATATTCTGGTTGAGTATATAGACGAGAACAGGCAAGACCTGGTACACCCCTCACAAGAATAGCTTCTTCATTGAGAGAGCTGTAACCAACTTTCAGCGGCTTGGAAGGCGGCTCCATTGACTCATCACTAACGGCTGAAGGAATGTTTAAGTCTGGATAGATTTCATCCACTTCGTCAATGTGATTGACAGAACTTAGGAGCAGTTTTTTTGTAATGGACAGATTCTGTTTTTCTTTGACATCACTTGGAAATTTTAATTTCAGGTTGGAAATTTTAATTTCAGGTTTCCAGTTTCCAAACATCCTCATTGTGATTGAAGGCTTTCAGAAGAACACCGTCTTGAATATGGCTTGGCCCATAGCTGTTCCATTCTGAAAAAAACCCAAAGTAAATCAGATACTGGCTAGTCAAATACATAACATTAAATTTTATAATCTATATTTAAGTACACAACACACACCAGCGATTCCTGTGAGATTGTTTTATATCACCCTCTACTAATAGACTAAATCATATTCGGTTTGAAATATTGACATTGTCACTTCAAGCCGTGCACGACAAATTCCAAAACAAATTATCTTATAACTTGCGATTCGGTCGTATGATTCATAAGTGTCATTCTTGTATCTGTATACGATCTACTATCAGAATATGGCACCAATTCAAAAGGAAGCACACCGTACTTCGATTTAAGTACGATCGCATCACTACGCCATTGTTTCAGAAAAATCATTCAACAGTGGTGTTATTTATTAGCGACAGCTCATTATTATGCCATAGAATTTTGAATAACATATAATGTATCATTAGATGATATACTTGTAAATTAGAAAACATAGACCTTACCTCTGCCATGTTGATGTGTGTACAAAATTTAAACCATGAACGCAGAAAAACTTGAAGTCACTGTCGAATAATGGAAGTGAAAACTCTTCTTGTGAAGGCCCAATATCGCCCACAACAACAGATTTGGTTTCAAATGTAGGCCAAAATATATTTGCATAATTAAATCGTTCAAAGCCAATCACATTTCAGAAAATAATGTCATAAAATGCAAAACAGCAGAGGGCGGTAGCACGACTATCATGCGTACCTCAATCGAGGTGCGCCGTACTGGGAACGAGGTACGTACCTCGATCGAGGTACGTACTTCGTTCTGCGGTCAGTCCGCGACCTGCTCTAAAATAGTAGCAGTGAAAATGGCTTGCAACTGCAAGTCTTTCTTCTTTTGATTGGTTCCAGTATTTCTAAAATCACCATCAAGCTTTATGCAAATAATATAATAGTGTTAGATGCTTATTCAATAAATATAAAGTTAGCCAAGCACTGCATGACAATGCTGGTCTGTTGAAATCGCTGGGAGTTGTGGCGTGCTCCTGTAATCCAGCTACTTGGAGGCTTGTGGAGGTGGACGGTTTGAGGTCGGGGGTCCTATCTGCTGTGACGCTATGTAGATCGGGTGTCCGCACTAAGCTTGGCATCGATATGGTGACCTTGGGGGAGCTCAGGGTCTCCAGGTCGTCTAAGGAGGGATGTACTGGCCCAGGGCGGAAACGCAGCAAGCAAAAGTCCCCGTGTCGAGCAGTAGTGGGTTCGCGCCTGTGAATAGGTTGCGGTCGATAGCCCGGCCAATATAATTGGACCCTTCACTTTTGGATTTTATTCCACAGTCGCTTTTCCCTCGGTTATATTTAAAGCAAGTGTTATTTTAGATTTATTTTAAACCGTTGCTTTTTTATGTGTCAGGTATTGAGAAAAAAAGTAGACATGTACAAGCAAATTCGAACTCAAGCGCACAAAACTCAGAAAAAATCTAAATGAATTTAGGATGAACAACATAACATAAGTCTAACAACCAAGAAATATAATGCTGTAATGCACACACACACAGCATAAACAATATAAATGCCTGTATATATCTGTAAATATATATATATATATATAAATACATGTCTAAATAAAAATGCTAATAAAAAAATAAACAATAAATATACGTGTAAAAAAATATAACCAATAAATATATATTTGCATATGCATTTATATAGAATATATGCAAATATAAAAATATATATATAAACAATATATATATATGCATATGAATAATCACATATATGTATGTATAAACATATACATATGCATGTATATGCTTATATATATGCAAATACATCTACTATATATCTACATAAGTTTTATACAAATGCACACAGAATATATCTATCAATTAAAATAAAGAAATATATATATATATACATGCATATATATATATATATATTTATTTATATATATATATATATATATATAGATATATACATATATATATATATATATATATATATATATATATATATATATATATATATATATATATATATATATATATATATATATATATATATATATATATATATATATATATATATATATATATATACTATATATATATATATATATATATATATATATATATATATATATATATATATATATATATATATATATATATATATATATATATCTCTATATATATATATATATATATATATATATATATTCTCTATATATATATATATATATATATATATATATATGTGCATATGTTTACAATTTTTAGACCATATGTTGAATAGATTCCTGCCGTTCTACTCTTGGCGTAAAAATGAAGACACCACAGTACCTTACTGTCATAAGTGCAAATTCTTCTTCTTTCTCTCAACTGGCTTGCTTCCAGAACAGTACAATGCAACAGTATGACTCACACGGAGATCAGACCTAAAATAGTAGCAGTGAAAATGGCTTGCAACTGCAGTCTTCTTTTTCTTCTTTTGAGTGGTTCCAGTATTTCTAAAATCACCATCAAGCTTTATGCAAATAATATAATAGTGTTAGATGCTTATTCAATAAATATAAAGTTAGCCAAGCACTGCATGACAATGCTGGTCTGTTGAAATCGCTGGGAGTTGTGGCGTGCTCCTGTAATCCAGCTACTTGGAGGCTTGTGGAGGTGGACGGTTTGAGGTCGGGGGGTCCTATCTGCTGTGACGCTATGTAGATCGGGTGTCCGCACTAAGCTTGGCATGGCATCGATATGGTGACCTTGGGGGAGCTCAGGGTCTCCAGGTCGTCTAAGGAGGGATGTACTGGCCCAGGGCGGAAACGCAGCAAGCAAAAGTCCCCGTGTCGAGCAGTAGTGGGTTCGCGCCTGTGAATAGGTTGCGGTCGATAGCCCGGCCAATATAATTGGACCCTTCACTTTTGGATTTTATTCCACAGTCGGTTTTTCCCTCGGTTATATTTAAAGCAAGTGTTATTTTAGATTTTTTTTTTTAAACCGTTTTTTTTTGTATGTGTCAGGTATTGAGAAAAAAAGTAGACATGTACAAGCAAATTCGAACTCAAGCGCACAAAACTCAGAAAAAAATCTAAAAATGAATTTAGGATGAACAACATAACATAAGTCTAACAACCAAGAAATATAATGCTGTAATGCACACACAAGCATAAACAATATAAATGCCTGTATATATCTGTAAATTATATATATATAAATACATGTCTAAATAAATATGCTAATAAAAAAATATAAACAATAAATATACGTGTAAAAAAAAAAAATATAACCAATAATATATATATTTGCATATGCATTTATATAGAATATATGCAAATATATAAATATATATATATAAACAATATATATATATATGCATATGAATAATCACATATATGTATATGTATAAACATATACATATGCATGTATATGCTTATATATATGCAAATACATCTACTATATATCTACATAAGTTTTATACAAATGCACACAGAAATATCTATCAATTGTTAATAAAAAATATATATATATATATACATGCATATATATATATAGATATATATATATATATATATATATATATATATATATATATATATATATATATATATATATATATATATATATATATATATATATATATATATATATATATATA
>CM067352.1:24982016-25037016 GCA_034190875.2 Urechis unicinctus | reverse complement strand
TTCTTTTCCGGTCAACTGGCTTGCTTCCAGAACAGTACAATGCAACAGTATGACTCACACGGAGATCAGAGAAAAATCATAGCAGTGAAAATATATTGCAACTGCAACTGCAATCTTTCTTCTTTTCTTCTTTTCATCATAACGTGAGCAAAGCATTGGATGACAATGCCGTTCAATTTAAATCGCTGGGAGTTGTGGCGTGCTCCTGTAATCCAGCTACTTGGAGGCTTGTGGAGGTGGACGGTTTGAGGTCGGGGGTCCTATCTGCTGTGACGCTATGTAGATCGGGTGTCCGCACTAAGCTTGGCATCGATATGGTGACCCCGGGGGAGCTCAGGGTCTCCAGGTCGTCTAAGGAGGGATGTACTGGCCCAGGGCGGAAACGCAGCAAGCAAAAGTCCCCGTGTCGAGCAGTAGTGGGTTCGCGCCTGTGAATAGGTTGCGGTCGATAGCCCGGCCAATATAATTGGACCCTTCACTTTTGGATTTTATTCCACAATCGGTTCTTCCCCGGTTATATATAAAGCAAGTGTTATTATGGATTTATTTATACATATATATTTATATATATCAATTTACATATATATACATGCATTTATATTAGTGATGCTTGTGTGTGCATTACAGCATTATATTTCTTGGTTGTTAGACTTATGTTATGTTGTTTCATCCTATTTCATTTAGATTTTTTTCTGAGTTTAGTACGCTTGAGTCCAGTGTACACCAAGGTGTGTAAATCATCTACTTTTTTATCTACAATACCTTTTCCACATAAAAAAGCAATAAACTTTTTAAAACCTGACACATCTAAAAAAACACTTTAAAAACAAATCCATAATAACACTTGCTTTATATATAACCGGGGAAGAACCGATTGTGGAATCCAAAAGTGAAGGGTCCAATTATATTGGCCGGGCTATCGACCGCAACCTATTCACAGGCGCGAACCCACTACTGCTCGACACGGGGACTTTTGCTTGCTGCGTTTCCGCCCTGGGCCAGTACATCCCTCCTTAGACGACCTGGAGACCCTGAGCTCCCCCGGGGTCACCATATCGATGCCAAGCTTAGTGCGGACACCCGATCTACATAGCGTCACAGCAGATAGGACCCCCGACCTCAAACCGTCCACCTCCACAAGCCTCCAAGTAGCTGGATTACAGGAGCACGCCACAACTCCCAGCGATTTAAATTGAACGGCATTGTCATGCAATGCTTTGCTCACGTTATGATGACAGCCACCATGAATATATGTGTTATGAATTTTCTCTCTCTCTAGTTGAGGTCATGTCTTGTTAAGCGACTTGAATCAACGGTAAACTCACCGGAAAAGAAATGGAAATTAACCAACAAACATCATAAATTCTGCCTTAATGAACTATTTCCGGTTCAGCAGAGTTCAACGTTGCGACGGATTTGGGTCAGTGCATTGGGGTCAATCGAAATTACTTCCGGTCTAAACAGCGATTCTACTTAAACCGAAAGCTGGGAACAAGATTTTCTCAACTTTACCCTGTTGACATATACATATATATATGTGTATTATGTATACATATATATGATTATCTATATGCATATATATATATGTATATATATTTACATATATTTTATATAAATGCATATGCACATATATATTTATTGTTTATACTTTCTTTTTACATATATATTAATTGTTTATATTTTATTATTTACATATATATTTTGACATGTATTTATATATATCAATTTACATATATATACATGCATTTATATTAGTGATGTTTGTGTGTGTGTGTGTGCACTAAAGTAATATATTTCTTTGTAGTTAGGCTTATGTTATTAATGTTAAATTCATTTAGATTTTTTTCTGAGTTTAGTACGCTTGCGCTTGAGTTCGAATTTCAAATTTGTACATGTCTACTTTTTTCTCAATACCTGACACATAAAAAAAGCAACGGTTTAAAATAAATCTAAAATAACACTTGCTTTAAATATAACCGAGGGAAAAGCGACTGTGGAATAAAATCCAAAAGTGAAGGGTCCAATTATATTGGCCGGGCTATCGACCGCAACCTATTCACAGGCGCGAACCCACTACTGCTCGACACGGGGACTTTTGCTTGCTGCGTTTCCGCCCTGGGCCAGTACATCCCTCCTTAGACGACCTGGAGACCCTGAGCTCCCCCGGGGTCACCATATCGATGCCAAGCTTAGTGCGGACACCCGATCTACATAGCGTCACAGCAGATAGGACCCCCGACCTCAAACCGTCCACCTCCACAAGCCTCCAAGTAGCTGGATTACAGGAGCACGCCACAACTCCCAGCGATTTCAACAGACCAGCATTGTCATGCAGTGCTTGGCTAACTTTATATTTATTGAATAAGCATCTAACACTATTATATTATTTGCATAAAGCTTGATGGTGATTTTAGAAATACTGGAACCAATCAAAAGAAGAAAGACTTGCAGTTGCAAGCCATTTTCACTGCTACTATTTTAGGTCTGATCTCCGTGTGAGTCATACTGTTGCATTGTACTGTTCTGGAAGCAAGCCAGTTGAGTAAGAAGAAGAATTTGCACTTATGACAGTAAGGTACTGTGGTGTCTTCATTTTTACGCCAAGAGTAGAACGGCAGGAATCTATTCAACATATTGGTCTAAAATTGTAAACGTATGCACATATATATATATATATATATATATATATATATATATATATATATAATATATACTATATATATATATATATATAGATATATATATAAAATATATATATATATATATATATATATATATATATATATATATATAAGATATTTATATATATATACATATATATACCCTATATCTATTATAATCTATATATACTATATATATATATATATATATATATATAATATATATCTATATATATATATATATATATATATATATATATATATATATATATATATATATATATCTCTATATATATATATATATATATAAAATATATATATATATATATATCTATATATGTATATATATATATATATATTTCTTTATTAACAATTGATAGATATTTCTGTGTGCATTTGTATAAAACTTATGTAGATATATAGTAGATGTATTTGCATATATATAAGCATATACATGCATATGTATATGTTTATACATACATATATGTGATTATTCATATGCATATATATATTTTGTTTATATATGTATTTATATTTGCATATATTCTATATAAATGCATATGCAAATATATATTTATTGGTTATATTTTTTTACACGTATATTTATTGTTTATATTTTTTTATTAGCATATTTATTTAGACATGTATTTATATATATGAATTTACAGATATATACAGGCATTTATATTGTTTATGCTTGTGTGTGCATTACAGCATTATATTTCTTGGTTGTTAGACTTATGTTATGTTGTTCATCCTAAATTCATTTAGATTTTTTCTGAGTTTTGTGCGCTTGAGTTCGAATTTGCTTGTACATGTCTACTTTTTTTCTCAATACCTGACACATAAAAAAGCAACGGTTTAAAATAAATCTAAAATAACACTTGCTTTAAATATAACCGAGGGAAAAGCGACTGTGGAATAAAATCCAAAAGTGAAGGGTCCAATTATATTGGCCGGGCTATCGACCGCAACCTATTCACAGGCGCGAACCCACTACTGCTCGACACGGGGACTTTTGCTTGCTGCGTTTCCGCCCTGGGCCAGTACATCCCTCCTTAGACGACCTGGAGACCCTGAGCTCCCCCGGGGTCACCATATCGATGCCAAGCTTAGTGCGGACACCCGATCTACATAGCGTCACAGCAGATAGGACCCCCGACCTCAAACCGTCCACCTCCACAAGCCTCCAAGTAGCTGGATTACAGGAGCACGCCACAACTCCCAGCGATTTCTGTTGATCGCCATTGACATGCAATGCTTTGCTAACTTTATATTTATGAATAAGCATCTAACATATTATATTATTTTTATAAAGCCCATATGGTGATTTTAGAAATACTGGAACCAATCAAAGAAGAAAGACTTGCAGTTCAAGCCATTTTCATGCTACTATTTTAGGTCTGATCTCCGTGTGAGTCATACTGTTGTTGTACTGTTCTGGAAGCAAGCCAGTTGATAGTAAGAAGAAGATTTTGCACTTATGACAGTAAGGTACTGTGGTGTCTTCATATTTTTACGTCAAGAGTAGAACGGCAGGAATCTTCATAGTTCTAAAATTGTAAACAGTATGCACACATCATTCACAACACTGCAACATGGAGGAGAAGATGCCCGTTGTACCGAAGGTTGAGTCGATAACCTGTCATACTGGAAACATTGTCAACAAGAATTTTCAAAAAGCGAATGCGACATATATATCTACTGCGATATATGTATATATATATCTAACATCTATTCGATATATATATATATTTATATATATGTATATATATATATATATATTCTGGGTTGTATCTATTCTATATATTAAAATATATATAAATAAATATATATCTATATATGTATGCATGTATATATATATATGTTTCTTTATTAACAATTGATAGATATTTTCTGTGTGCATTTGTATAAAAACTTATGTAGATATATAGTAGATGTATTTGCATATATATAAGCATATACATGCATATGTATATGTTTATACATACATATATGTGATTATTCATATGCATATATATAGTGGAGATGTATTTATATTTGCATATATTCTATTAAATGCATATGCTATTATTTATTGGTTATATTTTTTACACGTAATTTATTGTTTATATTTTTTTATTAGCATATTTATTTAGACATTATTTATATATATGAATTTACTGATATAAAGTCATTTTATTGTTTATGCTTGTGTTGGTGCATTACAGCATTGTATTTCTGTTAGACTTATGTGTTGTATCCTAAATTCATTTAGATTTTTTTCTGAGTTTTGTGCGCTTGAGTTCGAACCGTTGTACATTCTACTTTTTTTTCTCAATACCTACATAATAAAAAACAACGTTTAAAAACAAATCCAAAATAACACTTGCTTTAAATATAACCGAGGGAAAAGCGACTGTGGAATAAATCCAAAAGTGAAGGGTCCAATTATATTGGCCGGGCTATCGACCGCAACCTATTCACAGGCGCGAACCCACTACTGCTCGACACGGGGACTTTTGCTTGCTGCGTTTCCGCCCTGGGGCCATACATCCCTCCTTAGACGACCTGGGACCCTGAGCTCCCCCGGGGTCACCATATCGATGCCAAGCTTAGTGCGGACACCCGATCTACATAGCGTCACAGCAGATAGGACCCCCGACCTCAAACCGTCCACCTCCACAATTTCCAAGTAGCTGGATTACAGGAGCACGCCACAACTCCCAGCGATGTTAATATTGACATCCATACCTGTCCGTGAGCTGTAATGGCAAAATTGAAGATGATCTGTTCAGTATCTTTACTATAGAGAGAAATGTGCAAATAAATTTAAAAGTACCTCGTTAACTTCATCAGGATTCTCACATGAAAATACAATCTATACTGATGAGCCAAACATCAAATCAATATTTGAGGCCTTCATTGTTTCATTTGTAACCTTCCAGCGGCCTCAGTATTATCGGATCATTCCACAGTAATGAGGACACAAGACATAAAATTCCAAGTTTCTCATAATAATCTCACACTTACTAATTTAGACACAAAAACAAACATTCCAATAAAATGAGATGTTTTCTATGTTATAATCATATGACCTTTGTATGATAAACAGTTCATTCTTCCTCTCCACTTAGTACATATTTTTTTAAGGTTTTTGAATATTTGTCAGAGATGCGACACTATTACTTTTTACTTCAGGTGCTTGTTGTGTACTACAAGAAAATTCTTTGATTTTTGATGAATTTAATATTTTAACATTTGTCTACCTCAGATCAGATGTTGGTACCACTGGAAACAAATATGCATTGAGCATATTGATGAATGGAATTAACCTAAGCTTTAGGTGAAATATGTTTTTCAACTTTGGAAAGAGGAGTCAACTTTGCCAATATTCTTCTTCATAAGCAGGACTTCAATCGCTAAGTTACTTGGAGCTTCTTTGCAACTGCTCGTGGTAAAGTATCCATTGATGGCATTGGAGGGGAAGTAAAGCGTCAGGTTTGGCGGGCTTTCCTACAAGGCAAAGAAGTTGTGGGAAACGCCAGGGTCTCTGTCCCAAGCTGTCAATCCACTTTGCCTCAAAGGAGGACATTGAGGACTCATCCAATGGTCTCACTAATCCCTGGACAGAACCACTGCCAGGCACCCAGTCCTTCCACTTTGTGCAGCCAGTGGACCACACCACCATTTTCTATTCCAGACATTCCACTTTTACTTGTCCTGACAATATGCTACAGACTAGGGTGCTAAAGTATACTCGGAAACCAGAGGAAGATGCAGCCCGAAGATAAGTTGCTGAGAATATTCCTGTTACCAAAAGCATCTGTGTGGATTTTTGTATATTCG
This sequence comes from Urechis unicinctus, assembly GCA_034190875.2. Lineage (NCBI taxonomy): Eukaryota > Metazoa > Annelida > Polychaeta > Xenopneusta > Urechidae > Urechis > Urechis unicinctus. The sequence goes on along the minus strand of CM067352.1, from coordinate 25,030,528 downwards.
GCTCCAGAGTGGGCCTGTTGCGAGAAACTACATCGGCCAGGTGAGGGAGGTCTTTGAGGCTGAGCTGAAGGTATCCTTTCCGAGGGCAGTATGAGTCACGAAGGACACTTTAGCTTACCCAAGTATTCCTGACATATCCAATGTTCTGCCCAAGGAGGTGGTGGGCAAATTGCCAATGCCTCAGATAGATGCCTGTGGGAGATACAATTTTAAAGACTCAATAAGCGTTACGAAGTACATTCACGAGATCAATGGAGCAAATCTTGTCAAGCCTGAAGGCCTCCAGGGCTATTGTAAATACTTTAAATTTAGAAAGTAATTTCTGGGCACCAAATATCAGTTGTCCATGTTCTTTCCCAAATAAATGATAAAAAATGCATCGAACAATTGCTTGTTCTGTTAGTTATAAACAAATCTAGTTCATCATGACATCATTACAAATATTTATTCAATGCACACAGAAGAAATACTATTGATTCAACAGTAGACAAATGTCCCATCTGTGACAGGTCTATTTTTGCCATGTTTTGAAATCCAAGATACAGTTTTAATCAAGGTTCTGGAATCCATCTCGATAGTCTTTCATACACTCCTGCCTCTCAGCCAGCTACTCAGCTATTTAGGCCTCACTTCTAATGATGGTTTTTACTGGGCATCCGTTATGCCAGGAATATCATATTGCTGCCATTGAAACTGGTCAGTTCCCAGCTCCTAAAACACCAGCTCAACTCTTGACCCGTTCCCTTATGTAGCTTCTGAATTTCCAGGAACAACATACAACATAGTACTGGTAACTGTTTTGGCTGCCCTGGGATCATGCTTGCCCTTCACGCATACTTAAGACATTTAAATATTCAGAAATTCCCCAACTAAACTAATTATCTTTTGGTTTATCAACTCCCTGAATGTCTTAATTCATGACCTACTGAGCTGCTACCCAACGGTAGGATAAGGTACTGTGAACATTTTTCATCAGGCAATTTACTGAATCGGTTTGTTCTCACAGTTAACAGAATGCATGAAGGACAACATATCATCGTGGTTGGAAAAAAGTGATCTTAATGAGTTACAGGTAAAAACAGAAGCACGCTGCATAATGAATCAATATTCTAGTATTCATACTATCGTAACAGTTATAGATGGTTGATTATGTATTAGAGCAGATGTTAGATAATATGAACCACATTTTTTTATTATTCAGTAATGATTGTTTGCATGTTGTAGTCTATTTCAGATATCCACTGCTTCAATGAAAAGTTCATGCAGAAAGTGACAGAGTTTCCAGAGAAAAGAGATGAGCTTAAAATTACAGGTAGAGTCTATAGTGTTTAAATTCTACATGACTTAAGTCACCTTATCATCTCAAATTATAACAACAACAACTTCTACAATAGACTACTACCTATCAAAATGTGGGAAATACAACCTGTTTATTTGAGTAAATTATTTGGCAAATTACATTTCACATTGGTAATTCTGTTCCACTTGAACCAGGCAATATTGAAAGTGCCAATGTAAACTCAACCCATATTGTATGCAATTTAAACGGCCGGTGATTTTTATGCCAGACGATGGGAGAGGGCCAGATGCTGATCTACTGTGTATTTGTTTTTAAATTTCAGCCAAACTTTTCCTCAACATTCTGGATGTTGAGTCTATCAGTGAAGCCATGAAGTATTGTACGTAAGCCAATCCCAGCAAGGATGTCTTCTCTCCATTCTATCTCATTATCTAACACTCTCTTCATCGATAATCTGAACTCTTTTGACAATTGTTGTGGTGTTTTGCATGTTGACAGTGACCCAGGAATTGGGTACCAATTACATTGAGACTGTAATACTTTCACTGCCAGAGTCGAAGCATTCTCTGGAGCATATCAAACCACTCTACCAGAAACTGGAAGATATCCTGGCTCAGGAACAGGTGTTTAGTTTGGGATTGGCCGATCTGAACAAAGAGACATTAGAAGATGTATACAACTGGGCAGCTGTGAGTGGTTTTGTCTGGGTTTATATATTCCGTAATGTATTTTGTTTGGGAGTATCCGTGCAGTTTTTCTCTGGCATACCAGCACCATCAGTGTGCTGTATGTAGACCTATTGATATAGGGGACATATGTATAGCTGCAAGTGTTTTTGGTTTGGAGTGTCGACTGTGTAGCATGTATCTGTCATATATCATTGTTATATGATTGCAGACAAAGCCCATGATGAACCAAGTGAACCTGGCTCATTGCTGTGTCATTCCACCGGAACTCACCGAGTTTGCCAAGCTCAACAACATTCAGCTGCTGACCCATAGCGATGACAAAGGTGAAATCATGCTGCCGTTATGAATTACAACGATTATAATGATTTTCATTGCTAGGTTCCTATACTGTTCTGAGGTGTGCGGTAATGTAATATGAATACATGGAAACCCAAGTTGATATTGTTATGATATGGTTATGTACACTGATAACAAAATATATGAAGTGATTTTGTCTGTAATATGCCTTCAATTGGAATATAATTACTTGTAACCATCAAAATGTGCGTTTTATTATCATGAGTTTGATCCTTGTTCCAGAGATTCTTCCCGATAAAGTCCTCGAGGAGATCTTGTCGGACACATTCAGTCCCCGTGATGCCGAGAGGTGGCAAACCTCGTGGGTCATCCGCTATTCCGTCATCATTAAACAGCGTGGCGTCATCAAGACCAAGGGATACGTAGCATGTGCCAAGCGCCACTCTAAACTCTCTAAACAGTGAAGCTTGTCATGAATGTATCGGGCTGTTGCATCTTGTTAAATGTTGATGTTTTTGCTCTTTTGTTGACTGGGAGTTTTGGGTAGTTTGAGAGATCAGTGATCTCTTACCTGTGCTTCTCCAGTCGTCTATTGAATGGGCGCTGTGATGTCACATGTTAAACTGTTGTATATTGCATACCCTATGTGCACTATTTGCAACTGGTGTAATTGGGTTATGTACCTTAATCATGGCAACTGTGCATATATTAACGATGGTGAAGTAATTAATAAAACAAACCATCAATTTGGTTTTGCAGAACGTCTGTTCAGTTTTAATATGTGGAATAAGCTTCACTGGAAGTTAACCTGGTCAGAGCTGGTATTGAGATCTCTGAACTGGCTAGAAATCAATCCGGGTCTTGAGATCTTTCAATAGGGTTGGATATCAACCCAGGTCTTGAGATCTTTCAATGGGGCTAGATATCAACCCAGGTCTTGAGATCTTTCAATGGGGCTGGATATCAACCCAGGTCTTGAGATCTTTGAGTGGGGCTGGATATCAACCCGGGTCTTGAGATCTTTGAGTGGGGCTAGATATCAACCCAGGTCTTGAGATCTTTCAATGGGGCTGGATATCAACCCAGGTCTTGAGATCTTTGAGTGGGGCTGGATATCAACCCAGGGTCTTGAGATCTTTCAATGGGGGCTGGATATCAACCCAGGTCTTGAGATCTTGAGATCTTCAATGGGGGGGATGGATATCAACCCAGGTCTTGAGATCTTTGAGTGGGGCTAGATATCAACCCAGGTCTTGAGATCTTTCAATGGGGCTGGATATCAACCCAGGTCTTGAGATCTTTGAGTGGGGCTGGATATCAACCCAGGTCTTGAGATCTTTCAATGGGGCTGGATATCAACCCAGGTCTTGAGATCTTTCAATGGGGCTGGATATCAACCCAGGTCTTGAGATCTTCAGGTCTTGAGATCTTTCAATGGGGCTGGATATCAACCCAGGTCTTGAGATCTTTCAATGGGGCTAGAAATCAACCCGCTTCTTGAGATCTTTCAATGGGGCTGGATATCGACCTGCATCTTGAGATCTTTGAATGGGGCTGGATATCAACCTGCATCTTGAGATCTTTGAATGGGGTTAGATAAAAACCTGCATCTTGAAAAATCAAGACACCTTGAAATCTTCTCACCGGAAGCCGGAGAAGAGCGAGCGTTCACACAAAGCTCCAGGTCATTGCTATCAATGAAGTACAGAAGTACATTAGCGTGTTGGTTAGAAACCTGCACAAATGTCGTGACTGAAACTTTTTTGGGGGGGTCTTTTTTCCTGGTTATCCGAAATTTTCGGCGGCTACCCATGCAAAAGTCCCCCTCGTTATCGATATTTCTGGGGAGGATTTTACCATTAAGGGGACAAATTCGCCTGCTGCCCCTGTGCATTTTATTCTGTGAATGAACAAGGAAAACAGTGAGGCGGTTCATATCTTTAAAAATATCTTTAATAGTCTTTAAAATGAAAGTATAAATACCCGATACATTTGAAAAATCACTCGCGTGGAGAAAACAATGAATAGTAAATGGTATAAGAAGAAAACAGCCCTTAAATGGTCCATATTGCTCAATTCCCAGTATTGATGAAATTGCAACAAGAACAACATCACACTTTAAATGTTAAGAAATATCCTGCGAATATTTGTCGAACACAAACACATGTGTTGAGCCTAGTTTCTCCACACATTTGTCTACTGTGTTGATGATGGTGATAAGTCTACGATCCATGGCCGTGTAGTGGGCATCTGACAGGACGGGGGCGATCGGGTCTCTGTCTGTCAGACGTCTTAATACCTCCGTTAATACCCCCTCAGTCAACATCTTGAGACGTGTGTAAGTACTCTGTCGGATCCTGCAAAATAAGTCACATTTAACCATGTTAGTTTATCCCTGTCAACATCTTCAATCGAATTTTGTTTGCTGTTATCATCATAAAATACAGCATGTCGATACCACCAGGGTTGGCAAAAACAACCCAAGCTGATCAGAAAGTGTTGCGTCTCGACAACAAATCAGCCCACTCAAAGCCTGACATGTCACATGACATGTCACATGATCATCATTGTTGTCATATGACTGTACAAACTGATGCAATGGACTCACCTACAACACTGATACAATGGAGCCAGAATGGAGCGCTCATCATGGTGTGGGTTGCCAAACCTTCACAAACAACAAACACATATATATATATATATCCAAACTTACACAAACATTTATTGCACCACAAACATCCATATGATGATTAATATTACAATGAATTCCAAAACCTTCTGACCCTTTGCCACTGTCCCACATGATGAGCATGCTCTCGTCCTCTTTCTCGAACGTCTCATAGTGATGCCGGTCTGCGTTTCCGATGAGATAGTCAAATACGCAGGCGTCAACCATATCCATCAACAGGGGACCATGGTCATACATTGGCAAGGCTTTCACTTCATCACAGTAATTATTGTGAACCTCCCACCTGTATGCATAATACCATGCTTTAGACTCGCAGCAAAAAGTTCGCAGAAGATGATATTCTGTAGGCAAAGTGAATATTCACCTTGCTTTTCGGTTGTCAATATAGGTCCTCTGCCATGGATGCCTGTGTTTTGTATAACGATAATGAAGGGGAAGAAAAATAACGACAGCTCCTTCCAGGCTTGTACCCTTAGCACAAACCCCGTCAGCTTTGGACTTGCAGTACAAACATTTACCATAAAAACATAGATTGGTCCCTGCAAACAACACACCACCAGATATACACGCTTGTAAGGACAACGTGGCTTAAATTACCATGGTTGCTGATGAGAAAATCAGGTACAACTTGGTCCACCAACCATTTGTGAAGAATGTTTTCAGAAGACCATCAGATGCCACAGGCAAAACATCTGTTAAGAGATCAACCTTTCTCCCAACCACCAGGGGGACTCGCTGGTAATTCAAAAGTCTGAATGCACATTGAGACAATTACTTGCATGCAGTAATGGATTTCATCAGTATCACTTAACAAAAGTAAACACTTTGCCATCGTCTGGCATAAAATCACCGGCCGTTTAAATTGCATACAATATGGGTTGAGTTTACATTGGCACTTTCAATATTGCCTGGTTCAAGTGAAACAGAATTACCAATGTGAAATGTGATTTGCCAAATAATTTACTCAAATAAACAGGTTGTATTTCCCACATTTTGATAAATAGTTGTCTATTGTAGAAGTTGTTGTTGTTATAAACACAGGATGAGAACAAATAGCTATATTTATGAATTACTCAACACAATGGTACGGCTTTTTGCTCCAGTCCCCGCCTTCCCTGATTACCACCCAAAATCAACATTTTACCCACAGACAAACAAAGCCACATGACAGCCGACTGAGCACTTTATGGTGAGTTACCGATTGAGATGAAAGGCTGCTATTTCAGCATTGTGCCGGTCAGCGCCATCATATGGCCTTCCTTCTATAACGTGATCTCTGGAAAACCTTGTTAACAAACTTGGATATTAGAACCACACGGCAACAGAAACAAAAAAAGCACTGGTTAACAGACGTAGGAGAGAGGAGAGGACGATGGAGAGGACAAGAAAGGATAATAGAGAGGACGATGGAGAGGACAATGGAGAGGACGATGGAGAGAATGGAGAGGACAATGGAAAGGACAATGGAGAGGACAATGGAGAGGACAATGGAGAGGAGGATGAAGAAGACAATGGAGAGGAGGATGGAGAGGACAATAAAGGACGATGGAGAGGATGATGGAGAGGACGATGGAGAGGTCAATGGAGAGAATGGAGAGGACAATGGAGAAGACAATGGAAAGGACAATGGAGAGGACAATGGAGAGGACAATGGAGAGGATGAAGAGGACAATGGAAAGGACGATGGAGAGGACAATGGAGAGGATGATGGAGAGGACAATGGAGAGAACTATGGAGAGAACGATGGATAAGGCAGGTGAGACATTGTAACAATTGTTCACTTAAAGAACTCACATATGAAACAAGTTTCACTGAGTCAGTCATATCTAAGCTCACCACTGAGGTTTAAAGATGACTTTCTGTCCACTGGTGAGCGTCAGAGTAAGTTTGAGCTGGGTCCCTTTATGACCAACATCTGCATGGGTGATATTCTCAGTCGACAACAAATGGAGTACGGCTCCTAAAACACAAAATAATAATAACTGCATAGTTCGCGGCAGATTCACGTAATGTTTGCATCAATTTCAATAAAAGCTTTTCCTTGTCCTTGTAGGAAATGACAGCATCAGTACTTACCCATTTTAGGAGCTATTTCAGGGTGAAGTGATCTGGGTTTGACCCAACTTGCAGCAATATCATATGGATTAATACCTTCTGGGACCTTGTAATCCCACTTAAAATCATACAACTCAATCAGCTGCTCTGCTCTTATTGAATGGTCTGAATCCTTCACATCTTCTTCTTTGTCTTCTTCAGCATAACCCATTTCATTCCGAGCTTCCTCGGCAAGGACTTTCAAGTGGTCCCTCTCTGGGTCCACATAGTCTTGTTCTTGTACGACTTCATGTCCGCCAGGATGGTCGTTGATTTCTGGTTCCAATATTTTAAAGGAAATGAATAACATCAGTGAAATTAAGGAGAGAATCAGAACCCGTGGTTTCAATCGCATGATGACTGCTGTCAATCCGCCCCCTGATGCCGGTCGCCATTATGTCATCCTCATCGTAATCTGCAAACATAATACTCAGATTATTTGCTGCCAAAAACTGCCATCATACCAAATGTTTTCATCAACATCTTCATAGAGGATTGAATTGTCAAAATATAGTGACCAATTCATGGGACAATGTCCCTTCCTCAATGATTGACCCAACCTGCATCAAAGAGATTGACTACGTGTGAATATACAGCTACGATTGGTGAAAAGGTATGGCGCATTATTCACCTAACCTAATTAATCCATGCAGACAACATAAGACCTAAAATGGTGACTGATATTTACACTTTGGTAGACAGGGCGTTTCTTCATTTGTTTTCCTCCTAACATCAGTCATATTGACCAAAACCCCACAACCTGTGTCACCCTAACACAAGATAGTATAGAAATAGAATTGCGTGTAAATGATCAAAACAATTAAGCTAATCATTTAAGAACTATACATTGAAGCACATGCAGGGGCTGTAGTGGTAATGGAGATAGCAGATACTGCTGCACCGTGCACAACGTCTTATTGATATATATGTATACTACCGTCCAACCGGGGCTACCTCCATACCTCAATATGCCACACCGTTTCTCAGACCTCTATGATGTTTATTGTAAGCGAACTGAATAAGATGTGGTCATCCCGATTTTTAACTAACATCCAAATAGGTATGGTTCACCGTGATCAGTTTGATCTAAGCAGATGACAGTCATTGTTTCTGGGTCTGGGCAGCTGGAAACTTGGGAACGATGGACGAGTGTACCTGGTTACTAGCTCTTTCGAACCAAGTGGAGCTTACGCTGCCTCTTCTTGCGGGGTGGGTCGTTCTCAATCGACTGTTGGTGTGTTGGGCTACTGGTAGCCCCGGTCGGACGGTTATATAGATATATACTGTCAATAAGACGTCGTGCACGGCTATGGAGTATCGTTACCCATGACCTAGCCGCGCACGACGGTAATATAAATAAATAAACGTCGTGCACGGCTACCCATGACCATGTAGCAGTGTAATGTAAATGTTGCTTTGCCTCTGCCAGGCTCTGGTATTAACCAACTCCCATACGGAATATCCACCTTGCAATATCCACCCGAACCCAACACCAAAGTGGATCAGACAATGTTTATTGAAAGCAACTCAAGAATAATAGTGTTATACACTGTTACATGATGAGTTAAAACTTGCCATATTGACCACATTATCGCTGCAAAGCATCATCTGTCGGAAGTCGTGTTGTTGGCCACTTGTTCGGTAAATTCCGGAGATCCCGGAGCAACCCTCCCGAATGGCCAACAGCTGGCATCATAACGTTTTGCTTCAGATTCGAACCTGATCACTCGAATGTATCGGTCAACTTTTTAATTGCCGAATGACTGAAGGGTTGTGCAAGCGATGGCTCAGGATGAGGTAGATTTACATAAAAGGATTGTTTTTCATCAGATTAAATGCAATAATAACATTGATTTTGTCGCAGATGAGGTCTATGCTCTCAATTTGAGCGATAATAGTAGTGATTTATTGATGTACGCCACCGTCGAACGGGTTACGGGTAGCGTTATATTTCAAGTGTCCGAACCTTCTCGTCAATATACGTACACTTACAGTTCTCTAGAAGGCGTCATACACGGCTATGTTGAAGGGTTCAAAAGTTATAGAGGTTTATAGTTGGCCATGTGATGTTTGTGTGTCTCTGTGTACAATGTCCAGACACAAGAAAAGGGATCATGAGGCATTAATTCAGACCATCAACAATATCTTCCCCGCACAGCCAAAATCTAAATGCATCGTTTTTTTACTCTAAAGAGCTCCCTGGAAAGCAGACAATTAATCTTCCCTGATATGAAAATCAAGCTCACACACATATTTATACCACATGTTAGCAAATTTTGGTAATAAACCATAGCTGACTTCTCATGTAAACAACTGCACTTTCTCAATGATGCCCTTTTGATGTATTCATCTTATTATTATAGCTAAAGTTGTGGAACTTAAGGCTACCTAATAGCTCTGGTTCCACTTCCCAGGCATGTTATCTTTTTTCAAATAATATCCAATATGTGACGCACATATTTTGTATTGCAAAGACCTTTAACTTGGCCTCACAGATGATATACCAATTTAATAAACCAATTTAATAAACTCATCAGTATTTACCATATAATGGTTAGTAGTTTATGCTTAAGGTGAATGGTCTCAAGCAACAAGTACAATGCATCTTATTATCAGTGGGTGTGATATGACTACTTTAAGTTATTCTGAACGATCAATGTTTATCTGTTGGTAACTATTCAAAATCAAGTCTAGATTCAGTCATCTATCTGTCTTAAGATCTATTTTCAGCTTGTTTTCATTGGCATGCATAACTGCTGTAAGGATATATGATCCTGTGGACTTCATCAAAGTATTAATGACTTTGTGAACAGAGTGCAGAATTACCTCCACCTCCAGAAGATCTGACCACCTCAGTCCCTGATGTGTGCCGCATATGGATAGGGAACCTTGACACCAGAATCAATGAGTCAGTACTTAGATATTTCATTATGATTCAATAGAATCAAACTCCTTGCCAGTTGAAAATATTAATCTATTCCAATAAAAACTCAAAGGAGTGATCTTTACGAGTGGATCAAACTTTGGTTATGCAGGTTCACATTGCTGAAGCTACTGAAGAAATATGGGTCGCTGAAGCATTATGATTTTCTCTACCATAAGAGTGGTCCCGAGAAAGGGAAGCCTCGTGGATACTGTTTTGCTACATACACCACACCTGAAGTAAGATCATGATAGCTGTTTCATTCTTGATTGCTTCCTTTGATAAATTGATTGTTATAATTTATAAGTTCCCTCAACTCCTTACATTAAGAAGTGTAAAATCGACAATTAGTAGCATGTTTCCATCTCATAAGGTACTCTTTGCTTCAATACTCCAACCAGTCTGTGTTCTCCAATGGACAATGCATAAATCATCAGACATCAGTATTGGTCTTAATTTGGTCGCATAAATTAATCCTGTCTTCTTCATCAACAGTTATTTTCTTGTGCCCTTAGCCTCTGTTTGCCCTTCCATATGATTTCACTCTCATTGTGTTGGCTTGTTGCCCAGGAAGCTGAGGATGCCAGGGTGAAATTAAACGGCAAACTAGCATTATCCAGGAAGCTGGTTGTTAAACAAGCGCATGCTCCGCCTCAGGTAAGATACATGTCGACGGGTGAAATTCCCTTAGTCACATCTCGTTTCATTGTTGATTTATCATAAATGATAAGTGGTCTTGTATAACAACTGGAAGACTGGTCTTCTTTGTAATGTTTGTATTGATGTGATTGTGTAGGTGTGACTAAACATGGCTTTTGTTGACTGTAGGAAGAAGTCAAAGTGAAGCCAGGAAGCAGCCAGCCTCCTGCGAAGGAATCACAGCCTGTCAGGTGTGCAGTTTCTTTAAATGATCAGGGCTGGGACAGTTCTTTTCGAAACTGTGCAGAATTCTAAACCATTCACATTTTTATCACTCAGGTAGTCTTGGTGATTCGATTCTCATTGGGTCTGAAAGGGCTGATTCATGTTATAAGGCTATGTGGGGTAGGTTTCATAACTCAGCTACCCTCAAATAATTCTACCTGCATGTCAATATAACATTATTTAGTGGTGGTGGTATTAAGTGACTTGGTCAATGTATAATCAACTGTAACAAATAACATGAAGTTTGAATCGCTGCCTTTCCAGTGCTTCCGACAAGATTGCTGCGATTGAAGCCAAACTACGCGATATTGATCAAGGGAAAGAAACATCCCACATTATTGCCAGTGAATATATTGAACAAGCCAATAAGTTACCAGAAAGAAAGACGTATAAGGAACGACCTCAGCGACCTTATCGTCGACCCCGCCCCCAACCAAGACCCCCCAGGAGAGGTCGATGATATGGTCTTTGCCTGCTCTTATTATGTTCAATACTAGTTCCATTTATCATACTTCATTGTGCATTAGTTAATAATGCATCCCAACAGATCTCATTGCATCCCACCATTTGCATTACACAGGGAATGTCACCCTGCATTATGTCAACTTGTAGAAATCATCATGAATTTTAATCGTTTTCAAATCATTTTATTCCTGGTTTACATTTTACTGGTTGCATTCATCAGGTAGCTCGTTTTAGGATGTTTCATGTTCTGTCTAAAATTTAGCTTTTTGACCATTTATCCATTTTGATTCATTGCTTATTCTGTTATCCAAAATCCAGTTGTATAGATCCTTAAATTGGTGTGATTATATCAATGCCTTTCCAGCCAAGAACTCCTGCTGTTAATTTATGAGATCCTGAATACCTGAGTCAACATCAGCATCTACGATGGCATTCCTATCCGACTGCATGAGAAGGATGACACGTAATGTTCCCATCATGCAAGTTGTCCAAACAATTTGTAGCATATTGCTGATTTTTAATTCATTATGCTATTGCTGTCTCAGGAGGCATGGTAATGTATCCATAAGCAGCACTATGGAGATAATCTCCATTTTTCACGATAATTGCTCGTATCTCACATATTATCTGAATGTAAATTAGCAGTGTCAGTAAGCTAGTAACTACAATGCAATTACCCATGCCCTATACTTTATATTTACCATTGATTTAGTTCCTTTCTGAATACTAGCCCATGAAGTCTTAGCAAATTCCCCCGATCATCCTCGTTACAAACTATGATCAAATCTGAGTGGTGAAAGTAGTGTAATTTCCCATTTTCTGGCTTAGCCATTTAAGCTGTTCCCATGTATTTTTGACATTCATTTGACATATATTTCAATTGTTTCAAGTTAACATTACCACTTATCAACTCATTGATGGCAACTTAAAATTATTGTGAAAACTTGTTTCTAGTTTTGAATCTGAGCAGAGATGACTATGGCCTCTTCAGCAAATAACAATCATGTTTTTATTTCCAATCTTATAACTTCATAAATCAGACAACTTTCTGAAAAAATAAAAAATCACATCTGAAGAAATTATAGATCATTCTGTTTATGTTTGTACAAAATATATTTCTATGCAGTCAAATATATGAGTAAAAAATTTACAGATGTCATTGATGATTGAAGCATTAACCCAAAAAATCTCTCTACATCCAAAACGCATTTTGCGGTGTATTTGGTAAGTTCTATCACTGCTACTTTTACAATCATGCATATTTAACATTCAACCAATCCATGGGATCAGGTCATATGAAAGCACAAGCAAACAAAGATATTGGTATGCCGCATTACTGGTATCACAAATGTAAAATTAGAAAACTGACTCGTGGAAGATGTGTGATAAAGTAGTGATGCCTGATTTCACCAGTGACACTTAAAGGTACGAACGATACGCAACTCAACATGCCTGAAAATACATCCAAGCCAATAACAGAACTGGGAAATGGGTTTTATGACATGAAGGAGGTGTGTAAATTCTTTCAAACACGTGCTTGGGCCAGGCCATTATGAATCTTGCAGCATGTTTCCCACCTTGTCTTCCATAGAATCATAATGGTCTAGTACAAGGGCTCAGATACACTGTATCATGCAATAACAACAATGTCACATCAAGTCTGTTTAAACTCAAATACATGCTCAGATTCCTCAACAAGAGCTGCCTTTCCGGATAATATCCTCGGTAACTGCCGTGGGCCACATTAGTGCACCTATTCATTCATTAGCCCTGTGCGGACGCACCAGTCCATCATAACGTAGATGTCTAGTAGGGCCATTCATTCCTGAGAGCCTGGTTTGTAGATACGCTTAATAAACTCATCCTCGCATTTGTCAATCGAGAGGCATGGATCCAACACACATAAGACCCAGGTTCAAACTTATCAGTCAACAATGAAGACTAAGCTGTAATGTATCATACTTGTGATGACCCTACACTGGTCAGAGTACATGTCTTTAGATTGATATGCGTCGGAAGAGCTGGTGCACCAGGATCCCCTGGTTTGGGGAGGCCACTGGAATCCAAGGTATCTTCTTCTTCCTTGGAACAGGTGTCTAATGATCGGGGAGGATCTGCAAAAGAACCAAGTGGTGTTACTCAAGATGGAATAAAGAGACTGCATAATAAACAGCAACAACTTGAAAAATAAACTGTTCAATTATGATCATATCAACAAATTATATATCAGTTCTTTAAAACTGTGGGTTCTGTCGCTAGATTAAAACCCTCAATATAGTCACTGAAATAGTTCCAACTTATTACACTGAATTTGAATCAGAACATTGCTTATCGCAGTACACACACCTCCCGGTAGAACAACTTGGGTTTGTGAGATCTTATTGAGTTCCTCTTCTAACGTTTCTCTGATAAAATTCTGAGTTCCCTCCTTAGTAACAGACTCACATAATGTCTCAAATGTTCCAGGCCCTTTCAGCAACAGTTTATCCAACATTTTAGACACTTTTGTTTTGCGGGTGTGCTCAGTTGCTTGGATCTCTTCCACATCATCCCGAGAGAGAGCTTTGTGACATTGAAGGAATATGTAATGTCGAGAAAAGTCTAAGTAATCACAAAGGAAAAGCCGCTTTGACTCCAGCACCTGTAAGTATAAAATCAAACTCTCAGTACTATTGAAATTGTGACAGTTAAATAGTGTGTGGCTTTTCTCATATGTAAGGGTCTTACATCAAGCAATTTAAAAGCATATACAAATGAAAACATCTTTTTATTGACATGTTTACATTCAATTTTGTATCAAGCTTGGTGATTCCTGTAAGAGAGTGAAGTTAATTTAATTTCAAAATCATCAAAATTGAACATATTCATAGGTGTAACCATATGGTAACAAGTATCATCAACAATTCTAGATCATTCATTTGGTCAATGTCATTGTTCTGACCAATGAGAAACACATCTGGGTGCTATTTAATGGCTGGGGCTGCAAGTATTAACAACTGTTCACACAAGTTTTATTGCTATGATCATGTAATGGTTGATCGGAATCAGAGACAGTTATTTATACAACGTGAGGAAGAAAATATTTGAGGATGCAAGCATATAGGCATGAGGAAACACAATAAGTTGGTCTATAAAAAGAATTGTGTTGGGAGCATCCAACAGTCCAAGGGGTGAATATGAAGCAGCTGAGAGGTCATTTTCTTATTGATTCGATTTAATACGGAAAAAAAAAGATTGACGAACACATGTCTTATGAATATTCAGACATATCAGATCAACACCTTGTCTTATAGTAGACTCTAGAGACTAGCCTCTGGGATGCAGACTAGCCTCATGCGGACGTACACTTTCATTATAACGTCTACGTAGATGTCCAGAAGGGGATAGGACGCAGACTATGTCACTAGCCACAGCACTACTATATATAGGCGTAAAATGAGGCGCGGCAGTCTGTTGATACAGAGAGTCACAGGGATTCATATCAGAAGGTAGGTTGAAGATAGAAAGATATATATTTATCGATCTATGACCCCCGATAGATTGTAGAAAGAAGAGAGAATGATTTATATAATCGATCTAATGACCCTGCTACTACTAAAAAATTTTAGTAGCAGCTGGGTCATTTGATAGATTATATAAATCTTTCTGCCTTCGTTCTACGATCTATCGGGGGTCATAGATCGATAAATATATATTTTTCTATCTTCAACCTACCTTCTGATACGAATCCCTGTGCAGAGAGTATGGGTAATGTGGGCTTGGTGATTTAATCAGGGGATCCGGGCCGCTTGGCGGCATATTGAATGGCGAAAGCGTTGGTGGTTGAAATGATCAGTCCATACAAGAAAACATGACGATTCATCAGTTCATGGATCATGGATTATTTAACTGTCTAAGCAGGTAAGCCGATACGGCGATACGATATGGATGATGATATATTGGATATCGCAACTGATAATTAGGAATCATGAAGTTATCTCACCTGTTTTTGTAGGTTCCATAGAGCCTCAGACATTCTAGGATCTCACTTAAAATTGATACCAGACTTGCTATGCTTATTTATTAAGGAAGTGACCTGATTTGATTTAGATGATGATGATCATCTAAAGAACTCTGCATTTGACTATCAGACATCGAAATATATCTCATTAAAGAACACATCAGAACAGATTGCTATCGTGCAATGACATGTTAGCATACTTGTCGTTGTATCTAATGTAGTGTTTTCAATAGAGATTTGTATCTTTTTGTTGAATCAAAGCTGAATGGTTTTAGAAATTTAAGATCTTTTTCATTGAAATAATACAAAAACTCGTTCACACGCATTTGCACTCTCCAAGATAAAGAGTGTATGCTGAACTAACCGTTTGCGCATACATCAGATGAACTGATGAAACATGATTATTGCTTCTCAGTTTTTTCTTTAATAGTTCGCGGTTTAATATTAATGCATTCCCTGTAGCAGGCTATCAGGTATGATGACGATACACATTGAACTATAGCCGTGCTGCAAAGGACGTGCCGTAATAATGGTATATATGTATTTCGTGCTAATATTTCCAAAGAGCTTATAGTTGAATGGAATATGGAAGGGATGTCAATAACGCAGAGTAATTGATTTATCGATGATGACGAATTCTAAATGCAAGCGTTTATCCAGAACCTTTCTTGTATCATATATATACTAGTCAGCAGCAGTGAACATTGTTGCAACATCAATTACAACCCTGATACACAACACGCACACTAAGATCGAATACTCATTAGATACAACTTATACGATAGGCCCTATAAGATTAGGTTTTCGCTTGGATCCAAATACAAGATTCCCTAGCACCGGTTTCTTGATGAGGCTTACGCAAGCCTTATTTTCAAAATCCGAGAGCTCGCACACAACTCCAAATCACTTGTTAGTCAATGAAAAGGTCATAGTAAATAACTTTCTGTAGCTCATTGAAAACGGGAACCCCCGCTTGCTCCCAGTTACAATCATTGTACATTGATTTCCTTAACTTAAGTATGGCAGTGAAAACGGAGATGATGTATCGGGCTTACGTAATTAGTGGTTATGATACGTTAATTAATTAAGTTAAGTACGCTAATGTGGTGACAGCTGCCCTGAAGTATGGATTGGTTCGTATTGATCGTAGTGTCTGACACTTCTGAAAGCCTTCAAGCGAATCCTCGCTACCAAATGTGTAGCCTTAATCCTCACTGAAGTTGTCGACAGTACCTAGCTCCCTAAAGACTTCTTGAAAGGAAGTTCGCTGATCCTCTGTCTGCGGCGCATCACCTCGGCTGGCTCAACGGGAGGTGCGCCTGAGCGTACGAGTATCCGTCTCGTTCTGGAAGTGACAACATGTATTGGTTTCTTAGCAGGATCTGTATTCCGATGATGAGTCGTCTTAACGTGAAATTTCCCGTCGTTCTTCTGGTGCTAATATCATATTTAGGATGCAGCGCTAAAGAGGAGGATCATAAAGATGTAAATTTATCTTCGAAGTTGGAATCGGGACATGTAATGATTGCCTTTCTGGTGCGCAACAAAGCCCATACCTTGCCTCACTTCTTGCAATGTTTAGAGAATATAGACTATCCTAAAGAGAAGATCTCGCTGTGGTATGTCTGTTCTTTCTATGCAATTCTAAATCTATATCCGAGTTATTAATAAGATTTTCATACTGTGAAATATTGATTCTTATGATATATTAAGACTGATGTGTTCAGAAAGTTAAGTCCTGAAAAAGGCAACTGACGTGTCATAGAAAATTCTAGCCCCGGTCAAACTACTCAGACGTCCTGCAGGGCTAAGATAATTCTAGAAGAACTTTTTTGCAAAGTAATCAATAATCATGCTACAAGTACTTTGATTTTTTTATTCCTTCCGACAAATAATGAATGTCTGTTTTGTTTTGGAAGTTTATTTTTTTTGCTCACTTTTCTATAATAAAATATATTGGCTGATCATCATGGAATATTGTAGATATCTGGATATACAGGCATTAAGCTGTTAAGTAGACTAAGACCAAAAGATACCCCTACCTTTTCGCATTAATGGTTACTGGCTCCCCTTTAAATATAAGGTAATTAAATTTACCTTTCCCTTAATTTCAACATGGTCCTCTATACTGCTATTTGTCAAGATGATCTGAAGCAAGCCAATGTCATCCCAATATTTAAAGATGGTGACCGTAGGCAGCCGGAAAACTATAGACCCATGAGTTTATTATCATGTTTCAACAAAATATTGGAAAAAAATCATAGTTAAAAGATTGAGAAATTTCTTTGAATCTGACAATATTTTATATGAACATAAATTTGGGTTCAGAAAAGGCCATTCGACAACCCAAGCACTAATTGATGCAACTAACAATGTATGCCAACACCTTGATGAAGGAAACTATGTTCTTGGCCTGTATCTTGATTTCACACTGTCACTTATCCAATTCTGTTGGATAAACTTGAATCAAGTGGCATGAGAGGAAACGCCTTTGAACTAATTTCCTCATACCTTTCTAACAGATCCCAGTGCATTTATGTTGATAAAACACTGTCTTAATCTTTGTATGTAACCACATGAGTCGCTCAAGGCTCTGTCCCAGGTTGATTACGTTTTCTAATGTATGTCAAAGACATGAAAAATGCCATACTAACATAACATTACAATTATTTGCAGATAACACCACTATTTGTATTCATGGTTCTTACAGTGAAACCCTGATTGATAAAGCAAAAAGTGCCCTTACCAGTCTGAAGAAATAGTTCGACACCAACAGACTATCTCTACATTTTAGCAAAACCACCTATGCAATTTTCCAACCTAGCAACAAATCAGATGAATTATGGGAACAATACTTTACCCTAAACAGTGCAAATATATATAAAACAGACTGAATCAAATGTCTAGGGTTTCATATTGATGGAAAATTATTCTGGAACAAACACATAAATGCTCTGAACAATAAGCTAGTTAAATACACAGGTATTTTCTGAGAAGCCTGATAGCCTTCAAGGTAGCTTTTACAATTATATTATGCTTTCATCTTCTCAAGAATATCATATGTGATAGAGATATATGGTATGGCTACCGCTAGTAGCATCAAGCCACTGCAAACTATGCAAAACAGAATACTAAAAACATTAACATATAGGCATAAAAAATACCCTATCCATAATCTGTTCAGAGACCTAGATTCACTCCAGGTCAAACAACTTCACACATTTCAAAGTGCAAGTTTGATCTACAGACACTCAAAAAACATGCTGCCACTTTTATTCAATAAAATATTTAATCCAGATGTACGGAGATGCCATGAAGCATTAAATAGAAGAAATATGTTATTCAACAACCAACCACAACAGAACCCATGGGAAAATACTGATGAATCATTATTGCTGAAAAGTCTGGAATGAATTACCTAACAAAATAAAACAGATTAAAACTTTGCATACTTTCAAAAGACAGCTTAAAGCTCATTTTGAAAACCCAATAAATACAAGGTAACTTGCTTGTATCCTATGCCTTCCTCTAAACTCTGCTGTAACCAGGTCATGTGTCATTATGATAACAGCTGATCATAGTGTCTTTATGATGTTTAGTCAGAATATTATACCTTTGTGTTGCAGTCTAATGCAATCAATGTTCGTTGTTCTATCAATTACAAACTATTAAGGTCACCAGCTCGATAGATGCAAGCCTGTCTGGTGTCCGGTTATGTCTCTTTCTACTTACGTCTATCCTTGTTTACACATAACGAAATAAATGATCTCATCTTATTGAAGCTTACATTGTTTTAAATCATGAAGTGTTATATGCCAAGAGCTAATATGATTGTTCTCAGTTACACTCCAGTGACCTTTACACACCAGTGACCTTTACACTCCAGTGACCTTTGCCCTTTGTTCTACTCGCCTATTGACTATGGATCATGTGTACTTCCAGGATATCCGCGGACCATAACCAAGACAACTCTGTTGATATCGTGACTGAATGGCTGGAACATACGAAGACAGCATATCATGATGTATATTTCCACAACGATGATTCTGAGACAGGTGAACTGCGTCTTATATATGTTTTCCCACTTGGTTATTCTTTACCGATATATTTTAACATGCATGTTTGTGAATAACGTCATACACCATCTGCATTCTTTGGGTAAAGCTGGGTTCTCTTTAGACGTTGCATCATTTGTGCCAGTATTTGTGACATGGTCTGTTCATTGAGCAGCTTATGGTGATGAGGAGGGACCTTTTCACTGGTCGTCTCTGAGGATGAAGAATGTTATTCGTTTGAGACAAGAGATTCTCGACACAGCTAGACGAAACAACATGCATTACCTGTTGGTGAGTTCCGAAAGGTTGACTTGTCTGGTTGCGTGGTTAAGCGGCTGGTAGCCTGGTTACATGCTCGTTACCTGGTTATGTGCCTGGTTGTCTGGTTTCCACCCCCATGGAGCTAATTGACTCAATTTGACTGTACGTTTTTATTAATTAAAAGTTCCTTGTAAATGAAGCTGCTCTTTTGTTTGTCTGTCGCAGATTACTGATGTTGACAACATACTTGTCAACGATCAAGTTTTGAAGATCTTGATTGACCAAAATGTGTAAGAATATTCGACTAGTTTTTGCAATATTTTCTCGTTTTCTTCTCTTGACAGATTGATGCATACTGGTTAATAAGATATGTTAGAATATCTCGAATTGCCTATATTTGTGTATGATGGACAGGGCTGTTTTTCCTGTGCAGTGTTGCTGTGGCACCAATGTTAAATGCTACCGCTTCCAAACACTACGCCAATTTTTGGTGCGGAATGGATGAAAGAGTATGTATTATTGTACATTCCAATTAGTCCCATTACTGAAACATCTGATGGATGATGAAGATGTTGTACAATTAGGTGATCACAAAGATCATCCATGCCCTGACCACTGTTAAGTGTATCAAAACAACAGCCCTACAATTGTATTTGTTCTCTTCCAGGGTTTCTACGTGCGCACAGACGAATACAAGCTGATTCGTGGTGGTCACGTGTTAGGTCGTATCCGCGTTCCGATGATCCACTCCACCATACTCATCGATCTCTCCAAACCTCAGTCCCTCCTCCTAGCTTATTCTCCGCCCCCTCCAGGCTATGCCGGCCCTCTTGACGATATCATCACATTCGCCAGCAGTGCCAAATCTAATAACGTCGCCTTGTACATCCTGAACGAGGAGTTATATGGTTTCATGCTGGTGCCGATGGAATCATACAACTCCCTGGAGCAAGAAGCTGAACAGTTTGTTCACATCCTGACCCATTCCATTGGTAGATGCTTTGTATATCACGCTTAGCAAACTTATCTAATTTTGATTGCACATTTCTTATTGTTTATCTCCACTCCGACATCCATCTGTATGTTCATTTCGTTATTTTGTCAGTCCATTCATAAACTTTCAATATGCGTTTTTCTTATTAAGTGAGCTAGCTACCCAAAATAAGATTTCTTATGTTACTATGTCTTTGAATTCTCTCGGCATGACCTTTGCCCTTGAGTTATTGTTGGACATCTCATGCACCATTTTAACCCATCATGATCGACTAGTTCTGTCATGTACTGTAGCAGAGCTACAAAGCCTATTGGCCTCTTGTTCTTATATTCATTACCTTTAGCTTGTAAGTTTCTTTTTACCACTTTCTAAATAATGCCAGCAATGATATCTGCCATTGAAACCTATCGAAGTGATATTAAGTTGTGACGGTGTGCGATTACTAGCAGTGTGAAATAATGTGATTAGGTGCTGTGCTTAACTGTTAATATATTTGGTCTCATTCAGTTGAAGATATACCCCTGGCAAAACTACCGTACATCAGCACGAGTGTGTCGAAAAGTCTTTTTTCATTTGATCAGGTTGGTATCTCTCATTTTTATCCTTAATGGTCAAACTCGGACTCATTTCTTGTGACATTCCTTGCAATGAGAGCACCCATATCCTGAACTGTACAGCGGTGTTTGTTGTGTGACAGGTTTATGTTATTAACCTGAAGCGGAGGCCTGACCGGAGGCGGAAGATGGAGGCCAGTCTCAACGCTATGGGGCTGCAGGCCAAGTTTGTGGATGCCATGGATGGCAAGTGAGTCGACAATACAACATGATATCACGGCACTGGTTATTGGTGAGGTGGCTGTCTGTGGACGGACCCCAGACACCCAGCAGTGCTTCACTATAACCATAAATGATATTGAGTCATAAAGCCATAATCAGACTTTGTGTTAATATTTCGACATCATGTGGTAATTATGGCTTAGCCTCAAGCTAGCTTCTATGCTGTGCTGCTGTGATTGTTATAGTGACCCAGCAATTTACTACGCTGCCTATGTTGCTATTATTTACTGCTATGTGGATGAAGAAAAGACTTTCACTGTATGCGATGATGGCAATGTATTTTTCTTTTGTAGGGGGATGTAAACAAACTGGTGCTAAAGTGTTTAAATTTCGATGGTACTGTTATATGAATGCTCCATTTCCCATGTCTCTTTGATGCAGGTCTCTCAATGCCAGTTACCTGGAAGGAATAGGATTCAATATGCTACCCGGATTCGCAGACCCCCGAGCTCAGAGGTCTGTCCAGTAGTATCTACTGAATGATTGAAATCATCATCACATTGCTCGATATTTTCCCTCTCATTTACTTTTACAGACATTTAAAATCAGTTTGGAATGAATTTTTTTTTTATGGCTGTCATGTTGCCCATGGATTTGGCTTTGTTGGATACAGGGCTATGACAATGGGTGAAATAGGCTGCTTTCTTAGTCACTACTTTGTCTGGGAAGATGTAAGTACTTCTACATGTTGACTGATTGCTGCTGTTAAGTTCTCATTGAAGCACGACTCTCTGGGAATAAACTAACACAAACGCTGGTTAATATAATGGGTAATTTCTTAATGTTCTGCAATTCACCACTAACTTACTCTTGTATGTAATGGTGTGAAAGAACTGCTCTACACTTTTCCTTTACTTTCCAGGTTCTTAACAACAACTACAAGTCTGTTCTTGTATTAGAAGATGATGTCCGCTTCGAAACCTACTTCAAATCAAAGCTCGGCTTTCTCTTCAATGAAATCAACAAGCTGCGCATTAACTGGGAGCTTATGTGAGTTATGATGCTCTGTTTGTATGTGTCGATCCTGTACAAGTTGTCCAAGACACAGTACTACCCTATCTCTGTGTCACTGTCTTTTATGCAATATCTATATGCTATACCTAATATACTAAGTCTCTATGTTATGTGATATTTCTTCAATCTCTCTAATACAATGTATCAAATTCACCATGTCTTTACCGAGCAATTTGGGCAAAATTACGGGTGAAATATATCATTGCTAAATCACTTCCAGATTTGACATTTATTATGTGTAGCTATGAGTAGTTTAAACTTCATTTGCCTGCAGCTATTTGGGCCGGAAGATCCTTGACCCAACAGAAGAGAATTATGTGCAGGGGTCTGAGATGTTGGTGTACCCCTACTACACCTACTGGACAGTGGGTTACATGCTGAGCTTCCAGGGGGCCTACAAGCTACTGGCACAGGGGCCTTTAGAGAAGATGGTACCCGTCGATGAGTACCTGCCTATCATGTTTGACATGCATCCTGAGTAAGTCTTCACACTCATCGTCTGCCATTGTGGTCTGTGTGTAAGAGGCACTTTAATCACTAACGTTTTGCTTAACTTCATTTGGTCCACTCCCAGTAGTCGCCATGTTGAGAGTAGATCGTTCGTCTGCTTTAAGAGTACTTATTGCCTACTCTACAACATGCTTTTTTGGTGGCATGTTTTCTTATGAAACAAGCTACGATCCCTATATAAAACATTGACTGTCTTATGTTGATGGCTCTTTGCAAAACAAAAAATCAGCATGACCTTTGACCTCTTCAGTTATTTTTGGGGAGAAAACAATATAAAATCTTGTGTACTATGTTAACCCAATGGGAATAATTTTTGATGACACAATTATTAAGCTTGCTACCCCAAAAATTGGCCTCTTGACACCCCCCCCCCCCCTCATTTTTTGGCAAGCATGTCAAAAATAGCACAGCTTTAAGGGTTTTTGGCTTCATGTCATTTCTTACAGGACTACATGGGCTGAGCAATTTCAGCCACGTAACCTGAAAGCTCTGTCTGTGTGGCCGCTGTTCCTGGAACCCACACATTACACAGGGGAGCCCGGCTACTTCACGGACACCGAGGACTCTAGTGTGGTCAACAGCAGAGAGGGTCAGCGGGGCGACCTGGGACTGCTGGAAGATACAGAGACTGGAGGTCATACCTACGTCGATGAACTCTGAGCCTACACAATCTAGGTGTATAAAGATAACCTCACAACAGATCTGTCCTTGCTCATTTGTATAAATGGCTCTTCATGTTACATCATCTAAGATGATTTCAATGTCCTAATTTGATGTTTTTTTTGTACATTTATTTGTGGTTTTTTTAGCTAAAATTTACCATTTTTGTCATTCTGGAAATATCAAAATATGGTATGTACTCAATTCTATTTTCCTTTTAGTGTTGTTATTAATGCTTATGTCTTCATGCAGAGAGGAACAATAATACATGCAGCAGGCAAAAATATATATATATATATATATATATATATATATATATATATATATATATATATATATATATATATATATATATATATATATATATATATATATATATATATATATATATATATGTATATATATAAATGTCTAAATTGTGTGTCTGGGGTTTGTGTTTAAATCATTTATTCTCTCTGCGATTGTGTAGTGGGGACTGTGTTGACTTGCATATAGGTCTCAACATGACTTTTGACTGCATATAGGTCTCAAGGGAGGACTGGGGGGGGGGACCTTTACATAGGGTATAAAGTCGAATGATTTGGGCAGATACGATGGAATGCGTTCTTGATGGCTGCATCATTTTACATGAAATTTGTCCACTATGAAAATTTTTGGGCAAATTTAATAGCGTAAGAGGTTGGTGTGACCCATTCACAAGTCAATGCAGTTTGCCCCCGATTGTGTCGTGAAATTGTGAAACAGAACACAGAAGATGTTATAGTCAACAATGTCTGCCAGTTAACGTTGTAATTGTTCAGCACTTGTCATGATTGCCTCATTACTGTACCACTGAAGCAGACTCAGGAAGACACGCTATGACTTGCCAGTCACATACTCTGTGAACAAGAATCATAATGTTACCTATATTAACCCCCACAGACTATATCAGCCAGTGTAATGTATACCATGGGTTAGTAGTGATACTTAAGTAATCAAAAATCATTCATTAGTTGTATAGATATGTTTGGGACTCAACATAATCCTTGTACATCCATTTACCAGTACACTATCCAGTGGTCAAATTATTCCTCACAAGGTCTCTATTTTCTGATGGGTGAATCTAGATGAAAATATACATTTAATGCTCATATGAACGTCACATCTATTACTATCATCTCATATTACAATTTATTGATGATAATCAAAATATATAATCCTACCATTTGCTACATTTACTCTATACGTGATGGCATTTTATTGAATAAATGCTTGTTTGCAGGTATATTGCTCTTTTAACTTTGCACAATAAGTCAATTTGCACCACAATATGGTGCAGTTCTTTTCCATTGATATCACTCAGCTGAGCAAGTTAAGAATTATCTCTGTCAGATTCACCAACTTTCCTGTTGGTGAATCTGACAAAGATAATTCCATGACTACATGGTTAAGGTTGCTAAGGGACCTAAATCTAAGATGGGATGCAGAACCTGGTGTTTTACCATGGTAACCACCCATCTTCAACATCCCCATCTCTGGAGTATCAACAGGATCTTGTGGTATTAATTTGACATGAAGCCCAGTGGTTGATTACATTCCGGCGCAGCCTCCCCTTTCTTACACGTTGCCTAAAATAGCAGAATAGATAGTTATACAACAAAACATTTATTACATTTGAGAACCTCAAGCCAGTTCATTGTACTTCTTAAAACACAACATCAATGGGTAACAAAACAGGATTTATCATCAACCTAGGAGTCTTGTGATGTGTCTATTTGACTTGAATCCCTGCTCCACTGAATATGGATTTGAGTTTTCCTGATTCGTGCAGTCGAGGTATTTCTATGGGTCCTCCAATGTATTGGCCTTTCACAAATAAGTGGGGCACCTGTAAAAGAATCCAATGTACAACTATACAGGGGTGAGATAAGCATTTGTAAATGACAAAGTTCAGTTCTACTTATTATTATTTTTTGTCAGAAGCTGAAAAATCAACTATCTTCATAGAAGTTGACTTGTTGTAAAAGTTAGTACGTGAAGATTGCAGTCCTAGCAAAAGCGATCACATAATCCCTGAACAAGTTGATGTTGAAGCCTTAATTTTAGCAGGAACTCAGTTTATGATTAATAAAACTGCCTCTCATTAATACAAAGAGGCATTTTATCTTTTAATGTATGAGGTTATTTGGTCAAATGGGCGTGAGAATATCCAGGAGAAAGAATTCATTGATTTCAAGGTTATGCTGTGAGGTTATTTCTTCTTTATGCTTGCATAGTTTCCTGAGCAATTTGCAAGACTTCAATGTTTACATTATATTCTTATATGCAGATTAAACAGAGTGACGGATCCTGGGTAATGGTAATGGTAATATGGGGGTTTAACGTAACATTCAACAACAAGGTTATATCGCGAGGGTGGTGGATGAGGATGATTGTGATGCTTGGACACCTCTTCTTAACCCACGCCGCTGGGACAAAGGTCCAGCACAGAACTAGTGAGCTACCGGGTCAGGTGCATCCCCTTTCAGAGATGGGACCACCATATAACGTGATCATCCGAGTCACGGGTAGCCAGTCAAGTTTTCACACCTTGGTATAGAACCCACAAGCTGTGAGTCGAAAGGCCATGCAGTTTACCACTACGCCACAGGAACCGGCTTACACGCATCCTGAGGGTCAGCTCCCGACACTAAGACATTCCTTCTCGTTATACTCGAGACCACCCCTCTACCTGTAATTGGCTGATCAATCACAGGCAGGTACTATACTCGCCGCTAGCAACGAGGCCCACATATACCATGTATCAATTGAGTACTTTTAAGGATACGTTGTACAGTTTGAAAATGAACAAATTAAAACTAAATACAGTTACACTGCAGTTCTGCCATTTTAATCATTGTGGTAATTTGTCACTTGTATACTGTGTCTGTGAGATGATTCGCACAGTGTGTCGTGCTGATAAAGATGGATGCTTGTGAAGATTGATGCTTGTGCAGCAATTACTGTTTATATTTATAAAATAATTTATTTTGTCAATATATTTTTAAAATGTATTCTCATATACATTCATGATGTAGGGATTGCTAGGTCTGTGGCAGTTGAAACGCTGTGAGCTCAAAAGTCTGAGTTTTTTCGATTATCATGAAACTTGCAGTTTAAAAATGCGACAATAAAACCCGACGTGACTAAGTTATGACGTCACAGTTGCTGTTATCACAGAAC
Source organism: Urechis unicinctus (assembly GCA_034190875.2). NCBI lineage: Eukaryota > Metazoa > Annelida > Polychaeta > Xenopneusta > Urechidae > Urechis > Urechis unicinctus. The sequence goes on along the minus strand of CM067352.1, from coordinate 25,003,616 downwards.
TTCGAACAAGTGTGTATAAATAAAAACACAAACCTCTCTCGAATCAGACAAGCAGAGAATCTGGAAGTAGTTCTCTATTTGGCCGCAATCCTGTCGTTTTTCGATCTCACACACTTCATATACACTTGGGGGCATTTTGTATTCATCTAGAATCTTGCGTACTTGCTTGCATTCCGGTGAATGTTTCTTGGAAAACAACATCACTTGTCTTTGTTGCAATTTAGCATCAACAAACGGGACGGCTCCAGCACCAGCCATTGTGATAAAGAGCCGAAATTATATACTATGTTTAACTGATCAACAGCTTCCAATAGAACACGTGCTACGGTTTGTTTGTAAACAAAGATGCTTGGGAACGCGACCCGGAAATCCGCGGGAGGTATGATTATTTCACCATGCACGAGTTTTCGCGCGGGGACGTTACTGAGTCCAAGGACGTCTCACCACGAACGTCACTTTTTGTTATCTTATGAAGCTGGCCACAGACAAGCATATAATAACAGAAAAGGCTCTTAAAAACTGTATCTGACAGAACAAAGTTACAAGGTCCTCGACCAGAAATAATCGTAATAATAAATTATGATAAAAATAAATCTTACCAGGATGAGTCAAATTTGTTCCACACCACCCTGAACCCTATCCCCCACTTAAAATGAAAGCATTTTTTTGTTACACTTTACTGTCCGTTCGCCGCCGCCGCTGGTCAATCTTAGACGGGATTTGTGCATTAAATGCATACCCAACGTCCCCATCCCTCCAGCCGAAGAACCCGTACCAGCTTAAAACATATATACAACCCTCACATTAATAGTTGGTGGGGATGGGGGGGGGGGGGGGGGGGGGGGGGCGGTGGTAAGATATAAAACATCATTATTCAGATTTGAAATGACCCTATACCCACAGCACCAAACATACAAACCAGTTCGTTAACAAGCCATTCACAATAGCTTTTCAGGGGGTATGAAATTCCTGAATCTCGCCCACCTCTCCCTTAACGGGGCAATAAAATAGAATAAACGCGCTTCAATGCACAGGTGTAATTGATCTCGTAACTCGAAAATCACTTACCGTACACCTGCAACCCAGCCCATTACTGAAGTTTGCTATTTTTCAAATACAACACATTTCGATAAAAACATGTAGGCAAGAAGTTCGTGACAGCAGGATTGTTCTTGCTACCACCGAGCGTGGGTGCAAGCCGGATACTACGACCATCTCTAGACAGCGAACTAACAGGCTATTTCCACAAACTTCGTGAAGCAACTTGGTTTGAAAAATGTAACCTTCTCAACCCAAGTGCGATTGTACGAGACTTCACGTCTACGCCGCGACTGCTCACGGTTTATCGTCTGTCGTGCGCGGGGGGAAGAAACACATTTAACCTCTCGACGGTAAACTGTTGGTTTTCCCACATCAGATACAACTACACATACCACAACTTGTCTATAATTGCTTACAAGGTGAGAAAGACTTCAGACGTTCTTGATATCAGTGTACGTTGTATCATAGCAACTGACCATTATAATGTGAACAAATAACTAATTACATGTAGCTGTAAATTCTTAACAGTTTTCTCATTAATTGAAACAAATCTATAAGATATTGTCCGTTCTCATGGTCGCCACAGGTTGAACAAGTATAGGCGCTATGATTGTTTTCCCCTCCCATGGTAGTGATTGACATCATAACGGTTCAGCCACAGCCGCAGCCCAAGTATATCAAGTCACTGTAAAATCTAACATATAATCTGATGTTGATGATTAAGGCGAAGTTGCTAATGGCGAAGATGATGGTAATGATGACGAATTTGACGACTGTTGTGATGTCAATGAAAATTGCAGTGAGAAAAAGGATTATTGACATAATAATGGTGATAATGACGATTTTATTTTGAACATACTATCAACCCAACCTAACCCCCCCCCCCCCCCCCCACACACACACACAAACGCGCTCATATACGTGCCTACACCATCTGCTCGCACTCACGCTCAAACACTCCAACCTATGCGTCCCAGACTCTAGGGGTTCCGCGACAATTCGCCCTAGAGATACGGCCTTTAGGTTAAAAGTGGCGCTCCGAATATTCATTAGACACGTTCGTACTTCGTGGACAAGTTTTGACCCTCATTCAGACCGGCATGTAATTGGTCCTTATTCCAATTAACACTTGAACCCAATTTATAGCGCTCGTCGACATAATAATGGTGATAATGACGATTTTATTTTGAACATACTATCAACCCAACCTAACCCCCCCTCCCCCCCCCCCCCCACACACACACACACAAACGCGCTCATATACGTACACCATCTGCTCGCACTCACGCTCATAACACTCCAACCCATGCCACGCCACAATTCAGATATCTTTATTACAACCTCTGTTTTCGGTACGTTGGGACAAGTAAATTTGACCCTCATTCAGACCGGCATGTTCGATGGCCCTTATTCCAAATTAACACTTTACCCAATTTATAGCGCTCGTCAACAGATACCGCTTTCGTTACATAATCATATCAGCGATAAATACAGGAAAATACTACGAGACACTCACGGAAGAACAAATCGGAAAAAGGAACTCACGAGTGTGCCAGAAGATCTTATAAAATAAAGAAAGGTCGTTAGTCTAAAGTTAACGTTGTCTCATTCCTACCTCGAAAGAACCCCCAAAGTGACCAAAGGCAAGAGACCAGCTATAACCCGAGAAACCACGGTCACTATACCCGTGTTGATATTGATGATGATGATGATGATGAATGATGATGAAGAAGAAGAAGAAGATTAATCCCTGGTTGAACCCATGTCATTGTATCTTTTTCCAGTTTCATCGGCAGGGACTCCCAGGGCAATTAGTTGACAGGAACTCGGAGCGGTAGAGTATGTGTGTGTGGGGGGGTGGGGAGCGAAGGCTTTATTGCGTGGTTTGGGGAAACATCGAGCGGCTGCAGGTCTTGGCGCGCAGTCAGCCTTTGTCCTCTTGCGATTCGCGTGACAGCCGCTAGAACTCGGCCATCATTTCCTCTGGGCCTACGGACTTTAAGCCTTGTCGAACCTCCCCAAGCGCGCCTGAATTACACTTACCTAGTGTTTGTATTATAATAGCCTGTCTGTGAGTAAGGCTTAATACAAGAGGTCAGCGGGTTTAAGAGCACGAGGGACACGGCCAGTGACTTACTAAGAAGATGAATTCGGGGGCAAACGGTGAGTTTTATCATGGATCGCATTCCGCGGGTTATCATCGGTAAATCTTTTTGTTATCGAGAGGTCACCACTAACGGATGCGCCTCACTGATAGTGATAAGGCGTATTTGCGCGCGGTGAGGAGGTTGGCGGGGTGTTATCAATGAGATGGAATAATTACTCAATGTCCGTAGTCAGGAGGGAAGGTGTTATTTTTAACTCGATGTGGCTTTATCTGTCTGGGCGGTAAATGTGTAACTCTAACAGGGCGGAATGCGAGAAGCTTTACTCGTTTTATTGTTGACCTTGATTTGGTCAACCTGCGCTAGATAAAGTGTTTGGTGAATTATTCATTCCTCGTATGTACTTTACCCTGTTCTCGGTAACAGTGTATGTGCGAACTTGAGACCCGGGGACTTAAGATACCACCCCGTGTGTGGAGGCTGTAAATAGCTTATATGTTAACCTCACAGAGAATCGAATGGACGGAATTGAACTTCCAATAGAAAAACCACTCGCTCTGAATAAATACCCGTACAGTGAATGGCCGTGTTGTTGTCGCGAGGAAGCGCTCATAGAAGCATCATCAGTGTTTATGTGAGATTATACGAGAATTTCGACAGCGTGGAGGTATGACGTCATTAACGGACGCTCAGTGGGTCCACGGCTATGAGTCCTGCTTGAAATGGGGTGTTACCATCGCGTCAACGTTCCAAGAGGTCATATATATCTCTGTTATCTCCGGACAGTCAATTGTCGTAGTGAGTCGTGATGGGTCATTGAATCTGATGAGTCACGAATCATGACAAGTATCTGATCACGACGAGTCACGGATCATGACAAGTCATTGATCATTACGAGTCACGGATCACGACGAACCACGGATCATGACAAGTCATTGATCATTACGAGTCACGGATCACGACGAACCACGGATCATGATAAGTCATTGATCATTACGAGTCACAGATCACGACGAGTCATTCAATTGCGCCGTTCTGGGATATTGGTGCAAACAATTCAAACTTAAACCCGAATTCAGGAGGGGAAGGTAGTTATTTGGGTTTCTGGTAGATAAGGAATGGTCATTAAGTCATTCTGGTACCAGGGTCAATTGTAGTGTAAGTGGTCCGACCTTCAAATACCACCTGCGCTAGATAATCTTTAACCACACGTGTACAATGTATTAGTTATATGTCCACTGTTGGTATTCAAAACGTGTTGTCGTCAACTTTCTGGATAAATAGTTTGTTATTTAACTTTCGAATGATCGACGAATTGAACTCCATTGACTCAAGGCGCTGAATAAATGGGGTCCCGGCTATGAAGTCGTGTGATCGCGAGGAAGCGCTCATAGAAGCATCATCATCAGTGTTTTATGTGAGATTATACGGGGACGACAGCGTGGGGGTGGGGATGGGTCATTAACGGACGCTCGATGGTCCACGGCTATGAGTCCTGCTTGATATGGGGTGTTACCACGGATCATCAACGTTCCAATTGGTCTTATATATCTCTGTTAACAACCGACAGTGAATTGTCGTAGTGAGTCGTGATGGGTCCCGAATCTGATGAGTCAATCATGACAGTATTGATCACGACGAGTCACGGATCATGACAAGAATTACGCGTCACGGATCACGACGAACCACGGATCATGACAAGTCATTGATCATTACGAGTCATCGGATCACGACGAACCACGGATCATGATAAGTCATTGATCATTACGAGTCACAGATCACGACGAGTCATTCAATCCGTTGATATTTTGTGCAAACTTAAGTCAACTTAATCGACGTCGTAACCGGATCATTCAAGTTTGTCTTTAATATTTTGGTTTCCGTTTTCATTGATCGTCACTGATCACGACGAATCAGGATCATCATTCTGGCATGAATGTCATTGTCATTCGGATTGTCAGTAAAGTGGTCCGTCAATCAGCGCTATCATCTATAACCACCGTGTACAATGTATAGTTATCGAAACTGTTGATCATTGCAAAAACTAAATACTGTATTTACTTTCTTGGATCGAGGTCACTCCATTGACTCAAAGGTGGGTTATAACAAGGTAACACTGGTCTTAATTCACGCGCATCTATGCTAATCAATTGGGGGGGGTTTGTGGAATTAAGTGAATCTTTCTCCAATTCCCCCACAGATGGATAGATATAGTGTTTCAGTATAATAACATCAGCGTGTAATAATCTGATGGTACTCCCCAGGCTCGAGATCGGCCCGAATACGCCTACATCTCATTCGACGTTGCTTCAACTACGGTATCAATCTCATTCGACGTTGCTTCATCTAAAAACCACTCGACTGGTTTCAAACATTAAGTGGTCCCGTAAAATGGAATTGTTGATACGTATTGAAGAATTGTCTGATATGTAAGATCACCTTTTTTTTCTGAGGAATCTTAAATATATAATAGCTCCATGTCTTCTCCAAGCGTCAGTAAATTTAATTGGTAATTTTCATATTCGTCGTCACATTGAGTACAATCGAAACGTGATCAGGATGCCTTTTTTTCTTAGTAAAGTAAATCCACAGAACCAGTTTAATTGTAATCATGACTTTTTTAACATTGCTGACACAATCACTTAATACATCGCCTTTGTTCAAAACAATGACACAGTGTGGGCGCCACAAGGAACTTTTACTTAATTTCATAACTGCACATAAATTTGTACCTCTCGCTAGCATGATTCAATATGTATGTTAGCAGGCCACAGGGATGATAACTGAATTCACGCATATCAAATTTACAAAGGTCTGATTGCGCATTTAATCATTGTAGTCGAAGCAAGATGGAATATGTGTCTTTACATTGATCACGTTACTTACTTGGGTGCTGTAACCATTCATTCGGGCTGGATCTTCTTAACCAACGCTTAGCAGTCAATCCAGGACAGTTAGCCACGCGCCCATGTCGGGCGACATTGAACAGTAGAATGGGTATCCATACACAATTAATTTAATGACTTTTTTATTTAATGACGTTTACTATATCATTTGCTAATTTAACTTTTTGTTTTCAAATAAATATGTTATTGCGTGACCACGTGACATAACTGCATTCTACGGGCGTAGTGTTGTATGTTAAGGTAATGAATCAAATATTATTCAGATATTCAAATTCAAAGGTCTGATTCAAACAAAGAGATCAATGTTGTCTGTATGAGCAATATGTGTTTTTATATTTTAATATGGAGGAAAATCTCAGTCTATAATTGAGAGTTTTTATGTGTAAACATAATGTGTAATCTCACTGTTATTACGTATTTGAGTTTATTATGGTTATACTGTCTTAATTTACAGGTATATATTATATGTCATCTTTGATTCATTTAAATGTTTGTACAGTGGAAATACAAAATTTATAGAAAGGGATAATGTCGTATGGTTTAACCCGATGATTTTTAAACTTCACATCATGCCCTTAAATGCGTCCAAGTTTCTGTTACATAATATGTATGAACCTCGTTGTAATCTCCAGTATATGGCCGCCTGTGATTTGTCAGCCAATTATCTGGTATGTGTATATATATGAACAAGCGTACTCAGTGAAGCTTACTCCAAGGTTCCGAAATGAGTGGCTCGCGAGCCAATAGAAGCATTGCCCCCTGACGAATATCGTAGTCAATAAATATATCTCGTACTCAGTGAAGTCTTGATATATCTGCTCAAGCCACTAGACCTGGTGACGAAATACTCTCGTCTACCTAGTCACAGCACGTAGACCCGGTGATTAATTTGCCCTCAGTTGTTCAGTATATGTGAATTAATTTGCCCCCTTATTTTGCGGTGAGGCGCGTTGGATGACACACTGAAGACGTCTCGTTAATCTGTATACGACTGTCCTTCTCATTAAGATGACTTCGTACCGAAAGTGGTCAGTGTATCAATACCTTGCCGGGGTGTTTTAAGTGACACAGATCTGTGTTTCGATGGGATGGGATAAGAAAGTTAATTGAACTAGATATTCGATCACATCTCTTTCATATATTTGAGATATCCTTGTTATCTGCGTAGGTATGGTTGATCACGTTCCCTTGAAGCCCGTGGATCCTTGAAGCGTTTGATCCTTGAAGCTATCGTTAAGAACGACATAAGATGGAGTGAACGTTAAAGCCGCGTGATACTGAATAATAACATGTAGATCGTGGGCGTTTGACGTTTGTTGTGTTTGCTCTAGACGTTGTTGGTGTGTTGCCTGCAGATACAAAGACCACTTTCCCATTCAAATGAAGTGGTACGTCCGGACATCAACGACATCGATCCCAGCAGAGAATGAGTATTCTCAAGTCGCCAGATAGTCCACAGCATTGGAGATTCGTGATGCATTTCTGAAATACTCGCATAGCAACCAGCAACTCCCCACCTATAACTTAATCGAGCGGATTTTATACCTGATCTTAACACAGAAGGAATCAACATGGGTTGGAGTGATCTCATGATCGCTTTTACGGATCTTCCGCAGTTGGTGGCACGTAATGACGACGACGCCTACGATCGTCTCAGTCATCGTTGGACGGCAGCCAAGTTGATCGTGTTCGCCGTGATTGTGAGTACTTCCCAGTACGTAGGGGACCCCATCCATTGCTGGTGTCCCGCCCATTTCCATGAATCCTGGGAGAAATACGCAGACAGTTACTGCTGGGTGCGTAATACATACTACTTACCATTCAGTGACGACATCCCGCGCAGCCCACATGACCGCGAGAAGTGGCCTGTGATTTACTATCAGTGGGTGCCTTTGATTTTATTGGTACAAGCAATGTTCTTTTATTTGCCTATAACTTTATGGAGAAGTTTCAACTCCCGAACTGGACTCGATGTCAATGATATAGTGGAAACAAGCGAGAAACTACAAGTGGCTGATGACTTGGAAGGTCGAAGTCGCATCCTGCAGATGTTAACCAATCAAATGCATCGTTACATAAAGACAGGCAGACGACCATTACGGAATGATCAACTATATCTTGAAGGTAACAAACTCAACTTGAAATGCATATGTTCGCATATGTGTTGTTGTTGTCTGGGGAAAAGATTCGGAAACTACTTGGTTCTTCTGTACATTTGCCTGAAAATTGTTTTTCTGGGAAATATAGTGGCTCAGCTATTTTTCCTCGACAGATTCATTGGGAATAGCTATCATTCGTATGGGTATGACGTCATAATGGCAACGTTACGCGGAGAGGATTGGACTGACAGCCCACGGTTTCCCCGAATCACGCTCTGTGACATGGAAGTTCGCCGACTTGGGAATGTTCAAAGATATAGCCTTCAATGCGTCATGACTATAAATCTTTTCAACGAGAAGATCTATCTGTACCTCTGGTTTTGGCTCATCTTTGTAGGGGTTATAAGTCTGTGGGGTTTCTTCGGGTTCCTTGGTCAGGTGCTGATCCCGGGAGAGACGTACAGATATATAAGGAACATTTTGATGTCTCACGGGAGCTACAGTGACTCGGATAAATCCCGGAAACTGCTGAATATCTTCGTGAAGGAGTACCTGAAACAGGATGGTGTGTTCGTACTACGGCTTGTGGACTTAAATACCAACAAACTTACGGTGCGGGAATATACTAGTGCTTTGTGGGAGCATTTCAAAGACAACATACCGAAGAACAATGGTAAAATGATGGAGCTCAATGATGGCTTACTGGCTGAGCCGTGATAGTTACCACATTTACATATTATAGAGATTGACTGAATGTATTGGTGTCACACAGAAGAGTGTATCAATCAAGTCACAGGCACATAATCAATAGAATACTGCCAGGAGCATCTTTTTATAAGATGGTGAATCTTCTTGTATAATTTGCACGGGGACGCGAAGTTTGTCTGCCCCATATATACTCTTCTTCTGTATTCATCATATACAGCATTTAACATAGAGACAGACACAGATATAACCGATAAAAGGACCCAGGGTTATGTACTTTTTGATATTTTATCCTAGTGATGCAACATTAATTATCTATGATGCTGATGATTGATATGTTAGTGAGAGATTATTATCATTTCTAAATCAGACATTTGCATGTTTTATTATGTATTCATTCGTCATTAAATACTCATTATCGACGATTTTGTGCAACTTTCATTTTGCTTCCATTTTTGTGTAGTTTCTACAATGGCTCATATATAATCCTTACATGTAACTGGGGACACAAAATCATTGATAATTAATCGATTAAGACGCACGGAAAACAGCCTCCGAATTTTGTTTACAAAAGTATTTAAATGAATAGCGAACTAAACTGGTAACTACGCATGCGCAAAACTACCATCTTTATTGTAATATCGCCCGTTTTCAGTCTCTGATGTATTGTAGAGTCAGTCTACCGTGTGCCATATTTGGGTTAAAACTCACGTCAGAAATAAGAAATCGAACTTTACAAAGGCTATATACAGATGGGGTCATCGATTGGACTGGTTTTTTTTTTCAGAACAGAATTTCGATGATTTCTTTATGAAATGCACCTTTAATTCTCTCTAAATGATTTCCTCGTGATTTCCATTGATGCAATTGAATAAGCATTATGGGGGAGGGGGGAGGTCCATAATACACAGCATCAGAAACGGACTTTCTGTCTCAGAAGTTGTTGCTCCACGTCCCGTTCAACTACTCCACTACGATGTTAGTTGATTCAGAATATGCATCTGCAGTGTGTACATGAAATAACCAAAAAAGCAGCGATTCCGAGGCGAAGCTCCTTTGCTTACAACCAGGTCAAAAACGCATGGTAACTTATAGCTCCGGTGTAACGGTAACATGAATTTATACCGTTACGAAGAGTTCGTCAAACACAGTCGGCAAGTTCTCGTTTGGGTTGAAGGACTACTCTACGTACCTAGAAAATAACATATATCAAGAGCCTTACAAAAAATAACTTTACGCGCTAAAAAACTACCACCACTCGAGCCTATTTTCAATAAAATCGATACGTTTACAAATCGCGATACGATGTCAAAAACAATTAACGCGATTTCCCGCATTGCCTTAGCATTCCAACTTACCCTAACTCGGATATTCTTCGGGACCTCGAAAAACCCGTTGTACTCGTTGAGATCGATATACTCCATCGTACAAGGTATTATGCGAATGTCTAACCCGTCGCGTAACGTCGTAAGTCCTTCGTGCGGCACATGTGTACTATATCTTTACACTTAAGTGCCCCCCCCCCCCCCCCGCGCAATGCATGTGGTCTTGAACTTGTAAACAAACACGTTGCTGTGTTTCTGACTTTTTTCCCGCTTCCCAAGTTGATCGAACTATAAATAATTACCACGGATGAAATCACCAGCCGAAAAGGGATGAAATTGTCCGTAAAACATCATTGCATTCTATAACTCCATCACTTGTGTATGTTTGGTGTTTGGTAGTTGTCTGAATCGATCTAAAAATAATTGAGTGGCGTTGTTTCGAGAAACGGTAAGACGTCTACGCAGACGTCTTGTAGGGCTAGGTAACTTAGGGACCGCCATGCCACCGGACGTAGCGTTCATTACGCATTTTCAAATTGGTTCAATTTCATGTACAATATTGCCCTGTTGCTGAGAAAACCCATAGCGACTTTTACAGGTTAAATATTTTCAGTATCAAAACACACTTGTTAGAAAGACAAAAATTAACTTGACTCTGAGTTGATATCATTTCAAAATGAATTCAGCTGTCAAACGTTGCCATTCCGCGTCATTTCGTTATGAGCGCACTAAAAGTCGAGCTATGGATCCTGATGAGTGAGAGATCCTGGTGAGGTGAGCTATGGATCCTGTTGAGTGATGGATTCTGGTGAGTGATGGATCCTGGTGAGTGATGGATCCTGGTGAGCTACGGATCTTGGTGAGTTCATGGAGTATCCAAGTTGTTGTTGTGTCTGGTTCCGGAAGTCATCAAGTCTGAAGCGATACTGCAACCACGCGAGTGATGATGCCATGTGAATTTTTACATAAGTGGTCCGTATATAATGCAACATTACCATCTATAACAACAAAATATGATTCTAAATAGAACCTTATAAGGGTTTTGAAATCTGTCCCGCCGGTGGAACCCTTTTTTACTCATTGAACATCTGACAGTGTTCTTTCCTAAGAACCTTTGATTAAGGAACCATGTGACTATATACAACCCTAGAGATTTTTCAGCAATAGCCTTTAAAAACCCTTTGTGCTTCAAAGAATCTGTAGGTTTTTGACAATATTTGACGGTTCTTTTTGGTGCTCTTGTTGTAGCCAACGGTTCAAAACAGATTGTTTTGCCTCAGTCTTGATAACAATAAACGTTGTTGTAAATATTTATTTGTGTAGACACATAACAGCATCACATGCTGTGCATATAATACGTACCAAGCAGACAATGCTAGTGATATCAAACATGTAAAAATGAGAACAAAATGAAACTACACAGAACTGAGGGCTGTATGAAGACTCAACGCAGTCCATGGATGTAAAATAATTACAGGCAATTTAGAAATAAAATTATCAAAATACGACGTACCCCCTTTTCAATTTTGGGGGTATTTGACCCTTGTGGTTCCTGCAACATAATCAGCATCTCACAACTCCCTCTTTGCGTGATATTTTGAACCTTTCATCCCCTATCGTTGCGAGTATCTCATGTGAATGAAGGCGAATGGGCGCACGCTGGCAGGTGCGCGTCGTGACCCAAGATTTAACTCCTCTTACTATCAGAGATACCTCAGCATAGTGACAAGTAAACCGTGTTTCAGCAGTCTCAGTGTCACATGCAAAGTTTGCTTAATCAGCCGCAGCAGCGAAGTGGTCACTCCCGAGGGTTATCTCTAAGTTGTTGTTTTTCAATAAATAATCTACCTACAGTAATTCGAAAACAGTTCCATATGGAACCCTGTTGTCACCTCTGTGCCCCTCAAAACCCTAGGGGTTCGACATAGAGCCCTGCAGGTCACCGTCATTCGGTATCATGTCAATCGATGCACTGAGCAGTACACTTTGTCATTTGTTCCTATTTCACCTTCGGTTATTCAATTCATGTAATTCCTGTTTGATTGTTAAAAAAACCCAAAAAATAGTCCTTCAATCTCAATGTCGAATCCCTGACGCGATACGTGACAACCCTAACGTAGCCCCATCGTTTCCCCCGCCTTGAACCCACTTTAATCCCCACCATCATCCCACCGTTATATCTGTCGAAACCAAATTACATTTTTTATTAAACCACTGCGCTAATGCATCGCATTAAATTAAAGTTTCGACCTTTAGGGCAGTTTTTGTCTTGAAGCCGATGACCTTACAAATAATACATAGCAGCAAAAAGTTAGACACTTGGACCAATTTGCAACTGGCCAGGAGCAACCGATAGCGAGAAGAAGATGGACAAACAGACATACAGACAGACACTACTAGAACAGGGATAGGAATGAGCCTCTGTGGGGTATAAATTCCGAAGCAAACGTAACGGTATAGGTTTTCTGCTTATGGAAATGTGCATGATACTGTAACGTAGCTTACAGCCCAACATGGGGAGGACAATGCCCAGAACAATGCCAGCTGATTTCCCAGCTACGTAGTTTGTATGTAAAGGTTAGGTAATGTCTGGTAATTATGTAGTTAAAACGCTGTAGTTACGCAACTCGTGTACGTAGTGCCTCTACGAAATATATACATACCGACAATGAGTCATATATACGTATCATTCCGCTACAAGTTACTTAAGACAAGTATTGCGGACGTAATCTATACCATGTATTTAGTCATAGAGTGCGATCTAAAAAAAATTGTAGCTTTTATTTTATGGTATGTTTTTTTGGTACAGAGTGAATAGGGTTACTCCTAAAAATGAATCCTGGAGGTTTTTTCTCATTTTAAGCATTAATATGATATGAACTACAGAATCATACAGTTTTATAAATCTGTAAAATATATCCACTTATTGTTGTCGAGCTTGGTTTTGTCGACTTTGAAGACGTGATGAATTGAAGACACAAACGACGTTGTAGGGCAGAAAAGGATGAAATATCTTTTTATTCTTCCTAATACAGGATAACTTCTTTATTTAATAAACGTGGCCGAAAAGGATGATACTTAAATATGGTCGGTGATCTCTCTCTTATGAGCGTGTCCTCCCTCCCTTATATACCTGTCACCTTTCGGGCTGTCCCCAATCAGTGAGTGCTATTGGCTAAGAGGCTTGTAGCCGGATCACCAATGAGGTCGCCCCTTAATGAGGTAGTTAGATTGGGGGGAAGGAAAACTTACGGGTAACCGGCGAGCCAGGTAGAGAGGGTGAAGTTAAGTAAAACTGTTTACGACATTGTCTTCTATCCTATGTGTAGACAGGCACGAGCTTCTATATCAAAGAATAAGAAAGCACGCCCCTCTCTTCATATCATTGACACTTCTGAGGAGAGCTAGCCAAATTAACCAACCTGTTGATAACCAACTTTATACAATACCAAATATCCCAAATAGGTTGTGGAATGGTAATTTCACTTCGTATTTTAACTATGTAGATAAAACGTTTCTGGTAGTCCGCACGTAAGCCTACGTAATCACTACCAAACAACTACGTAATATCAACGTATATAATACGTAAATTGCTGGGTTGGAATCAACTGATTTGACACATTAAGTGGCGTTTGAAAGATGCCACCGACAAAATGACATTAAAAAGATTGCTTAAGTGTAATTAGATGAAGAAAAAAAATAACTAGCGCATTTTGTATGATAAGGGTCTGAAATTCAATGTTTGGGTCGAATGTAATGATATGTTGAGTAAATATTGAATCGCGAATGAATGGGAACTGCAGTTGGCAAATATTTTCTATCCTGATAATGCTAAGACTGGATGGATACTAGACCTACCAACGGCCGCTATGTCTGTAGTAGCGAAGAAACAACAGTAGTTAGGGCTGGTACCAGACAACATGGATACGAGTAGACTGTTAAACATGTCTAGTTACGTGGAGACTATTGTAATTGAACAATTTCAAGGTCAATTTTCGATGTGTCATCGGTGAACCACGGCGCAAGTAATTGGCGCATTTATTATCCTATTTGTGTATTTGTTTATGTCTATAACGAGCAATGTTTCATGTGGAGAGTTCGTCAATTAATTTTACAAATACAAAGTCGTATCATCTTATTTCTACATCTATCCTCTAACTAGCTTCATTGGGCGCACTCCAAATACATGATGCAACGAAAAAAATGTTATTCATCAAATAATAAATAGCAAAATCGACCATATATTCCTTTCAATTGGAAGTTGGTAGTGATCGCACCCCCATTGAAACCAATAAGCCTCATGAAAAAAAAATATGGATTCCATTCTCTTATGATTTTGTGGTGAATGCTCAATACAAAAAGTCCACCTTATTGTGCAGGCGTTCTGTAACACATTTCCAAGGTCTTAGATAGGTCTTAATAGTTATTAAGAAGTTAAAAACATCACATTTATAAATCACGTAAGGAAAATACGAACATGTCAAATGCAACAACAAGAATCGTTTAAAAATCATACTGCGTATATGGCGAGGGTGTATGAACTAACCACTATCTATCCTGTAAACCGTGAACATCTTATAAGTAATTTGATAAAACGCGGTTTTTAAGATAAAATAAGATAAGATAAGATAATCTATTTCGTTATGTGTGAACTACTACAAACATAAGTAGAAAGAGTCACATAACTTGACACCAAAGAGGCTTGCCCCTACCGAGCTGGTGACCTTAAATTTTGTTAATTGTTTCAGACAACGAACATTTATATTGCATTATACAGCTACACAGTGTTATGATACAATTTGACAATAGAGACTATATACATATACTACATTAAAATATCAATTTCCATGTGTTACAAAAAATGACGATAAAAAAATAATAATAACATATTTAGTTATAGTGTTCCTTATCATCAACATACGGCTTATATATACAAGAAAGTGAAATTTACAAAAAATACAAAGATTGAGGAAAAACATACTTATACATACATACTTATACATACATACATACATACATACATACATACATACATACATACATACATACATATATACAAACATACATACATACATACATACATACATACATACATACATACATACACACACACACACACACACACACACACACACACACACACACATACATACATACATACATACATACGCACGCACGCACGCACGCACGCACGCACACACACACACACACACACACACACACACACACACACACACACACACACACACACACATACATACATACATACATACATACATACATACATACATACATACATACATACATACATACATACATACATACATACATACATATACATACATACATACATACATACATACATACATACATACATACATACATACATACATACATACATACATACATACATACATACATACATACATACATACATAATATTGAAACATACATTACGCAGCTTAGACCTAAAGCAAATAGTTATTAATAGCAGAGTTTAGGAGAGGTATCAGGATTTGAGCAAGTTGCCTTGTTTTAAAATGAGCTTTAAGCTGTCTTTTGAATGCATGCAATGTTTTAGTCTGTTTTATTTTGTTTGGTATTTACAGCTATAATCATTCATTATTTATCAAATCATATCTTTTCGATTGATGCATCAAACATGCGTGTGAGCGTTCTCCGTGGCAGAGCAGTTTGACGCTACGCTAACATAATGTGTCCTAGATATTATCTCTGTATTTGTATGAATCTGAGGCTTTTTGAAAATAAAGGGTTTACCATTTGTTCAATATCAGAGTAACCCCACCGTTATTGCAGGCGCACCAGGGTTGAGTTGAAAAGGACGAAGTTTGTTTATCAGCTGGGATCAGTTTATCGTCACTACTCGAACACCTGCTGGAGCGAGAGAGGGAGAATGGATTTTGATAAAGTGATTGAACAGGTCAGCGATTATTGCATCATGATCGGTTATTTGAAGATTCATGAATGATCTTTAGTAATCAAAGATTGAGTTGAGTGTTTACATGAGCGATAAAATATATGGTTTTCTGTTGATTCACTGATGGGTAGGATGAGTGAGCTGTTTGACTAATTGAATTTTGGTACTGTGGGAATTGGAATTTGAACACGTGTGTATGTGTGAAGTTATGTATAACTTTCGACGAGGCGGGATGCTTTGTGTTAGGCAAAGAACTTCGCCTCTGACAGCCAGTGCCTTGCTAGCCCGGTTAACAGACCTAACTACTACCTGTGTAACTGGCTGTTAGACATAGATGGCTACTGTAGGTCTAGTACCTTACCTACTTCGTTGTCCACCTCATTTTTGGTGCTGTAAACTGTCGCTACTATATGACTATATGTTAGTCTATGTACATTGCCATTGCCTGATTACTTCTGCGGCCATTAATCTTATGCCTCCTTATTAGCCGTGAACGACTTCTTACTGTGACATTAAGTTAGTATTTTGCCGTCCGGCCTGGGCTAGTCTCTTTATGTGTAATTCAGATGGTATTTTACAGTTCGACGGGGCTAGCCTCCTTATGTGAAAACAGTTTGTATTTTTCAGCCTCGATCGGACGGTGATATTGTCAATATACATATATATTTAAGGATTTTAGCACTACAGGATTAGGCGTGGTTGCATGGCATCATTAATATTCCACAAGGCCCATGACCAATGTCTTGCATTCTTTCTCTTAACCACGGCTTGTTTTTATCCCTGATCATCACTGTAAATTTGGCAGCTGTTAAAAATTAATACACTGCAATAAAAGAACTTCTGTAGATGGTAACCATCTCCCAGAAGAAAATTGGTAGAGTTAGTTTTGTTGTGGTCTTCATTTACTATGTCACAGCATGCTTATTAGCATGGCCATTCTGTATATACAAGGACTTGGTCAAACTCCAATGTGTGAATGAGACTAACAATGACACATTGTTGTAATTGGAAGTCATCACTGCAAGGTTAATATATTCGTAATTCACTTGTATGAATAAGTCATACCAAATGTTAATTTATTTTTATAACTTCACTTAATAAGATACTGCAAGGTTTCTGTATTAGAGAAATACCAATTAAAGCTCTTTATAACTCTTGCCCTAAAACCAGGGTCTTAGCCAGGATTTGAAAACTGCCGTCCATCACGTTATGACCAACTGATATCATAACGTGATTTGGCTTTCGCGAACGTTTTGATGTTACTTCACGAGAACATCATGATGGCACTCTCTGAAACGGTGATTATATCATGAATATTTCAAGTTACCGTAAATGTCTCGCTATCAGACAGATTGATTCACTGATAACACGATAATTATTTGATGTCCCGTTCGAGAACTTCAGAAGGGGTTGGGGTGGGGGGGGGGGGGGGTGGGTGGGTGGGTGGTGTGTTGTGTGTGTGTGTACATGTGTTTAGGCTAAACCTCTCTATGCCAAATCCAACCTGGTGTGCTGCCATTTAATAAAAGAATCAATCTGCCTTCCTGACCGGTCAGCTTTTACAGACTACAATGAATGAGTTGTATGTTATATTGTGTGCGTGACCAGTTTGAAAGGGATGGTTATGCCGTGGTGGAGGGCTTCGTCCCAGATAACGAGGTGGAGGCCATGAAAGCTGAGTGTTCAGGGCTCATCGATGCAATGAATCCTGCTGAACATCACACAGTGTTCTCTACCACTACACAGGTAGGATGTTGTGCAATACTGCATAGAAGATGACAGAGGGAGTTAAATGTTATTTCTGAAGTAAAAGAAGGTACATGTTTACCTGTGGAAAAATTGTATTATGTGACAGTCATTCAGGGATGAGTATTTCATCAACAGTTCTGACAAGATTGGGTTCTTCTTCGAAGAAAAAGCTTTAGACAATGAAGGCAAGTTACATAAAAACCTTATGACAACAATTCAATAACATTATGATGATGACAATAGTAATCATAATGTTATACACTTTTGTCTACCATTCAGGTGGAATATTAAATCAACCACAATTATACCTATCCCCTCTGTCCCTCTAAGATATTATCTATTCGAAATTCTGGTTTGTTTGCAGGAAACCTTGTTGTTGACAAACACAAATCATTGAACAAAATTGGCCATGGTGAGGAAAAAGTGAAATGAAGACTGGATCTTGAACACAATGTTAAATTTGACATGTTGCCATTACTATATTTGATGTATCTGTTCCAGCCTTGCACGTTCTATGTCCCTCGTTTAGAAAAGTTACATTCAGCCAGAAGATAAAGGTGAGCTCAAAGGTAGATTTCACATCAGCCTGTTCAATTGATATTGTGTTTATGCCTGCTAAGTTTGTGATTGCATTGATCTCCAGGAGCTGATCAGGGCATTGCAAATGAAGGATCCAGTTGTTGTACAGAGCATGTACATATTCAAGGTGACCCATGGCAATATCTAATACCTGTGATCTGTAGACTCAAACATTCATTTTATGTGTGTGAGGGACAGGATATGCCAGCATGACTATGGTGTGATATGTGGTTTTGTTTTTGTGTCACAGCAACCAGGGATCGGTGGAGAAGGTAGGTCTTAATCCATCCAACATAAAGATGTGGCATTCATAACGCATGTTAATGCTCACAGCGTAGTGTATGTTATAACTCTTATTACTAATGGACAAGGCTCATATCTAGTAGGATGTGTTTTCTGTTCTAGTGGTGCCCCATCAAGATGCAACGTACCTCCATGCTGAACCCCTCAAAGAATGTGGTATTTGGATCGCCCTGGAGGATGCCACTCTGGATAATGGCTGTCTGTGGTTCCAACCAGGATCACAGAGAAGTATATATGACTTATTAATCTCCGGGGATTCAATGCACCTCAATTCGTCAATAATATTCCGACCTGATTTCTTATAATAAGGTGGTTATCCTGTATTTATTTTCTGCGTCAGGAGGGCTTCTGGGTAATTATCGCATGATCAGGAACCCAGAGAAAGAGGGACCCTCGTGTGTATACACTGGTGAGAAGCCTGCCTACGATGACCAAGAGTATGTGCCTGTTCCAGTGAAAAAAGGTAAGAAAAGCTGTGATTATAACCTAGAAATTTGTGATCCACAATAGCGGGTGTAATTTGGTTAATTCCTATTTTATTGTTATATAGACTTATAATAGCAGTAATATTTGCTAAAAATCTTTTGAGTTGGTGACATGGAAATCATTAATAGAAACGGGGCTAATTGGTTGCTATATTTTTTTCTGGGGATATGATTCTCCATCTGTGCTTAATTAGGTGGTGGCTTAAGTACCAATTAGTGATTGTTGTCATTGCTTGCAGGCGACATGGTTCTGATAGATGGACTTGTTGTGCATAAAAGTGAACCAAACACTTCCCAAAACTCAAGACACATCTACACATTCCATGTTTTTGACCAAGGCACTGGAGTATGGAGTGAGAAAAACTGGTAAGCCCAGATTGTGAATCATTTTGCTTGGTCTTTGTGACACAATAGTTCTTATCACTTACATGAAAATATGAAGTGCATTATTAATCTTGGTACTTTGGCTTAGCCATTTATAAGCTGACAATTATTTTGTAAATATCTACTTTTACACAATTGGTTCTGATATTAACCCAGGCATAATCTAAAAATGACTTGTTACCCCACATCTTTCAGAAATTAGTTTTATCTTTCTGTCCAAACATTTACTTTAACCATTACCATATTACATTATAGTCCAAATGCTGTGTAATCTGTTACAGGTTGCAACCTACTGCTGCTAACACATTCAGCCATATGAACGAAGTCCAGGTTTGATGTTGCAGAAAGTGAAAAAAAATTACTGTTTTATGATATGATAATGAGGAGATAAACTCAAGTGATACAACTATTTTAATGTACTTGGGATCATCTATTTTTGATCAATGACAAATCTTGTACTCTGTGCTTCTGCTGTGTCAATCTGTTGAGTAATTCCATCAAGTTTTTTTAATATAAAATGCACTTCAAGGAGATATATCAAACTTGCCACAGTAACACAATCACTGAACAATTAATCCTTTTCACCATTATGGTGCAATTCTGCATGATCAATATAGTGCTTGATTTTTATATGATAAAAGAATGTTAAGAAACAAGACTCTGTCAACTTTATTCTACAAACGTTAATTCACCCCAAACAATTAAAACAATGTGTAGGTAGTCAAATATCACTGTGCCATACAGATGGAAATGTAAGTATAATATGACACATGAATATTATATATGCAGGTGTAGGCTTGTGTAACGATGCTTACAAAACGAAAATGAATAGACTTTCAGAAAGAAAAATCAACAATCTATATCAATCTGAAATATATCCAATCGATGTTTAAAATCAGAATAATAAACTATTGACATAAATATGGTGTCATTGAAACATTATTCTTTAAAAAGTTTAACTTGAGGCAGTAGATCTCACTTTCCGCTGAACAAAATGCTTTAGAAAAATTAACCGCAGATGGTTAAAAACAAGTATGTCACAGAAACATACATTAAAGATAAAAACAGGCATAAAAGGAACAATCTTATATAATACTAGTTCCTCTAAATTTAAGAATTCATGATATATTATGCTTGCATTGTTCTTCGCAATATATTAATCACTGTTCCTACCACACCTCTCAAACTACCAAGCCACTCAGTCTATCATACCCCATTACAAAAATGATTGTCATACATCACACTTACATTTATCATAATGTAATATTAACATAGCAAAATACTTCAAGCACCTGGGTCCATATTTCCATGAATTAAACCATAACAAGGACTATGCCAATGGAGTGGTTCAAATTTGCATGCGTAGCACGTCATAAAAACTTTATGAATCAATTAAATTACATTAAAAAAAACCTCTGAGTGAAAGACAATCATTAGTCTAGTCTCTTAAAAAACATCTAGCATCACATTCTTCAAGAATTATGCAAGAACCTTCCATATCAACAACATTTTTAGTTGTTCAAATGCTGAGAAACTTGTCAAATTCTTAGCAACCTTAGGAATTAGTAAATGTAATACCTGCACAAACCTCTCCTCTGGTCAAATGAAATTAATAATTTTCTACATATATTTTAAATGTCGGGTTCAAAACCTGAATGCAGCAACAGGAATCTTGTCCTTATTTATCGCAGTTTGTCTTGGATATATGATATGACAGGGTGGGGAGCTTTTACGACTCACAGTGGAGAATATATCATGGGTTCATTGCCGCTCTATATGTATCATAGGTTGACACAAGCAACAAATACTAAACGGTGTTCAATAAACCAAGAGAATTAAGATTCATATGCGGGTAAGATGTCAGAAAAGCTGACCCTTAACCCTGAGTTTACCGTTGATTCAAGTCGCTTAACAAGACATGACCTCAACTAGAAGAGACAAAATTCATAACACATATATTCATGGTGGCTGTCATCATAAC
>CM067352.1:24822976-24981916 GCA_034190875.2 Urechis unicinctus | reverse complement strand
CATCCACAGAACACGCACAACATACACACATGGTATAAATGTGTAATGGCGAATTTCGCTGGCTACTAAAGAAAGTCCTAAACTCGTCAACAGTCCCGTTATGTGAGTAAACATGCCAACGACTGCAGAACCAAGTTCCGTACATGCTAAAATGACCATATATGTAATCGCAGAGTTGGTATTCGTGTGTGAACACAGAACAAGGAGCACTATTGTATTACCTATCAAGGCAACCAGAAATAACGTAGGGCGTGTTATACGTTCGCTGATATTCCATTGAAGTTGCCACGATTTCTTCTGTTGCTCTGTCAGTTTTGCTAATCGGTGATTGACAGGTTTTGTGTTTGATTGCGTCGTACTCTGTGGTGTTGGTCTAGTTATCATGGTGTCGGTTTGCTCTGTTGTTACTGTGTTTCCCTCTGACACATGGAGCGGTTCTTGTGAAACACTATTCGGAAGTTCGTACACTGATTTTCCCGTTCCATCACTCGTTGTACTATCGTTTTCTTCAGTGACACTTGTTGATCGGACTTCAAATTTGTTGATCGGACTTCCTGCCAATTTCATTGTGTGCGATTGTCATGGTGCGATTTTTAGGAATCTGCCAATTGTTGTCGGTGTGTGATTTTTAGGTAGAATCCTGCCAATTGTTGTCAGTTGTGATGGGGTTTGTCGTCATGGTGCGATTTTTTTTAGGTAGAATCCTGCCAATTGTTGTCAGTTGTGATGGGGTTTCAGTCGTTGGTGATAAGGTAGAATCCTGTTTCAGTTGTGATGGGGTTTCAGTCGTCATGGTGCTACTGTAAGGTAGAATCCTGCCAATTGTTGTCAGTTGTGATGGGGTTTCAGTCGTCATGGTGCTACTGTAAGGTAGAATCCTGCCAATTGTTGTCAGTTGTGATGCTGCTGAGGTCGCCTTGGCGTTACTTATCATAATTACAGTTATCCATACAAGCTCGAGCTGTTGCTGCATTGTTGGCATGGCAATGATGAGGAGTAGACAGGACAGTAGACTGTGCTGAAGGATTGAAGGAAGCTGTTCCAGGACTATTAAATAAGACTCCATCATCGATTAGCTGAACAATTCGCATGACGTGCGAGATGGCAATTACCAACTGCGGGCAGTATTTTGGAGGTAACATTCCCTTTACTCACGATAAAACTAACGATCAGCTTTGCTGTTGAATGGCCCCTACAAATCACTCATGGACGAGAAATTTAATAGCTTGCAATCCGTGAATCGTTGCGTGATGGTAGGAGCATATGCTAATTACGGGTCTCGAAATAAAAAGAACTCTCTTCACCACTTATATCAAATTAAGCAGAGATAAGTGCCTCTGTTAATAATGGGTCTGGTAAATTGATTACCAGGCAAGACATTGCCGATTTCACCGTCCGACAGGGGATTTTTAACCGAGGAAACAATTAAGGGGTGAACCACATCCCCTTATGCAATACACACGCAACTAATTTGTCGGTGAGTTATGAAAGCTACCTGCAAGTCCAGGGCGGACACGCAGCTCCCTTTAACAGTTCTACGCGGACTTGTCATTATATACACATTAACCCCTGTGATATGCAATAACTTTGGTAACCAGTGAAATTAATGATGTCGTGACAGAAGCGTTGTAATTTGTCGTGTTCTTTGTGATTATGAAAGTCCCTAAGTGTACCTGGCGACATTTCACTTATAATCCACCATACTTGGACTTCAAACCATAGCCTTGATTAAAATTGTGAGCATTATAATTAAAAATTTACAGAATGAAAACTGTAATAGGGGGAAACAAGTTAGTGAAAGGAAAATGAAGAATTTAACACATTGAACACTGGGCCAATTACCTGGCCTTATTCTGGATAGGTTACCCGAGGGACCTCGAACACCCGTACCCGTTAGTAGGTCAAAATGGCCAAAAGCATACCCCGTCGTACAAGGTATTATACGAATGTATAACCCGTCATACAGATTGAAGCTGAAAAACATACCCCGTCGTACAAGTATGAGGTCAAAAGACCCGTCGTACAAGTCGAGAGGCCGAAAAAACATACCCCGTCGCGCGGCACATATATACTACCTCTATAAACCCCCCCGGGGGCCAATTACCTAGCCTTTGATGGTTACCCTGGTTACTGACGACCACTATACAGCGCAGAATGTCACCATACAGCGCTGACTTGAGTAGCAAACAACAGGGGCACTGTGGTGTTTTGCCTTATTAAAGCCAATCAAAGTAGACTCAACGGACACAACACAAACATTACGTATACAGGAAAAGGATGGAGCATTTAGCCAACTAATTATCCTACCATCATGTGACACTATAGAGGAACATCAGTCTTCGAAGAGTTTTATACGAAAATTCTTCTTCATTTATAAATGATAGAGATCACAAAATGTTTCCTCAACAGCAGAATGGACATAACATTGTTAACAGAATGCCAAGGATCATGTCTGGTGTATCATTTAGCATCTCATGACACTCGATTGTCTGGTGTATCATTTAGCATCTCATGACACTCAGTTGTCTGGTGTATCATCTAGCATCTCATGACACTCGATTGTCTGGTGTATCATTTAGCATCTCATGACACATCTCATGACACTTGTCTGGTGTATCATTAGCATCTAGCATCTCATGACACTCATGACACTCGTTGTCTGGTGTATCATTTAGCATCTCATGACACTCAGTTGTCTGGTGTATCATCTAGCATCATGCATCTCATGACTCGATTGTCTGGTGTATCATTTAGCATCTCATGACACTCGATTGTCTGGTGTATCATTTAGCATCTCATGACACTCGATTGTCTGGTGTATCATCATCTCATCTCGACACTTGTCATCTCATCTCATGACACTCGATTGTCTGGTGTATCATTTAGCATCTCATGACACTCGGTTGTCTGGTGTATCATTTAGCATCTCATGACACTCTCATTGTCTGGTGTATCATCTAGCATCTCATGACACTCGGTTGTCTGGTGTATCATCTAGCATCTCATGACACTCGGTTGTCTGGTGTATCATCTAGCATCTCATGACACTCATTTAGCATCTCATGACACTCGATTGTCTGGTGTATCATTTAGCATCTCATGACACTCGATTGTCTGGTGTATCATTTAGCATCTCATGACACTCGATTGTCTGGTGTATCATTTAGCATCTCATGACACTCGATTGTCTGGTGTATCATCTAGCATCTCATGACACTCGATTGTCTGGAATATCATTTAGCATCTCATATCTTAGTAAAAAAATGAACCAAACATTAATGCTCAAACAAACAATTACAACAATGAATATGTCCATATGAATTAGAATAAATGCAATGGACATCTGTTTATCTTTGGTATCAGTCTTAACCGGCTTTTCATATTGACATGATATATAATAATCACATTCTATAGACAAGAATACATCTTTCTTTTTCATCAAATGCAATGGTGAACTAGTCATCAGTAATGTCTATATTGCACAGTAAGTAAATAAATATCCATCAAACATTAAAAATTAGCAGCAGTTGCAAGAGACAGAACCACATGACAACCACAAAATCTCTGTTAATCACCAACGGTGGCAGTTGGCATGGTGACACACAATGCTGTGTTAAGTAATGTGTATCAAATAACACCTACAGGGCAGACAGCATTTCCTTCAGCAAGAATAAAAAGGTCTTGATAAAACAATATTAACACACCAAATCCAATTCTTCACACAACAAAAACGTCTTGGGTATGGCACATTTTCAGCTTTGTTTCAGAGAGTAAGGGATGAAGAAGTCAAGTGTAATATTGTGTATATTTCATGACTAGCAGGACATGAGAGACTTTTCGTGGCCGAGCAGGAAGTTTAGACGTCTTTTCAGATACGCATCATTGACGCTGGTGAGGAAAGCAGAAAAGCTTGGCTCTGCATATAAAAACACAAGTAAAAATATCACAATAAATTACTTTTGCCCTTTACTGAATTCCACTGGGGGGGGGGGGATTAATGAGAGAGAGTGACTTTTCCAGAACAGGCATTAAGTTACAAAATCTCTGACGGGATAAGATGGTCATTTGCAAGTGTAATGTAATGCATGTGGCTATAATAGGGAATCTATGTGTGATAACGAACCTTTGAGTGTCTCTATGGAGACGAGGGAAAGGACTCGGTGGTTCACTGGGTGTAGTAAGATATGAACAGCCTCATCAACAATATCCCTCACTGCCCCAGGGATGCTTTGGTAAGATGCGCAAACCACGCAAAGCAGAGACTCGCTTCCCGACGGCAAGCTACATACTCCAACCTGAATCCACCGATCAGTCACACACACAAATCACTAATAGTGTCTATGAGTGTGCATATGAATGTGTGAGTAATAACTAACATAAAAACTACACGCTGTGTTATACAAGCGAGGAGTGGTGATCGACTGACCTTGGTGAACATGGTGTGGAGCAGGTAGATGAGCGAAGCAGAGAGGCGAGAAATGAGGGCACCTGTCATCAGTACCATATGGTCACCTGCCTTCAACACCTGTAATCAAACACACCTACAAAGATGCTAATTTGTCACATGATATACAAGATGATATGATGTATAGCACCTGAAAATATTGTGGTGTCTACTTTATTATAAGTTGATAATTGGACTGAAAGCAAAGTACTGGGAGGAATGTGTCTTGTTGTGGTGCTATTATATCATGTGTTATTGTGTATCTGAACACCTTAAACAAATCAATCTCGTCATGAGGCCAGATAAATGATGCGTGGGTTGATTCTTCTCTTACCTTTATCGCCTCAGGTAGTTGCGTCAAACAGGTGAAACTAAGGACATTATGGATTTCATAGTCTGCTTTGGAAAACTTTTGACCTTTGACCTCTTCACCTGGGGTTGAGAGGTCAGCAAGGCACACAATGTGACCCAGTGGTCCGTCACATTCAGCACCTCCTGTTGTAGTGCAGAAATGCAGAGCTGTCTGTGGAAACATACAATCTTATTTAACATACATGAAAACAAGGTTCAAGACAATACATTTCAAGAGACAGAAGGCCATTTGTTAACTACATGTAAATTATGCTCACTTTGAGCTTGTCAGAGTCAAGAAAATGAGAGATGGTATTTGCCAAGCCAGGAACAGGTGCAATGCAGAATTGATTGACAGGTGATCCATGCATCTGTACATGTGACAACTCTCCCAAAATAATCTCAAACATTTGTTTGAAACTTTGTTCATTTAGCAAGGACTCCACTTCAAAATTCATGAACTGCAACATAATTAAATGAATGTCCATTCAATAAATTGTCTGATGACGTCAAAAAAAATCTCATGAAAAAAATGTGGTGTTAATTGTGAAGCAGAAATAAGGATTCACATTATTTAAGTAGAACATTACCTTAGAATTTGTGAGGAAGTCATTGTATTGTTCAACTTGTGAATAGGCTGCACCCTGCTCAATGACCAGGTTCTCAGGGGTCAATGAGTGTAAATGTCTCTAATTACAGATCAACATGACCACATTTAAACCATGAAATCACAGGATTGTATTTCATAAGCATGTTGAGTATATTAATGAGGATAAGGTTTAAAGTGCATTTCATCTGTAGAAGCAGTACCAGGTGCAGTAGCTACCTCAAACCACAGAACTTGTGAGTCACTTTCTACATCATATTCCTGCTGCTGATATATGCGTTGTTTCCATGACAACTGATGCTGCTGACGTTCAGTGAATGTTCCCTTGTGTCGTTGTTTGGAGGACCACGACTTCATCTTCATGCCACACGGAGGCTTCACCTGGCATTCAGTTGAAAATCGTTACTCGTGTAAATAGAAATAATGAACGATTGTAAATGTTTCACCCCCATGGTAACATAGCGATCCGTGTAACTGGGATTACAAAGGCTCCAGGTAACACATGACAAATACCATGTATCCCCAGGACATACATCATGTTACACTGTGTATCAAAGTATTTCGCGAAATACATTTTAAATCCTGAAATTTGACTTCAGACATAGAAAAGTCAGCTGACCAACCAGGAGGGAAGGACCCACAAACCTGCCGAGGCTTGGCCACAATTCTGTCTCTGTTTCCAATAGACTCCAACTGATATTGTCGATGAAACAGGACCAAGAAGCGGCGTTTATCAGCCTCCAGTCGCTCTTGTAGATGGCAGTTCATCGTTTGATAGAGAGCGAGGTTGGAGAGAATCTGATTACGAGGTCATTACTGTTAGTTCATACAATTTAAAACACCATGTTCACAATAATTGGAATGAAAGACATATTTCAGGAGTTTTCACCAGATTGACTTGCGAGTCCCTCAATACATTCTTCAATCCCTTGAGATTCTCCTGCGACATGATATTTCCTGATTTATCCGAACCAAAGTACCACGATGGCAGCGTCTTCAGAATGAACCGATCATCGTCGATCATATATTTATGGCTGTTTCCTTCATAATAAGGATTTAATGTATTAGCGTGCCACTTCCAATTGCAATCAGGGTCTGAAAATGGGTCGCTGTAATATAATCTAGAAATTTTTTTTTAATAAAAAATTCAATCTTAAATATAATGAGCGGTTTATGAAATGAATAGAAGACTTACATAGGCATTTAATGTAGTGGTTCAAGGCAGTGACAAACGCTCCAGGTGCCTCACAAATATGTAAAGATGTAAACCGCTCCTGGTCGGCTGACACTGGTAAAACTATAGGGAACTTGTGGAGGATCTCCGTGAATTTACACCAAGCTTGGGTACACAGTTCAGGATTTAGACTCGTCTTTAAATCATTTATTACCAGGCCTGCTTTGTGAGTTGCAGATGTGTGAGCATGCCATTTGATGATGTCAATTTCACTGAGGAGATTCTTCACCGAGTTGAGATCATCGAGTAAGCGCTGGAGTTCGCTTATGCTCCAGTGGGGTGATGTGAAGAGCGAGGCGGCTTCAGGCAAGACCCATCTGTCATCCTGGGGATCAGGTGTGTGGTATGTGAAGCATTTGTGAAAAAGATTCTCCAACTGACTGTCACTAACCGTGAGGGTGCATTGCTGCTGGTGGTGGTGCACTTTGCGCTTCTTGATTCTACCCATCTGGAACTGAACACATGCAAAGAGAATAAAGGAACCGTAGACATCATCATCAGCATCAGCATGAGACACAGGGGTCTGGATGATCACAGGGATCAAGCTGTATGATCACAGGGGTCAAGCTGTATGATCACAGGGGTCAAGCTGGATGATCACAGGGGTCAAGCTGGATGATCACAGGGGTCAAGCTGGATGATCACCAAGTCAAATATCAAATATTTTTTAGGATATCAATTCACATTTTTTTCAACCACTGAAAAGTACATAATGATACCCCATAAAAAAAAGTTGGAAAACTTAATAAGGATTAATCTAATACTGAGATTGTATAATCTGGTTTCTGAGTCACACTCAAATCAAATGTTGCTATTGTTAAAAGAGTAATATCAGAGTGCATGAAGATTTAAGAAAACATTAAAATTTTGCTTCATTTTCCAAACAATCACAACAAGTTCATCACATAAATTAGAATGACAATTGTATAATTGCATATCAGATATAATATGTGATTTCACATCCTATGAAATGTGATGTACATTACTTACATTCCTGCCAGTGAATAATATGATGTTTTGACAGCATATGAATCAGAAGGCATTGTGGGTTTAGGACCAGTGGCAAGGTATGAGTCTCAGCTTTAACAATATTTACGTCTAAGGAATCTTCATAATTGTGGTGTTTAGGACCAAACTCAGTTCCTAAATATGAAGCCTCAGGATGAGGCGGACGAGTTGTCATACATTCAATCAGCCATAATTATAATGAGATGCGTACCAGTACCCTACCGTACCAGCCAATTAACGACCAGTCAGCTTAACATCCGTGGTGAGCAACACATACTCACAGAACACTTACTTAAACATAACTTATTGAATAAATCTCAGCATGGTTTTCCGTGTAAGCGGTCTTGCCCTACCAACCTTTGGGAATTTGTAGTGGGTGTTACTAAAATGGTAGACTCAGGAGACCCTGTAGATGTTATTTATTTAGACTTTCAAAAAGCGTTTGATAAAGTTCCCCACAAACGATTAGCTAACAAACTTATGGCCCACAGCCAATGCATATATTAGCTTGGATAAATTAATGGCTTTTTTTTCTTTAAAAGATAGTTTCAGCCAGTTCACTGAATTCTTTAAAAAAAACCCAAATTGATATGTATTTTAAGGACAAAGGTTTTAAGTAATGTTTTAGCTCAACCAGGGGTGGAAACTAACTTTTTCAGCTACCGGCCACCCGGGCCGGTACCTGAAAAAGTTACCGCCCGTCTATATAAACCCACCGGCATAAATGTGGAAGGATAAAAACGCATATACAAAAAAAACATATAAAAATAACTGATCTGAAACCTCAGCAAGTAGATGACAGCTGGCCACAGTATTTCAAATATGACTGCTCATACATAAACCTAAATAAACAAATCACAGATTAGAGGTCCTTAAGCTCCTCCCCGTAGGTAAGTTCTTGGAGCCTTTCAAGAGCGACACACACAGTGGAAGTCATCTTCCTCACCATCACTCTCCTCATCAGTGTCTCCTATTCCCTCCATGAACATGTCAGTAAGGGTGGTTGCATTGAGGCTGGAGCAGCAGTCACTCTTGATAAGCCCCATGCTCACATTCTGCAGTAGAGGCAGGGAGAGTTAGGAGAAGATCCACCAAAAGGAATAGGTTCACACATTCTTCACCTTACTGTCTGTTCATGTGGGGCCAGCTGTTCATGGCCCTGTGAACGTTCATGTTCTTTGATGCTTTCGAGCTTGAAATTCCCAGTGCCCTTGTAAAAAGGACTTTTTTTAAGTCGCTCTCTGGTTGCAAGTGCTCTGCATTGTTTACAATTCATTGAACTTATTGCATGGTCAAATACCAGCCACTCCCTTAACTTCCCTGAATCATCTTGCATCCACTTCTCGTTGAACTTCCTTGCCCTGCTATCTGTTTCGTAGGTTCTTGCCGTTACCTTTTGTTCCTCTCAGACAAGCGCAAGGTTGACAGTTGATGCCCCAACAAGCCATCGTCATAACTGACATGTTAAGCTGGTAGAATATGAGGTAGCCGAGAACGGACATACGCGACGCACCGTTTATCCACGTCATAAGGCTTGAATGAGGTGTTTCGCACTGCGAAAGCTGTCGGTTTTATTTGCTACGGATCAAATAACAACTCTATCTCTTACACCCAGCTTACAGTGTCGTCCTTCTGGATGTGATAAATTTGTATCACTAATGTTTAATCTTTCAGTGACGTTCACAAGTAATTGGCTGGTTGATACTAAAAGCAAACAGTGCAAACTATGCGAGATTGGCGTGATCATTCTTCCATAGTCACGCGCTGACCAGCGACTGGCTGTCTGTTACGTTTTTTATTAATTATTCATGAGGTAAGGCGCAAACGCGAGGCTGTCGCTTGCTGTGGCCAAACTCAAATGGTGGCAGCATACAAAAAATCCTGAGGCCAGGTTTTGCCATGTGAAAAATCGACTCGCCAGCCGGACGACTGAATTGGGTACCGCCACTCGCCCGAGCCTGATTTTACTCGCAATTCGCAGGCGGACGAGTGCTTATTTCCACCCCTGGCTCAACTATTAGTAATCATTAGAAGGGCCCCTATAGATCAAACAGTCATACTGCCCTTGTCACCCATCATAATTGTAAATCATATTACTTGTGGGATCAAAATCAGATTGTTCTGATTGTCTTTCAAACACCTTTGTGTAGATGTTGGATGATTTAATAAATTTGATTGCTAATAAAATCATCAATATACATGTTAAGTTCATGGAAAATTGGTGGAATTGTGGTTGACAAAAATTTAAAATCCATAATAACTTGATCAATTATGGGCTGATTCTGAAATGTTTCAAACTTCCTGATACAAGTTCCCCCATGTCCCATGTCTGGCCATGAGCCTTTTTTACTTTGTTCAAGAGGGAGTGCAGCAGCAAGTTCTTGGTTTGATAGGGCTATCTTGCCAGCCACGATCACATACTGTAAGCACAACAACGGTCAGTAAGAGTCATTGTATCGGGTAAAATCAGCCAACAATGCACATATTAGAGGTGGCCCCTCATTGAACGACGGGTGCTTCCTATTTTCATTGTAATTTATTATGATCTTCGAACTGAGATTTTCAAGGTAATTTTTATGATCAGTTGTCGAGTTGATCTGATGATGCAATTCATATTTCGACAAATTCATTTCAACGTCGAACATTACATGATTTATGGACCCGATTGAACACATAACAACTGTTTGTATGCCAGGTGTTTATCTGAGTGATAATAGATTGGTTTACCGATTATAGTTTACAGACAGTCAAACGC
Organism: Urechis unicinctus; assembly: GCA_034190875.2. NCBI lineage: Eukaryota > Metazoa > Annelida > Polychaeta > Xenopneusta > Urechidae > Urechis > Urechis unicinctus. Next base: position 24,971,517 of record CM067352.1, on the reverse strand, counting down.
AGCCTTCTTATTTTGTAACCAACATCAAGAAACAGAATCATAAACAGGGTTATATCGTCTGCGTACTAAAAAGATCAAAATGTTCAATAATCAACGAAATATAGAAGACGATATTGTTACATTATTTGAGGGCAGTTCGTAGCTTTTCCTGAGGAAAATGATAAATTAATGGTGCGCCGTTTATCTGTTATTAAACCAAGGACTTGCCAGCCCAGGCCGTTCAACGGGATGTGGGGAACAAACCTCAAGCGAAGCAAATCATGTCCAGCGAAGAATCAAAATATTGTTTTGTTAATGTACGAATTAATTTAATCATTGTTTTATGTAGTTTGGAAATATATAAGGAGGTTATGCTAACAATAGTAACATGATTTCGTCCACAGCTCTTCCTCGTCAATGAAATCAATTATTTCTCTAAAATCTAGACTCAAAATGAGTAGACGAGACACCTATGCGAATTCAACAAGAACGACGTCACGGGGGAAACAAGCATACCAATGGATACCCAATTTCACCAGAGAGGTGAATAACTATGCGTGGCATCAAACTATGCAAAACTGAATACTAAAAACATTAGCATTTAGACGAAAAAAATACCTTACCCGAAATCTGTACAGATAAACAAAAATCTGTACAGGTCAAGCAACTTCAACCATTTCAAATTTCATATTTGATCTACATATACTTTCAGAAAAAAAGTGCTTAAAAAAGCTGTTTGAAAACCCTAGAAATTCTAGGTAACTTGCTCACATCTTGATACCTACTTCTAAACTATGCTATTACTAAATATTTGTTTTAATTATGAATAAGCTGCGTTATACATGTTTCTATATTATACATGTTTTAAAAAAAGGTACTTAGGTACTAGCCCTACAAGACGTCTGAGTAGATATTTATATCACCGTTCGACCGGAGCTATTTGGTGTATGGTTATGTGTCTGTTTTCTCGTGTTTGTTCGTGTTACGTATAACGAAATAATGATATCTTATAATATCTTTTATCAGATAATCAGAAGCAACCGTATTCATGGTATTCTCATCTCTATTTGTCCGCAGATGTCGATACAGTACATAAGAATGGTAGTTGACACTAACCCAACAGACCAACATCAGGTTTTACTAATCTTTAATTGCACAACAGTGTGAGATCAGACATCGGCAAGTGACCTTTGGTTCACAATATTCACACCCCCCCTCCCCCAAAACGGCCTTTTCTTACGAACGGTTTGAATAATATGGGTGGGCGTGGGTGGGTGGGTGTGTATGAGGGAGGGATACTAGTTCTGGGTGGCAGTAAATTCAAACTGATCACTCCAAATGGCTTGTCGATCATAATGGTATCATAAGTTCATAATGTTCCGGTCTCAAGCCAAACAACGAGTTGTTGCAAATGAGCACAGCAATCATAATGACGCTTATGTGATGCAATTTTGATAAAGATGTTGTCAACTATGTGAACACTTAGAAGCAAGACGAATAGTACATTTGTAGGGTCAAAGACCACTTAAGATAGGATTCCATCAGGTGTTTTGATGAATGAACCCTATATTGAGCCCATGTTCCAATATATTTGCGCTTTTTTTTCATTCAGAGAAAAATCACAACTACTTTTTGCCGTGTTCCAAGATTTGTTTATCATTTTGGATTAATTTATCATCTTATCTACATTATCGTTTTGACTGTGTATGTCACTGCCTGGCTAGAAATTGTCACAAATATCAGAGCAAATGTCAATGAAACTCACGGAACGCCCATGCAAGCGACGCGTAATATGCTGTTTCGTTTGGTAAATACAAATAGCCTTCTCCGAGGTATGTAAATATTTGTAACTTGTATGGGTTTTTGTAATTACAAAACAAATTGATCGTATCGCCATTCACTCTTAAAAGAGCATTGATAATCATAGATAAATAATGTTTTGTAAAAGTCATTTTTTATAAAGAATTATAAAAGTGCAACAGTTTACCCAGTAAAGTTTGTGTATCTCATAGACTTCGAAATCCCCTATAATATTCACCTTTCTTTGTAAGGCCGCTTTCGGGGTCAGGGACGCGTGGTAGGTTTATCAACAGAGCGGTTGGAAAGCAACCAATTTATCAGCAATCTTCAGTTTTTGGTGAGTTGTCTTATTATTTTTGACTGAGTCATATCCGATAGTCGATCTCATCGTGAAATTATTTTGTGTTTCATTGATTGCATTCGTTAAAATCTAGTTAAATCGACGTGCCAATATTTGCCACAATTGCCCAGTCCTGTCTTAGTTCGGTACTACGCTGGCTTGCGTGCGAGAAACTGTCAATGGCGTTGCCAACATGGCTTCGACCAATGACGCACAAAATAAATTAATCGAGCATGTTCTCCCAGTGGTCATTCCTGAAGAAGCATTTCTAACTGTTCCGTCAAAGCATGGAGCATGGTGTAGTTTCAGTTTTGTGGTCCAATTTCAAATCGTCCCTGACACCTCTAGCGGCCTTGAACTTGTCTTGAAATGCTTATTGGACAGTCGGGCGATGTATTGCCTCGGGCAACATGTAGTGATCATGTACTACTTCTCAGCATAGTGTGTTCTCCCTGTTACCAAACAGATTACCAAATTATTGATTTAACGGGTAATATAGGGGTAGAGCTCTACTTCAATTTCAGTTGTGGTTGTGAAGGACCTTGAATTGAGTTGAAAAGAATGTCATGCAAGACTAACAGGACAGTTATTTGCACTGTTCAATCAGCATGTTTACACAATTTATCATTTGAGTATTTGTAAGATTGTTTTATTATTTTTCTTCATGACAATCAACACTTGTGTGGCTGTTGTGTTTGTTTCAATGACATTGATATTGTCAAAAAGTCTTGATAAGTCTATCTTTCATTCCCATCTCAGAAATGGCATGATCAACAGAGTTAAGTATATGGAGACCCTCATAGCCATGTCTGGCATCAACCACAAAAGGGATATGATTCTGGTAACCAATAGTCTCAAGACGACTTAATAAGTGGTCATTTATAATGATTAAGAACATTTTTCAGTAATCTGAATCTGTTTTATCTTCTGGAAGTCTGCATAGATATGTTTGCATTCCTTGTGGCATTGAGGGTCGGCTCGTAGGTCATGTCAGGAAGATTTTCAAGTGGCTGCTTATCATACCAAGCATAGTGTTTCAATCTTTTCTGATTCATCATTGAACAAAAAATCATTCCATTTGGGATTTCATGTGTATAAATCAGAGCTGATTTTCTAACAGATATATGGCATTTCCTCGTGGATTTCCCTTCAATTCAGCTTGCTTCAATTCTAAATGTGTTTGGTCTGGTGATGTTATAAAATCTACCCTCTCCGAACTGAATTTGAAAATGATTTGGCTGGGGTTATATAATTGCTCTGTTTGAGTGGCTAGGACTTTAGTCTTAATATATTAGGTGCCACAGGCATTCATACACAATTGTTCAAGCCTTTAATAATTCATCATTTGAACCCTGCCATGTTCAGTTATCCAGAACTGGTTGTAGAAATAACCTCTGTGTGTTTCTGACTTGTTGGAGGTTTGTTGATGATTCACTGTTGCCTAATTTACATGAATCAGCATTACTTGTAATGAGATCAGCTTGTGACTAATGTATCTTGTCAGTAATCCATGCATGACCCTGAGAAGCCCTAGTACATTTTGGAAAGTCAGTGGAATAAGGAATGGTATGTGGATTCAGGGGTCTATTTGCTTAATTGCTAATGCCTATTGATGTGGTGCTTTTTGTGGGTGCATCATCAATTAGTTGGTAATATACGGTGTTCTTAATATGCTTGGCAGGAGTCGGTTTGATCATGGTAATGGCTACAATTGCTCAGCTGGTAAGGGATGGTTAGCAGCCAGGAAATTGCTATGCAAATTTCCCAACCATGCTTATATTGTATTTGTTCTCTCCCTATATCATAAATTGGTTTAATATACAAAATTATCCAGCATTCTATGTGTTTTCAGCTGCTCTATCCATAAACCTACTCATGTAGAATGGCATGTGCTGGATTGCACTGTATCTTTACTTGATTGGATAAACCCCATATGCAGCCATATGTTGACACTGGAATCAGGGACCTTTGTTTCCTATCTCTGAGCTACTCAACTGCACTGTCCCGGTATATCTCATTACATTGATTCACCCGTATGTAAATTGCTACAGAGATCAGGAATGTCTTGCATCCGATATGAGACAATCTTCTCTGTCTTGAAGGTGGGAGACATTGAATGGGTTTAATCTAATGCATGTTTATTTCCACCATCTAGTCAGCCATTGAAGAACATGCATTTTCCCATACACATTCGACTCGCAGCACGCTCGCTGAAACGATGCTTTGATATAACTGGTTATCAAACATGGACGACCACAAATCAAATCCACATTTCATTTGAATATTCTCACTCTCATGGTGTTAACTGATAAATCAATTTATCCTAGCAGATTGCATTTAATATGCAATGTTGATATATTGCACTTATCAATGTACTTTTTGTCAAGTACGTTTGCTTGTTTACGCGGGGTATGTCTCCCCAACTCTTTCTTTATTCTTTTCTCCCCTCTTGTCATTGTGAATGCGGCCATTCATATGACACCTCTATATATTGACTCATTGATTGGTCCTTGACGACCAGTTACTTATGAAGAGCACCCCAGCTCGGCCACTTGTTTTTATTTCCATATTGATTAACATTATGCAGGACCATTCATCTAGCGTTACACTGCGGTTGTACCGTGGACACAAATGCTGACACATTTTCTTCCAAACTAGTATTAGTCTTGTGATACTATTAAGCATATAATCAACCTTAGTCTACATCAGCTTTATCGCCATCGATTATTGCCCACGTTGCAGAGCGATGAGATGGGAGGTGTCATGGGGGGCCAAGGTCGTTTTGTTTTTGCCTGGCGTGAACTTCATGATTGTGATGTGGTTTCACCTTGACCCGGAGGGCGCAGATTTCGTGTGGTTGAATGGAGAAGCATGTTTACAACGACTTGATCTATAGCTTTTACATGGAATCGCCACCGTTCGCCAGGAACTGTGGCCTTATCACTCCCTCCCTGAAATCAATTCACGTCCAGGGTAACTGAAGGAAGTTGGGGAGATATTTAAAGTTGTTTTAGCTACATGTGTCGGCTGGTGCTGCAGGGCTCTCGTTATCCAGATGCCATCGAGCCTGCGTCATAGGTCATGTCTGGTGCTAGTGGTGGTGGACTAGTGTTGTTGTGGTGTCGGCTCAGTCGGGTACTTGTCGTTGTCCTGGTCTGCTCCCGGCTCTATCCCCGCTACACCTGCTCTATCCACTCACTGTCACCATTACACTCTCACAGTGCCGCCCCTCTCAGTCCGCTAATGAAGCGTGTACAATCGGCTTTGTCATTGCAATGAATGTGTATAAAGAGGTGGTATTCACTTGAGAGCGGTGCTCAAGTGAAATCAGCGCGCGCAGCATTGTGGTTGATTCAGCTTGTGTTGTTGTTCCTATTGATGCGTTTCCTCTAATGTGAGTTTTATTACCCATCAATATTCAGCTTCTACTGGGACTAGGGTGTGGGTGGGTGACGGGTCGGTAGGTTTTGATGGGGCTGTATATATCGTCGTTGTAAAGAGCAGCACCTCAGAGAACGCGTTTAACAATGCCTACGCCTACAGCCATACTTCACCGAGTCCTGTCATCCGAGTCGATATGTTACATCACCACCACGACGATACTTCGATATCTCGTAATATGGATTCCCATCACAATGCAACGATGTTTTGGTTTTTTTAAATCGATATACTTGTTATTTAATCAAAAAAGCAATGCTTACGGAGCGACAACAAACATGATATCGTGTAGTCATGTATTCAGTCGTTGTTGAATCTGTGAGCGTGGTGTCCGCCTGCCCGTCCCTGTCTCTGGCGCTCTCTACTAAGCGGTCTTTCTCTCCAGTTCAATATTTGCCTACATTCGACACTAAACATACAGGACTAAGAGAGCGTGTGACGCCATGTGCCATGAATATCGATCTCACCAGGCAACGTGCATCTGCATAGAACTGTGAATGAAGCACATTGTAGTGTGAAATAGCTGATAATGTACTTGTGATCAAAAATACCAGACGTTACAAACTTCATATACAGTTATAAAAAAAATACTACAGCATCCGACTTGTCTGTCGATTAAGGTAATAATTAGGAAGTGAACGACTGGGTTTGGAGCTGATTCGTGTAAATATGATGCAATGCAATTGAATGCAGACGTAAGTGGGATAAAGTCGTGTGGCGGGAGTTAGTGGGAGAAATAAGCCCAGACTTATTCCCAGTGTTAGGCGAAGGAAGCTGGTCTGTTAGACCTAACAACGTTGTCAGCCAATCAGTCGATACTGAGAACGCTTAGCCATTACGTCATACGATCATTGTTGCCTTGGTTACAGGATTGTGTCAATAGTAACCAGCAAACCTATATTGCATGACGTGGTTGTATTCCGGAAGGCGATTGCGATCTCCACCCGAAGATTACCACGCGGTGGTTCTGTTCCCAACAATCTCTCCAGTACCCAGACGTGATGTACTGACGGCTGTGGAATACCGATGTGCTGAAAACATATTCATTTGTATTTTGACATAAAGCGATTATTCGAGCAAATGGCGGCGATTTATGGACGTTCTAAATGGCTTAAAGATGTGCAAAGATGTTTACGAGTCGACAGCAGCGAGTTAGCTGCGATGAATTGACCTAAGCTATTCTCAGATTGGTGTGTGGTGGTGTTTTTCATTAAGAGGCTGCTCGTGGCCGTTCTAGAAAGGAGAGCAGCATTCGTTAGTCCGAGGATGCTTTACGAGTATAAAGCGAGTCTTTCTATGTATGGAGGCGTGCTGTCGGTCAGGTGTACCGTGTAGGCATACTAGCGCTGCCAGTTGCCTTGCACCACATTCAATCAGTTACGTCGTTGATATCTCAACTACGAATGCCCTGTTGTCATTGACTCTACTCTGTTTAATATGAACTCATCCGGGCATGGAGGCAATAGCACCATAAAGTCTCGTTAAACCACCAAATGTATAGAAATCGTTTCGGGTTGTTTTGCACAGATGGAAACCGACAACGTAGTGGCTTCCTATCACGGTGTTGCATGGGAGACAGTGGCAATGCACTTGGTTATCAACTCGGTACTGATGCTTTTTACGCATGTCAGCTAGCGTGTTGTGAGCATCTTTGCATTGTATAGATTTCCCAAGGCTTACATGTACACCAGTCAACCGTCGCGTCGGCTACCCTTGCTCTTCTGCGTTTACCGAACCAACTTACCAAGCTGCTGGTATATCAGTGAGAGTGCGTTGTTGGACTCTGGATGTACCCGTTACACGCCCACTGCCCGCTGCCGTCAGTGCTAAACAATTGGTAGCTTTATTATTGATGCCCTTATAGTGTAAAAATGTGTTCACGTAATAACCGCACAGATGCTTGTGCCTGAAGATATCTAAGTTTATCGGGTTGCAAAGGGTGTATGCTCTATGCGTGGTGATTTCTCGCACGTCCACATCGATTTCGAGAAGATAAGCGGCATGACATCATCATAGGAGATAGCCGTATCCCCGCCATTGTGACGACCGTAACTTCACCTGATGTGTCAGCTGGTGAGTTCACCTGACCGAGTTCACAACATTTCTGGTCGCCTCCCTTCTTCCGGCAGCTCACTACCGACCATCGTCCGCACGCTGCCTCACGGGGTCTGGTCAATGCAGTTGTTGATGCTCTTAATCTTATCTATGTCGATTTGAGGGTCCATAGAGCTGGTGCGCGCCCCTGTGTACTGAGGCCCGCACAGAAGCCGTAGATAACTTGGCGCCGTGTATATTACTTCCTTCATTGCGGTGTGCGACGTTCAAACACCGCGATTGTCAAGACGCATCGCAGTACAATGCCCTACCAGCTGTTGTACGAGCAGCAATATATTTGAGAACATACCAATTGGATATATATTCACCTGCGGTTCTGCTGTTTTATATTTTGAAAAGGTTTCCGATGTTATTTTCAGAATGCTGTCCAGACATTTATCATTTAGCCCAAGAATAAACAACATCGATCATGTTGATGTTGAATAGTAGGTCTAGTTCACGGCCCCGTAGCCGGATATAATGATGTGCAGCTTACAAGGTCCCTCATATTGATCGAGTAGAAGTTCTTCGGGCTAGATAGAATTCGTTCACCTTCTAAAACAGCCTCATGTTTCAGTTAGGTATTGAGCGAAACGAGACTAATGTGTGGATTTGTCGAAAACCTTCATCTGTTTTGTGACGGGATCACTCAATGGTTCCGTGACAGCATCGTAGTTTTATGATACAATGTGGTTTTATGTAAGCAAAATGTGGTTTTTTACAGCAGCAAGTGTGGATTTCTGGTAAAACATTGTGGTTTCGTGACAGCTATGGCCTGGTTGGATGTCAGTATTTGGTCTGATTTTATGGTAGTTAAGAGGGGTTTCTGAAGCCAGTGTTGTTTTGTGACGGCTCATTGAGGTTCATTACAACATATTGTGTATTGTAATACTGAACCACAATGATGGCATTTCACTGGGTGTTGATATGGTACCACGCGCAATGCTGTTACCGCAACTTCTAGCAGGATAGCGCCTATGGTGTATTACCAACCGGTGCAGTAACCCCAGTGATTCGAGCTCTCTTATCAGCTGTTGTTGAACTATTTCTGCCTAATCAGTTTAGTTCTCACGTTGCATTGACAGTAGCCGTGTCGTTTCTGTGATTCTGTCGTTCGGCATGCTTAACCTGAGTTCGCATCTTTTTACCGTGTGTGCCCACAACACTCTTACGAGCTCAATAGTTAGGGTACTGTTTGTCTTCTGTGGTCGGCTTCTTCTCCTCGCTGTTCACCCCACTGTGGGTCCGGGGAAGTGGGGGAGGTGTGTGGGGGGGGGGGGGGGGTTGGAGAATAGGCCCACTGTATTCTCCTGCATGTCGTAAGAGATGAATAACAGGAGGCAACCTGTTGGCCGTGGGTTGTGACTCGTGTCGGTGGGCAATGGGATCCAGGTGGTTGAGTAAATCGGTCCTTGTGAGGGTCATGTCTGCAACACACTACTCTGGCCCGGATTTCGCCTAGACCAGTCAAACAGCTGCTGGTGACATGCCCTAGGATTATCGTTTGCATTTTTATCTTTTTCATCTTCGTCCTCTCTTTTTTCCATTTATCCTTAAGCCGGTCAATCTTATCTTATCTTTTCACCTTTGTAGGCACCATGTAGCACACTAGTGTTCGGTGTGCCGTTCCTTACTTTCCTCGCTGTCCATGTCACCACCATGCGGTTCTTACTTATCAATTATTCTATGTTCCCCGTGATGTATTGACTGAGGAAAAGCTTGTTGTGTAACTCTAGGGTATTGTGTTGACGGATCGTAAACAAGGCGTCTCTTCACACCCTTCAGGACCGATGGTCGATATCATATGGCGATTTTTACGCGTCATGCGCGTGAAGATATGGCTAATTGACTTTTTTGATCTCAGTATAGTTGGTGTAGTTTCTTGTGATGTAAATAAGTCGTAGATATAACCGCGAGAAATGTTAAAAGTCGCATGTCATCGTCAAATTGTTTGCATTCAAATTAAGTAAGTGCTGCGTGATCTTTTTCTGTGACCTTTCAACCATAACCAGTAAGATTGCGACTGAGCACGCGGATAGTGGGCGTTCGCTGTGTCCTTGAATTCTCGTGTCCGGAAACAACAGGCACGTCAAAACGACGCGTGCATGGGGCAAAGCCAGACAGAACGTGTCCAGATTAATTAAAAATACCTCACGAGGTCACAGCAATCGTCTGCAGTGCGCTGCTGTTGACCTTGAGATTTCATAGGTTCAAGGTTTCTATAATTTAATGTGCTATAGTAATGAAGCTGATTGTTGTTTGATCGCACGCTCGATTCACCTTAGGATTTTTCTGTTTGGTAAGTGTGTTTGCTCTTCACTTACGACCTGTCACCAGGGCCTTCCATCGCCAGATATACCAACATTACAACAGGACCATCGCTTACCAATTGGTTCCCTATTTTATTAGTTCCTTTGTTTCATGTTCTACTCGTTCCTTGGTTTCATGTTCTACTCGTTCCTTGGTTTCATGTTCTACTCGTTCCTTGATTTCATGTTCTACTCGTTCCTTTCATGTTCTACTTTCTTGTTCTACTCGTTCCTTGGTTGTTCTACTTTCCTTGGTTTCATGTTCTACTCGTTCCTTGGTTTCATGTTCTACTCGTTCCTTGGTTTCTTGTTCTACTCGTTCCTTGGTTTCTTGTTCTACTCGTTCCTTGGTTTCATGTTCTACTCGTTCCTTGGTTTCATGTTCTACTCGTTCCTTGGTTTCATGTTCTACTCGTTCCTTGGTTTCTTGTTCTACTCGTTCCTCGTTTCTTGGTTTCTACTCGTTCCTTGTTCTACTCGTTCCTTGGTTTCATGTTCTACGTTCCTTGGTTTCATGTTCGTTCCTTGGTTTCATGTTCTTCTACTCGTTCCTTGGTTTTTCATGTTCTACTCGTGGTTTCATGTTTACTCCTTGGTTCCTCGTTCCTCGGTTTTCCTTGGTTTCATGTTCTACTCGTTCCTTGGTTTCATGTTCTACTCGTTCCTTGGTTTCATGTTCTACTCGTTCCTTGGTTAGCTGTTTCATGTTCTACTCGTTCCTTGGTTTCATGTTCTACTCGTTCCTTGGTTTCATGTTCTACTACTGGTTCATGTTCTACTGGTTTGTTCTACTCGATCCTTGGTTTTGATGTTCTCTACTCTGGTTAGATGTTCTACTTCCATGTTCTACTGGTTTCATGTTCTATGTTCTACTCGTTCCTTGGTTTCATGTTCTACTCGTTCCTTGGTTTGATGATCTGCTGATGCACAGGTTTGATGTTCTTCACGTTCCCGTTGAAAGCAGTGAAAAATCTATTTTCCTGTGTTTATGCAATGGAGAATAACTTTTGATGGCACGTTTCCTTATATTGCTAGCTAGCTGACCGAAATTACACATGGACACGTGTGATGTTGATGGCTGCTTGCCATCCAAAAAGAAGTTCTTTATGACCTTTGACCGCTGAGTGATTTTGAACATGACTAAATTTTGTCATAAGTAGCTGAGCTTCAAGGTCTGTGGGCCTCCTGCTATATTACTGATTCCTGGTTTTATGTCCATTTGCATTTTTAGATTAAGGACTGATGGGTAGTATTTTATTATGCGTTGTAAATTGCTTAAGCTTGAGGCATGGTATTGTGACATAAACTTGAGTGAGACGCATTGTGCCTTGAGCAGTTGTCTACCAGGAGGCTGAGCCAGGTTCCCTAGGAAAAACTCGCTATCTATGGACGGCGAGACGATATTGATGTTATATGTTGGAGAGTAATAAGATGCTTGCGGGGAGCTGTTGCGAATGGCTGGCTGACTCGACCGAACGGTTACTGTGATGTAATGCGGGTGTTACACGAATAACACGGGAGTCGAGAGCTGCCACGAGACTCATGAAAGATCGACCACAGAAGACCATGATCGGTATTACACATCGAGTTCGAATGCTCGCCTGACTAATCCACCCTCGCATTGTGACAATGACCTCTTGACCAGAACAAACTGACCCACTGAGGCTTGGCCACCACCGCATGGCCTTCATACGAGACTTTCTGACATAGGGGTATTGTTCAGATTAAAGCGTAGAAATTTGATGCGATTAGTATTTTAAAAACGCGACGAATGAAGGTCTGTTGTGAGGTGTGTAACAGCTGCCTTTATAGCTAATCACGGAGACGAGTGCGTCGGTCAGATGCGGGTTGGTTCACACGCTAAGCCTGGAATAGATCGCCCGTCTGATGTTGCACGACCAGTAGACTGACGCTTTACCTGTTGACTGGCTCTTCTACGGCTCACTGAGTGACCTTTGGTGCCCCCCCCCCCCCCCCCCACACACACACACACACACACACAATAATACCGTCGAATCAGCAGATCAGGCATTCGATAAGCGTTATCCAACCGTCAGTTGGCTGTAGGTGTGGAGTTGAGTATAACACTGTGAGGTTTCGAATGACGGTGAGTTATCGGCTGAAAGCGCCCGTTTTCTGATGCGGTAGCTTAATATGAGGAAACCTACCTCGAAGCTATCTGATGTTACCGCCCACGATCTATTCCAATACTTGTATTTTAGTTGGTCTAGTTTAGCAGGAGTCCAATTGGAAGGCCCGGACAGGGTTAACCAGACAGCTATTGATATGGTTAGGCAAGTGAGTTACAAACGTCTGTCGGAAACTTGAGTGAGGTATTTTTATTAAATAAGCGTAAGATAAAAGAACCGTCAAGACTCATGTGCTCGAGTTGAAATAGACTGATGGTGAAGTCATATTTCGGCTTGTTTCTGAGATGAGAGCGAAGAAGCGGTTGAAGCACAAAGGGAAGTCAAAAACAACAGGAAGCAGGGGGTTTTTTTTCGCGGGAGAAGGCTAAATGGGACAAAAAGACCATATGGCTTCTTGTCAAGGATTGGCTTGTTATCGTTACACGAGTTACAGCTGATCGCTCACCATACTGGCTGTTTTAACTGGTTGTCATTGGTGATAACCCTGAGACTGACGACGTGAGTCCAGTATGGGGCCCTCAATACGGCTCCGATGTCTCGTTTCTGTCGAGTACGCGAGGTCGTCATCAACGACGACCCCAACCACTCGTCTTCTTATCTAGTCCCGAGCCGAGAAGACGCTTCTGTTTTGGAAAAAGGAATTAATACATGTTTGCTGAGGCCATTGTAAAAAAATTTCCTGCTCTTGGCGTTTTTATGTTGGTGAGATTGATGAAGACGAGTGGCTGCATAAGGCAACACTTGTGATGGGCGGTAAGTTCAGCTGTACTGGGGCTGTTTCGTAAGACCAGTCCAATGTTCACTTACGAAGATGTCCGAGCTCATGAGGGTGGTATGGTTAGCTGTTGGGTTTATATCGGGGTTTATATGAACCGTAAGTTATGATTACGCTGGTCATTTGGGGGCTGTTATGATGAGGGTGGCGATACGTGACAGGCCTGTTTCAGAGAGGCGGGCGACACGTATGGGTGTGTGCAAGATAGCCCAACGACCAACATAGACCGGTATTTACCGTGGTGATGTGATTGCAGCTTGGTTGGGTCGAGCCAGGAGAGTGTACGTAATGACTTATGACAAGTCAGCTGTTACACTACGGCCGTCAGCGTCTGTTTGTAGCCCGACCAACAGACGGCAGACGGTATGTATCGTGATGTGATCGGAGCTGGGTTGGCTGGAGCTATCTGTTAGTTGCTGTGTAACCCCTTGGCTCCTGATGGCACACCGACGCATTAGCATGTATGCTCGACTTCAATACACACTGATTACGCTTCTTTGTTAAGAGTATCACCCCCCCCCCCCCCACCACACACACACACACACACACACACACACACACACACACACACACACACACACACACACACGGCCCGCATATTCAAACACTCGCTTCATTTATACAAGCCAGCTACGCCTCGCTAATTAAGGGGACCACCATATCACTACCCCCCCCCCCCACACCCCTTTTCCCGGTTCGATAATGACTAATATGTCGGTCATGGCTCATGAAAACCTCACTCGTATCAGGCCGCATAGTGCGGTGCAGATGGGGGGAAAAAACAACACAACTCTATTTCTACCTCATTGTTTATTGCCCAGAAGATATGGTGAGTCAGAGTCAATGAATAATATCTTGGGATTATCAAGTCATCCGATACTAATTGAAAGGAAACCTGGTGGACATGAATCAAAGGATGATTTTCAACCGAACAATGCCTTTCTATCATTGGAATTTCAAAACTAGATGACGCCTGCTGTAACCTGTTACTCGTATATGCCGTTGTGAATGTATCAAGATAGTGATGTGGTGGAGTTCCTCCGCTCCGTGAACGGGCGAATTCCAGTCGAGTGAAGATGGAAAGGTCGAGAATACATAATAAAGAGAGGGTGTGTCTAGCAACACGATTGACCCTTGCCAATGAGAGGTAAAGGTGCGATGTATGGGGTAGGTAGGTAATGAGGTCAGCTGATGTCGCTTCTCTTCTCTTCCTGGGGTAAGTCAGTCGATGGATGTATCCAGGTAGATGATGCTCGCTACAGGTGAGCGGGGTACAGAGGCTGAGCTAGTGGTTGACGGGGTAGGTGAAGCTAGGGGAGAGGTCACTCTTAGGGCGGAGAAATCATATCCTATTAGTGATTAATTAGTCGCCCTAATTAAGAAATGGCCATGTAGGTCGGGTCTATTGATCAGTGAGTAGGGTATACTCCCCCTACGCATCGTCCTTGGCTTCAAAGTGTGACGTCACATCGTTGATAACGGTCCAAACTGGCACCATAACACCTTTTCGCCGTACTATTCCAGTCATGTCTGGGAGGAAATACTCGGTGACTACGAATGGGATGAATGTCAAACTTGCATGGTTATTTAGAGAATCACCCGGGCTTTAACAAATGGATGATTCAACAGCTTGATGATATTTTAAGGACAAATTGTAAGGCGTCAAAAGTCTTTATCTTGTATAGTCTATTGTTGGAAACCAGCCTGGCTGTTTTCGAACCCTTTTTGCTGGCGCAGCGTGAGGTCGGATAGGATTATGACATTACTGTGTCGCCCCATTAGGACTCCAAAAATGATGCTAGTCGCCTCATTGGCCCTGTGGGTCCGTGTGGTAGAACAGAGCCACTATCTCCGTGTGCATACCGCAAAAGGGGGGGGGGGGGGGGGGGAACCTGTTGGCCATTCGTTGCCACTCGTGCCGGTGGACAGTGCGGTCCTGGTGATTGAGTGGAGTGGTCCTGGCCATATCTGCAGCATATCACTGTAGCCCGGATTTCGCCCTAGACGGGAGGCTGGAATGGCCTGGCCTGGTCCAGTCATTCGGCTGGTAGTGACATACACTAGGATAATCTTTGCATTTTTATCTTTTTCTCTGTCTTGTTCATAATTTTTTTGGCCCATTTATCTGAGAAGGCGGCTGCTTACTTAGGTCCAACTCTATTCACCATATAACTCGTCAGTGTTTGTGCGCCGTTAAACCCTATACTTACCTTCCCTTACCTCCGTCGATGCGTGTCATGTTCTGAACGAGCGGGACGTTTTGGCGAGTTATGCTATTGATCTGCTCCATTCACGCCCACTACGTAGAAGAAGATCTAACAGATTGTCTCTGCTATCTGATATTGTGTTGAGGAAGTCCGTCAATTGACATTGATTCTATACCGCTCTATGAACGCTGACATCGTAGCACTACAACGGCGATACGGCGATGCCGATCCCATCGCCTGTAATGGCGACATTGATTGTCATCGTACATCGTACCCGATAACATCACATCTCATTATCGTCGTCTCTCATTGTGGACCTGGCCCCGTGATAATCGCCTCCGAGAAGCATCTAGCCTGGTACCGCGGCACGCGCGCGCCCAGAACGGCGCTCTAAACAGCCGAACTAGGCTAGATTCCTATTTGGCTGGTGGAATGCTGAAATTGCTTTCAACTTCCCCGCGGGTCCATTCTGTGTGACCAGGTGATCGTATTGATGTCAGCTTATATGTGCTGTGACATGCCACTGACCAGCGATCTTCTCATGGTTAATAACTATCTGGCCTCATGATTTACCGGCACGCTTATGGTGTCGCGTTTATGGACATGAATTATGAAGTCGATAAACAAAATGTGGAAGTCTCCATTCATTCACTGTGAGCTGTCGCTAAACACCACAATAAACGAATGCCAGTCCTTGTTTACATGTTAACAATAACAACGTATGGGGTGAACTCACATTATACAAACAATTGTCTGTAAACAGTACTAAGTCTAGGTTCTGCGCCGGGGCCAGATTGATTTCATGACCGAGCAATGTTCGTGAGTTATGACATCACTCGTGCTCAATCTCTTCTCGAGCCTCGCTCCATGCTAAGTGGCCACCAGTTATAACTAACTCACCCATTGCCTTTCTACCCCACGTGTAGGGATAGGAGCCGCCCTATATATATATAACCGCCCTGCAATTCTCTAGTCGGGCTCGCTCACTGCCAATTGTAAATCTCAGTGCATTATTCCAGCAAGCCCTGGTGACGTCATCACAAGTGCCGTTCTGGATGCTGCTTTTTCTATCTTGTTGTCATAAAACAAACCCATCCGACATCCCTATGAGAAACTATGCCCATACATCATGCAATATTATTAGCTCGAGTCGTTTAATATCAAATATATCATTCGGGTGCGGGTAGTGATGAGGTGCAGGCTGCCCCGGTGGTGCCTGCGTGTGACCTTCTCGCTGCTTAGATATGGGCTTTTTTTTATCAAGACGATGTTCAATTCCGAAAGTAATTCCCTAAAAATCCCCGAGTGACTTACGTACACCACGTTGTTATGTAAGGGAGTCGTACCTCAAAGCCACTGGATTGATTGAGAGTATCACCGAGGCCATTCATTAGAAAGTAAAGCGGCGGTTGCTGGCTTCAATATCGCTCATTTCCACGTGCTAAATGGACGAGAATTTCGGCGCATTATCGTCTCGCTTCCTCCATCGCGGGATATGCTCCTAGTGATGTTCGTCCTTGATGTTTTGTTGCGGTTGGTTGCATATCTTTTTTCGGCCTACGTGTGCCCATTCTTGTCACTTTACAGAAAACGTGGTGCGTCCGTCTCGTTTGATTCCCGGCGCTACAACTGGCGGCGCCTGGGCTGGGTAGACTACACCAGTGTCACGTACATCACAACAAACACGGGGCAGAAGTAGCAATATCATCCCAGTGAATGTGACATGGCAATGAGGTGGAGTTGGTCTCGGGCTTTATTGGATATCGGAGTAAAGAGCCGAGTTTTGCGTGCAGAACCCACCTGTTCACGTGGAGAAAGTGACTCGCGAAGGCGAGAGGAGACAGATTTTGTTCCCATGCCTTTTATATATTCATTACTAACTCCGCCGAACTAAGATGCTGTCACATCTTTTAAACCGCATTGTTGGTCGTTGAATTTTTTTCCAAGTGATAGATATGTTGACCGCATGGTGCAGATATAGTGGACTGGACTGGACTGGACTGGTTTTCCCTCCCAAATGACAGTAAGGGTAGCAGCAGATTGTGGGTTATTGCGCGGTTGTATGGATGGCGAAGATGAAGTAGCGTATCATACACAGCCCGGTGGGACTGGTTTTCTCCCAACTGACAGTAAGAGTAGCAGATGATTGGTTTATCGGACGGTTTAATGGCTGGAAAGAAAGCCGAGGATTAACTGGCTGGTTGGTTCGCTTGTTTCTCCTTGCTATCATATTATGGCTTCCTCCCATTGATCTTGATGTGTGTAGAATGCTGAGCTGCTTTTTAGCTGCTTTTTTATTATGAAATACACCTGACAACGCTAGATCGCCGTTTGTTTGCCTGGGTAGTTTTAAGATTGATAGGAGGGTAAGTAGTTCACTACATGGATTGGCGTATGACAGGAAATGGCTTCCCACTATGAAGCAATCTCCTGGTGTTAACAGAAGACGAAGCGATTGTTGCATGCGCGGTGGATAGCGTCATGGTTGATCCGGTCTTACGGGAATTCCACGTGCGTAAAAAACACCCCGTGTGAGATGGTGAACTATTTAATGCCACCAACTCAACCTCGTCTGTTAACCCAGTAGCACATGTTACGGATATGGAGCCTTTTTCCCCTATGGAAAGAAATGAGGCGCTCGGTTTTTCATCCGTTATTTAACCTCTCTGACGCATCGGGTCTGATGGGATCAGGTTAACCGCGTCAGATATACACCCCTCCATCCACTTTACATAGCCCACATATCTGGCATCACCTAGCCCATAAAAAGAAAACAACCAAAAACAACGCCCCAGATCTAAACAGTTTCACCACCAGCAGGCCTGACGCAATAAAAACAATGTAGCGCAGAACGCTAATAGCTGCCGATGTTACAGAAACAGCTATCGATTAATGACGTACATCTGCAACAAGTGGAAGGCCTGCTTCCCTAACCACCTCTGACATTGGAGCAAAACTGTTATGAATCATTTCTGCTCTGCATCCCTTTAGGCCTTGGAGGTTATAACCTCGTATATTTTACGCGTGACATGTTATATATTGCTGTTGGTGAGCTTGCTAATGACGAACAGATCAGTTATCCTGCTGGTATAGCGACATGCGGTGGAGGTCTGGCCGTTATTGACAGAAGCGTCATGGTGAGTAGGGAATCATTTCAGCGGAAGTCAGTGATTAAGTGGTGACTACAATGAAGTCTATAGCAGCTAATTGTAGAGCAATAAGGCTCCAAATAGCATGCCACTCAATACATTCATATTTGTTTGTATTATCGTGGGCTTTATGTCGTGTATGTGGTGCTTATTGGTTGTTATGTGATATTTTCATTGGACCTAACCGGAGACAGCTGTTCCTTTGATTGGGTTGTAATTGATTCTAGTTTCGGAATAGACTGGCAAGCAGTCCATCAAATTGGAGCAATAGTCCGTCTTCTGTTCAACTATCAGTATATCCTTAGATAAACCCAGGTCTCTTCAGATGATTCAATGCAGACAAATGAACTTTCACGGTGGCCAAAGATGCCCCGAGTTTGCCCCCTTTGTTGTTCGCTGGGTCATTTTACCGGGAAAAGGGGAAGATAGGCAAATCTTCTTAATAGCTATTGAAAGCGTCCCAATGCATATGACGTCACCAATAGTCCAGCCTACTGCACTGGCCATCGAACTTAATGTAGAGGTCGTGGTAGAATCGCACTTTGAGATCCATACTGTAAGAATGCAGGCATTCCCTGATACACCTGGTTGTCGTTGCATGTTTATTCTCCCTCAGAGGCACCTCAAGTGCGCGCCGTTTATATTGGTGTCCCAGATGCATTTACTTCTCATCATTTAGTTTTTAGTCTCTCCTTTGGGAATCCTTCTGGGTGGCTGCTTCACGGTGTGAGCTCTGCATGTGCGGGTGATCTGGCCTGCATCATTCCACTTGAACCGTGGGCTATCGAGCCACAGCACTACAGTGACTGCGCGTGTTATTCAGCTTTCACTTTGGCAATGGGTGCGTTTCTTATCTAGCTGCCACGCACAACCTGGAGTGCGTGAGTTATGCACACAACCATGGGTGCGGGATTTAGGGTGCGTGAGTTATGTAGCTGTCACACTAATGGGTGCGTGAGTTATGCAGCTGTCCCACCAATGGGTGCGTGAACTATGTAGCTGTCACACCAATGGGTGCGTGAACTATGTAGCTGTCACACCAATGGGTGCGTGAACTATGTAGCTGTTACGCACCAATGAGTGAATGTACCGCTCGCTATACGTCTGCTCGGACAAGCCGTTTTGTGACAGGTGTTTGTCTATTCGAGTCACGGGGAACTAGTTTCTGAGAACAATTTGAGCGAGTTTGATGTGTAATTGGTAAATGCGATTTCCATTAAATGCATGGCCGCAGACAGAGACGCATTACTTGGTTAATCGACGTGTAATGACTCCGATGGAAATGGATCCAGCCAGAAACGATGTCTTTATCGAATGTCTGCTCGTCACGCCAGCGCCACCAGGCAGTCAATGCCGCTGGTCAATTTGGCTGGGGATAGTCTGATTAATTGTATCTGTTTGTGAGATTAAGCTTAGTAGAAGTAGATTCTATACCTGCTCTCATGAAACATCAGTCTACATGCAATGCTGATTGGTTGGCAGACGTGGGTTGATTCTTTATGGACAGCTTCACACACATCCACAACTTATTGGCAGATATGCCGTACTAGTGAAGGGGGCGTTTTGCCCAGGCATGTCATACCTTCATTTGGCGACTGCTGTGAACTGTGGAAATCCTAATGAAGTGCTTGTCAGTCATGCTGACATCAGCTGAGAGCTGCCCAACATGACCCCTTCATCCCTCCTACTCTACGCTAAGTGTGGCTGTGTGTGTGTGTTACGTCGGCCCTTCTCAGCACCATATGTGGCCACCAAGCCCGTCAACCACTCACTTAATACCAACCTACGGGCCATAAATAATATATCAACTAGTCAGTTCCTTGAACAGTAATGGGCGCGTGTGTAGTGAGTGTGATAACAAATACGGTTACATCTTCGGGCCTTAGTGGGATGCTATGTAGGTGTTTTTGTCGAGTAACCACAGTGTTCAGTTCAATGTGGATATCCCGATAGAGCCGTGTGGGTTGTGAACCCTGTGGGTTATCCGTCATGTGGGTGATGAAACATAGAAGTGCTTTCTCATGGTGTTAGTGCACAAGGTCATCTCCTGGCTGATGAATTGAAGGTTCCTACTGATTATGACCCCACCCCATAGCCACACCATCACTTCTGTATTTACAGAATTTCACCCAATATTTACAATCTGCCAGAGCCTTTGATTTCTCCCGCCTATGATAACCACTGGGTTTTTGCTCGTGTGGTGTAATTAATACCATGGCACAGATATCATCCATTCCCCAACATCCTACCTGCGGGTACCATCTGAGATCAATTAGCTCGAACTCACACCAGGTGTTAGCCAGGTAAGAACCAGAACACTTTTTTCCTGCTACTTTTACACTCCTCTCCAATCTCAATGTTTATCTTCTGGCTGATGCCAAGTGTCTAAGTAGAAGGCCATAAAGCTAACATGCTCGGTCTTGAGTAGCTGTAGCCCTGTATTTGCTTAAGTTAAATATACCACGGAGAAGCTTCAATGATATGGCTATGATATATGTGCTCTTAAGAATGTGGTTGACAGCTATGTTAGGCAGGGGACTGTTTGTTCTGTTTCACCTAGCCCTACCGCCAGTTGTGATTCACAGATAGATACCTGATGATGAGGATCTGGGTGTGAGAGTATTGTGATGCAAACGAGCACCTGTCATGCAGGCTGGTAATGGGGTAAACCTGCAGCAGGGGGTAAACCTGCAGCAGCTGTTACTTACCTGGCAGATGCTTTGCTCCTATTCGAATACTTGATAGGTGCAACTACAGAGCAGGTGTGCAGAGGATGATAATTGTATATATTATGATGAGTTTTAAACCTTTCCCACTGTTTATCTTCCAGCCTAACTTGAATATATGAATATATGTTTGTGAATTCATTGGGTTGTTAACAATAACTCTCAACCATTCCACTGCTTGTGTCTCTGACCTTGACATAAAAGAGCAACAGAAGCATTTGAAATGGTTAAGCCTAACTGGTTCCTCATGATGCTTGTAATGTATATCCTTGTAAATAGTGTTATGGAAATCCACCGATTTGACTCAAAATGAGTTTGAATGTCATATTTTATGCATTAAAAACGTGATTGCCACCATAACAGTCGTTATTAAATCAGTGATTGGTGGAGACAGCATTATCAGTAGGTGTGACACAGCATGTTCCATCTGTTAAGTAAAGAGTGATGATGGCAGCTTAATTGCGAGACATGGTTGTATCGTTCTGATAACGCCAGCCGTGCCAAACAGTAACATCACAAATCAGTATTTGAAAACCTTTGCTTTAAAGCGCTATTTGTGGTTATCTGAAACGGAAATGAATCTGGATATTTGTTAATCATATCAACCTATACCAAATTTACTGAAAAAGTGAAAAAATGCATCAGTTCCACTTCCAGCCAAAGCAAATTTCTGATTTGCCAGTAGTTTTGACATTGGTATGATGAAGGTCACCCTGTATATATCTGGATATATATTCATGGTATCAAGCTGAACTGAGCTACCATAGCTACCGGATGGTTTCTATCTCTATGGTCCAATGTTTGTCTCTCCTCTGTAGGATTTGCCGGTAGAATTGAAATGTGCGTTTCAGCGTTCTCCTATATTTGACTGAGTGTTTGTCGTGTTGCAGTATGAGATGGATTGAGGATGGCTGCCACAAGTCCTGTCGGCATCTCACCTGCTCTCCTTCAGGCCATCTCTCACCTGCAAAAGGCTCGTCAGGCCGGTAGTCACGATGGGGCCAACACCACGCTGACGCTATCCTCCTCCGGCGGCATGGGCAGCGGTCACATGTATGTGACGAGGACAGGTGATGGTCGGTCGGGTGAGGAGCAGTATATCGAGGTATCTCAGGCTGCAGATCACCTCCTACAGGGTATGAACCAACCTGTGGCTAGCTTGGCTCACTACCACAACCCTTCACAGACTCTCCAGGATAAGGTGGGAGAGACCATCATCGTCATGCCAATGGATGCGGAGGCTGGCGCATCCATGGAAATCACCACCGAAAACGCGGAGGATTACTCGATGCATCAGCGTGAGGATGCTGCATTAGAAGACCCTGCTGCGGGCAACTATGTCCTCACAAATGGTAACAGTGAACAACAGATTCTCACCCAGTCTAACCTCAATGTGGGCAGTGTCTTATCTGCCATAGCCTCTCATTTGAAGTCGGCCCAAAAGCAGAAACAAGCTGAACAATATACCATGGCACACAGGGAATGTGTAATTGCTCCTAAGGAAAACCAGTCTGAACTAGCATCAATGCTTCTCACTGTGGATAGTGACATGAAATTCCAAAATCCAGATCTGTCTGAACTATCAGAGGATAGCAATGGTATGCAGAGGAACTATGTGGCTACCTCATCTCCCAGTTCCCACGACGAGAGTGGGGCTGAATCAAGGTCCACCCTAGAAGTGCCTTCGTCAGACCGGTCTATGGTGATACACAGTAGTGGGGGTACTGATGTCCCCATCACCACCATCAATATGTCAGGTATCAAGGGCGAGGCACAGCTTGTGTATCGCACGCTTAATGTCGACGACGGCGCCATGGGGATGAAGTCCCAGATTGCTGTCGATCCGCGTTACATATGTCCCATTTGTGGGGACAAAATCTCAGGTAATATTGTCTGTGGTTATTGTTTGAGAGTAAGTGATATCATTCTAGTGTTTGAATTTAATCATGATTGAAGTTGGATTGGTGTCCATAGATCGCAACTGTAAAAACTGGTTCAATTTCATTGTTTACATCAGTACATACCTGGTAGGTTATTTGACCTGTTGTTCACTGGGTGCTTTCTGTAATGCCCCTTCTTACTGGACTTCTTTCTTGTTAGGCTACCACTACGGGACATACACCTGTGAGAGCTGTAAAGGCTTCTTCAAACGCACCGTACAAAACAAGAAAACATTCATCTGTCACCGTAAGGGCGAGTGTTCCATTACAATGGCTAACCGTAAGAAGTGCCCGGCTTGTCGCTTTAGGCTCTGTCTCTCTACCGGCATGCGCATTGAAGGTAAGCCTGATACAGCAGCATTAACCATCCAATCGTGCATCATGGGTAACAGCTATGATACGTCTCTCCTGGCAGTGTCATACAGGGACCCCAAGAAGCTTTTAGTCAACCATTGGTTCTGGCCATTCAAAGCACACATTCATCACTATACTCCCCCCACCCCGCAGCAGCTGGAATTGACCTGTATTGTCATGCAGTATGTGTTGCTGTTGTGTGCTCAGCTATCCGTGAAGACCGTGCTCGCGGAGGTCGCAGCTGTTATGACGGCTGCTCCCCACATGGCCGCCCCAAAGCCTCCCCAAACGTGGCCTCCCTCCCTTCCCCCTCACCCGGTCCTCCCCCACGTAAAGTGGTTCGTCTCAGCAGCACCGACACAGCAGCATCCTCCCCAACACACCACATCATCGACACCAAAAAGACGGAGCGGCCTCTGGTCATCCAGCCGAGGACCCCGTCTCTCCTGGAGGACCTCACCGCAGTAGAGTCCCTCATGACAGAAGAGGATGAGGAGCAGGCGTGCTGTGAGGGCAGGTTGCAGCCGGATGACCCTTCTTTGTTCTCATCGCTACTCCACTTCGCTGATCATTGCCTATACCGCATCGTACGCTGGGCCAGGAACCTCCCAGATTTTGCCGGTGTATCAGTAAGTATTAAGTTATCTTGACATCAGTTGGAATGTTCCCTGGCAACCATGACATCAGTTGGAATGTTCCATGGCAACCATGACATCATTTGGAATGTTCCATGGCAACAATGCTTTTTATGTCCTGAAATACTGACAAACATGACATATAATCCTCTCTGTCCCTTATTTTCTGCGAATGCAGCCATCATTAACATTACCTACACTGTCACCCCCTGACTCTCATTGTTTGTGAATCAATTTACTGTTAATATTAGTCCTTCAACACCAACCCCTGGAAGAATGTCAATTGGTTTGCTGCATATGCTGAGAATGCACGACATATTCTGCCTCTTTTGTGGCTTGATCGCTATGGTGACACTTTTTACTATCTGGAATTTGGCTTCCTGGCTCTGTAAGGTATATGGGGATTGTAATTGATGTTTTTTCAGCAAACTATCCAGCCATGCTATGGCTCCCATTCTTAGGTTATGAAGTCATCCTTCCATACCTGTTTTTATGCTGGTTCCTAATTGCTGACTTCTCGGTCAATTACCTGTTCTGTGCCTACCTCTATTTTGTTTTGGCTGTAATTATGGCATTTTAGCTATCATTGTGTCTGTCATCCTGTTACTGGGTCTGTCATTGTGTCTGTCATCCTGTTACTGGGTCTGTCATTGTGTCTGTCATCCTGTTACTGGGTCTGTCATTGTGTCTGTCATCCTGTTACTGGGCATGTCATTGTGTCTGTCATCCTGTTACTGGGTCTGTCATTGTGTCTGTCATCCTGTTACTGGGTCTGTCATTGTGTCTGTCATCCTGTTAGTGGGTCTGTCATTGTGTCTGTCATCCTGTTACTGGGCCTGTCATTGTGTCTGTCATCCTGTTACTGGGCCTGTCATTGTGTCTGTCACCCTGATACTGGGCCTGTCATTGTGTCTGTCATCCTGTTATTGTGGCTACCATTGTGTCTATTGTCCTTTTTTTGTGGCTACCATTGTGTCAGTCGTCCTTTTGTTGTGGCTATCATTGTGTCTATTGTCCTTTTGTTGTGGCTACCATTGTGTCTATTGTCCTTTTTTGTGGCTACCATTGTCCTTTTTGTGGCTATTGTCCTTTTTTTGTGGCTGTGTCTATTGTCCTTTTTTTGTGGCTATCATTGTGTCTATTGTGTGTGGCTATCATTGTCTATTGTCCTTTTTTTGTGGCTACCATTGTGTCTATTGTCTATTGTACCATTGTGTCTTTGTCCTTTTTGTGGCTACCATTGTGTCTATTGTCCTTTTTTGTGGCTACCATTGTGTCTATTGTCCTTTTTGTGTGGCTACCATTGTGTCTATTGTCCTTTTTTTGTGGCTATCATTGTGTCTATTGTCCTTTTGTTGTGGCTACCATTGTGTCTATTGTCCTTTTGTTGTGGCTACCATTGTGTCTATTGTCCTTTTTTGTGGCTATCATTGTGTCTATTGTCCTTTTTTTGTGACTACCATTGTCTATTGTCTTTTTTTGTGGCTATCATTGTGTCTATTGTCCTTTTTTGTGGCTACCATTGTCTATTGTCCTTTTTTGTGGCTACCATTGTCTATTGTCCCTTTTTTGTGGCTACCATTGTGTCTATTGTCCTTTTTTGTGGCTACCATTGTGTGGTCATTGTGTCTTGTCCCATTGTGTCAGTTGTTTTGTTGTGGCTACATTTTTGTGTCTACCATTGTCCTTTTTTTGTGGCTACCATTGTGTCTATTGTTGTTTTTTTTGGCTACCATTGTGTCTATTGTCCTACCATTGTCTATTGTCCTTTTTTGTGGCTACCATTGTGTCAGTCGTCCTTTTTTTGTGGCTACCATTGTGTCTATTGTCCTTTTTTTGTGGCTACCATTGTGTCTATTGTCCTTTTTTTGTGGCTACCATTGTGTCTATTGTCCTTTTGTTGTGGCTATCATTGTGGCTGTCATCATATGACTGTGTTACTTGGTATCTTAATGTGTTTTCAAGACTGAATAACACATTTCAACACTGTGTTATTGTATTTGTCCAGACCGACGACCAGATCGTATTACTCCAGAACTGCTGGGCGGAGCTACTGTGTGTGTGTACCTGTTGGCACTCGCTCCACTCAGGCCAGGTGCTACGGCTCTCCTACGGTCGTACCCTCTCCCTCGAGATGGCTCAGTCCATGGGTGTGGGTGATCTTGTCTCTCGGCTGCTAGACTTCACTGCCATGATGAGGCTCTACGAGACAGACATTCATGAGTTTGTGGCTCTCAAAGCACTCCTCTTGCTTACTCCTGGTGGGTACAAAAAGTCTGTTCAAACACTGGTCGTAGTTGTTAAAGTTGGGTGAAGAGTCAATGATAATCAGTGTCAGAAAAAGCAGTACATATATACATTTAGGAATGAGTGTGCCTCTTGATAAACAATGGTTGTGGATGCCCACAGATGTGAAGAACTTGAAGAATGGTCCAACGATCCGGCAGCAACAGGAGCTCCTCCTCGAAGCTCTCACAGTCTACACCACCACACACTACCACCGACGACCTGAGAAATTCTCTCGTCTCATTGCCCTGCTCCCTCAACTCTCACGGGCCTGCGTTCTCGCTAAAGAGGTGCTTATCAAACGCCAGGAGGCCGGCGAAGTGCCGCCATATAGCCTCCTGTCTGAGCTCCTTAAAGGTGATGTCGCCGTGCAAAGTTGAAATATGACATTGGTGGAGGCCGGCAATGCACTGGGTGTTTCCACAGCTGATGTTACAAGATAGCTTGACTGATGTCCGTCAAACTTTGTGCTCGGCTGCTGGACTGAACAATGTGCTGTTTATAGACTTGTTCCTTACACTTTGATAAGGTCACATTTGAATGAAAATGGTGTTTCACTGGTCCTAATATTTCATGTCTGAGGTTTGACGGAACTGAAACTATATTTTTTTTTTGTACTCACGTATATTTTGTGGAAACCCAGCTTGGAAATGATGGTGATTTGGAATTGTGGCTGGTTATGTTGGCTATGTTGTCTCTAGATTATGACTGGTGATCTAGGATCCGGGTTATTCTGAATGGCTACTGCGATTTAATTGTTTTGTATATTGTTGTTAGTCTGGCAGTTAGACTGAATAACTGCTGGGAATTGCACTCGGCGCATATATATCAGACTCTGTTTTGCAGCTGTGTTAGAGGCAGTGGACCTGGGTCACACGAGTCACTCTCAGCTGTACAATTACATACAAGTGGATTTTTGCAAATGAAGATATTTCCCAGCTCATAGAATTGGATACTTACAGTGTTTTGTGTGTCCAGGTGTATCATAGAAGGCAAGCTTTGTTGTAATTCATTCCATATGTGTTAAAAGTGTATAGGTTTCTGAGCTGTAGCCACTGTATCTGATTCTTGTAAATACGTATGAGGTGACATGCAATATTGGCAATGGATGGGAACCACTAGTCATAGCGTTCAAATTCCAGGTAACCCTAGATGACTTCACTTTCCCATCAGCCATGTCCTTCAATGTCTAGGTAAGCTAATAAATTACTGAAGATAATTGTAATGCACAAAAATTACCAGGGTATAATAGCATAATAAATACTGAAGTAACAGCATTTTTTTCTAATTGAATATACTGTTGGGATGCAATTTTAAGACATTGTTATGGTTTTGTGCGAGTTTGTGAACTACTTATTCAGGAATTCTTTATTCAAAACTGATGATTTTAGAGGATGCTAGCACTGCAATATAATCCACCAACTCAAACCAGATATTCTGACTCACTTAGGGGAAAGAAAAGCATAATTTTGTTGAAATTTATTACAATTCTCACAGAATTAACTGTTGTGGCTTGGATATCCAGTTGGCTTGTGTCAATGTCAATGCTGAGTTCATGTGCTCATTTATAATGTGATGTAGTGATGATATTTGGGGCCTTTTTTTCATTCAGGAAGATTTAAACTGATAATCATGTTCAATCAAAATTACATTCATGATAAATTTCTGCTGAATGTGTCTTAATTATACATATCATAGTGGGTGACGACGCACTATTCAGCTCTTAAGTAAATCTAATGTGGCGATTTGATGTGGTTTTGTGGTGTGATTATTTTTCTTGCTGTTTACTTTTCATATAGTCTAGTCAAAAGAACTGCCACCTTCCTATACATAATACGGGGGGTTTTGCTAGCAATATTAGACCTATGAAATCACCAATGGGAGGAGCATCAGAGAAATTGGATTTACTCTTTCTTACAATGAAGTGACCCCACCAGTGATTTATGTTTTTTTGTAATTTACATAACTTTTTTTTTTATATTCTTGAATTTCATGTGAAGACCACTACATATGCACTTCCAATCACTTGACAAATCAACCTCGCAGGAAAACGGTATTTGTGTATCCATTATAATCAGTTGTATCCATATCATAACCAGACCTTACTAAAACTGGGAACGCACAATTTCTCTGACTAATAAAGTGTTCATGATCTGGGATGTACATTCTTAAATTGTTATTTGTAAGCTGCTTTAACAGGTTGCCTAGGATATGTGGTTTTTGACCATAAGGCATATTGTAAATAAATGTGCGCTAAAATATTGTTCATTAGAAATTTTCATTTGTTTTTGTTGGTCTCGCATTCCTAAACTGTGCAGTTGTGTTTTGAATATGAAGTTTCTTCCTGGGCCTGTTCTGATTAGTCATTGTATCTATAATTTTTATAATATGCCACAATACTACAGTTAATTGAAGTTCATATGTTCTTTTTCTGGGGATAGCTTCAATCTGAATTTCTTTGCAAGCACTGAGTAATGTTGTCATATCCTTTTGCATGTCTCATGCAGACTGACACAGCCTGGGCTTGTATAAGTCATGTTGTAGATTGTAGTGTGTCGTTGTTTGCTTGGAGTGTGTCACCGCTATGACAGTTTATCTCATGACAGTCTGTTTATAAATTGAATATGTGTGGACTTGTGTTATATGCTCAAAGTAACAATAAAAACATTCTACAATTTGAACATCAGATTTTATTTGTTTTATATTTAAGTAAAACCATCTGCAATTATTCATGCTCTAGTACGAACTATTTTCGCATTGCAGAAAGGTGGACTTTATCTGAGATCAAATAAATGCAAATACTTCACTTTAAGTCATAGGTTAATTTTGTTGAAAATAGCTTTTAAGTTGACATTGATATCTGTGAATATCTAGATAAAGACTATCTTACAAAATCACGGCAGCTTTCGCCTATAACCACATTGGCGTAGCTTAATGGGGCTGATGTAATGCAACATTATTACTGGCGTAGAATGTAACTTTGGGGCCAGTGACTGCCGCATTTCGTTTCCGAAAGGTGAATTGTCATTGTATTCAAAATGCTACCCATTTTCAATTAAAATTTGTTCTCGATTTGCTATGTAGTTCTTGCGGGTGTTACGAACATTATGGCTGGGTTAGAAAAGGTTGGCATTCCCGGACCAGTGCATCTCCGTGAAGCGCTGACCAACTGCACAGACCCACTGACTGCCATAGAGGAGTTCCAAGTAAGTTGACGTGGGCGATAACGCATTCATTTACAACGTTAACTCGTCGGTATCATCTGATCATGTCAGGCGTTAGGACTACACTGTCTACAGGACGTCTTGAGTAGTCACCAAGACGTGACGTCCAACCGGGGCTAGTCGAGCGTTAGCCCTGCAGGACGTCTTGAGTAGTCACTAAGTCCAAGACGTGACGTCTGACCGGGGCTGGTCGAGCGTTAGCCGTGCAGAACGTCTTGAGTAGTCACCAAGTAGCTCTTATGAACCAAGTGGAGTACCCGATCGACTGTTGGTCTGTTGGGCTATCACCAAGACGTGACGTCCGACCGGGACTAGTCGAGCGTTAGCCCTGCAGGACGTCTTGTTGCAATGTACCAAGTCAATCCTATGCAAAACTTGCATTTGAGGTTCCAATCGTACACGATGCACAGGTCTAGGCAAAGAAACTCCGCCTCTGTCTCTGACAGCGCCGTGCTATTTACTACTTTCGCTCTCTCACATCCACGCTCTAGAGGCGAAGAGCCGTCTGGGAAATTTCTAAGGTTCCGAAGTCAAAATGACAGATGAACTTGCTAAAAACTTACAAAAGCCCTACATGCCAAAAATTATATCACAAAATGACACGAGGAAAGTTTCTATTACTACAGTTTTGTATAATTGTTCTGTTTGAGCACTTAAATACAGCACATCAAGAAACTTTGTTCAAAAACTCAGCATGGCCGACTCCCACAATGCAACATAATTTAGTTAATTTGCTGTGATATCGCTGACGTTGTCGATTCGTGCGGTAGCCATGTTGGACAGCAATTCTTAAAATTGTGTTAACCTGAATTGATATGATATGTTGCAATCGATATGATTTGTTGCAAATTCATATACCATGATCCTAACCCCTGAGTTCTATAAAGTCATCAAAGTATGAATAATGAGCAAAAGCGATGTGGCTTCTAAATCAGCGCGTCAGATTAAATTACAGTTAGTCGAATAGTAACCATGGCAAATCTTTTATGAGTGCATGTGTTTAATGAACTGTTACAGCTGCAATTGGGAAGTCGCCAAATTCAAGAAAGTGAATAATGTTTACTTCAATTGCCATTTGGTGAATAGTCCCTATGAATAGTCCTACTTTTTGTATATGCTACTTTCTGCATACCACACCGGGTTCGGCTGTTGCCTGTCTTACACTTACAGTGTCACTCCAGTCCATGAGATGCTATGGATGCATATTTTTTATTGCTGTGTACCTAAATTATATGGAGGACTAGGCAATGTTTACCTGTTAACTGCATCTTGTTCAATGAACATCAGTGAAATTTATTCACATGAATACAATCTATTTTGACTAATTACACAAGAACAGATTAATATTTCAAACCTTGCAATGACCAGAACACCAAGTTTGTGTTTAAGAAGTGAGCCCCTGCCAGCCAGATGCTCTCACTGGCGACTTGATGGTCAGAGCACTGGACCATATCGTAGAGCACTTTTAATGTGGTTCCTATTCACTGTGTGTAGCTACAGAATGGTATTCTCCTGCCATCATTACGACCGTCGTTGCCTTTCCTCGATCTCCATGGTGTTCAGCGGTATGAATTCCATCAATCCATCATGGAAGACCTTCGCGATCGCCTCCTTGCGAGAATCGCGGAACTCGCAAGCTCGAGGGACAAAAACCGTAATAAGATTCTGCAAGATCTCTTAGCCAAGAGTTTTCCTGTGATCGAAGTGAAGGCTTTACGTCCTGTGGTTCTCTGTATCATGCAGCACTTACCGAAAATCAAACAAGAATATTTGTCTACCATCGTGGAAAACAAAGAACTCTACGCAGAGGCCTCGGTGGAAGTCAAACAACAAATCTGGCAAGACAACCAGTCGTTGTTCGGAGATGAGGTTTCCCCTCTCTTATCTAAGTATATTGATGACAGAGAAAATCTATTATTCAGCCTGGAACAACCTCAACCGTTGTTTTTCCAGTCGTCCACTAAGATGCGACGTCAAGATGATGTGGTTCAGCAGCTATCTAAGATGGTGGGCAAAAATATCAAACTCTACGACATGGTCTTACAATTCCTGCGAACCTTATTCTTGAGGACTCGTAATGTACATTATTGCACATTGAGGGCCGAATTGTTAATGGCTCTCCATGACGCGGAAGCTCATGAAATCGTGACTGTTGATCCCTGCCATAAGTTTGCATGGTGTCTTGACGCTTGCATCAGGGAGAGAATCATTGACTCCAAAAGAGCACGAGAGTTGCAAGGATTTCTTGACAGTTTAAGGCGAGGTGCTGAACAAGTCCTGGGGTAAGTGGTGTGATGTGATGATCACACAGTGAAATCTATAATGTCCTTTGTAATCTTTATCGATAAAAATTAATGATTGATTTGTTTGTAGCGATCTCTCCATGATTCTCTGTGACCCCCATGCCATCCACACACTGGCCATGTCTGCCATGAAAGCATTACAAACGGCCGCCAGCTCTGAGTCACTCCCAAGGGTAACTATTCCAGAATATTGCAAGATGAAAGCTGTTTTTAATTATCATGGTATCAAAGACTGAAATAGAAGAATTATAACTAAATACTTTCGGCCTGACTTGGGATAAACTGAATTGTTTGACTATAAATGAGCTAATGGCCAGTTGTCATGTGAATGAACTAGGATATGATATGTTGTGTGTGCAGCAATCAGATGACCTGGTGGTTGTATTGCGCATGCTCAAACTGGGCTTACAGGCATGGCAGATGATTGATAGTCAGCAGTTTAAAGAACCTAAACTGGTCAGTTTTCTCAGGCTTATGTTGTTATTTGTGTTTGGAGCATGGTTGTGTATACAAATATATATATATATATATATATATATATATATATATATATATATATATATATATATATATATATATATATATATATATATATATATATATATATATATATATTTATACATACACACATATATATATACATACATAAATTTATATATATATTTATATATATATGTATGTATATATATATATATTTGTATATATATATATATAATATGTGTGTGTATTTTCTATGTGTGTTTGATGTTAGTTCTTGTGTATGTGAGAGTGAGGAACGATGCAGTTCTAAGATTTCAAGATGTATTTCGAGTTGATTGCTTTGGTTGTGCCTTTGATTTTCTGATGTTGGTATTTTCATGTGGTTTGTAGGAAACAGGAATGGTAACGCGGTTCCTTCCAGGTGTGATCTGCCTAATGGTGGATGATCAACTGCAGGCGCTGTCAGGCAAACCTGCTGATGATATACCTGTACAGGTGAGATAGTGTCAGTCAACTATCATTATGCACATAAAGCCACTGACCTGTTGAGATTTCTCATTAATTTGTCATCACGATACCATTCTTGTAAATAACCATTTTGGTCCAGTTGTTTGAGCATCTTTGATAAGTGAGCAATGTCCATTATGACAGACTCACTTGTCCTGCTGACATCATAACGCTATTGAAGCAATTTTTGTTGTGTGAAAATTATTAAACCATTATTTTGTCCACATTGTTGACAGTTAGAACCTATACCCCCACTGGTGACTGCAGCAAGCAATGAAAACACCATGGCAACCACAATCAGTGTCTACTATGCAATATTGGTTGCTAAGCAGAAGGATGTTTCTGGTTTGATGCGCATTCTACCCATGTTGGCAGGCTGTGACAGCGACACAGTATACAGTGACACCACACTACACCTGCTGGTCTCCAGTCTCACTCAGCTCCCAGACTGCTTCAGCAACCAGGAATTCTGTCATGTCATATTCCAGCAATTCCTATTGGTCAGTCCTTAATGATTTAATACCAGTTGCGATATTGTGTATTTGAGGAGGGATCAGTTGGAGGGAGATGTGTGGGGTCAGCTAGTGCACGAATAGAATCTCTGTATAGTAACTTGAGACATCAAAACTAAATTTCTCTTTTATGTTTTAAACACAGCTGCACCAAGCTTTTTTTTTTGTGGGGCAGAATATTTTTCCATCCTCTCGGCCAGAATTTATAACATACACTTGTGTGTGTGTTTGCTTGAATGTGTATGTCAGTTTTGTGTTGTTTGGTTCCAGCCTTTGGTGTCCAGAGAGAATGTGTTGAGGCATCTGTTGCGTTTACTCTGGTGGGTTCACCCGAAAGTGCCCCCGCCAATACTCGACTCACTCATAGACGGTCTCAAACCCAATAGACAGGTAAGCCATCTAAGGTTTTCCTTTGGAGGCCCATTAAGTTATTTATTGGTAAAATTAAGTGTCAAAAATTTATGATAATTGTAATGTCAATCACAGGAGCTTTCAGAAGTTTTTTCTATGAATGGAATGGGTTTTTTTTAACAGAACAGCACAGTGGTACATGAAGTGTACAAGTCCTTGTCAGAGAAAATTACCAACTATCAACCAAGTCCTGTCGCTTCCCCCGAGAAACTCGATTCCCCTTTAATGAGCGTGCCAGCCCCCACCCCTGCCCATGCTTGAGGACAGCGTCTGCATGGAGGTTAGTTGCTGCGGCCGTTATTTAAGCTTGTCGAAATTTAGCAGAAATAACTGCAGCTGTCTCGATCCATATTACCATTCCATGATCTGTCTTCGATGTAACTCAGGAATCTAACTGATGATAAAATCCAACAGACAAATGGATGCTACAGATCTGAATACAGACATGCCATGTAAATAAAAATAGAAACAACAAACTGTGGTGATAGTTTACATTTATTTAACACAGTAATAGCAGATGTGTAAGAATGTTGGGTCAGAAAGCACAGACGTGAGAGCCATGTAGTGTCGGGTAGAGCTCGTCCAACTCGCGGAACTCCTGCGAACACTTGTTCCTCTCATCGATGTAGCCCAGCTCGTGATGCAATCGAGCCTGCGAAAACATCACTGTACATGAACAGATATATCCACGGATGGATCGAAGGTTTATCTTTCACAAATCAAGTATTCGCAAAAATGGTTGGCGTGGAGAGGACTAACCAGAAAATAAGTGGCATCCTTCACTCGGAAGAAGGCCTGAACTTTCTTGAACGATTCTACAACACCGCTGACTATCTCCACAGCTGACAAGAGAACTGTCAACAACATAACAGTCAATGCAGTCCATTTAAACATAATAATAATCAGTGTAAGTGAAAAATCGGACGTTATTTTAGTCGGGTTCATTGACAGGAAGTCATCCACAACAGAACCAATGGTTGGGAAGGTGAGAAGTATTCTAAGCACCTTGCTGTTTGTTTGTGGGTGATTTCTTGGCAGCAGCAGCCACAGTACATCGTGCGTAGAGATAATGAGCTCGAGCGCAGTCGTAGACACAGCCATGGGACAAGATGGTGACCAGACATTGCTTGATAAGTGCTAATGCCTGGTGCTGCATCCCTAAATAGAACTGACATCAACAACCAGACGTTATCATAGGATGTACTTAGGTATGACTGAAATAAGAGGTACTGACATTGAAGTGAGCGCAGCACTTGAGGTGGTCATGTGACATGAGAGGTGTCGACTGTATATAGCTACACCAGTGGTTATCAAGTAACGTTCAAGGTCATGAAATGGTGGTTTATAGCAACACTAGAGGTCATTGTGTGACATAAGAGGTTATGTCTGTTACTGTGGTTAAAACTACTGCTCCCTGAATTATAACCACCTAATTACAATTAAAGAAACTGATACCAGATTGTGGTCATAATAGCTTAATGTGGGGGAGGAAAGGTACAAGGATTTCTACCACATAGGCATGCTTGTCACCCGACAGGTGCTCCCAAGTCTCTCTTGTATACACACCTGTACATGAGCGAGATGCATGGTGGCAAGTGCAGCCATGTAGGAGAAGTGGCGCTGACCGCACAAGACGAGGCAAGCCAAGAGTGGTTTGGAGGCTTTTTCTGGGTTACGGGAGCAACAGTGAAGTTCTCCTTGCAACATGAGTAGTCTGGCACACATATGTAATCGCAGCATCTGTTGACTACGTGGGAGTTGTTCGAGAAAATACGCACGAGTATCGTAGTAATTGGATACTTGTCAATTCCCACTGGCCATAACTCTATACATGTCAGGTGTTAAGTGGTTGAGATACAAAACGAAGATATAACTCACCTGGCACAAACTTCAGGTAACTCAAGGTGAGTCTCTTGTTGACCTTGGCACATCTCCAGCAGTGATTGTGACAGTTGTAATCCGGGAAGAATCTCACCCTGTTCCTTCAGCAGCACACAACGACTGTCACACAGTCACACTGACAGGCTTCACAATGTGTCACACTGACAGGCTTCATGGTCACTGACTCGGGTTCACAAGGGGCTGTTTTTTCACTGATATGTGCAACAAGGAGATAATTAGCTGTGATTCTTTAAGCCAGGATAAATGCAGGATGGATAATCTGTGAAATATTGATGGCAATGTGGAGCTATAACCCAATAAAGTGAATATATCGACATATGATAAAATCTTTAACAAATAAGCTAGCGATTCCATACATGCATTGAACATCAATAAATATCTGAAACCACACAACAAAGAGACTGAAACATTTCTGCAGTGTTGAAGACGCACAAATGCCACCCAGTTGCCTCTCCTGTAGCTCATGATCATGTCAGTTGTGGATTCATCTCATTACTTTGGTAACAAGCATCATATGACTTACAATATTCCACGGGTGCTATCATCTTAATGTTTAGGTTATAGGTTTTGATGATTAGTAAGATTTCCTGTTGATGAGAGCAGCGTCGTTAACTCACCTGTAGGATCCCTCCAGCGTACTTACGGCAGACAAGCTAGTCACAGCTTTCTCTGCTAAGTCAAATTTACGATGCAACAACGCCTGGTGGAATACCATCTGCTGTTGGCATAGCAACCAGATGTTTGCATGGGGAGAGTTGACAGGGAAACGAGATTCAGCAGACTGGAAGATTTCAGAGGCTGTACCAAAGTCTCCCTGAAAATTCAACACAGGCAATTGCATGGTTCAATATGAAAACAAATGCTCAAGTGCAGTCACTCTTCATGGAGAAAGACTAAAAGCCTAAGACACGAGATGCAGAAATCATAAACAATCATACATGATGACAATTAGTTTTTCATTGATTAAGACTATTTGCTGACCTGTTGGGCATGTAAATTGGCAAGGTGACAGAGGGCCATGCATTCGGCCTCACCGCTGTGATGGACTCCATGCTCCACTGTACTCAGGTACAACATACACTGGGCACTCAGCGAACACATCTCCCTGTACCACACACAATGTACAACATACACTGGGCACTCAGTGAACACATCTCCCTGTACAACACACAATGTACAACATACACTGAGCACTCAGTGAACACATCTCCCTGTACAACATACACTGAGCACACAGCTCATTACGATGTACAACATCTATCAGCACAACAGTATATCATCAACTAACCTCTTGCCATAGAGTTCCCAGAGTGCGGCTTTCTGTGCAAAGCTCACACACATAAGGTCTGATTGTGCATGCTGACAATTAACAATGTCACTCTTCACCAGGAAATCAAACACACTGGAAAAAAACTAGTACTAGTTTACACGCATGAACATCTCAATCATATATCTCAAACAAACACGATTTGACATCATTAACATATAAGTCGACATGTTGATGAACATGGCATACACCATGTCTTCCACCTTGATGGTTTAGCTGCTATCAGTGCATTGTGTCTTGCAAATGCTTGTACCCCGAGTGACGTCAGATACTGAAAGATAAAAATAAGTGTAACCTCATCAAATGCTACAGTGGTTATCATTTTCTGACAATATGCTTTAAAACCATATCGGCAATGATAAACCATGAAATTTTATCCTGATCATGTCAGCTGGAGAGATGTCAGTAGAGAAATTATGATATCATCATTTGGTCACTCACAGCCAGGTTGAGTTCACCAGCTTTGTTGACAAGTCGATCAAGGAGTTTGGTAGCGTTGCCAGGGGTCTGTACACCCAGCCTCTGTAGCCACCCCTATACATATCACATCAGAGCCAATGGCCGAAGTTTAAATACACAATGCAAAAAGCTTTAACATATATCTTGACAAACAGAACTGCAGAAGTGGAGGTAATTCTCCAGTACCCAATTTGAAAAAGGAATGGAAATTATTGCTGGAACAGGAGTTTATGTGCTACTTGTCAGTGCCTTGAAGATAAATAAGTTCGATGATTATTTACGAGAGCATGCTGTAGACAGATGTGGTCGTTTGCTTCCTGGGCTAGATGTATGGCTTCCTCTACAGCCTCCAGTGCTTCGGATCTGCCACAACATACACACAAGCATTCTTAAAACATAGTATGGTCTACTAAACTGCTAAAAAATGCAGATTTTGAAGCTCAAAGTTGAATATTGGACTGACCAGCTAAGCAATTACCTGTGACCGAGACGGAACTGGAGGGCTGCCAGATTGAGGGCAGCATATCTGAAGCCACGGGGCAGGTTATCTTCCTCCTGCTTCGACTTACCCGCAGCAGGGGGACCTGTCATCTGCTGTCGGTCGAAGTAGTGATATAAGCTCTGTATTGCGCCACAGTATTCCTTGATTCGAAGGTAGTTCAGGTAGCTCAGGTAGTGCTAGAAAACAGGCTTCTTAGTAACTTGAGCAGCTCAGATCAATTACATACTCAAACAAAATGACAATAGTCAAGGATTACTTTGATACAGACAAAATCGGTAGTGTTTAAATAAATTATTTTGCCCTGCAACAAAATGATAATCTGACAGGAAAACTGTATGCCAGTCATTCAATATAATATAGGATATTTAAATCCTTTGGGGTGATGATGCAACAACAAAGCAACCATTTATTGGAAATCCAATTTATAAATGATATATAAAAGTGGTTCTATCTGAAAGGGAACTGTATGAACTCACAGCTTCAGCAAGGGCTGGGTTACTACGAAGCAATTCATTAAGCTTTCCTTGTAACCTCTGAGGGGGGAGTGCCTGATTTTCATTATACTGAAGTAATGCTGCCTGAAATATAACCACAAATAGTAAGAATAATAAGAAACACTTCCTGAAAACTAAGGAATCTCAACAAAAGGCAGAGTTTGATTTCTTCACTTTGAAACAAAAAGACATATTTATTCGTCTGCAGACACTTACTTGTTGCGCTATGAATAGCTCTGCTTGTCTTTGTGAGTACTTTCCAGTTTCCAGTATAACACCATCTTCCATCCTAATAAAGTAAATACATTGAAAATTACCCCAAAGCTATTTGCTTATCATGGCCCAGTAACAATGAATTAACATACAAAATCATCACTGAATGATTGACTAACCTGGGTAAATTGTTGGTTGCTCGTGTTGTGAGATCCTCGTCACCCATAATGTCCATCAACTCTGAGCTGTCCCCTACCATGCCCACAGCTGAGGCGTTTGGAGATGCCCCCTGATTTTCTCTGCCTTGCCACGTCTCATAGAAGTAAGTGTACTTCTTATGAAGATACGTCACTTGATCGAATGGCAGCTTGTTGAATGCAAGCACCATCCTCCTCACATACAGCCCTAAGTATAGGCCAATTACGAGCAAAAACAAAGCACTACTTGGAGTTGAATATCAAGCAAATATTTCTATATATTTGGAAAAGAGAGGCTAAGGATTAGAAAATATATGCATGGGGATAGCAATCACCTAAGACACTGGTTTTATGGAGCTTAGGCTGCTCTGAGAACAGTTCCTCGGGGAGCTGCTGAAACAGGTCCATCATCAGATGCACACCCTCCTCATACAGTGACTTTAACCTGAACATAAAGCATTAGACAGTGAATCAAAATTAGTCAAGGTCTCCTACACCCTGGCAGTATACATGTTTAGGGTATTAAATATAACATGTCAGGGCCTGGAGTCTGGGAGGCAGACAAGACTGTATTATCTGCTGAGATATTTAATACCAAAATTTACCGTTCACCTACAAAGGTTCAGTTTTAAGCTTAGATGCTCACAAGAATAGCGGCGACCAAATAATATATATGATTTACAAATACTACAACAAATGATCCATATTGAACATAGAAGTAAAATCAACAGCTGAGCACACCTAGTTAATAGTTTGTCTATGAGTGCTTGCTTCAAGGAGGATGACACTTTTGACCTGAAGTCCTCCAAGCTGTGGTCTTCACCCTGTATGCACAATGACCCATACTCCACAAAAATGTCTAACACATAACAGAGAATATATCATGATTCTATGATATTACAAAAGTGGAAGTCATCCAATGAAATATTCAACTCACTTGAACCAATGAGAGAAGAGCTATCATAAACTGACGTTCTTCACCTTCAGTCATGATTTCCTCGGGAGACAGTTCATTATTTGACTTTTGAGCGAGCATGGAACAATATTCCTCAATGAGAACTAAGAGGGCCACCTTGTAAGGCGTCACTTGGTCGCGCTGCGGCTTCTTAGTTGTCACCACACTTGGCAGCATTATGACGCAGTAGAGTGGACTACAACAAAATCAAACAGCATTAAGAGAAACATTCAGTTGATGCAACATTGACTGACTTTGTCATGGTAGGTTCTGGTGCACAGAGATAATTGGCTAGGAAAAAAGAAAACCTATGATGAATGCTTTATCTGCCCAGAGATCATATAGCTAATAACGGGGTTAGGGTTCTTGTAACAAATAAGTGGTTTAACTGCACATATTAAGTTTGCAAGAAGAAATTGTTTTCCCATATGCAACACCATTGAAACCCTATGTGTTGAGAAAGCATGTAGACTGAGCATATCTCAGATACATTGCAAAAAATAGAGCTGTTATCACCATTCAAAACATTGAGTAACAATGTGCTATTATTTTGTTATGTGTGTCTATCAATATTGTTGGTGATGAAGAGTTGGTGGTTTCCTGCACATGACCTCAGCAAATTTTGTAATCTTGGCAAAGTGTAGGCCACTACTGCAAATCCTAGCGGCCGAGCACAGCCACAGGTAAGGCAAATATACCGACCACTCAGTCAGTTTCATGATTGACACATGGATATTCGTTGGGGTGTTATACACTGGCATACATAAAAAGATGATCTTTTTGTCTGCATCAATGAAATCAAAGACAAAATTTGTCACTCAGCGAATTATGTTATGGTCATGGGAATCTATCAGTATCAAGCGAACGTGTGGTTTATTCAAGATGTCATTGCTAAAGCCAGTAAAGGGTTATATTATCGCCCCGATAAACACGACCATCAAATGATGTCTGCGAGGAGATAACCGAACTAGTAAACAGAACATAACGGTTGTCAGAATGGTAGTGAAAGTACGAATGTCATAATACAACAGTAATCACCATATAATGATTTCAAAAGGATCAAGTAACTGAATTCCCTGGTACGAATTTTCGCGGACACTCACATAATCAGGTATTCAACCTAACGTGTTGTTGTGCTAAAGTTCAGTTAAGGGGATTTCTGATGCCCAATGATGCTTAATTATAGTTTATTTTTGACGTTAGAACTGATATGAAATGCATTATACTTGCCTTTAGTGGATTATTCTGTCTAAATAAGCTTTAAATCCTATATCTGGTTGCAGCCGACCGATCATCTGATCAGTGATTACATGCTAAAGTTCGGCGTAAGCTATTAGACGCTTAGCTGTACCAGAAATATCTCGTCCCGTCGGGCGCTTAGTTGCATCGCTTCCTCGCATGTTTCCGATCTCCTGCGCATCGGCTTCTGCGCAGGCTGGGATTCGCGTGTTATGTTAGCATTGCGTCAAACATGTCTGCCATGGAGAGTGGCATGTTTCCTTACTGGAGTTTATTCGTCTGAGACTGAGTATCAAGAGAAGATGGCAGTTAACCTTGTAGAGCAGAGGAATGTGGCCATTAGAGACCTTGTTACATTAATCCGGGCGACAGGAGTATCTGACGACGATTCGGCATACCTCCTGAAGGACCTCGCGAATATCCCTGTCAAAAAGCTAAGAGTGTTATATAAGGGGTTGGTACATGCCCTCTTTTATGCAGACCATGGAGAAAGTCGCGTAATGAAAATGTGGCACAAGCCACCCCAAGGATATCCTGAACATTTACTTTTTCGTGATCCAAACAATTGTGGAAGCTATGGTAAAAAACCGTCCGGACCAGAACTCCGAATTATGTTGACCGGACTTGTTGATCATTTTGTAAACACTAGGGAGAACGGATCTTATCAACCGACCAGTGACCTCAATCAAAATCCATTAGAAACATGTGGAAATGACATAGATACACCAGACACTTGCTTAAAAAGCTGTAACTCAATCGAAGATGGACAGAATTACTTTCGCAATACCTCTCCGAAACAAGACCATCATTGGATCGAAGAAAGCAGTGCTGCACTGAACAACATGGATGAAGCCAATCCGGACAAAATGAAATTAGCATTGGACATTGCTGAAGTTTTAAGTGAGCATAGTTATTCTCTACCTCCACAGGATCCACCAGGAGATGTTGCTGATGATGCAGGCGGCCATTCTCACCAAGATCCCCCGACGGGTGAACTACAGCCACCCTTCGGCCATCTCGTCAACCTTAATGGGGAACCTCCAACTAAGCTACCTTCCCTTTTTTCACTAGATTGCTCAATGGAGGATTTGGCCAGCAA
Organism: Urechis unicinctus; assembly: GCA_034190875.2. Lineage (NCBI taxonomy): Eukaryota > Metazoa > Annelida > Polychaeta > Xenopneusta > Urechidae > Urechis > Urechis unicinctus. The sequence continues at coordinate 24,929,511 of CM067352.1, read as the reverse complement.
CACTGATGAATCAATTAACATGGAAATGATTGCCGAATTCAATGAAAATCTACCAGATGACCTGATTGATTTTAACTAGATGAAATATATGAGGGATCCTCATAAGACTTTTATTCAACATCAATTGTCGTTACCACCTTTATATGTAGACAATCTCATATAAGTTGATTGTCTGTAAATGTCTAGGCATCTCTATATTGATACAAATAGTCCACAGCACTCTGAATATATTACCGGTTTCCTACACTAGTTATCTAGATTCTGTTCTACAAAATTATATCATTGTTGTATTCATGCTTACAATGTACCATTTATTTCCACCATCACTGATCGTAATTCTGGCTCTCATAATATATTTGTTGTTCTCCTGCAATTGTACATTCTCCATTGATAATTACATAGCATATCATGACCAACAAGATATCTCATATTTTTTGTAGCTGCTACTTTTTCTGGCTCAGCAGCTTTGTTTTTTTCTGGTACTGTAAACATGTTAGAAAACATGAGTATGTAGTGATTTTAACGCTGTATATATTGTAGCAACAGTTGGATTTAGAAATTGCCCAGGACAATATTTAGATGATGAACTCTTTCATTAATCAAGAGGAGATTATATTTATTTGGTTACACTATTACATGAGCCTTGTAGTGAATTTAGCAAGTGGTTTTGTCAAGTTATATAAGTAGTTTATTCAGTTGTGTAATTAAGCTTGGTCCATTTGATTGGGATATGTTTGTTGGTTTGTATGATTTATCTGTACACACTTGTTGGTAATTAATAAATTCAGTTTTATTACTTATTATAACTGAACATCAGCTTGTAGTGATTTCATTCGATTTATGACAGGTTGGCTGCAAAACAGTTGCTAATCTAAGATTATCAGTGACAGTTGTTAGGCATCTGATAACCGTTTTCCTCCAAGATGTTTTTTTTGTAATCGTTTTGTGGCACTCAAGTGATCACAACATCAAGCTTTTTACTTGCAATTTTGACACAATGAAGGCACTGGCTATGTGCATATCTAATGATTTGGTTTGTTTACAAAGGTCAAGGTAATCGTAAAAAAACGACCTGTCTTAACTGGTCAATCTTCAAAAATCTTTCATTAAACGTCTGACCGTGTAAATAAGTTTATATAAAGTGTCTGGGATCATTCATATGACATACAGAAGTATTGCCTAAATGCGTGTTAAATCTTGGTTGTGTGTGCACAGGTGAACATCTGTAAGCGATAGAGAACACCTTTAAAGAGTGGCAATAGGAGAGAAGACATAATGGTTAAATCCTCTGTTCAGGGTGGCGTGAGAACTGAAAGTTGCTTTTCTTGCGGTAATGCATTTGGATTTATCAAAATAAATGCAAAGACAAGTTGAGGGCTATGACGAGGCCAGCGAGACCCACAGAGACCTGGGCATCATCCCCAGTTGGAGAGGGAACAGATGAGAAGATATTTCTGGTGGTAGAGAGTACTGGTGAGAAAGTGTCCCCGGTAGCAGAGCGCACAGGTGGGATGGGATCCCTGGTAGTAGAGATTACCGGAAAGATGGGATAACCGGTGGTAGAGGGTACAGGTAAGATGGGATAGAGGAGATAGGATCCCAGGTGGTAGAATGCGCAAGTGAGATGGGATCCACGGTAGTCAGTGGTGGTAGAGGGTAAAGGTGAGTTGGTAGTTATGGAAAGTACTTAAAGCGGAAAGGTTGGGTGGTTGCTTGCAACACTTCACTAGCAGTGTGCATCATGCTGGATAGGCAGAGAAACTCCGCCTCTGACAGCTCCGCGCTATTTACTGCTTTCGATCTCTCACATGCTGTGATATCGCTCATGTTTTTTGATTCGCGCGGTAGCCATGTTGGACAACAATTTTAAAATTGTGTTGGATTTCGTTGATTCTGTTGATTAAGGAGTATGACTGTTGTTGCACTGTAGGCAAGACATTTATGGATATGAAAATCTATGTTTTTTAAACTGTCCCTTGTCTGCATTGCGAGAAGGAGCAAATTTGCTTATAATCCTAAAGATTCTGCCATACGGACCCTCGCCCCTAAGGTGGCATCAGATCATAAAAACACCAGGGGCGAGTGCCTTGCCTACATGCTGGAGGAACGAAGCATTAAGAAATGTATCGCAAAGAGAAGATGTTTAATAACGAATTGTCCTTGACAATCTTGAGGGAGTGTGAGAAGAAAAGAATATTCCGATGTCACAATTAACAGAGCAGCAACACCAGGGTGCAGAACTTGTTTTTAATAGTTTATCAGGGCTAGGGGCAACAGAGTCGCTACACATCAGCGGCTTATATCCGTCTATTAGGAGGGGACGACCCTCGATTGAAGTGATGCACCCACCACTGCCCCCGGCCAGACCCCGGGGACCACTATGGCTGAGGTATTTTTTTTCTTTTGCCACATCCAGATTGATTATTTTTAACACTTTCTGATTGATTGATTATCTCTTACCAGGATAATAATACAGAAATATGTAAATATTTGGCAATGGTTATCTAATACTTGTTTTTCATGTTTCGTTTACAATAATGGCTGAATATTCAACCGCACTTGTTGCACACCCTTTGTTAGTAAAATCACTTCAATCGAAGGGAATTCACTTCGTTCGGAGTGCATCACTTCCATCGAGGGTCGTCCCCTACCTGATAATTTCATAAACAAGCCGGCAATTATTGATGCGTGGGGGCACTCTTCTATTTATCGTTCACTGTTGTTCTTTTTGGTAGATTACAGGCTTGCATTACAATATGGTGAAGATCAAAATCTTGAACATGCTGTGATTTATTGCTCCTATAGAGGGCGCTAGGTGGCCAAATAAAATTCATTGCTATGATCATTGTTATTGCAACACCCACTTGCCCATCCATACTACCATAGTGAATGCTACAAATATCTCCATGTCTATTGTATGTGTGGTTCGTGACTTGTTTATCTGTTGGTTTACAACCGCTTAGTTTTGTAATTTTTTCCCTTTTTTTTTTGTTAAATGTTCATTTAATTAGTTAATTTATATATATAAATATATATAGATACATATATATATACACACATATATATATGTGTGTATATATATATACACACACACATATATATATATATATATATATATATATATATATATATATATATATATATATATATATATATATATATATATATATATATATATATATATATATATATATGTGTGTGTGTGTGTGTGTGTGTGTGTGTGTGTGTGTATTAGTGGTGTGGTGTGTAACGTGTTCTATTCGGATCCTGATTTCAATAAGCATACTGTTATTTTCAGTATGCAATCCTAATATCAGTTATGAATATGCTGTGTAATCAACTAGTAATTAATTATTACCACGTGTATGTGATTATATTTATCATCTTCCGCTAGTGTAGCCGTGTATTTCAATGTATGATTGTGAATGTTTATTATTGTATGTGTGTGTGCGCTCGTGTGTGTGATTCTTTTTGGTATTAGGTAAGAAGGCTGTTGGGACGTTCAGTGTGATTAGTAAGCCATGTGGCGCCTACATCACACTCTTGTCCTAGCCATAAAGGCTACAGGACGCCTACGTTATAATGAAATGGTACTTCCGCACAGGTATAACTGTTGCCACAGCTTTACACCAACGCTGTGAATGTCCGCAAGCGTGACATTCTGTATTCCAATTAGTTCCTCGCTTTTAGAAGAATATATCAAAGTTATTATTAATCGATGTTCCAATGTTGATGAATACGGCAACTGCAAGTATTTACCGTGAAGTGGCTCTCTAGTGGACAGTGACCCCCATAATCTGCCCCCTTTGCGATGGGCAGGATATCGTTACGCAGCAACTGTAATATAAATATATACTTGTACTGAAAAATACAGCTTTCGTGCCTAAAAGATTACTTGCCCACGAAAAAAAACTTTGTAGCACTCAGGTATTGTTCTACCGGTGCAAATAATTTAAGTCAAAATCAAATTGTGTGCGATCCTTGGTTCATCGTGTCAATCGATGCGTGCGCAACAGTAAATATACAGCCATGGCGGACGCTGCCCGGAAGGAGAAGCTTGCTGCTGCTAAAAAGCGGGTTTGTACCATTACCGTTCATAAATATATCATGATGATTTTTCGGAAAAGGAGAAGAGATGCAATTCGAGCATCTGAAATGTTCATACGTCTGTTCATTCGGTGTAGTTTCTCTTGTACCTGATTAATCACACCCGATACACTGCTGTCTGTAAAGCCGACGGTAAAGTACGGTGACCCGTCTGTTGTCGCCGCTAATGATGTCTGCATTTGTATACATGCTTCAGGTGAAGTTTGACCCATAGACAGGTTACGAAATCGTTTATATTAGTCGCATGTTGTATTTGAATTAATATCAATGTAACTACACGATTCCATACACAATATTCCCTAACTTAGCAATAACCACAACACTTATTATGATACCCCATGTTGTCTATTGTTGATCGACTTGGTTCAGAAATGGGTGTGTCGGAAGGGGGCTGATCTAGTTAGAATCAGTGTATATGATACAAAATGATTCAAGTACTTGGCATTTTATTGCAGGTTACATACTGCATGAATGGATTACAATAAATTTATCCCCCCCCTTTCCCTTGAGCTCTCACCTCCAGTAGGTATGTGGCAATCCCCAGCGATAAGCGTGGGCCGATGTCTCCAGGCCGCAGCTTGGGTCTCTCACTTATCCCGTGCAGGGAATTCAACGATATCCTGGCCACGGATTGGCTGTTGTTGAGATTTCCCCCTCGTTTTTGATTTTTTTGATTCCGTCACACCATTGCAGAGGTAGCGAGATTTATAAATTTTCGTTAAGTTCCGACGCTCCAAAACCTACTTTCTCATGCATAGACATCATCCTATAGATAATAAATGAAACATCATTTCATCTAATAACTGGCCAAGTTTCATCAATATTGGTAACAGGAAACTTTGAGTTGAACTTCCCCATGTACATCCATCAATGCATCATTTGCGGGGATCGGGCGGTTATAAATTTTCATTAAGTTCCAAAACCTACACACGTAGACATCATCCTTAACTTATTAGATGTTTACAACAACATTTCATCTAATAACTGGCCAAGTTTCATCAATATTGGTGGCAGGAAACTTGAGTTACACTTGTAGGAATGTCCCCATGTTCATCAAGCAATGTGTCATGGTGGGGGCTGCACGTGACAAAAAGCGGCTGTGTTTGTGCTGCAATGTTAATTGTATATTTTTATAACTCAATGAAAAAGATAGTTACAGTTTACTCCCATTCTCGTATAAAAATATAAATGACCGTTGATGCGTTTGGTCAGAAGCGGATAATTCAAATCTACGGACGTAATAGTCGTCTGCCGTGACGGACAACATCAAAAGCGCAATTCGTCACGTCATGCGCAATGCGCCATGGTGACCAAGTAGCTCAGAGCTGCTGAGTCTTGATCAAAAGGATCCAGCAACTGACAAACTGTCTCTGTTCTTGACTGTATATAAGCTGACCCTCACACATCTCCATTCATATAACCTATACGGTTAAACCATTGGCTACCGAATTGCAATTATTCTCAATCTGAACATTTCCTTGAAGCGAAAAGTTCTTTTAAGAACTGAACATCACTTCCTTGAAGCGAAAAGAACTGAAAGATGCCTCCAAAGAAGAAATTCTGTAAACTGGCAGAGGCTCGGCCTGGCATAGCAAGGAAGCACACAGAGGAGAAGTTTTCCATCCTTCCTTCCAGTTAAGTCAGTCCATTAAACAATAGACAGTGCTACATTTATACCTGACATTTGGGAACAGCCGTATCAAGACTGAGCGACAGTTGATGGAGGCCCATTTTGCAACAGCTCCTGGTCATTCTTTGAACTGCGATATCAAAAGACCAGTGTCACAGACTCTAGATAAATTTAGAAAGTTGAGTGATCATAGGGAGTTTGAAAAATTCTCCTCTGTGTGTGATGAGGAGTTCTCTCATCTGGTTTATTCTACTGAACAAGATGACCCACATCCAGAGCCTGAGAAAGAGATGCCAAGGACGAGTGGTACTCCCAGCTGTATTGAAGACACCAGACAGGAGCCAGATGAAGAGAAACAAAGTCACTCTACGCCCACCACTCCCACTGCTTGTGTTCTTCAACAGTCACCAGTACCATCCTCCAGTGTGTCCACATGAAGTCGTTACACACCTCTCACTCCAAGAAAATTACGATTGAAAAAGCAACTGCTGTTTGTGGTCCCATTCAAGTGCCAAGGTAAAGCATGAACTGAAAGGAGAAATCAAAGAATTAAAGAAAAAATTGAAAACACCCAAGAGAGTCATAAATCAGGCAATCCAAAGGAAGATAGAAATCATAGCCAGAAATGATCAAACCATCCGCTTTTTAAAAAGACAATTGTCTGGAATTGCAGTATGGCAAGAACTTGAAGACACTAAGCGTAAGCTGGATAGACTAAGGAATACGCACCAGAAACTTCTGAACAGAAACAAAGTGAAGCGGAGAAATGACAGCCCTGTTTCAGTAGCAGAAGTTTTGGAGAAAATTAAAGAAAAGGATACAGTCATCAGAGAAATTGAAAATCAAAATATAGTTCTTCAGGAGTGTCTTGATGCACTTCAGATGGAAAAAGGACACTGTGCATACAGGTGGTGCCAAAGTGGACAGGAATGTATTGTGGGGAATGTTATTGTGAGAGTGAATCGTATCATTACATGGATGGGTGACCCCAGTGGGTTAAAGGCATTCCTAGATAAAAAAAAGTCTCCCCAATAACCAATTGCATGTAATTTTTCACATCAGTGGAATTTTCATTGAACACTTTGATACATTTGTGAATACTTTAAATTTGCTGGTCGTACATCTCTTGGAGGGCTTCGCAGTGCTATTCTATAGGATTTCTGCAATGAGACAGCCAAAACAGAATTTGTTGTGTTGGGCCTCCTGGGTAAACACTTGACAGGCCTCTGGATGAAAAAAATTCTATACTCCAGTCAGTGATGAATTGAGCCATGTTAAGGATATTGAGGTTGTGAGAAGCGTGATTGCTAAACTTAAAGAACAAGTTGAAAGCCTTGCAGACTTGCTTTCATCTCCAGTTGACTTTTTTGGACAAGAGCTGTCTGTTGATGATTCCACATTACTGAAGCTTAAATCCTTCCCTGTTGTCTTGGAACAGTTTGAATCAATGATGGGGGCCTGCCTTTATTCTGTAGTTATTGTGCTGGAATGCCAGTACAAGAAGTACTTTTCAATGGACCTGACAGAGGAAGGATGGTGAACTTCAGAATGTAAACTAAACAAAATGATACACTGTATAATTGTATTCATATTAATGCTGCAATGTTTTGTTGATTTTTCAGTTAAAGCAATTTCAAAAGACGACCAAGCCATCTTCCAACTCACCAACTCCATCAGAGAAAAAGGAAGACAATGCATCCCACAGACCTAAAGTATGTCACCGGGAGATGTGATGAGTTATATTTCCTTCTGATAACATATGATATATTCACATCGTTATGAAATATTCTGACATGTTGGTGTTTTACTTTCTATATAAATAGGAAAAACAGGTGAAGAAAAATGCCCCACCAGGTGTCATCATTCCAAACAAAGATGTCAGCTATGTGGATCATAACACTACTGCTGGGTGAGTAATTGAGTTATGTCAAGTTAATTTTGGTTACATAGAAATTTTTTGTCTGTCATGTAATGTGTTTTGTGGAAGTGTCAGTGTTTTAGAATCTACGTAAAATGCAGTTTTAATTCCACCTGTAAGAAAGCAACCATGACAAAATTCATTAGAAGATTAAGTAATCCAAGCCAAGAAGTTCCACATTTTTCACTCTGGGAATTCTTGTAAATTTGTAAGCATGCCATTTTAGTAAATGACTACTTGCGCATTTCTTTCAGAGAATCCACTGATCAGGCTTTGAACCAGAATCCGGCCATTGTTATGAATGATGTGGGGCATCCGAATGCCAGTAGCACTCCAAATGCCTCCCAATCTCACCAACCACAAAGGTGCCTCAGCAATGCATGCAAAAGCTTTGCTTTTATTCAGAACAATTCAACTAGGCATAGTTTATGAAATATTGTTTTCCATTGCCTGTCTTTGCGATTCCTAGATGTGGAGTGATTGGGTAAAGACTAACAGTAACAGTTTGTGGTATTTTGTTTTCTATCAGGCCAACTGAATCTACGGAGAGACTGCAGCAGCTGTCTCGACAGATCAATGGTCTGATCAACGAGGTGAGTGGCGTTATTCAGCATGCCCATCCCTACTGTAATAGTCACTATTTGCCGAGGTATTCATTGTCATATTGGGTGATGGATTATTAATGTAACTTTTTGCTTCTCTCGACTTGCATGATTGTCGGTTTGGTTGAACGTTGCATGTGGTTGCAGGGAGCGGAGAATGGTTCAAATGGCCTGACAGAACTGGAGGTGAATTTGGCATTTAGTCAACTCATGTATATACTTCCTCGGGGTTTTTTTTACCATATAATTTTGACTTTCATTCCCTTATATTATATCCTGTGAATGTAGCAAACACCCAGTGCATGGCATCATACCTGAAGTATAAATCATCACTGCCCTTATGATTACACTTGCTGCTTCCCCAGGCTAACTTGGTATTGTTGATTGCCCTGTGGTTGAACTAAATCTTTGATGGAATTACAGAGCCGAAACACAGAACTGGCATCGCAGCTGCAGCACCAGAGGGTATCCAACCAACAACTGGAGGCCCAGCTGCAAGATGTGGTCAGTTTGACATAATCTGATCGTGTAACAACAGTAGACTCTGTCTGAGAGTGTTTCGCTCCTCACCGATAATTGACAAAGCTGTTTGCTGATGGACACCAGTTGCTGTAATTATTTGTGCTTTTCAGAAAAAGCAGAATAGTAAATTGCAACTTAGTCTGGAGACAGAAAAGAAAGGATTTGAGGATCGATTAAAGCGTGAACTGGGAGCTCTTAAAGAGCAGTTACAGGTGTGTACTACAGATGACTTGTAGTCACATTAATGAAATATATGACAATATCCTATACCTGCAAATTGCATGGGTATATATACCAAAGCTGTCTGCTGTGTACTTGCAGGTTCACATACAGACTATAGGCATCCTAGTGGCTGAGAAAACCGAGTTGCAGTCCACTGTAACGCAGAGTCAGAAAGCAGCTCAGCAGAGAGTTGGTGAGTCTCCCAACCTTTCCACCATAACCCTATCTCCCTGAGTGATTGTGTGTGTGCACTCATTACCCTTCCTTCTCTTGGACGGCTCTTGGTTTCCCATGTTCACATTGTAGTATAGTTTAGAACCATGCTTGGAGTAGCAGGGGCTGTTCACTAACATTGCTTTATATGGGCAATGACACCTATGACAGTCGTTAGCATTCATCTCACCATTGTCCTCTACCCTAGTGATTTAGACTTAGAGGCCAGTGTGGCTATAGATGTCCCAGTAATTGCATAGCAGGACCCCCCATGTCACCATGGCATAGGAGGGTTAGGCTGCAGGTTTTGGATGTTGAGCTATGACCCAACTACCTGCTTACTACAAAGCAGTGGGTTGTACCTGTGGAATCCGAGCTAAGATGTATTGTGTAATGTTATTGTGTTTCATGACAATGACTTTTAAAGCATCTACCTGTTGGGTGCAGTTATGCAGGTACTTAAGACATGGCGCCTTATGATGCAGGGAACGTTATGATGTATTATGGGGATGTTTATCATAACGGTCCAGTTGCTGTTGACGTGTATCTATAAAATACCTTGATCGCGTAGGCTGCTCAGGCTGCCTCTGGATAGTGAAGCCAGCCAGTAAATTTTCGCCATGTTGCCAATACCAATACATTAACACGCATAGTATAGTCCCGGCCGGTGTGATCATTTGAAAACTTTGGCGTATGGGTTTGATTCTTCGCATTGGTGCTATAAAACCATATAATTTATAAAACAACAGTAGTGACACTGAAGAGCTGTGAGAAGCTATTATTGTAAGTAAGGTTAAGCATTGTGATGCATTGTGAAAAGAGGGATTCTTGCAGGAATCGATACATGATAAAGTAGGCATGATAAAGTAGGCACTGCAATTCAAGCAGTGATTAAAATCTTGTAACACGCATGCTACTTGTGTATGTTGTTGCATTAATACGGCTTTGATAGTTCAGATCAAACTCATATGTGTATTATGCTTCATTTCAATCAACAATTGCTAATGATTGGAAATATTACCATTGTATTAAGTGTAATTGAACAAGCATCATCACCCGCAGAAACATGGTGAAACATGGTCAAGCATGTGGTGGGTAAGTGATGAGAACAGATGGGCTGGACGATAAGTTGTACAGGACGACTGTGACTATTATTGCGACAAAGTTTGACCCTTGGGGTGGCTTGCCATCAAACAACTTCAGTGCCTGCTGGAAGCATTATCCAGTTTCTTGGCACACCCTGATCACATCGTAACCTGCCTCGGTAATTTGCCAGCGAGTTTGCAGGACATCCAGCATCATCAAGACTTAGAACAGCTAGACTTATATCGCAATGAATACGGCGCTGAACTATCTTCACCACATATTCGGCGATGTAACCGATAGCCGCTCCCTTGTTCGGGGAGAGTGTACTGAATCAGGGGCCTATGTCAGCTCAATTCCGTCTACTTGGCCTGTGAGTGTTATCTTGACACCATACTGTTTGGCAGTGGAGATGTCATATATATCTGTAGGTTCCATATGGTGCTGGCTCACAACTACACTGTCCCTAGTAACGTACAGTATACGTTCGGTCGATTTGTTCAGTTGATAGCAGCACAAACAAACAAACCATTTGCCAGTTCACACCCTGTCTCTTCATCAACGTGCGTTTTTTTGGTATTGGTATCATGGCTGCTAAACTACATATGGTAGCTTCATTGACTGGTGCTGCGTCTGCGATACAGGTATTTCATAGATCAGTGCATGTATAGCACGGCTATAGGGCTACAAAGTGATGTCGTCATAATCCCATCCTATACAAAATAAGGACTTTTGATGCCTTGCATTTTGTCCTTACAATTATTTCTAGCTGGTGGATCATCCATATGTTATAGCCCCAGTGACTGTCTAAACAACCGTATAAGATATTTCTCCAATTCATAGTCACCAAGAAATTGCATCCCAGACTTGACTAGAATGTTTCAGCGTGAAGGTGTTAAGGAGCCACTTAGGACCATTATCAGCAATGTGATGTCACACTTCGTAGCCCAATTCAAGTTTATTCACGTAAAATTTACCAACTGCTTTGTATTTAATACGACATCATTTGCAGAATAAGACAACAAATGGTTGACTCAAATATCACAAAATCCTCTCATAATACTGCACGCTTCAAATGCATTCTGAACATCAAAAGCACCATTCTTCATCAAAACTCGCCCATATCACATACATCACTGCCGTTTCCGCCAATCACACTACATAAGATGTCCATATATTGGGTCTGATCGGTAGCAGTAGCCAGCGCCAAAAGCCGAGTGTCGCACTGCGGAGTTGGATGAGCTGCATGACATGTCAACCTCCGTACCAGCTCCATCTCCTCTACCGTGACTGCTATCGACATCTGTTGTCATGGCATTAGTTGCCATGGCATCATTACTATTGGTTTCTCTGGCTGTCATGCCTAGCTGGTTGAGTTCATCTTCCAGTAGTTTCACTCGATAATCCACTTTATATGCCCGCAATCCATGCTCGGGTACCTCAAACAAATGCCAACAAATCTGGCAGGGAAAGTGTCCGCCGTTAACACGGTAACTGTCAATGTATATTCCGATCCAGAGGTCGAAGCATCTGTCGCAGAACTGGTGTTTACAGGGCAGGTTGACTAGGATGTTGTGGGGCACGTTACATACCATGCAACGCCAGGTACCAGGCAACAGGCTATCCTTTGTTGCGTTCCCATGGTGACTGGCTGCGGGATGCTGGTGAGGCTCAAGCGGGTCCATGTCGCTGACTCAACTCGAGTGAATTTCTGTTCTGTTGTAAAAAAAAACAAAAACAGACGGTTATTTAATTCAATTTGATAAAATGTCCCAATGGACTGGTACGTGCATGTTTAAAGGTGGAATGTGCCCATTATTAAGTCAGCCTGATCGGAATGTGTGGATCAAGAACTGATTTCGAAGCTCAATGACTGGGGCTGAAAGTGACCGGGGTATCCTGCTTAATATAGAGACGGATTCCATGGCATGGTGATAAGGTTTGTTATAGCCGCATTGATAAAGCTCTACCGTAAAACCTACCGTTCTCAATATCATTGATCGCCGCAATGAATGTGAAAAGCTAGCTTCATTGGTAAAGCACTTTTTCATTTCATATAATTTGTGGTGCGTATCTGCCAAAGGATTCTTAAAGTCCATTTTGGCTCTGTGTTGATTAAAGTTATTGGGCAGTGATCCACGGGGTTTCCGTCGAAGCGTGTCAGTTACATGTGAAAGAATAACTGGTAATATTGACACGAAGTCAACGGCCATACTTAAATGTCAAGGTCACTACTGATGGGTGGGGCTGGGGTTAAAAGAGAGTCGAAGAAATTCTGTCGATCTTTCACTCCTTGCCACGAATCCCTCGGCCTCTGCTAACAACCAGTTAAGGTCAATTGCATAGCGAGTCGAATGATGTCAGCAGGAGTGAAGCGTGGTGGGAACCTTGGCTAATTGTCATATTGCATAATGAAATGGGTTTCGATATATTCATTTATCGACATTTATGTTGTGGCGAATCTAACAGTCTGCTCGTCCGGTTTCAACCTTTGGTCCATACATTCTGCGCGTACAATTGCAAGAGCAACACAACTAATTGGTATTTGTGTATATTTGCGTCACAAGTACCCGCATAGTGGGTGGTTATTTGTTGTTTTATCTCCCTGCTTCCTATGGTGATGCAACAGTTCACCAACATCACTTGGCCAGTGAAGGCCCAATGAAGGCCCGTCTACCAGATGAAGGCCCGTCCGTGCGCTATGTACTGTAGATGTATATAGTGACCTAGATGTCAAAATCTACTGTTAAGTCTGTTGTAAATTATCAGCGAGGACCAACTAACAGGACGCGATTGGCTATTTATAGGTGCACAACTGCCATATGCTGCTGCTTTTGGGCTGTACTGGTTGGGGAGGGGGGGTGTCGGTAATAACTGTTGCGAACCAGGAAAACAGAACAGACTTCATGATGTGCAAAAAATTAATCTCTCTCCCTCGCTCTCTTGCTCTCTCTCTATTGCTCTCTCTCTCTCTCTCTCTCGCTCGTGCGCTTTCGCTTTCCTTCCTTTTTATCACTCCTCTGCTCTGCGTTTATCTATTTATCTCCTCTTATGTTACTTAGATTACGTTTAGACATATGGTTAGCTGTCCCAGTGACCTAATTACCCCCGTCCTGTGCATGCTTTATAGCCAAACATACACAAACAATACACTCTGACCCTTTTGGTGGGCTGACGTTCAGTGAACTTTGATGCATCTATGCATGGCACTTCCATATCAGCGTTCCCCTCCGCTAATCGGACTCGGTCAGTGTGACCGTTCCTCTGACCACACTCCGTGTACTGACGAGCTTATGACTCACCATGACTCACCGTGCACGAAGCAAGCATCACCCCAGCCGGATCCGGACAGGGCGGCCTCATTTACAAACAACGCTAGTTCCTCTTAAGGGATGGACAGAACGAACGAATGAAGTAGCGATTAGTGAATTAGTATATTGACATCACTTCATCGATTGATGCTAGTGGGGGGGGGGGGGGGGGGGTGATGATAAGCGATTATTCTTTTGATAACTTCAAAGACGATGAAATTAATTAATTAGGACCAAATAGTGTGCTTTAATTTAGAATAATAACCTCGTACGTCTCAGTGAGCCGTGTGAGGCGGAATAAGAGCTCCGTTGTAACTGTACATATATTATATTTATATTTCCTATGACCTTGTTTTTAAAGTAGATTGCCGTGCACCATAAAAGGATGTCCTACTGCTGTGATATCGACTTGTTTATATTGAGCGACCCAATCCCGCGTAAACACACATGGGGTAGTCAGTCGAGCAAAATTTATTAATATAAATTAGGAATTTACTATTGTAAATCTTCGTAAGTCGGTCACAAGTGTGCAATGTCACCCACCTGTATGTGCATGCCAGCTCCTATGTGTTGCGTCGCTGTAAGCCTCCTGCGGCTGTGTTGCTTTCGTCGTGTGTAGCTGTAATACGGCACCCTGTGCTCAGCTGATTGTCAGCCTTCTCCTGCTCGCCCACCCTATCTGTGCCGGATTATATGGTCACAACAAGCAATGTGGCAATCACGTGGCTCCATTAAATCAATACATATTCACGAGCTTCCATGCCGCCCAATGTGGAGGTTGCGTCATGCATATTCATGAGGTTTATCTGGGTCGGTTCATGGATGTGTACACGTGGACCGTGTGAGCCGGTGAGCATATTGAACTCCATTGGGGGAGTCGGGCCGGAGTTGGTATTGATTAGCGTTTTACCTTACTGATGTGCATCACACCTGCGCCGTAACATCAGGTAAATTGAAACCCCCGTCTCTCATTTTACACCCACCACTATTGCGATGATGTAATGTAAACTGGGAGGAAATACACTTATATCCTTCCCGTATGCTAAGATAGGCTGACATCTCTGGCTGTCATATGCGTGCCAGATTAGGCCGAGAGCATATGCTCTTCTCACGGTACCGGTATTGATGTGAGACCCCGCGGTGTCAATTCTGAATCGGTTGTCGTATTGTGTTCTGTTGAAGTGTTTGAAGCGGCCCGGCGAGGGGCAGCTATTATTGAACATGACCTCAGTGACCTTAAACGCGCTGACATTCGGATGGATCCATGTGACCTTGAGGGAGGTCATGTTATTTCCGCTCCGTCTGGCCTTGACGAAGTTATGGTCATACCAGTGTAGTACAGCATTTAGGTTGTTTAAGGGCATGCCGGAATTGCGGGCAAAAATAAGAGATTTTGTATTTATTAGGCTGTAGCCTGGATGAGAGCGTCAATTATGAGTTATGTCTGATCCATCACTTGGGTTTGCATACAGTACATCTGTTTTTGGGACCTGGGTGATTGAGTGTTCTCTGCAGAACATTGAAGTTACATGCAATAGAGGCACAATTAATGCTATGTTGGGACAAAACTTGAATATTGGCAACTTCTTCTTACTGAATTAATACCTGTGAGAAATAGTGTCAAAATTTAATTATTTTTTTTTTTAAAACACCTGGTTTTCTGTGTTGACTAGAATGTACAATTATTGAATCTACTCTACTTATCTACTTATCTACTCCCCTGGTCCATTCATCATTAAAATATATGATCTTCTTCACTTGATCCCGCCTCCTTGTGACGAGCTCTCACGCTGTGTTTCAGAGGAGATTGAGGAGTTATCAGGACGGTTGAAAGCATCGAGGCAGCGTGTAGCGGACTTGGAGCGTAGCTTTACCTCGGCCAGCAGTTCTAACCAGAAGCATGAACAGGTCAGCATGATGAGCGTGTCTCTGGTGACATGGCCTCTATCTGGACAAATTAACGTATAAAAATCCCTCTTGAAAAATTTTGTGTCAATGGCTTGTTTAATCCTATCATATATTTTATCATCATGATGATGTTTTGTAAAATCCGTCACTCCAAACGTGGTATTGTGTTGATGATTCGTTGGTTAATAAATAAAGAGTGGTTGAATCTAATGTTGCTGATGGGAGTTGAAATCTAGAAGTGAAGATTGACTTGTGCAGTCATAACAGTCCTCATTTTAATGTTACAGTCAAGTAAAGAAAATATCAAGGAAATTGACAGATTGAAATTGGAACTCTATAAGATAAAGTAAGTACAAATCAGAGAGTTACTTACACAATGTTTAGCTCTATTCACATAACGTGTAATGTTCTTTTATATTTATTGTTGTCTTTTTCAGTAAATCCAATGAAGAATTCCAGCAGAAAAATTCAGAGCTTCAAGAAAAATTACAGAAGAAGGTAGGTTCATGTATTACTTGATTATTCACATTATGCTGGTCACATTAAGATCTAGGATGCATCTGACTTTACCTGTCATGTGAATGTTTTGATTGACAGGTGTCAGAACACAACAAGCTAGAGGATGAGTTGATTGAGGTACGGGGGAAGCTGGAGATGACAGAGCTCTATGTTACTCAGGTAAATAAATATCCCCCCCCCTCCCACAATCAGTGTCAAACAGGCTGTCTGTGTGTTAACAGGATAGCTGTTTTTGTCTCTAACACATCTGCCATCCTATAATTGTAGGCTTGGTTTGCAAATGAGAGTATTCTATGCCACAGTGGCATGATTTTTATAGTAAGTTGGCGTGCAAATCTGTGTGGTGATGGATGGCCAGGGTGAACAGACCATTAGCTTCCCTACGTGTCCTGGTTATCTTTGACAAGAAATGATTACAATATCCACAAAGCGTCATACAATATTGAGTGGCTAGAATGTAACTTAAAACGTTTGGCCTTGAAAAACACATCAAGTTCGTTTCTGAACTGCTTCCCAATCAACAAATGGATTCCAACGCTGGCAATGGTTTCATTG
Organism: Urechis unicinctus; assembly: GCA_034190875.2. Classification (NCBI taxonomy): domain Eukaryota; kingdom Metazoa; phylum Annelida; class Polychaeta; order Xenopneusta; family Urechidae; genus Urechis; species Urechis unicinctus. The sequence goes on along the minus strand of CM067352.1, from coordinate 24,912,921 downwards.
AAGGTGATGTTAGCAGGCGCACGGCCAACGTGGTTACAACAAATAGATGCTAGTTGTAGTACAGCCGTGTGGGTGTACGATGATGACCCCAGGTACGTTCTGCTGTGAGCAAGTCTAATCAATAAAACATCAATAGAGAAGCAGGTGGTGCTCTGCTCATTCATGGATCCCATCCTCCTGTACAAAGTATAAGGGGTTTGTGTATTGCCACATCATGGCTTCACGGTGACCGTCTCAGCTTGGGTTTAACTGGATATAGCATGGATGTAATTTGGTGCTTGTGAGGGAGTATGGCCTCGAGACCGATGCCGGGACGTACAGGTAGATGTAGCGCTGAGCCGCTCGTGAACCAGACTGGGTATGTGACCGGAGGGGGCCAGCCTGTGGTCTACCAGCCTGTGTATACTGGTCCAACGGCATGGAGCCAGCAGCAGGTGCTCTCTCATATCAACCCTCATGGTACTGTCATGAGACCGGGGCTCGCGGCTACACCTCCACGCCACGACACTACAGTAGATATGGCCTCTTTGGCTTATACACCTGTGTATGGGGGGCCTGTGGGGGCCGTGGACCCCATGTATTCCACCATCTATCAGCAGGCTGCTGCAGCCCAGTACGCTTATAACAGGCAGCACTCGATCGACATGGAGAAGAAGTTGGCGGTTGTAGGTTCTGGGCATAATGTAAGTCTTGGCTCATGTTTGAGGTGTCTGTGTCTATCACCACATCATTATATCAACTTCAAAGATCAAACCTGAGGTTTTCATGTCATTTTACCCATGTCAGACATCAGAGGTTAGAAGTGGCTGTAAAACAAATGAGCAGCCAAGTGGATTTTCCACGAGGCATTGACACGTGACTCCGTTTGTCCTACACATCAGCATGGTGATGTTATCATTCAGGCTGGCCTTTGTCTGCTGTCACGGTATTGTTGTGTTTGAGGATGAGAATCAATCTCTTCATATCACGGTGTGATAAAACCATTGAACGGGCCACTCGTGTATGATGTCCGTGATATTGTCACTTGTATTGCCCTAACCCCTGCCTTGTTGTGTGTAGTTACAGAATGGAAATGAAAAAGCAGATGCCACAAGTTGTGTGCAAATAGAACAACTCCTGGCAGAAAAAGCTGACCTCAATACTAAAATTGATCAGGTGTGTATTTCCTGGAAATCCCCCGTGATCGTGAGATCTATAAGTAGCGCGTGTGTGTGTACAAGTTGTGCTGGACGATTTGCTATATTGCTGTCCTGTTGTTATCTTGTTAAACTCGGTATATATGTTTTTGCCAAGTGGGCTTTTATTTAAATGCAGTCCAAGCATCATCCTCATCTATCACCATTGCAAAATGAACTTTGTTGTTTAGCACTAATCATCAATATTTAATTTTACATGCATAAGTGTATATGATTCATTTTTTATCTCTGTGGCAGTACGAGGATTCATTCCAGAAAGTGAGTCGAGAGAGAGATCAGATAAGTCACCAGTATCAAGAGTATATAGAACAGCTACAACACCAATCACAACACCTGCAAACACAGGTAAGAACAATAAGTGGCCTTGACAACACCTGAAAAACAAGTTACACAATTTTGTGACCATGACAACACCTGCAAACACAAGTAACACCCGTCAGTAACCTGTTCAACACCTGTAATTACAGTTAAGTTGGACATATATTTTTACCGCTAACACGGGTATCATTCACCAGAACTCGCACCAACTGCACATTCGCTGGTCTCGAGGCATCTGCACAAACAGCTTGATCAAATGCCAAAATATCAGAAATATTAAAAAAATTACAGCTCGAACGACTGACAACTTAATAATACAGGAACAAACTATTCAGCAAATAACCTATAGTATACTTTAGTTGATTTCAAAACACTGATAAATAGAGTTTTGTAGTTTCCGGTTACTTGCTGACTTAGTGACTGGATGTGAGATGAAGTATTTTGTATATGCCTCACACCATGTATGTATTGGCGTGACCAGATCAACCAGCTGGTGAGCGAGCGTGACCAGGCTACCGAGGAGTGCAACTCCCTACGGACCCTCACAGACCAACTCAAATCAAAACAGAGTAAGCTAATCTAATCCATGTCCACTGTGTAAGATTCTCCAGTCTACAATAACACATTTGTCGACACCCAGCTTATTTCCATACAGCTGTATATATAAATATATATATTGTGTGTTTGCAGGCAGTATAGAGGAGGCGGCAGAGAGTGTGAGCGGAGAGAAGAGTTCTCTCGAGGGTCAGCTGAGTCAGGCACAGACGCAGCTAGAGAGCCTACACAAGACACATGATGCCCAGGTGGCAGACAACAACCAACTTAGCAGGTAAACACAGCATATCTCCATGGCTACAGCTTTAGATGTAACAATCATGATTGCTTTCTGCAAGATGACTTCTAGCGAGTACTTGGCCTTAATGACGACCTACTTCTCTGGGCCAATCATTTCCTATGATTCATCTCTACTTTTTTCGCATCCCCATACCACCCTGACGTATGCCCATTAAACCACACCTCATGTGATCAATTGATTGATGACCTTGACCCACTATGACCTTGACCCCTGTGTATCATGTGACAGGCTGGTGATCGAGAAGGAGGAGCGTTTGATGGAGCTGGAGTTGTGTGTACAGCGCCTGAGCGACACACAAGTAGACCGGGAGCGGCTCCTCGACACCATGCAGAGTGATAAGACAGCGCTTAGTCGGGCTATGGCACAGAACAAAGAACTCAAAGTCCAGCTGGCTGAACTCCAAAATGGCTTTGTCAAAATGGTGATCTTTAGGTGGTCTGTTAGATTTACTGCCCTGACATATCATAGGTGCTGTGTATATATGTAGACGAGCTGCCACTGTGTCCTGCTCAGTGCACATAACTTGCTGCGGGGAGTTTGATCCCAGTGGTGGTCTATTGTGCACACTAAACGCTCCCCATTTGTCAGCGTATATTTTCCTTCCCACTATTCTGATCATGAGCGTTATTCAACATGGTAGTTCTCAATGGTTGCCGTGGTGATTTACAAGTGTGACGGCCATGTTGTGTGTGGTAACAGAGCAACGACAATATGGAGCTGTTGTCTCAGCTGCAAGGGGAACAGCACGTGTCCAGTGAGCTGGGTACCAGGCTGTCACAACAGGAACAGGAACTCCGGGAGATCCGCGACCAGGTGCGTCACGGCGGGTCTACTTAGATGTGATGTAACCTTCGTGTAACCGGTGTTATGAAAGTGACATGGGATGCAGAAGTATTGATTTCGGATAAATGTGACCCTGTTTAAGTTGAGATGTCTGATTGTTGGAAACTACGCTGACCCGTAATGACCCCCACCCAATCACTGTGTCACTTCACTGTGTCACTCATTTGATTGTCGGTCCAGTACCACCACCAATTTGACGTGTCCCATTAGTGTAGCATCTGCACCTTCCCCTGCTGCTGTCATCATCACATCAACTCTGCTTCTTCTTGTCAGTTGGGTTTGAAGGAGTCGGAGTTGGAGAAAGTGGGCATCACCCCCCACAACCAGGACCTGTCTGAGGAGGAGATAGAGATGCGTCTACAGCAGTTCCAGGAGCAGTCGCCCATCCTTGAGACCCTACAGCGGGAACTGGCCTCTGCTCAGGATACCATCAACGCCCTCACCAACCAGAACTCTGACCTCAGATCACGGATCGTGCGTGCCAGCTCTGCTGAAAACCTGGACCGGGATAATGACAGTGGCAAGGTGAGAGCACCTGCGGCCCATTGGAGCTTTTTTGCTGTACTAAATATATCAGATTGGCCAAAAAAGAAGGCTGGTGTTTGCTACCATTTGTGAACTTCGGCAGTCAAGCACTAGTTACTGTATGGTTTTTTTTTTTCAATTGCTTTGATAATATTGAGACTTTTCTTCAGGGCATGCTTGGTTGTATGTGCTGTATGACGCTCAGTTGGTGCAGTTTGTCAGTATCCTGATCATACCAGCTTGTAAGTGAGAGAGGTATGTGGGTGTGTACAGGTGGAGAGTATGTCTGCAGCTGTACGGCAGCTGGAGATGGAGAGGAATGAGATTATAGAACAGCTGCGTGGCGAGCAGAAAGAGAGGCACTCGGCGCAGGACAAACTCCATAACTTACAAGAGGAGCTAGCCAAGCAGAGTCAGTCCACACTCAAATGCTTTATTTATGAGAACCGAACATTACAAACTTTGTATCTTGATTGTATGGGTCATCCTTGCTCACTGAGCACTGATGTGAATTCAATCTCTTTAAAAAAAATAGCTCAGGATTTCCTTATTATCCATGTCAAGCTTCAACATTTTGGTTTTGTTTAACTTTAATATTTTATCTTATTATGAGCCTTTATAGTTGTGTTGTCATGCTGTATGTGTATTTAATGTGACAGCTCCAGCTACCCTGAATGGAGATGTCATTAACAAAGCTCAATTTGAAGCTCTCCAACACGCCATGCAGCAACTGGAGGTACATGCCGCGCAGCATCTCCCTGGTTTACGTAGAGGAGATATCGAAGATAAATCTCGGAAAAAAACACTTTGTCTGTTTTATGGTTGGTCAGTGATGAGTGGTGTTTGATGTGTGCAGGTGAAGTTTAGCAAAGCAATGCGGGACAAGGCTGATCTGTCTGATAAGAGCGAGCAATTAGAACATATCATCATGCAACTGCAGGGAGAAACAGACACCATAGGTAATGTACTTGTACAACAATGTGGGGCTAAAGTAGTGTTCTGGGGGATTATACCACAGAGTTTATTGCTATGCTATGAGGGTTCACTCAAGCCTCCGCTTTAACAGACGTTGGAACAACTGTCCCTTGTCCTTTTGTTGATTGCACGGTATCGTCGCCTGATGACGGGCGTGTATTTCATCTAATTTCATAATCACCATACAGCTTGTCGGAGTGAACCTTCTTTGTGAAACTATAAACTCCATGATTATACTTTAGAAGAAATTCCGCGACTTTAATTTGTACATATTGCAATAGGTTGACACAAATAATTAATATCCTTACTGCACTGTTTGTAGTCGGTTGTACCATGTGTTGTGTTGTGCATTGTACATATTTGATCTGGGACGTGTTGGTGACATGCAACTGCTGGTCTCTGCAGGTGAATACGTAGCTCTATACCAACAACAGCGCTCCATCCTCCGACAACGCACCCTCGAGAAAGACGACTACATCTCGCGTTTGTCTCGAGAACGCCAGGATCTGACAGACAAGCTGGGTCAGCTACAGGCGCTGGTGATGCAGCTGCTGGGAGAGAGACAGATGCTGCACGCGTATCCTAGCAACAACAACGACACCTCCATCACCCCTCCACTCGCCAACCACATTCCAACCACAGACACCCACTCCCCACACAAGAAAACATTTGCTGGCAAGTTGGACAGCTCTAATTTAGAAGGTGTGGGCTATTTCTGTTGTGGCTGGATATCACCATGTTGTGGCTGGATATCACCGTGTTGTGGCTAGATATCACCATGTTTCCATGTGTATATTGTGAACTCCTTTGGACAGAACCCTTTCCTCAGTGCATTATATAAATGACCAACCCTTATAGTTGCATGTGAGCTGCTTTGATTTTTGCTTTTGGAATATGAGATTAGGAGGTGCTCACAAAGTGCCTCTGAACATCCTGTAGCTTTTATCCCTAAATTGTTCTTAAGAAAATGTACAATACCAACCCATATCTTTGATGTCTTACATTCTATAACCCAAGAGTAGGTGTGGGTCTTTTTTCTTGCTTTGATTCAACAATATATGTATTGTAAATATTCCCATATGTTAATCTAATGTGGTGTGATGATCTGACATCCCATGCTGATTTGGGGTTGTTTCTTTTCAGACTGGCCGGACTATTCCAGCTCCAGCGATGAGTCGGACTCTAGTGAAGTAGAACACATCATTGCCGGCCAGGAACGGAATCACTCCATGTCAGTCAGTCCTGGCTCATCCCCCAAACTCCCACACAATAAACTAGTACCCCCGCCCCCACAAGCAGAGGACCACACAGCCCAGCGTATCATGAGTCTACTCACAGAGATTGGCACGTCAAATATGGTGGAGCGAACTCTGTTTGAAGAGAAACACTTCTTGAACTGTAATCATTGTACCGGTCGAATACTCCATCTATGATCCCGCTGTGGCTAGCTGTCAATATCACATACCTGGTTATTTATTGTAAGAAGTGGTTTCCTTGTAGCGAAGGGTGCACACCAAGCCCCCCCCATCCTCCCGTTTCTCAGCCCAGCTGTCCTTGTGTCAACATGCTGCCTGATCCTCTGCAAACTTGCTACTATGCAACCACGTCAAGTCTCCGGTTGGTCTCCATACAAAAAGCAACACCATGTGGCCTATGATTTGAGATGAGCTCAAATACAGTGGTTGCTGTGAAAAATCAATATCCGTTTTAATACAGATATATTTTTTGCTACCATCGTCTTGTGATATGATATGTATGGCTGATTGTATATTCTTTGCTTGTACAGAATGTTATGTTATGAATGGTACCAGCAGACATCAAGCACTGTACACCTTGTCAGTTGTGGGAGCTTGTAATAAACTATCATTCCCTAGTGGTGAAGAAAATGTACACCAAGACAACTTGTATAGCGCTGACCTGCATGGGATTCTCAGTGTTCAGAAAAAATATCTAATAAGTTGGTGTCACCTATATTTATCTAGTATTTTATCCTTACATTAGTTAAAAAAAAATTCGAAGGTTAACAAAATTTGGTTTAGTTTTGTACTTTTATGATTTGGTCTTCTTAAGTCCCTTTGTAGAGGTTTGTGAACTGCTTTGTGTCAGGGTTCAAATGGCTGTCATGATGTTTGATATCATAACGAACTATCAACGTTATGACGTCAAATAGGTGTTTTCTGTTTCAACATTTTGTAGTTCTGAGCAAATGAACTACTCGGCAAATGATAACATGATATGACAACGCTTACATACCCGTGAAAGCACCACAGAACTGTTTGGTATGGGAGTTGTTTTTGAGTTGTCGGCAATGGGAGCCTCGTGGAGTCGTTTTCATTGCTTTTCTGTGTGCCAGTAATCAATGTATGAACTAGAAACAACTCAATAATCTACAGAATAGTAGTCTTTAGCGAGAAAGTCAATTGAGGTGGAGTGTTAATGCCTGTATCTGGCTTTATGCCATTAAATTATTAATTGTGTCTGATAGAATTCTTGTATATATAATTTGTTGATGACTGATACTGAGGAGGAAGAAGAGGAGGATGCTAACATTCCACAATGGATAGGTGGTCACCGGACTGCGTGCATAGTGCAATAATCCCCCCCCCCCCAAGTTAACCCACCATCATTCAGAACCCCCATTCTAACCTGTATTCATGTATTCCTAATCACACGACCAAATAAACATGAATCCAGCTTAAATATACCATTTAGTGTCGGGTTTATTTCTGTGTACATTGAACAATTGATTTTGTGACATGGCAAATATTTTGCTTTCATGATCAATGTTTATAATGTGAGGGTAAGCTTAGAAGCAATATGTATGCTTGACAGGGGAACGTTAATATACCCGAGCATGTTATTACAATGGCTTTCATATTTTGACAGATGAATGATAGGTATCAAAGTTAAGATGATGTGATTGGGGTGAATCTCCTGATGAAGCCTGGCCCTGAATGACCATTCCCCAATTGTGGCTGTTGAGAGTCTGTATGATCATTGACTGTGTGGTGTATGTCTTGCACACAATAATGCATTAAAGTTATTTTCATGAACACAACTAGTCTTGGTGTGTTTAATAGGCTCCCCTGTATTAAAGTTGATGGACGGGGTCCATTTACTCCCGTTATGCCAAGCCTGGTTGGTTTAGGGTCATGTGTGTTGTTGTTAGTTCCACATCAATTTGAGCGATTCACTCGGGTGATACGACCTCTTCATGTATACAATGACTATAGGTTATTTATGAATCCAAGAGCATAACAATATTATTGTTGGGATGATCATTGTTACCAGTATGTATTCATTTATTGATGTAGCTGATATCCCAAGCTAAGACATAATGCTTACAACACAACCGAGGGATCAGTCATTGCATCGACCATTAAACGGGGCAAAAATATGGTTTCGGGTGTTATAGCACTGAAACTAATGTGGTGTGGTGTTTCATTCAATGTTGGACATTTGAAAAACAAAGAGAAAAGCAACCTGTGAAGTGTTAATAAATACTTATTATTACATAGACAATGTCAGTATGGTGTTGAATACAGGTGAGCCATGGTTATAAAAGAGTCGCAATCTAGATACAGCAGTCATCACAAAGCAATACATCTCAACTGATTGTGATGTAGCAAGAAATGAAGAGTGCTCAGCGGGATCACAAGTGGAGATAAATCTTTGAAGTATGGAAAACCAATTGGCTGTAGATTTAACCGGATAACTTAACATTAAAGAATAATACATGAAATTAAGATAATTATTCCTGCTCTCATATTTCACTCATTAGAACAATAACTGAACACAATATGTGCTTTGAAACACAGCCTACGATAATGAGCTGATTGGTAGAGTCTGACTGCATGCTACCACGTCAGTGTTCTCATAGGATAGTCTGCCTGACCTGGTCCAGCTGTTTTCATTGGAGATGGAGGGCCCCGGATCGGTTGTCCATAAACAAATGCATACGCTTAATCAAATTGGAGACGGCAAAGAGTCAAACACATACACTCTCACAAACTTGGCAGTCTGAATATAATCCGAACTAACACACACACACACACACACACACACACAACCCATCATGGTGGGAATAACGCAAGTGCCACTCGATTCAACTGGTCCCTCGCATATGCATTCTCTTTCATCTATTCAACTTAGGAAATACCGCACCGAGAACTAAACCAATAAACTTATAATGCAGCAAATTCTGACAGCGAGCACATCACAACATGCCCCAATCAGAAAATGATCTAACTGCGAAACTTATTTGATTTTCCGCAGCCAATGTCTAAGTAAGTACATCATTGCTTTAAAAGATGAATGTACATCATGCCAAAATGAAGCATTGAATAAACATGCCCATATCATAGTTGCTTCTGATACAGAAAGTCATGGTCAATTCCCTTAACTGTGAGCAATAAGAACAGTAACAATATTAGAGATTGGAATTGAAAACAGATGTCTCATTTTGATTCAGAATCACCTGGATTCATCCCACTATAAATGCTGGAATGGTGACTTGCATGGTGCTGAACTGTTACTGCAAACATTGACTTATGCACCTTTGTTCAAACCAGATTAGGCATATAGTACATATATACATATATATATATATATATATATATATATATATATATATATATATATATATATATATATATATATATAAGGACATCAATCTTCATTAACGACTGTGTTTGTCTGCGTATAACGACCCTGGTCTTGCTCCTAGTGTATCCCATGAGCCATTCATCCATTTTAAGCATTCATCCTGGTATATGACAGCTAAAGCTCAATAATGATGTGATCTAAAATACCCAGTAACGCAGGATTAACAAAAATATGATAATGATTACGACTATAGCAGCAATTTTGGCATATGTGGATTTCAAATTCAATGTATGTGCGTCTTTCTTGTATTTCTGTGATAGAGTTGCCAAATTGCTGGCTTTGTCATCCAGTGCTGAAATACAAAATCAACATGTATATGGTAATTTAAAAAGAAAAAGGGGCTATTAACCTATACATAAGCTGTTATGGCTAACGTAAGAATAAATAACACGACTTCTACAAGAGAATGTAGGATATGGACTCACAAGACAAGGCTTCACCGCGCTGTATAACATCGTCAATGTTCTGAACCATAATCATCTGTACATCATGAAGCTCCGTGTTGATGGCGTTTAAATTTCGTCGGGCACGAGAGTCCATGTATGATTTCTTCGCCTTCTGCATGTATGTATCTAAACAGAGCACAATAAAAGTTTAAACATATCTTATTAATACTGATTACAGACACTCTTCCATATATTTATCAACAGTAGTCTTAAGTTATCTCACATGATCTTAATCAACAAAACTATTGTTTAGAATAGAGGAGAAAAATAATTATAGATAAACTCAAACAAATGTTTTTCAAACCATTGTCACAGCACATAGCAGGCTGGGTTGTTTTTTAAACAATTGGGAAAATAACTGATCATTACCAAATTCAATAAAGGAATATGGCCTTGACACTGTGTCCACTTTGGAACCAAACTGTGATGTAAACTCTCCATCCAGGTCCTCTAAGTAAGAAAACACCAACCGCTTTGAAAAGCTCTTTTCACATAGGGCAAGGAAGCATACGCCTCGATCTATGAAATAACTGGAAAAAAAATCAACATAATGAGACTCCATTAGAAGATCAGCTTTGTCTACCAAAGGGTCAACAAAATGGAGCGTTCCACAGTGTTCCAATTATGAGTGTCCAGATATGTGAGAATGGTCTACTTACTGAAACAGATATGGTCCAGTTTCTAAACTGCCTCTAGCTGGTGATCCTTGTTTCATTCTGCGAAACAGCTGCTTTGCCTGGTTTTGGTACTCCAATAGACTGCGACCAGACTGTAGAATCATTTCAATGTGATTAGTATCTTAAAGCAATACCAGTCAACCTGGTAGATACTGACTACCAGGGGCTGCTCCATAAAAATTATGCTCAACAAACCCAATCAACATTTGTATGTGAATTTGATTTACTGGTTCAATCAATGGGAATATATTTTGTGGGTATGTAAATAATGCATTATATATATATATATGTGTGTGTGTGTGTATGTGTGAAAACCACGTTGGATGATACGTATAAAAAAACAATAAGAAAATAGGCTAAGCATCAGCATGATACAGCAATACAAACTGAAGAGTGATGTACGAGTCCGTCTATCATGTCCAGACACCGTTAAGACGAGAAGTTGGCACAACATCGTAATACGAAAGATAATAAACAGTGGCTTGATTAAACATTAACAGTGTAGCATCTACGATTAGATACACATATAGGACACAATAATTGGGGATCTCCTGTCCTGGTCCTTGAGTTAGCAACGTGACTGACGCTGGAGGCAGTGGAGCCTGGACTGGAGGCTGGAAATGCAACCTGTCGTACCTGTTCATCCTCTTGCATTGATGCAGCCAACGGGAGACCATCCGCAATACGTGCAATCATTGTCATCAAAACCATGTTGCCTGTTTTGTGTCAACCACGCAATAAACAAGTGTCAAACGAAAATCAAATTCACAGTCTCAAGCAGCATCGATGATCAATCTGTTGACAACTCAAGACATCTGACGTGTTAACGTCAATACGCATGCGCAGTTGTAATTTGATTTCCGTTACTAAGCTTCCTGTGCAAAGGTTGCGAAGTTGACAATTAATCTGACTGAAAATGTTGTTGTTATTGTATTAAATCAGCGAGGGTGTTGTCTTCGAGGAAGTAAGTTTATGATGCACAATATTTTTTATCAGTATGTTCATTACAATGGGCACCCCTGTTATAAAGGCGATGAACCGAAGGCGGGTGCATAGGTCAAATGTGACATGCGCATGCGCAAACACACGTAGCGCTGTGATGACAGCTCAATCAGAATCGCATAAGAAACAGCTTTAAAGTGATATTTTGTCAACAACTATTGAAACTTTCACGTGTGTCATTGAACAAATCCTTAAATTATGAATTAGTGCACCTACCCTGGATAGATATTGTGTTACCGTCTACTTGGTATGATCTATTAATTGCTGTATTATTTTTCCCCATATGATACTGATATCTTACCATGTGTCATCTGGACTCTGAGACAACACCTGTTTATATTAGTCCATAAAATACTAAATTGTTTTTCTTCCAATTATCATAAGGTAGTTTGGTCACTCTCTCCTTTAAGTCTTGGGCTGTGTAAGTGTTCGGTTCCTTTCCTAAAATACTTGTAGTTTGAGTTTGGTTGCTTTTCTTTGCTGAATGAATCACATGAATTGTAATCAACAAAATTTGAATCTCATCGAAACATCTGTTTCTGTTTAATTCTGTAGGGAGGATGAGTCAACAAGCTCCTTGGGATGTCCCTGGTTTTGGACCAGTAAACTCAGGTCAAGTGAAGATGTTCAATCCAGGCCAGTCCCAAGACCAACCTCACCAACATATCACCAATGGTGGGCAACAGGATACGAGCCAACAACAGGTTGACTGGAATCAGGGATCGAACCAGCCATGGGACCAAAACAATGTCCAGTCTAACCATGAACAGCATGAAAATCAAGCCTGGGGTCAGGAATGGAATAACCAGTGGGAACCATGGCAAGTTCAGGATTGCTCTCACCCTGATCAACTAGAAGGTTACCAACAGCAACAGCAGCATCCAGCACAACCTGTTGGTGTGACACCAGAGATGCAGTCAGCATACCAGAACAGTGATGCACAGTACAACCCCAATGAGCACCAACAGTATCACCATCAGCAGAACTGGGCTCAACAAAATCCACCACAGCAACACATGGAGTCAAATACCCTAAATTACCCTCATAATAGCCAGGGTTACCAAGCCCCTGCTGATTTACATGATGTTCCATTGGATAGCCCTCTGTCAAACCATATGCAGGAAGTGCCTCTGGATAACCCTCAATCAAACTCACAGGCATTCCTCAGCCCTGTCCTGGGAGAACCAAATAATACACAGAATGTGCAGCCTAATCTGGGAGCAATACCTGCATCCAGCTCCTTCAGTAAGCTTCCTCATGACCCCTCTCCATTTGATGACTTGGTGGCTGGGGGATCTTTTGACGGTGTGCCTGCATCCCTTCAACCCCCTCAAGTGACAGCTGTTTCGCAGTCTCACAGTAGGCAGAGCTCATTTGGGAATGTCCAGTTTATTGTGGGGTCAGCTAACACATCAGCATCACAAAGTCCTCATACATTTGGGCCTGGGAGTGGAAGAGAAAGCACAGGTACTCCTGACAATTCCCTCAGTCACGAGTCTCCAGTTAAACCTCCCCATCCTACCGCCAGTGAGACTTTTGCATGTTTTATCACTGTCATTATATTCCTAGTTTTTTTATATTCCTAGTTTTTTAATATCTATGATATATATATATATATATATATATATATATATATATATATATATATATATATATATATATAATATATATACAATATATATTCAATATATATATATAAACATATATATGTATATATGTTGTTGTCATTGTTGTGTCTTGAGTGATGAGGCTGGTTATGCCAGGGTCAGGAAGTCACTGTATAAGTTATGCAGATGGGACTGAACTTTTTCAAGTTACATATTTCTGAGAATAATACCCTCGGCGTACATTTCTTGACATGTGAGTGACAACAAATCAACCATATCTATACCATTAATATTTCTCATTTTAGATGTAGCAACACCACAAAGTATGGCAGAGAAAAGTCCACATGTGCCAGCAGCCTCTCCCCTGGTCCAACGACAAGATAGTAACTACTCGGCAGCATCATCGCAGCAGAGCGCCCATTCACAGGCAGTTTACGACAGATCACCATCAGTTCAGTCTGCGTAGTGTAGACAGCATCAGTCATGAGGTCTCTTCTACCCCAGCGGCTGCTGTCCATCCTCGTGTGCCTCCAGCATCACCCGCCAGAAGCCCATGGGGAGACCGTGTACCCTCGTCTGGTCCTCATGCTACCAAGTCCCCCCCTGGCAGTGCCACCCTGGCTCAGCGAGGTCCTGTCAGCCCACGCCACACACCCAAGCAGATGGGCGGCTCCCAGGCCCCACCCATGTCCATCGGAGCCAGTGACTTGAGTGGCCCCCAGCAAATGACCACCCCTGATGAAGCAGGTCCTGCAGACACTGGCGTGGCGCATCATCACATGGATATCTATGCCCAACCTGTCTTATCCTCATCTCCTGCTAGCCCCTTCAAACCTCCACTGAAGCACCAGGAGGTATCCTCACCTCCTCTGGGCACCAGTCCCTCTGCAGCATCCCCACCCACACACCCCTATGACCAGCACCCATTATCTGGTGCTGGACAAGCCTCCCGTCAGCGGACATCGTCGACATCCTCCCAAGGCCCGCAGCCGGAGGATTTCAAGAACTCCATGTCATATCATTATCATAAACAGAGAAACAATAACATGTCTCCTGCCACGACACTGTGGCAGAACCCAGAGCCCCCACAGCCTCCTGTAGCTATTCAGCCTGTGCCTCAAAATGAAATGACTCACATTCAACCAGACATCAACATTCCACTTACACCTCAACAACAGCCATCTGCAGGCACAGACTCGCTTCCGCTATCTCCCTTAGTCAGTTCGCCGGAGCATCCCATGAGAACTGGGGACTTTCATAATCAAAATAATCCTCCAGCGTTTGATAATCGCCTGTACAATGATCAGACTTTTAGTCAGGCCAACCCCTCGCCCCATTCAGGTGCTCCACACGATGTCCACATGCAGCCTCCATCCCCGGCAGCAGTTGCTCTGACAACCCCATCCTCTCCTCACCATCCTCAACATGCCTCAGTATTCCAGCATCCACATGGGATCCATCAAGGGGGGTCATCAGGTCAAGTACCACCACAATCAGGTCCTCCCCAGACCCACAGCCCAATGGGCCCAAGGAACCTTCCAGCCACATCAGATGACAGGAACCCGCACCTCGCCCCAGCTGGTCCCCACGTCATCAATCAGAAGATTCGTTATCAGGAGAAATGGAGCCAAGTCAGGGGATGAGGCCAGAGGGGAATATGCATGGACAAATCACAAAAGATGACGGCTGGCATGGAAATGACCGCGATACAGGATTCGACAACAGGCAGAATTACAAGGACAATCAAACACAAAATGCCAGGCATGATAAGGGTCCCAAGGGGCCCCAAGAGCCACCAGCTGAGAGAACACCTCAGAATGACAGAGAGAGTGAGAGAACAGATGTGCAAGGAGGTTTCCTAGAAGATAACAGTAGGGCCGGCTTCAGTCAAGATCCTCAGAAGATGGGTAATCCACAAACAGATACAACTGGAAACCTGAGAGACGTCCACCAGAATGTTGGCAGAGACAGTGGGGGGAAGCCGGGGAGTGGTGTTAATTATGGCGATGAAAGAGATGGGAACCGTGGTCCTAATCACACCAGAGGTCCGCTCCCTGATGGAGTTCCGCCCACTGATGGACGTTATGATCAGAGACAGACGCGCCAACAGAGATGAAGAAACCAGATTGGATAATGGAAGAGGCTCTGATAATGATATGAGAAATAGGAAGCCCGAATCTATGCGAGATCAAAGGAATCCCCAATCAATGAGGAATGACAGGGATCCTGAATACAAAAAGGAAAATCAATGGAAAACTGATTCACGGAGAGATGATAGTGATTCTGAACTAAAAAGAGACCAAGGTAATCGGGATTACAAAAGAGATGAAAGAGATTCAGAATACCAAAGGTATCAGAGGAAACCTGAAAAGAATAGGGATCAAAGAGATCCTGAATTCACAAGAGACCGAAGGGAGCCTGAATCCAAAAATAGTATTGATCCAAGAAGTTCTGGCTCCAACAGGGATCGAAGAGATCCTCCGACAGAAAGAGATCAGCGGGATAATAGATATGATGCGAGGAAAGACAAGAGAGACTCATCAGGTGATACGTATAAGAGACGTGACGAGGACAAGCGGTATATCAAATCTGAATTTGACCGTGATAATCGCAGTCGGGATGAGAGGGAGGACCGTTATCGGGATCCAAGAGATCAGAAAAAGAGCGGGAGATCCGATAATGGTAGACATGACTCTTATGACAACCGCTATAGGCCATCAAGTAGGAGTGGTTATCCATCGGATGATCCCAGACGTTACCCTGATGAGCGGGAACGACCCAGGTCACGACAGGGTTCCCACCGTGATGAATTTGAAAGACCTAGGTCCAGACAGGGTGGATACCCTGATGAACGTGATAGACCAAGTTCTCGCCATGGAGCCTATCCTGAAGATCCGTTCTCTGACCTGCGGTCAAAATCAGGTAAAATTGAATGTCCAAAAAAGTCATTATTTCTTATTTTGGTCAGTGTTAAACCAAACAATATAAAACCTGTTTGTAATATTTTTAAACATGCAGAATTTTATGTCATAAATTGATTGATGACCAGGCTATGATGGACCTGGTTCACGTCCCTCGTCCCGTCAAGGTTATCCAGAGAGGCCAAGGTCACGAATAGACTATGATCGTCCGAGGTCAAGGTCAGGCTATGATGATGATGATGACTATCGTCCTAGATCACGGACAGGTTATCCAGATGATGATAAGAGGTCACGTCAGGGATACTACGGGGATTACGGCAGACGTCAACCCGATTACTACGGTGACTACAGCAGGCGCCATGGCTCTTCTTATGGGCGAGGTTATCTTACTTATATCATGCATGCATGCATGGTGTTATGGAACATAAGTATCATTCATATGGTTGAAATATGTAAAATATTTACACCTGTGATATGCATTATTCCAAAATCATTTGGAAATTGCTAAGCCACCTAATTAAATAGTTATGAAAATGATATTGATAAATATGTGTCATTGTTATTAATCGTTGCCTTGGTTTTCCAGACTACTACAATCAACACCAGCAGTACAACCAGTACTATGGGCAGGGTGGTTACTATGGCAACCAGTACTACGGACAGCAGTCGGGTTACAAAGACCAATACCAGAAAGGTTATCAGGATGAGATGAGCAGTTACCTAGGCTCTCAAGGTCAAGGTCAGCCGCAAGCACCTGCTCAGCAGTGAGTATTTCTCCAGCAAGTTTCGTTAGTCGAGTCGTAGTGTCGTAGGCAGTGAATGGGGCATGGCTTGATGTAGTTAGCACTCAATGTTGATTGTTCACTAACCATGAGTTTCTGCCGCATGCCATCATCTCTGTTGTGTTTCTGACCCGAGTTGTTAGCACTAGTTATACTCAGGGATCATCAAGAAAAAATTATGGATAGTTTAATTTGTTCTTTAAGTCGCGTTGATATTGATTATAAGCTAAAAAGTTCATGTTAATATCGGGCCTGGAATCAATGATTAGTTACTTCGCTTTACAGGAATGAGAATGAAGATGAAACAACCTGTTGTAATTAAGTTAGCCAAATTGCTTACCCCCTTAATATGGTGCGATAAGTTGAGAGATGCTTACTTTGAAAAATATGTTTAATAAAGAGCATTTTAGTCCCTTTTTTTTAATATTTTTTTTAGCAAATTTCAATTGCTTTTTGATTCCACCTCACTTGAACTTAAAATTAATGCAACTATGTAAGGAAATTAGTGTCTTTCAGTGGCGTCTCGTCTGCTAATGGCGACAGCAATGCACTGTGCTCATTTAGGGTAATGCTCTGCTTAGGTGATTCTGTGATCATGTTGAGATCTCCCCTATAACCGCCATGTATGTGTGTTTGTATGTTGTCAACCTCCCCTTCATTATCCTAACCATCCTCATATTGATCTTGGCATTGTTTTGAAGTTAACTATTTTGACAGATATATTTCATCTTGCTTGAGGAAATATTATAAATGGAAAAATCATCCTCATATTTTACCCCACAGTCCTGCATACTGGGTGTTTTGTTAAATGGCCACATTAGACCTGATTGACCTGTATAACCCAACCCAAACCAGACTATAAGATGGAATTCTTACCACGTTGAAGCAGAAGCAGGCAGTGTCTGTGTGCATGTCTGTGGAGTAGAATGTTACGAGGCAATGTAAACGGGTTATATAAAACCACTGACTTCACCTGACAGATATAGCGCCTCCTCGTATGGCTACGCCAGCAGCCTCCCTCGCTCCGCCAGCTACGATCAGCTCTCACAACACAGTGGCTATGAGGCCGCGAGTTCGCGAGGAACTACCCCCTCCATCGATCTGTCGTCAGAGACGGGAGCGTAAGTTCGTTCTCTCTACAGGTGTACTAGTCCGTGGTCGGAGATGAACGACTCTCCTTGTTTGGATTATAAACTATTTATTACAAGCTTTATAGGATAATCTGCACTCATCTTTGTGGCTCTGGGTGGTCAATTGGTTCGCTGAATCTCACAAAGATCAGCTTATTAGGTTTACCTCTGTAACAAACCCTGTCATGCATGTGTATATACCGTAGCAATTAAATGTTACGTTTGTCAAGCAGTGGTGATGGTAGTGTAACAGTTTAAGGGGTGTCAGGGAATCAAAGCTACGTAATCATGCATGAGGCCTTGTATCATTCAGTTCTACCAACCCGTCCTTATATCCTGTCTTTGGAAGCATTCTCAATTCAAACACCAGCTTTTGTGTCAGATTTTGAAGCATGATCTCAAATTCTTAAATTCTCTTGTGCATCTGATTTTAACATTAACGTGCATGTGGATGAATAAGAATGTTTTATTTATTGTACAGTAAACCTATGTTGTTGTATGTAGAACTGATTCCTGTGTGATTTAAGTTACAGCTATTTTATCTTGATTAAGTTCAATCCAATGCAGTCATATATCTATCTTGCTATATTTAAGCATATTTAATAGCTTTTCAAATATTGTCAACTATTTGTGGTTCACTGGTAACTGAATTGTGCTCCAAGCTTCCTTAACTCTTTCATTAAGGTGATCAGTGACTTTATGATGATTTCTGGTTTATTTGTAAGACATAATTTATTGGTTATTATGATGAGTTAAGCTTCTTATTGTGCTTGCTTGATCTATTCACCACAACGCTGTAGATCTTAAGAGCAGCGAAAATCTTTTCTTTTACAATTATGTTCAGTGGTTAATGATTTATTAAACTTGTAGAATCACTGTGTACCTTGGTGTTTCAGGGATCATTTTGCGCGGGATAACGGCTCGCGTCCCAGCAGCAGACAGAGTGGTTACGAGGTGCCGCGTGGATTCGGTCCCCCGCCTCCTATAATGCAGCCTCATGCCCCTTTCTACCCCCCTCACCCCGCTGCCTACCCACCGGGCTACTACCCCCCTCCTGACGCCTACTACGGCCATGGCTACGGGGACTACTCACAGCAGTACATCAAGCCGGAAGAAACACCAGGTAAAAATGAGGTTCCTTACCCTACCTGATTGTCATCAGTACAGATCTCAGGTTTTACATCCCCCATGAGCTGTGTCTGACTTTCCATGTTATGTTAAGATGTGGTGTTTTGTGTTATCAGTTGAGCCGCCACGTCGCATGACCCCGGTCATGTTCAGTCGACCTCATGTGAAGGCGTGTTTCGGGGTCGGCGGGCATCTCATTAAGATCTTACCTACACGGCCCATGGATGGGGAGCCTGCTCTGGTTGAGATACAGGACATCTCTGGGATGCTTGGGAGTCAATACGAGGCTGATGGTCACAGAGCCTTCCCTGGTCCCCTCGTCAGGTGGGTGGCCGTTCTCAGTGAGGACGTCAAATATCGACAGTTTATTAATAGCTTTAGACAACATTTAGGCTCGAAAGACCTGGGATTATGGTCTTATCTGTGAAAAAAGTTGTGGTTGGATTGTTGCGGTAATGTTCAAGCAGTGTTTTGTTCACCAATGGGATTTTTTGCCCCCAGTTTTCAGGATTTGTGTTGAATATCATGTTAATATTTGGTTAACTGGGTCAAGTAATGTTGGATGTAATAATGACGTATTGATAATTGATAATGAGCATCATGGACGTGATGTTGGACTGGGTTTTGTAGGGGGGACACCCACAAGATGGACGTGGTGCTCTTCTGTCAGAAGATGGCTCAGCGGTGTGCCACGGACCACCATATCATGGACAGGGAGTCTGCCGAGCTCGTCTGGAGGTACCTGGAGCTACTCATCAAGCAGAACGGGGCAAGTCTTATCTTATCACTCACTGTTATCAATGAAATGTATCATATCATTCTGGTTATCTCTGACATTTTTCATATCCCCCTGCTTTCTCTGATGTGTATCATGTCTTCCTGGTTATCTCTGACATTTGTCATATCCCCCCTGTTATCTCTGACGTGTATCGTATCCCCCCTGTTATCTCTGACGTGTATCGTATCCCCCCTGTTATCTCTGACGTGTATCGTATCCCCCCTGTTATCTCTGACGTGTATCGTATCCCCCCTGTTATCTCCACCTGTTATCTCTGACGTGTATCGTATATCCCTGACGTGTGTGTTATCTCTGACGTGTATCGTGTTATCCCCCCTCTGACTGTATCGTATCTCCTCTTATATCTCTGACGTGTATATCGTATCCCCCCTGTTATCTCTGACTATCTCCTATCTCAGAAGTGTTATCATATCTCCTCTGATCGTTATCGTATCATATCCCCCTGTTATCGTTATCTCTGACGTGTATCATATCTCCCTGTTATCTCTGACGTGTATCGTATCTCCCCTGTTATCTCTGACGTGTATCCTTATCTCTGATGTGTATCATATCTCCCCTGTTATCTCAGATGTGTATCATATCTCCCCTGTTATCTCTGACGTGTATCGTATCTCCCCTGTTATCTCTGTTATCTCTGACGTGTATCGTATCTCCCCCCCCTGTATCATATCTCCCTGTTATCTCGTGTATCGTATCCCCCTGTTATCTCTGACCTGTGTATCCCTGTTATCTCCCCCTGTTATCTCTGACATGTGTATCGTATCATATCCCCCTGTTATCTCTGATCTCCTCTGTTATCGTATCATATCTCCCCTGTTATCTCTGACTTGTATCGTATCTCCTCTGTTATCTCAGATGTGTATCATATCTCCTCAGTTATCTGATGTGTATCATATCTCCTCTGTTCTCTCAGATGTGTATCATATCTCCTCTGTTATCTCTGATGTGTATCGTATCTCCCCTGTTATCTCAGATGTGTATCATATCTCCCCTGTTATCTCGTGTATCATATCTCCTCTGTTATCTCATGTGTATCATATCTCCCCAGTTATCTCAGATGTGTATCCCTGTTATCACTGATCTCAGTGTGATCATCTCCCCTGTTGTCATTGATTGCTGTCATTGATTCCTCCCTGTATCACAGACTGCCCTGGGCACTGACGTTGCTGAGCTGCTGTTGGAGGGACATGAGCCAGGCGGCAGTCGCTCACGTTCCCGACAGCACAGTGGTACCCCTGCGAGCGAGCACAGTGCTGACGGGGGATACGTTGACCGAACAGTCATCAACCGTGCCCCGCTGTCCAGCATGCAGGAAGTCACTGACCGCTTCCGGAACCTCTTGCTACATGGACGCAAGAAGGTAAACAAAGAGCATGGATCAATTGCATGGTTTTTTTTTTTCCCTTACTGATAAAAGTACAGTGGTGTTGGTTGGTGATTCTTACTCGTGAGTGACGCTGTTCTATGGAGCTTATATAATTGCTATTTCTAGCTGATGGGGAAACACCAACCAGATAGGATTTTCTCACCACTAGTTGGTGAACCACTGAATTCTATGTTGTACATTGGACCATGGTGTCTTGATGCAGGTTGATGGAGAAAGTTATTGCTGTATGCTGTCTGTGGGAAATAGATACATGAAGATAACAATGGGTGTGTGCGTGTGTTGTAGGATGCTCTGGAGTGGGCCATGAAGCAGGAGTTATGGGGGTACGCTCTCTTCCTGGGCTCTAAGATGGACCCCAAGACTCACGCTACCGTCATGACCAGGTGGGCTCTTGTTAGATGGCTGTGTTGGTATTGTGAGGAAGTTACCCAGCTCTCCTCGTGATGAATAAGCTGATGTCACCATTTCAGGGTTCTCATACTGCTCGTTGTGTTTGTGCTAAGTTAAGAGTGGCTGCTGTTTTTGAGTCAAAGTGGCTGTGGTTGTTGAGTTACATTGGCTGTGGTTGTTGAGTAACATCGGCTGTGGTTGTTGAGTAACATCGGCTGTGGTTGTTGAGTTACATCGGCTGTGGTTTTTGAGTAACATCGGCTGTGGTTGTTGAGTAACATCGGCTGTGGTTGTTAGAGTAACATCGACTGTGGTTTGCATCCAGGTTTGTCTCCGTTTCACTGAAGATGAGTGATCCTCTACAGACTCTGTTCCAACTGATGTCTCATCGACAGCCTGCTTCGGTCACGGTAACCATCCCTACCTCCCATGTACTGTCTACACAAATAAGTCTCCATGTATCAGGCAGTTGTTTATTATAAAGATTGTCTGTCATCGCTTTATCTGTTGTAATGGACAGGTAGTGCTGTCATGTCATATATCTCTCATTCTTTGTCGTCAGATGGTGGCTGATGAGAAATGGGGAGACTGGCGGCCTCATTTAGCGATGATCTTGTCCAACCCGACCCCACGACTTGAGCTAGATAAGAAGAGTGTCATCACCCTTGGGGACACCCTTGGTAAGCCCACCTGTCACCTGCTATATTGATCACTACCCTTTACATGTGATGATACAGGTGGGTAAGATTGTGGACCTGGTGATTTGACGATGAGCTGTTGTGTTTAGCTTCCAAACGCTGCCTCTATGCCAGTCACTTCTGCTATCTAGTGGGGGATATAGCATTTGGATCCTATACCAAGAAGGGATCCAAAATCGTGCTCATTGGATCCAATCACAGGTGATAACAGAAAATGATCGCTAGAGAATCTCTAGCAAAGGGTTATTGAAAAATATGAAGAGAATGCACAAAATACATTGGTGGAGTGTGTTTTATCCTTCTGATCTGCACAATATGCTGACTGACAATTTCGGCCCTGTTGTATGAAGCTACCCTCTGGAAGAGTTTGCCTCCACAACGGCCATACAGTGTACTGAGGTGTACGAATACGCCCGCAGCCTGGCAAACCCGGCCTGGTGTCTCGTGCCCTTCCAGATCATCAATTCCTCTACATCGTGCGCCTCTGTGACTGCGGCTTCACGGAGGAGGTGAGAGACTGTTATCTCCATATTCATTGTCATGGCCACCAGTTGAGGGAGATATTTACGCATAATTAATTCTTTAGCACTGGTGGTCCATTATGACTGGCATGTATTCTATTCCTGCATGGCACAGCAAGCTTGTATTCAGATTGTAACTTATACTCTACTCAATATTCATGGTGAGGTTGCTGGAGGTCCGTTATACTGATTCTGTCTAATGGTGAGGTCGCTGGAGGTCCGTTATACTGATTCTGTCTGTAATGGTATAAATGTACAACTCCATAGGCTATTCATAGCCAGTTTTTGGGGTGATATAGTACAATTATCTCTTTTAGCCATACCAATTTACTATATATTGGTTCACACAATGCGCCATTTTGTTGTTGATCTAGATAATGTTGACAACAGGTGTTGAATGTTTTAATGCACACTGGTACCCTTGAAGATGACAGCATTTACCACACACCTGTTGAATACCTTACCCTTGACCCTTGACATTGTGTCTCAGGCTCTACATTACTGTGAAGTGCTGGCCACCACTATCCTTCGTAACCCGACCTTCTTCCCGGCGGCTCTCTCTCAGGGTGTCTTCACACTAGCCTCTAACCTCAAGTCATGTGACCCCCTGCACCTCCAGGCTGGGGATGATGCACAGGACCCTGTATGGCTGGTACAGCTGCAGGGGGTGCTGGCTGGAATACAGGTGGGTGATTAGAATACAGGTGGGTGATTAGAGTACAGGTGGGTGATTAGAATACAGGTGGGTGATTAGAATACAGGTGGTGAGTAGAATACAGGTGGGTGATTACATTTACCTGTGGTCACACGATTAGTCACTCATGTTTTACACTGCATGCCCTCTGAGTTATAGCATTCTGTTGATTGGAACTCGGGGCTTCAGTGGGTGTTGGGTAACGTGTGCCATCACCATTGAGGGTCTGCCTCAGCTTGTACCATGTCCTGTGGTGACACAGTTCCCCATGTTCATCACAGTTCATCCTTCACTGTCAAGGAATGACTTAATAAGATATAAGGACCGGAACCCCATATAAAGGCATTCCTTGCATTTGCTTATAATTATTAAGTTATTGATTAACATTGGATTTCTTGGCCTCACCAGGACGGCAGTATCCAGCCTGTATCGGGACCCACACCCCGTTTGGCCTGTCATCCGTGGGAAGTAGCAATGAAGTGGCTGACTACATGACCGGCTCTGGCGTACAGCAGTACCCTCACATGATGCAACAAACAGGACCTCCTCCTGGTCAGTAGACACATATCACTTCTGACCAGTTCATTTTGGGTGGCCGTTATTGTTTGTAATGACGCAGCACTTTTTCGTGGGATACTCAGCCTTTGATAATCTTGAAGATCATCTTTAGTGATTACCATAATTGAGATGTCAGTCTGTCGATTACTCAATTGTCACTGCTCTGCAATCAATCATCTCTAATATTTCTGGGCCATGTTTACCTGGTGTAGGTGTGGTTGGTGTATGTGATATGTTGAGATGTTATTTCAGGTGAAAATGGTAGCTTAAACCACAGCCAGTCGGCTCCACAGCAGTCCTGGCCAGCCCAAGACCTCTATCCTGGACAGACCTCAGCCGAAGCAAGTCATGTTTCTCACGACGCTTGGGTCGACCAATCACAGCAAGAGCAGCCTCAACAGGAAGCTCCGGTGGCTGGTGCCGTGACAACAGCGGCGTCATATGGAGGTCAGCAGTGGGACCAGACAGCCTATGGTGGCAGTTACCTCAACTACATGCCCCAGGAGGCCACTGGTAGGTACTGCACGAGTGCACAGTATTCGCTGAACTTACGCCATATAGCGGTAAAGTCACCTTCTTAGTCTCCCAGGTAAGCTGAGGCCGCGAATCTCTGATGCTGTGTGTGTATACTATAGACTGGCCTGACAAAGGTGGTTGCATATTATTGTGTTATCATATCACTAAGAATGCAAGTTTGAGCAAACATTCACCACCTCTAACACCACCACCCCTTGACTTGCTCCTGATGGGATGTATGAGGCACGCCAGCATGTTTCTATTGATAGAAGAAACATAACTGTTTACGTTCTGTTTTTATCGGAAAAAAGGGACTGAAAGTGAACAACAGCCTCAGCCCACACAGCCAATCAGCATCCAGCCTGAGCATGAGCAGTCTTACAGCTCAGCTCCAGCCAATCAGGAGCTACATAGGGAGGAGCCAGCACCAGTTGACCCTGACTACAGTGGGACAGGAATGGAAAATGTGCAAGAGGAGGCTGATGAATTAGACTACTATCGTCAATCAACACAGCCGGTAAGTGGAACCTTTTAGTTCTTTATCATTGTAACAAGACAGACTTGTGTTGTGGGCACTACCCCCAAAACAGTCCTACGTTGGGTATTTGTTTATAGTTATTGTGATGTTTTTTTTATCAGGGCTTGTGTATGGTTTTCTGGTTCCTTGTTGTGATTGGGCGAGGGACATTCACTGTTGTCATGGTAACAACCTAACATGGTGTGTCAAGGTGGTGCATTCAAGGTTATAACCGTCTGGTTTGGGGAAATGTGCTAAGGTTGCGCTGCAATTTCAGGAGAGGAGTTTTATTTCAGGAGAGGAGTTTTATTCCAGATATCTGATGAAATACTGTTTGTTTTGTTGTAAATTCACCTTCTCACTCGTGTTTATCCAGTGGTTAAATTTTGAAGTGGTTATAGGCTAAAATGACAAGGGTAGATCATTTGTGATACAGCACATTCTCAGTGAAGGTATCCCTGCATTAATTGCTTGATTCTCTTTCAATCTGGCTTTATTAACATGCACGCCACTTTCTTCATCCTAGCTGCAGGCCCTCTGGGAGGATGTTGACAATGAATTGTCGCTTTCCTCCATCTCCTCGGACCTCCAGGACCTCTGTTCCTCCCTACGTACCTCCACCAGACTCCCCCTCTCCTCCCTACACCATTTCCCCCCCTATTACCCAGTCACCACCTCTCCCTGTCATCACCGAGGCCGAGAGCAGCAAGGTCAGTGCTCACGCTCCTGTTAACTCCTGTTGGCTTATGTTTTGTTTCACAGGAGCTGTTTCTTCTGCTTGAGTTTATGTGTTGTCTTCTGCTTGGATGCCGCTGACTGCCGTAGTGATTTGTTCATTGGAGGCGGTCCTGTTTTTTGGGACACCATTGACCCTGCTTTGTAACAGCAGGTACTGGCTGACACACAGATAAGATGGTGTCATAAGAACTTTCTAAAGCAAGATGAGAATTGTAGGATTGGCTTTCAATCTTGACTGATGTCCGAGTCTTTAACTGTCAATTGTCAGTCCAATGTGATGCTTCACTCCATTCCAGAACTCGAGTATTAGATGTATATATTGGTTAAAGTGCATTATGGTTGACATTCCTTTTTAGGAGGCATAGATATTTTTATTTGGCAGGCTTCCTTTGTAAAAACGCAGCTTTGATCAGTTAAAACAAAGTTTTAACTTTACATTTCAATAGTGCATCTAGAATGGAAATCATACATTCAGTTTATGTCTCAAAAGTTGTCAGTAGGGAATGCAGCCTATGTTCTCTTTATTGTCCTTGATTTGTTGACCTTCAGGTCGTCATAAGCTTCATAAATGGCACATTTCACACACTCATCTTGTCTTTCACTGCCATTTATGATTTTTTCAGTCCCATGAAGATTTGGATGTTCGTCAATCTCTCGACTTTTCTCAGTTTTGTCTTGAGTTTGACCCGGATTATAACTCTGTGAGAGTGTGTTTATTGTCGGATTCCTGCGGGTTCTCTTCATCGTTTATGGAGTAACTGTTGTTTATTTACAATTGTTGGAAATTGCTGTTTAATTTCCATATTATTTGTTATGAAATTCATGTTTTTTATAACAAATTGTTCAACTTCTGTTAAACTTTGATTGTAACGCAGTATAGTTTCCAACCAAGGAAATATTTATTTATTTACCTTGCTTTTGGCAGGTTTTCAGGTGAGCTGCCTCACTGTTACATAATGACCGTACATGCCTTACATGATCTGAATCACGCTGTATATAGGGTGTGTGACCCTATGGGTTTCAGGGCCTCACAAAGATAGTCCGACATAAGAGATCCAGCCACCATGTACATTTCAATGACTTCATATTAGCACAGGTATCACTTGTAAAACTAGCTGTTGCATTGCCCTTCAGTTTGAATTTCATCCAATTTGCCTCGTTCACCGTTAGGTGTATGCCATTATAGGGGACTAAATAAATCATTGTCGCGTAGACTTTTTAAAAAAAATTGGAGCTGTTAAATTATATCTTCTATTTTGCTTTGGGTGTTCAAGACTGTTTCCTGCTGTTTGAATAATTTGCGTTCAAAAGCAACTGTGGTTCTTGGTTGTCAGTATGGACAAATCCAGTAGCGCATTATTTGTCACATCTGCTTACACGCGCCACGTAGTCCGTGTACTACTGGTTTTGGGTTTTATTTCAGACGTCACTCTCTTTAGCCTCCTGCTTAACACCTCACTCTCACCTGTGTATGATTAACCCTATGTGTTTCCCAGGTGGTGAACTTACCTGAACACTACGTGTAACTTCTAATAATGTCACCCGTTGTATTGCTTATACCTATACTCAGTCTGATAACACCATGTAATGATACTGATGATATATTCATTTTGTTCTTTATGGATTGTATATTTATCACCTGTTGCTCCCCGCCAGGGATTTGACGTGCGCCGAGAGCGCACCACGTCAGAGGGTTCGCACCAATCGTTGGCCTGTAGCACCCCCCGTGTGGCCCACGAGGACCCCCCCTTATCCCCCCTCTCTCATGGCTCGTCCACCCCTCAAGCTGAACAGCCTCCTGTGTCATCAGCGTTCAACCCAGTGGCGCCCCCTTTCCAGTTCGGGGTGCTACCAGCGTTTGCTGCTCCGTCACGGGTGGGTCTGTGCCTGGTCGTGTTTCTGCGTCGTGGCTTCTGCTGACACATGTTGCATGTTATCGTCAATCGGAGATGTCGTTTGTTTCTCTGCTTTGATGTCACTCTCATGGGTCTTCTGTGTCAGAGAAGGCGTTGAGGCTAGTGTAGTGCTCGTGAGAAAGTATGACATGAAAACATGGAGACCCACGACTCTCTCCTGTTCTTGTTGTTTTGCATTAGGCCTTGTCTAACAATTGCATTGTGTTATCTTGGTGTTATACAGTTGTTATCTAGGAATTATCTTTTATCTTGATTTCCTCCAGGTGTCACGTTCATGACATCCAGGTGTTGTGGCAGCATGTTTTGGCTGTCTTCATAACCTGCCATTATTGTTGCTCCTTTTGTTTCCTTCCGTTTACTCCGTTACATGTTCCATAGCTGTCAGTGATCTTGATGTTGCATGGTTATTATATCTCTGTAGTTGAGATGACATCTGATGTCTAAGACAGATGTTTGGCATGGATATCAGTGTCGATGTGGTATTTCAAATTATGACCTTACAAAGGTACTTTTTATATTAGCACCTTGTTACCTTAATGGTTGTATCTTATGACCTTGATGCCTGTGTTATGACCTTGATGGGAGTGTACAATGGCTGTGCATTATCGTCTTGATAGCAACATAGTTTATTTTATGTGAATGTATGACCTCATGATGTACGAGTTCATGGCTTCTCGTTAATATTTCACTATGTTATGTGATCATTCATCTCGATGCATGTTAAAAAATTTGATAACTGGTTAATAATAATATCATATTCTAGCGTATTTGTGATTCTTTAATCCTCCTGACTGCAATAAATCATGCTGCTATTCTGAATGGTTGTATTATGTGTCAAGTTTCTGTCTACTTTCAGGTGCCACAAACATCGTTGCCACTGGGAGCTACTGCAGGACAATACAATCCACAGGCCCCTCCCACTTTTTCTGGATCTCCTCCCACATCGCATGATGCCCCTCCCACAACAGGCCTGGGTAATCATTCTTGCTATCATGGTCAAATATTCATGTTGTAACTGATTCACTTTGGTATTTAACCCATAGCAAGACTCAGCATCAGTTTGATGATGGGTTAACCTGGACTCTTGTGTCTGTGTGGAATCACTTTGATGATGGCTTAATAAGGACTCTTGTGTCTGTGTCAGGTTCAGGGGAGCAGGAAGTGAAGAAGAAGCAGAAGTGGCCGGGGGAAGACGAAGAAGACGATTCTCATGACAACAAGAAACCCAAAGAGAATAAGAAGCTCAGTCGTAAAGTGAGTGTCACCTCTCTATACACTCCATACTTATATATAACCATTATGTATCGGAGGATTTTGGTGTAGCAACCAAGTTTGACTCCTTGTGAATAGGGTTTTGTATTAGCACCATGGTAAATAAACTGCCTCCACCCTGCATTTTCTGAATGATGGTGTAGTCATTGTCATAATGTTGATCGTTCGACTGCTTCGTCAGGACCAGCAGGGCAGTTGGTTTGGTTCCATCTTCAAGTTTGCCAATAAATCTAAGAATGAGATGAAGCTGCCTGATGATAGGAATCCGTCGGTGGGTACAACCACCTGTGCTTCATGACTCATTATTTGTGTGTGGCTATTGGACCAAGTCTATGTGGCTTGTGTGTAAGAAGTAATTGGCCATTATCACAGTGATTGCAATAATGCTTATTTTCCATGTTGAAAGAAAAGTTGGCCAAATTTATACCCAAATAATGCAAGCAAGAAAGTGATTGTATATAAAGGTGGTGAAATACTTGACAAGCAGTTTTTATATGTAGCATGAATAAGGACACTGACAAATATTCCATTTATATTCTCTGAGTGTACGAATACTCTATAGTTTTATGGAGTTCTGGTGCGATGCCTGTGCAGATTGTCTGGGACCATGTGGAGAAGAAATGGAAGAACACTGACCCTGATGCGGAGGACACAAGTGTTCCAGCCGGCCCACCTCCGAAAGACTCGGAGCTGCCGACCGGAGAGACACCAGCAACCCCAACCAGACAGCCTTCGAACCCAGGCCTAACAAGCGGGGGGCCACCACCTCCCCCTGGCAGTAACCGATTTTCACTACAGAAACAGCGAGGTCAGTGGTCCCGTTCGTCAGGATCAGATTTATATCCTGATTGTGGGTGTTGAAGTTATACGCTTTTATAATTGTTCGTTGCGTTTTATTGTTCACTTCACTGCCATTCATTGGTGAGTGTTGAAGATGTCATTTTCTGGAGGTGGAGGATATGTTTTTGTGTTCTCAAAATGTGTTTTTTTTGCGTTATGCTGTTTCAGGGGCTAGGGGCCAGTATGTAGATGTGTTCAGTGGCTCGACCCAGAAGACAGCAGCCCCATCTAATCTCTTTAATGTCATGCCGAAAAGTGCCAGTGTACCGGCCAAACTGTTTGTGCCCCCAGGTAAATCCTGACAATCCTTGCATTAAGTGAAAATGTACAGCTGTGATGATAAACAAGTTAATTTATGACAAACGATGATGTGGATGTGTTCTGTGACCAGCCTCATCTGAAGATCTGGTCGGTGGTGGGGGTGCTGCTCCTGAACAGACCGACAGTCAGCCTCCGCAACCCTCCCCAGCCCAGCAGGTAAACCTACCACAGCTGCTGCTCCTCAAGTTAAATACAAGGACTCTTCATATATCTTGAATATTTATTAAATCATTTGTTATTCACCCTTTACCGAAGCTTTAGATTTTATTTTCTTAAAGGAGCTGAGCATTCAATTATTTTGTGCTTTGTCAGCAGCCTGCAGAAGCCAGCCAGGATGGCACTTTGCTGCACCAAGATATAGATAATGTGAGCATCTTCACTCATCTTACTACAGTACCACTATAACCATGTCTGTAATTAAGCTATCAATTTCCCCCGGACAGCTGCACGAATGATGTTGGTTGTGTATGTCCGCATGAATGAACCACTGCAGCATAAGCTAAGCTTGTGTGATTTGGACATTTTTTGCCGAGCTGAATATATTCAGTTTGTTTCTTATACCACTGTATCAATCCTGAAATTTCTGATTTCGCTTGTGAATCCTGATTCCATTAATCCTAGTTAATCTAATAGATTGACTCCCCAGCACTCCCTTCTTAGACTGTGTGATTGTTGCTGAGATGTTCTGTTGGGCATTGTGGGTAATGTGAAGTGTCTACAGAAGGGGTGCTTTTAGAACGCCTAGAACCATACCCATTACCTCCAAGTTATGCTGTCAATTATCCCTCAATACAGATGAACATTTATAAATGGCTGGATTGGTTTGGGATCGTATGAATTCTTGGTGAAAATTTGTTATATCTCCTTCATGGTTTATTTTGGTTTGATTAAAATGTGGTTGACTTAGTGAGGTGAAGGTGGAGCCAGTTGGGCAGGTTAACAAAAAGGGCGTGACTGTTGCTATGACGACATGTGGGGTGTGTGTTGCAGCTGTCTCGAGCAAGCTCACAGAGCTCCCTTTCCTTGGAGGTACAGAGGTTCACACAGGTATACCCTACCTCTACCCACAATGCCTCACTCACACCCTCAGAGTCACGTCTGCTTTCCAAACGTACTGCTTGACCAGTTTCTGTAAAGCACTGCTACCTGTACACATAAGACAATTATCACTCAATCCTTCGGGCCAGTTGGAGAATTTTTTTTTACCAGATCGAAGGCTCATTTTTTTTATGTTGTATCTGTATCATTTGGAATTAGCTTCTGCTGTGGGTCACCATATTGTAAAAGGTCGCATCATAGTAAATATCCCTCTAAATGAGATGGATCCTTAGTGTATGCTGGGGTCAGTGCTTCACAGAATGTCACCGTATTAGATGTTTGTTTCTGTCCTGTGCGCCACATACTTTATCTTGTAGATTCACTAACCCTAGAGTCTAGCTTCTAGTTCATTTCAGTTGCACCATACCGACCAACCTATCGCGTTGTTGGTCATTCCCTGCATTTGAATTGTTTGTTTGTGTTTGCTACAATGCTTAACGCTTGTCACGTTTCGTACTTTCCAAATCGCGGTAGATTTGCCTAAAACCGTGTGCTTGGAAAGCTCTCCAAGGCATCTCTTTTCAATTATTGACTGATCCCTTGTACATCGATGACTAAGGTGCATCTCTTCCCACAAGGCACTTCCTCTAACATGCACTTCCATCTCATCGCTTCATGAACCATTCAATCAAACGGTTGCATGCGCCTTACTGATGTGTAACTCTGATGTATTTATTCATATGGTTCTAATTAGGCCACTGGATTAAATGCTGGTGCATTTGTGCTGTTGTTGTTGTTTAGATTAACAATATCTCAACCTTATGATTGTTTTACATCATTTATTTATTATCTTTTATTAATGATTATGCTGTGTAAATTGACATGTTTTTTTTTAATAAGTAGGATTTAAACCAGATTTTACCACTCTGCATTAATTAGAAAAGCCAATAGCCCTGTCCCCTAAACTACCATGATGGGTAGGGTGTGTACTGATGATTCTCCCCTATACTACCTTGATGGGTAGGGTGTGTACTGATGATTCTCCCCTATACTACCATGATGGGTGGGGTGTGTACTGATGATTCTCCCCTATACTACCTTGATGGGTAGGGTGTGGTACTGATGTGATGGGTAGGGTGTGTACTGATGATTCTCCCTATACTACCATGATGGGGGTGTGTACTGATGATTCTCCCCTATACTACCTATACTTGATGGGTAGGGTGTGTACTGATGATTCTCCCCTATACTACCTTGATGGGTATGTACTGGTATGGGTAGGGTGTGTACTGATGATTCTCCCCCTATACTACCTTGATGGGTAGGGTGTGTACTGATGATTCTCCCCTATACTACCATGATGGGTAGGGGTGTGTACTGATGATTCTGATGATGGGTAGGGTGTGTACTGATGATTCTCCCCTATACTACCTTGATGGGTAGGGTGTGTACTGATGATTCTCCCCTATACTACCATGATGGGTAGGGTGTGTACTGATGATTCTCCCCTATACTCCCCTATATTCTCCCCTATACTACCATGATGGGTAGGGTGTGTACTGATGATTCTCCCCTATACTACCATGATGGGTAGGGTGTGTACTGATGATTCTCCCCTATACTACCATGATGGGTAGGGTGTGTACTGATGATTCTCCCCTATACTACCATGATGGGTAGGGTGTGTACTTATTGATATCCTACCAGGACTTTGCCAAGAGAGTTGATAAATCACTTGCCATTTTGTTTTTGGCCTTCAATATTCATGTTTGAATTTTCTTTTGCTTCTGTAGATGTTAGCTGTCTGGGTGACCAACTATACTATCATAGCGTTATCACAATGATTTAACTATACCATCATAACGTTATTTCAATGCGTAAACTTGGTTGTCCGCATTTGAAAACAGATTTTTCCAATACTGCTCGACTCAGCATTGATGTATCCCTAAACCCTTAAGTGTATATAACATGCATTGTCAAAACTTGAAACTCAATATTTGCATGTCTATCTTTTGATGATTGGAATGCCTTAGAAGTTTATACTTTCAATATTCATTATCTTACATTTGTAAACTCATCACTTTGTACCAGTGTTATTATTCACACTTGTACTGGTATTTGAACAATTCTTTGTTTTGCTATCCTAGCCTGACTGTTTTGTGTCTTGTGTTCAGATGAAACAGCAAGAAAACTCTTCTGCAGTAAACTATTCCAACCAACCTCCTCCTGAGCATCCTCAACAGTCAGCTCCTCCCCCTGCTGCCATGCCAACCATGTTCAACCCCTCCCAATTTAATCCAAGTGGGGCAGGCTTTCAACAAGCTCCGCCTCCTTCAGCTGGTCGTGGGCCAAGATATGGTCAACGCCGAGCTTACCCTAAATAAAATTGTCAACTTGTTAGGGTTATTTATCTTGGTCACATAATGACATCCTGGTATTTCAGTTGGAATGATATGTGAATAGGCCTTGTGAATGCAATCACCTGTGTAAATGTTTATAGGCTGAAAAAACGTGGCAGTATATGTTTTGAATGTAATCATCTCACTGGTGTCGTTGCATGTTATTGGCAATTTATGATTGAATAAAACGGCTTGGTATCATACAAATTAATGACACCCAGTAGTTCAGTTTATGTAGATATTTCCGTTCTAGCAGTATATACATTCTCTGTAGACTCAACAATAACTACATGATAATACTTTCAAGTAAGATTGAACTATTTCAGAATGTGAAATCAAAAAAGAATGGTATGTAATTGCAGAGGTTTGAATGTCCTGCTCGATAACTCGTGGAGATAAACCAGATGAAGAGGATCTGGTTCAAGGCTTATTGATATGTAATGAGTAGGCAATTCCGACAGACGACATCAGTGGTTGGTGCAGTGGTTTCTGTGGGCATCACCATCTTGGCTTGATGGTGAATTGAGTCCATCACTCCATTCGGCTCAAAACACCACTTCATAGGTAACCATGGTAACATAACGGAATTATGTATCGTGCAATTCATTGTCGCGTCGAGTATTCGAAACGCTTTGCTTTATTTGTGGGACAGTCTTTCAGTAGTATCTGTATGATATTAGTAGCTGCAATGAAGAAATACATTAAGTTCACTTGCGGCTGTAAGCTTGATATAGGAAATGGTAGAGGAGTGTGTGAATTTGATATTGGATGCAGATATATTTGACTTTTCCTGATTTTGGTTGTGATTTGAAGTAGATGTTTTTGTGGACTAAGCTTTGTTGACCTCATGTCTTGAGTCTTATTTATCTTGTTATTAGCATTGGTCGGGTTGCCTTACTTTAATATATGCACTTCTTGTTCATTATCGCATGTGCTGCCATTTTACTTTGTTGGTTGTTTATGATAGGACAGTTGACACTGTACCACTGATTTCTGTTTGACATTGTCAACAGGGTGACTTAAATTCTTGTGACTTGATGGCGGGCATATTTTGAAACGTCCCCTGTTTTGGTGGACAATACAGTGAATAAATTATTCCTTTTCAGAGCTCTGAAGATGTGTCTTGTGTCAGATAACTTGACTTTTACTCTCCTGCTGTCTGTGTCAAGACCAGCTGTGTCATTGAAGGAATTTTAAAAATCCAGTATTTTATGCAACTCTCATAGTTAATAAAAGGTAATGGCAGTCTCAGGCACTTGGTTTCCGATGCCAATCTTGCAAGCTAGTGCGCTGTGTAGTTTCAGATAAATAGCGGCTTGGCAGTAGGAAGCTTGGCATCTGGAACTGAGTATCTGTGATGTCAGATGAGGATGAATGGACTCCAATGCTGATCAAACTCATGCGGTACATGCTCGCAACTATTTTTAAAAACTGAATTGTGGGTCTGTTATAGCCCTAACCAAGTATGGGGGGATGCTGCTGCACTACCTCTTATAAAAAGTTGGTCTGTTTGGCTAGTCTGTAACCTTAGTCACTGAAGGTAGAGATAAAATCACATAACAAATCACTATTCACAAATATAATAAAATTGCAAAGCTCAAGCTTATTAATATCCAGGGATACAAAATTTTGATCCTGCCAACTTGAAGCATAAACTGAAGTGTAGGAACTTGGTGGTAGCCCAAAAGACCAACGTCAGGTTCTATTTATCACCTTGTCAGAGGGAGTGCTAGCCCTACAAGACGTCTGCGTAGACGTCTTACCTTTTTTCGAAACAACGCAATGCGAATATTTTTAGATCGATTCAGACAACTACCAAGCACAAAACATACACAAGTGATGGAGTTATAGAATGCAATGATGTTTTACGGACGATTTTATCCCTTTTTTTCGGCGGGGGATTTCATCCATGTAATTATTTATAGTTCGATCAATTTGGGAAGCGTAAAAAGTCAGAAACACAGCAACATGTTTGTTTACAAGTTCAAGACCACATGCATTGCCCATGCGCAGAATGACGAAGTCTAATGCTAAGCCCGGGGGGGGGGGGCACTTAAGTGTAATGATATAGTATACATGTGCCGCACGAAGGGGGTGGTTTTTTGACATCTCGACTTTTACGACGGGTTAGACAATCGCATAATACCTTGTACGATGGAGTATACTTTTTCTCATTCTCAACGAGTTCAACGGGTACGGGATTTCGAGGTCCCGCGGCACACCCCTATCCGAGTTAGGGTAAGTGCCCCCCACTTGGGATGCTAAGGCAATGCGGGAAATCGCGAGAATTAATAGTTTCCAAAATGGCAGACTTCGTATCGCGATTTGTTCGGAAACGAACTATCGATGGCATTTATTGAAGAATAGCGTCGAGTGGTGGTAAGTTTTTTGGAGCGAAAGGTCTATTTTTTGTAAAGGCTCTTGATATATGTTATTTTCTAGGTGCGAAATGTAGCCCTTCGCGAGATATAGTCCAAACTAATTATCGCCGACTGTGTTTTGACTAACTGTTCGTAACGGTATAAATTCATGTTACCGTTACACCGGAGCTAAGGGAGTGCATGCATCACTCCCGTACTTAGTTCAAAAGAGCTACTTGGTGGAAGATCACAGCAGAGAATGGTTAAAATAATTATGCTGCATATCGACAGAAAAATGAACAAGGAAAAATGATATAAACTGCTGAATCCTATATGATATATAAATGGTCTTGGTCACTATTCCATGGTATGCTGGTATGGCATAATGCTTTGAGAATGAGTGCAGCAATTTTCCTATTAAGATGACAGTTGCAATTCGAAGGCATGGTTCGTTTTAGGCAAGTTACCTTGTTCCTGGTGGTAACCAAAGGTCACCGGACACCAACTCATCTACACTATCCCTACAAGACGTCTGAGTAGGTATAAATTCATGTTACCGTTACGACCGTAGCTAGTTACCGTTACGACCGGAGCTAGTCTACATAGAAAACATCAAAGATTGAGGGTAGAAAACAGCGCAGACGCAATGTGAGGCGGTTCTTCTTTGCCTAGGGCTAGGGCTTCGCAATGACTCCGTCTACATATTGGCCGTTGGGATAGTGTGTGTGGTTTATCTGATAACTTCAACACAAAACACAAGAACTATTGGCCTCTTGTTTTCCTAGCTAAAAGTAAACAAACCCATGTGATGCCTCGCAGTCCGTACGCATAAATGGGCGGAGCTTACTTTGACCCTGACATGGGTTTTCTACCTTCTGATTGGCTGAGCTCGCCAAATGTACACACTCAGTCGTGATTTGGCCGCACACAGGAAGTCGCGGGAGGTAGAGAGTCAGACAAAACCCTCATCCCCTGTCAGTGGTGACAGCGGTACGCTGGTTGAAAAAGGGATCTGTATTCCTGGAATAACTGTACACCACGTTTCTGGATGTCTGGATTCAAAGTGGGCATCGTCCGGTTGGGACGTGCAGCAGGAAAGGTGAGTAAGCGTTTGTCATCGTTGCAAGTCTGTGGTCGATTTCAGCATGGTTGGCTGACATCGTGGGACAGAGCTATTTAGCCGAACAACTGAACAAAGACCCTTGCAGTGAACTGCTGAGTGAGAACGCGAATGGCTGTCCCTTTGACTGTGTGCTCTTGTATTTGACGTAAATAATGTAGGACTACCGTCTTAGTGTGTAGTGAGTGTGCAATGGTTTTGGGGTCAAAATTTGAACCTGGTATTGCCTTGAAATGTGCACGTTTCCTGTGAGTCATATGACGGATTGTCTGATCATCTGGTTTAACCCCTGTTAACCTGTTAACGGCCATCCTGCCGCACGTTAATCGCCCACTGCTCGGCAAACATCGAGGATGATCAATACTATATCTATGCACTCCTCACCTGCCACATAGTCATATCATTGTACATATACTGCAGTCTTATAAGTAGCCCCGTATAATCATGTGTATGGCTATCTTATATGTAGAAATACAATGCAGTCTGTCACCATGGTATGTTTTGTTAACTTGGCAAATTCAGATCGCCAAGTTATGTTGGTAAGTCCCGTTTGTGGCTATGTTTGTTAACAATTTTTTGTTTCGTGATACAGGTCGCAATTTAAAAAAAAATTCCGTTCAATGAATGGATGTATAGTATAACAAAACTATGGACGCTAACAGAAGCATTTCAAATGTCATTATATAATTGCGAGGGTTTCTGGTTTCCTCGGGGCACTCTACGAGGTGCCCCTTGGTCACATCTTGTGCTAGATGCCATCTGTGATCTATATACATCATTGTCACCAATAATCCAAGGACGTGGGTGCCTGGTGGTCTCGTGGCATCTTTCGTTTAGTTTTCGTCTTTGTTAGGTCAACATGCTCTTCTTCCCACATTATTTGTTATATATTTGTTTGGCTTATCTCTAACGGTAGATTTCGTTGCATATTAGCCTTAGTTTTATCAGCTCAAAAGTACTGGTGTCAGTGCTTGTGGATGTATTGGAAGATAGCACAGTTTGACTTGACTTGATAAAGCTGGTACATATCTTGGTGACTAAACACGAGATATCATGTATTTTCCCTAGGTGTTTAATCTACTGGGTTTTCCTTATCTAAATAGCCCCGTGAACACATGTCACTCGTCCCCAGAGTTTGTTCTGGTTCTAGAGCACCAGATAAGTTCTGAGCATTTGAGTTCTTTGTGTCAACATGGCGCTGTTTAACGTGGCTCGGAGGATAGCGGTATTGGGGTGTGTATACTGGGCGCGTGGTGTTGTGATCAGTCAGGCGAAGTCAGCAGGTGTTGTGGGGGAGAGTTCATGCCTGAAAGGAACGCTTCCTCTCTTTATTCCCCTCACCTTTGTGATGCGGACGAGGTGAGAGCCCGCGCTACCTCCATCACATGGCGCACACACATTGTCTTACGTACCCCTATGCGTTACGCCTGGTTTTTCA
The DNA here is from genome assembly GCA_034190875.2 of Urechis unicinctus. Taxonomy (NCBI): domain Eukaryota; kingdom Metazoa; phylum Annelida; class Polychaeta; order Xenopneusta; family Urechidae; genus Urechis; species Urechis unicinctus. The sequence goes on along the minus strand of CM067352.1, from coordinate 24,874,328 downwards.
TATGACAGGCGTCTGCTCACTGTGTAAGGTCAGCATGTTCTAGCGTGGGCAGCTGGCCTTTCGGGTTCGCCCTTTCACCCAACTGGACCTAAACAGCTGCACTTCCGTCATCAACTTACATATTCATGGTTTCGTTGTGGTTCATTTAACGTGTCAGAGTTGGCACTCGTAATAATGGTTAACATCAGCATGTGTTTATAATGCCGTTTCCATGACAACTTGTTTGCATCCCTTTTAACCATCAGGTACGACTTTATTGGCTTTCTGTTGTTGGATGGGTGAATCAGGCGGAAAACAAATGTTTCATCGGTTTCTGTTGACGAAATCGTAACCTTTAATCAGCGTTACAGACGCGGTTTTCTTTCGTTGTTGCTATTGGCAACAGCAGCTCCTGTTTCTGTGCTTACAATAAAAGTGGTAAGCCGGGCGTCGGTTAACCGCGCCATCTGTTCAGACAACAGACGTAGCTACAGGGGAAACCGTTCAAATGTTTTCTCATTTGCTACTAACATTCACCAAATGTCTCCTGAAAACAGTTCTCATCTGCTTCGGTGCTTCGTGGAACCTATTGCTGTTCAGTACTCTTTATTTTGCTATTTCAACCGTTTAATTAAGTTAACAAGAAACTGCTTAGGGCGAGATGAAAGCGAAAGCTCCGTCATCTTCCGCTCAAGGTCGGCCAGATCCGGCATAGGAAATGCGAGTACACGCTCGCTGGGTCGTTCAGTGTGGGTAATGTGGCAATTCTATGTGACATATCTAGGGGTGGCAAGAAGCAGCATCTGTCGCCGCTGACTTGGCTCTGCTATTCCTTTGTGGTGGTCGTGGAAGTCTGTGGCGACGACGTGTGTAACCACCACCACCACCCCCACCCCCCCCCCCCCCCCCCCACCCCCCCCCCCCCCCCCCCCCCGGTCGTGTGTGGACGGACCACCTGCTACAGAAAAGGGGGCGTGGTGAGCACGGGGACATGCGCGAATGTCAGGTGTTCTGTGAAGTGCGATGATAGTCTTCTCACCAGGTTACCTGCTCCATTCATCTTCAGGTTATTGTTATGAGAATGGTGTCGAACACAACAGTTGTCCTTGTTTGCCATGTTGAATAACGGTGCCTGGACCTAACGCTGATGTGTCTTGACCCTACAGGGACTCTGTGATTTGTGTCGTGTATACAGCGCGCTGCTAATTAAGCTAGCGTCTGTGCTTAGGAGAGGTGTTGTGTGGTTTGCAAAGCTTGAGACTGGTGCTTTGTGTTATAGAATGCTTGAGATGGGTGCTGTTTGGTATAAAATGATTGCTCTGTGGTTTATAAAGCTTGAGACTTGTTGCCGGGTGGTTTATAATGTTTGAGACTGGTGCTCTGTGGTTTATAAAGCTTGGGACTGGTGCTCTGTGGTTTATAAAGCTTGAGACTGGTGCTCTGTTAGCCCTTCAAGACGTCTGCGTAAATTCATGTTACCGTTACGACCGGAGCTAGTGCTCTGTGAGCTTGAGACTGGTGCTCTGTGGTTTATTAAGCTTGAGACTGGTGCTCTGTGGTTTATAAAGCTTGGGACTGGTGCTCTGTGGTTTATAAAGCTTGGGACTGGCGCTCTGAGGTTTATAAAGCTTGAGACTGGTGCTCTGTGGTTTGTAAAGCTTGAGACTGGTGCGGTGTGGTTTAGAAAGCTTGAGACGGGTGTTTTGTAATTGTGAAGAAACGCGCTGTATTGGTCTGGATCTTTCATGTCAGGGCTAATGTGGGTCTATCCATGAAAATAAATCACCGCGGTGAAGTTCTTTGGCTGGCATAAAACTTCGTCATATGTCCACTGTGATCAAAGTCGCCAGATGTACCCATAAATGCACTGTGTATATACTTTTTTTTGTACCTAATGGGTACATTTTGATTCCGGGGTAACAGTGTCTATAAATTATTATTCAAGTATCAAGATACGACCACCGACCCCAGATTGACTTCATAGATATGCCGGGCCTATTTCACAATCTGAGCACCCACTTACAGCAGCGTATATCATAACTAGCCCAGTTCACGGTGCGCTGGCCGTACATGGCCCATGTTGCCAAAAACGGCATTAACTTCGAATTGAGGAACGAACGAACGGCGCGCTGTCACTCGAAACTGCTCTTTCCAAAATTCCACATCGTGGCGTCTGTTCTACTGAATTTACTTTTTTGAATCTGCTTGCAGTACCGCTATCCCGTTGTATGTATGTCATCATAGTCGGGTAGAGCCCATCAGCCATGCCTCGGGTTTGGTGGAGAGCCGCAGCTCTGTGACTCCTGACAGATCACGTCGGGGTCTATAAGCGCTGGCCACTTATCCTTTTGTGGTTACAGCATGGCGAGTCTGTCTATGATGCAGTCGATTGAGTTGACTTGGCATTGTCTGGTGTTCGCTTTCATATTGCTCTGTTGCTGTATTGATAAACACAAGTAACCCCCAACTGTCTATTGATTCTGATTTGGTTGACATATGGAGGCGTTCTCCAATCCCTGCTGAGTCTAAGGCATCTCTTTAAGGGCTTCAGTGACTGAGTTGAATGGTCTGTAGGGATGTCAAGCGAGGGGAATCTTTCTGTGTCCAGCGTACACGTCTGATCTTCCGTCGTTCATCTGTCCTCCAAACCTTGTTGGCTACGTCCTCGTAATCTCATCATACCTCTAATAAATAGGTCAAATGTGTTAAGACCGTGAATGGTATGGTTGGGGGGGCGGGGGGAGTGGGGGTGGATGAGTTTGGGATGGACCTTCACCGGGCTCGGCGCTGCATGGCATACGCCCCGTCCCCGATCGATAGCTGACTGACACCATTACGGCCTACACGAGGGGTGTCCTTGCTCGCTTCCTTGTATGCCCCGCCGCGGCGCGCGTCACTCGCGACGCGTGTATTGTTAGTGGCTTTCAGTGCTCAGGCAATATTGTGCAAGTTGATACGCGGCGCATCAGCTGCGTGGAAGTCACTCACCGCCTGACATCCGACGGGGGTAGTCAGCCCGTCCATAAATAAGACTTCCCTCCACCCTCACCCCCCCCCCCCCAGTACCCCTTCACCCTCTCAAGATATCCCTACCATCTCTTTATGCGGACGATTGAAACCATATGTTGTCATGCTATCACGTTCTCGGCCCCTTTTCTACCCCTTTTCTCCTAATACACGCAGTCGTGTATCGCCAGCAAATGGCCTCAGACCCAGTCCCCCCCCCCCCCCCCCCCCCCCGAGTCATGTAAAATGAATGGACCGGGGTCTCCGGGAGAGGGGCTTGCTAATCAGGTCGGATGTGTCTCCGCGGCGCAAAACAGACTCCGTCCCATCATGCGTACCAGCTAAATAAGGCGCCAGTCTCCGCCGCCAGTTGCTGCTGTATTCAGCTTCAATGAAGAGCTCGCTTACTGTATGCTGTTGATAAGGGCATTGCTTTCGTTCGCAAAGTACAGCGAAAGAACTGCACGTGGTCTTTGTCTCACCGCGCGCTCACCTCGCTGAGGTTAAATGAAACCATACATATCAATGATGCGGCTTCGTGTTACACTTCAATGTGCATCCTCTGAAAAACTACAGTTTTTTCCATTCATTTATGCGTGCATGGTGAAATTATAATTGGGGGTGTTTCGTGATGTACTGTTCAGACCACACAGTGAGTCAGTCTGTCGTAGCGTGCTGGCGGCCACTGTATGACTGCCGCGGGGAGATTCTGGGCGGCTGTATGTTGTCAAGGTGATGGCAGGGGTAGTGTTGCTGATGCGGACGTGGGATGTTCTATGTATAGTCAATAGCTTTTCCGTGGTGTTGTCCCCAGCTGTCAGGATGGTGATGACGTTGTTAGGGCAACTACAACAGGGTACATGTTACAACACCTTTGCCTTGGTGATGAACACCTGGCGCGAGTGTTCAGTTCGGCATATTGTTGTGATGCCGTGTGCTGGTGCACGCTCTTCTCCTTAATAGACAGGTATCCACACATTATGAATTTGTCTCATGAATAGATGGATGGGTGGACAGGATGGATAGGTGGGTGGGCAGGATGGATAGATGGGTAGGATGGATAGATGGGTGGGTGGGCAGGATGGATAGATGGGTGGACAAGATGGATAGGTGGGTGGACAGGATGGGGTAGATGAATATATTGGCAGACTGGATGGATGGATAGGTGAGTGGATGTACAGATGAATGGTTGGGTGGACAGGACGGATGGATAAGTGACACTGATGAATGTGTATCTTCATGTATGCTTCAATAACCACAGCTCGATGATCCTATCTTTACCGTGTAATAATGAATCGTGTCATGTTACAGACCAAGTATGCTCTCCTTGATGAAGAGGACATCAGTCTGGTGGAGAACTTTGCCTTTGAGGTACGACCCTGATTATATCCATCCCTTCATCACTCAATTACCTTTTTTTCTTGCCAACCACTGCCTGGATGGCCTCATTATAGGGATGTAAAAACCGTATACTTTAATGGAAAGTGTGGTTTGCATGTCGCTGAGTGCCTAGTGGGTGCCATTTTAAAGACCGCCTGTTAATATTTGTACTGGATATATGTTGTGGTTTGTGCAGGCACGCGTTGAAGTGGACCGAGACGGCAATGGGGCGTCTATCTTAGCGTGGGCGTTTGACATCCACCGAGGCCGCGCGTCTGGTCAATACGTCCACGAGTTGTTATGGTGAGTCATGTGCTGAGTTGCAGAGATGTAACATATTGACTGACTCTTGTCTGTAATTTGGTCAATGCTGATGGCCTACAGTGCAGTCATGTGTGACTGTGAGGCTATTGTCACCGTTAGTATATGTGGACCGTGTTTCCTCCAGGGAGAGACACTGCGGAGGTATAGCTCCAGGCTGGAGGGTCGTACATAAAAACAACATCACAGTGGATAACCGCCTCGAAAACCTCTCGCTCGTCCCAGAATCCCCTCGGTATCACCAACCCAAAGGAACCTTCAAACGCCGCTCAAAAATCTTGCCAGTTGACAGCAACCCGCCACCGACCCTGCCCAGCTTCCACGAGAGGCTGTCTGGTCCTAATTTGTACGTGGAGGAGGAGGCGATGGAAGAGGATGGAGACGGGATGGGGAAAAGTAATAAGGAGCAGAGTGTTTACTGGCTTGCCATACAACAGTTACCGACCGACCCCCTACAGGAAGTCCTGGTGAGTGGTGCATCACGCAAGCTTATGGTGTTAAGGACCGAATAAATTTAATGAATCGCTTCATATGTTAATCAAAGCTACATTATGGTGCATATGTGCATGTATTCATCAAGCAAAAATGATATGAGGCTGTTTCTATATTTCATTGGTTCTCCTTCATAATCCTCATCTAATCATGCATTTTATCTGTTGTGTGCAGCATTACCCCGAGTCAATCTACAACCGGTATTATAACGCTAATGGGGAACTGGTGGAAGAGGAAGGTGGGTCTCGCTTCATTTCTTATTATGCCAGTTCATACGCTTGGTCTTCTTCTTTCATCTTTTAAGAAGCTTATTCCCCCGGAAATTAGTTATTGTCACCTATAACGTTCCTTTACAACTAGCGTTTTTACGCTCATCAAATAGAATAACTACATAACTCAAATTATTACTCTTCACTTGGATAAAATTTCCAAGTAACCTGCTTTAACTTTTCTGCTGTGGTCACAAATTGAAAAGTGATATCTGGCATGTGCTGTGTATTATTTAGATACATTATCTATGGCCCCAAGCAATGAGGTGTTCGGGTGTGTTTCAGACGACAGCAATATGTATTACGAGTGTCATTATGCGCCCTGCACCAACATGGAGAAGGAGCTGAGACAGTTCAGTATCTGTGGCCGCTGTCAGCAAGTCAGGTAATCACACTGGCTTTAATACTGCACAGATATATGGTATTTTTATTTTTGATGTATTTAAATACTGTACTTAAAAGAATGTTATACTGTGCATCCAAAAAATCCATGGATTTATTATCATGGTTTTTTTTAAGTGATGCAAATCAGAAATTTAATCACGGGCTTAAATTGTCTTGTGACAGGATGTGAACATAATGTAATTGATCGTCCACTGTTGCCAGCTTATTGACTGGATTTTTCACTCGTGACGTGCAGATATTGCGGCCAATATTGTCAACAGAAAGACTGGCCAGCACACAAAAAGTATTGCCGCGAGCGGAGGCGACCTTACATGAACGAACGTCCTCCGGAGAGATGAACATGTTGTGACGTGTGTCAGAGGGAGTGCCGTACGAAAGGATATACCCCTTGTCAATGAAGGAGATTATTTATGTTGCGACTGTGATGAAGTATGTGTCTGAAGAAAACTGTCTGCAATGGTTTCTCTACTGGGATCTGGAGGATATTGTCACATGCATGACTGCCATCTGGTGACAAATGAATGACCTTATTTCCTTCCAGTTGTTGCCCTCAACGTCTTCTCGCTCCATTAATGCCACTTAGTAAAATTACTCATTATTCAGGCAACTTGTTGGCACCTTGGATTTTGAGCTTTTTTTTTATGTTAGGCCATATCTATTACTAAGCACCACTGGTCATTACCAGCCTCCCAAGCTTCTCGTTATAGGATTGTGGGGCTGTGGGTAGATGAACATTTTGAAGGTGTGGTCATTTTTCCACGAGGCTGCATGTCATTTACTGGGAGTGAACATCCATCTCCCATTTCAGAAAGCTGTTTAAGTTTAGTATTGTTATTTAAGTTGATTTCATTCCATGAATTACAACATTCCAAATAGTTGCTGTTCGAGCTGAAGGAACTGCTTAAATATCGGCTCATGTGGGGTGAAAAAGTGCACTTGTATACTATGTTTGGGTGGTCGAGATTGAGATTAATTTTAATGAATTTCTAACCAGTTTTTATGGTGTAGCAAGTGGAATTTCTTTCTCTTATGGAATGAATCTCTGCTTTTGGCTACTCCTTAGTGAGTAGAGCTAACAACTCGTGTTTGTGGAGTGGACTATTTTCCTTGATTCATTGTATCCAGTTTTCCAAAGATCTCTACAAGTAGTCTAGTATGTGTGCCTAGGCAGTGTAGTGCTATGTAACAGTTGAACCTGGCCTGTTGGAGTCATGTTCTTGGTGATTGTCCAGCAACAATCTATTGTCATGGTGACAGGGAGGTTGACATTATGGTCTGTTTATGAAACTAGTCATATAAACAAAGAAACATTGCCATAGAAACAGGGTTACTTTGTCAGAGTCAAACGATTAATTATGTATGACTTGTTCAATTCTGTGAAATGACAGTATTCCAAGTTGGGTTGTTTGGAATATTTGTTACTCTTTATATAAGCTCCGGTCAGACGTCATGTTGACAGTCCTGTAGGGCTGCACTTTATATGTGTAATCATTGATTACGAAAGAGGTGGAATATGCTTAAATCATTGACACTTGCATAAATAGTGTATGGGTGTCAGTCATGAATGCTACCTATACCTCATTCCTCCATTCCCAACATAGTCATGTCAGACCCTCTGCAACGTAGTCACGTCAGACCTTCTGCATAACATTCCCTCTCCCCACAGATGCTCCACGTCACCATCACACTTACCACAAAGAGTGCCATTACAAGTTTATCTCATACACTTAAGTGTTGTCAAGACAATCCACTTAGTTATTGTCTGAGGTTAAGTTTATTAATATTATCGATGTCCCCTAATTTATCGTACTTGTGTAACACGCAGGGTTAACACAGGTCAATTACGTTCTCAGTTTTAGTTAATGGGTGCGAATACAGTGTACGAGATTTTACGCTAGACAATAACCATTGCATGTACAAAATACGAGCAGCACTTAGGTAGAGATGTCATGTGCAATCTGTTTACTAACTGGTGTTCGAGGTTAGATAGACTAACCCATATTTTAAGCTCATTTGTGGCTTAGTGTGTTGGCAACCATTTTTATTAGCGCTGCATGAATGCTGGGAAGATGGTAATCTAATTACACTGATGTTCTGAGAGAGGTTGGTGGTTTCGTTGTTAACTATTTATGAATCTAATCATTTCATTGCACTTGTAATAATTTATTGATTCTTGCATAATAAAATGATAAATATACCAGATGAATTGGTGTTTTCTTTAATAGTCAAATTATCCATTTCACATAACAATCTGACAAAATCTTGACAAGGAGGATCACCCTACACAGAGCAGAACACAAACCTAAACACAATGGTAATACCATGATTTAATGAATTATTAATTATTTTGAAAAAAAAGTCGGAAGGAATAATGAATATATTGACAAGGGTATAATTACATTTTCAAATGAACAATAGGAAGTGGACAGTTACATGTCTTGTGATGCTTGATCTAATGGTACACAAACAATGAAATGAAGTGAAATTCAATCTGCACTAAATCCAAACGATGAGCTCACGAGTTGAATGATGCATTATATACAGATACAAAAAGTAGAAATATACATTTCAGAGTTGATGACTGATGAGTGCTTCATGAACAACAATACTTCATGTACAATTATACTTCATGTACAACTATACAAGTACTTTTTTATATACTTGCAATTGTGAAATTACTGAATGAAGAAATAATCCAAGGATAAACAACAATGTTAGCTTTAGCCACATGCTCTCTCCAGACAGCATCAATGATGAGGATGTTTTCAATGCTCAGCGTTCCCTAGCTCTGAAACAGACCAATGCAAGAAATTATCCACCATATCTTCAAAGACTGGTTACAGTAACATAGCCATATAAACAGATGGGTCTTCCTGTGACTGCCCTCATAACTATACAGATAAATGCAGTGTGAATTTATCAACATACACAACTGAGAAACAAATGAAATTTGATGACCAGTTTTGCATTTAATCTATAATCATATTAATGTCATCGGCAGGCAAAACGTATATCAGGTTGAGAGATTACACATATTAGCAGACATACTGATTGGTGACGAGTTACTAACCGTTGTCGTTTTCCTTGCCATGTATTTATGGACAGGAAACTGATCAGCATAACCGTAAGAAGTAGGCGACGGGGGTTTCACATCCTCCTCTTCCGCCTCACAGAGGGAGCCTCTGTGTGATTACAGTACACCAAATACAACATAGCACCAGCCATAGTTTCAGACATGCTTCTTGCTGTGTTTTTTAAGCCTATGAGATCATCCCAGTGTTTACTGAACCGACTCACCTGCATATATTCTCCGCAATGATTGTTATATTCTCTAAATGCAACACCTCCCTTGTAAGTTCTACATTGCGAACGCTGCCGAAGAACTCGGTGACTAACACAGATTTGAGATTGCGTGGGTAGAGGTCGGTCCGCACCGCTACAGTGGATATACACTGAGACTTAGGACATACCTTGAGCTGTTATAGGTAAAACAACCACAATCTTAATATATTCAAAGAATTATGTCCGAAAAATCCACAGTATCATAATGTTTGTCATAATGTCCACACTATCATACATCATAATATTGCAATGACCCCCCCCCATATGAACCAATAAACATTACTTACAAACTGGGCCATTGTTTTCTTGCTGTCTGGTTTAACCTTCTCTAAGAACTCCAGTACATAGTATGTGTACCTATCTATAATATACACTCCAATGGCAGGATCCACGTGATGCTATCACACACACATACACACACATATAAACCCGACTGTTCATGACGGGGTATAAGGGTGAAGAGAGCAGTCAAAATATAAATTTCTGGGGGTATAACCAGTTTATTGGTGGTTACTTTGTAGTAGAAGCATACAAAGGAAAGAATTCTGGCCTTACAGAGAGAGAGTCTTCTCCTATGCGGCTACTAGCGACAGCCAGGATGTTGGGGGAGTAGAAAAGCTGGAACATGGACTGCGCCTGGCAGGTGTCGATCATATAGAACACCTCATTGTACCTGTTAGGATCACGCATGAATCACAGGTGGGAAGGAAGTTTGATTTACATTAATAATGAGAATACCCTCATGATCTTGGGGCTTATTTTTTTTATAATATTTCATTAAACCAAAATATGTGCTTGACACAGATGACTTTCATTGCAAAAGAAATTCACCACCATTATTAGACCACGTTACTGTACCTTCTCTTCTGCCACATCTGCTCCAGGGCATCAGCCAACTCAACATTAGAGATCTCTTCTGCATCTTGGAATTTCAGAAAACCATCCCCTCCATGGCCTGAAATAAACAAAAACGACAATGGAGCTTCCAATCATTATGACAGGCTAGGTTCTATCTGCATGTAATTGTCTGATTAAGAGCAGGCACAATGGTGTGTTATTAACATTCTGTATAACATAACTTGATTACAGTTTTTTTTCCATGTATATAACATTGTAAAAAATGTTGGACTTAAATTTCACGGCTAAAAGGTGGGTGCAACCATTACACAAGTAAATAATATACATCACTTATCTGTCATGTAGATAACCTCATTACTAGATCAGCACATAAGTTACCTGTCATGCAGTTAACCACATAAGTTACCTGTCATGCAGATAAGCACATTACTTGCCTATCATGTAGATATGCACATTACTTGCCTGTCGTGTAGATAAGAACATTACTTGCCTGTCATGTAGATAAGCACATGACTAACCTGTCATGTAGATTAGAACATTACTTGTCTGTCGTGTAGATAAGAATATTACTTGCCTGTCATGTAGATAAGAAAATTACTTACCTGTCATGTAGATTAGAACATCACTTGTCTGTCGTGTAGATAAGAACATTACTTGCCTGTCATGTAGATAAGAAAATTACTTACCTGTCATGTAGATTAGAACATTACTTGTTTGTCGTGTAGATAAGAACATTACTTGCCTGTCATGTAGATAAGAACATTACTGTGCCTCATGTAGATAAGAACATTACTTGCCTGTCATGTAGATTAGAACATTACTTTGTCATGTGTAAGAACATTACTTGTAGATGTAGATAAGAACATTACTTGCCTGTCATGTAGATAAGAACATTACTTGCCTGTCATGTAGATAAGAACATTACTTGTTTGTCATGTAGATAAGAACATTACTTGCCTGTCATGTAGATAAGAACATTACTTGCCTGTCATGTAGATAAGAACATTACTTGCCTGTCATGTAGATAAGAACATTACTTGTTTGTCATGTAGATAAGAACATTACTTGCCTGTCATGTAGATAAGAACATTACTTGCCTGTCGTGTAGATAAGAACATTACTTGCCTGTCATGTAGATAAGCACATGACTATAACCTGTCATGTAGATTAGAACATTACTTGTCTGTCGTGTAGATAAGAATATTACTTGCCTGTCATGTAGATAAGAAAATTACTTACCTGTCATGTAGATTAGAACATTACTTGTCTGTCGTGTAGATAAGAACATTACTTGCCTGTCATGTAGATAAGAAAATTACTTACCTGTCATGTAGATTAGAACATTACTTGTTTGTCGTGTAGATAAGAACATTACTTGCCTGTCATGTAGATAAGAACATTACTTGCCTGTCATGTAGATTAGAACATTACTTGTTTGTCATGTAGATAAGAACATTACTTGCCTGTCATGTAGATAAGAACATTACTGCGGTCATCCGAGAGAAGCCTCTTAGAGCGAGGAGTGCTTGGAGGCAGCCTTCCTGTCAGAACTCGGATGAAGTTCTCCACCGTAACCTGGACAACGTTTTACTCACCATTTACTGACCCATCAAGAGGAGAATACACATTTTGGAAATCAATCAATACTTGAATACAGCTACAATTTGCAGTGACTATTTGACAGTGATAAGAGTCGTATAAAGGAGACCGACTTCGTATCCCCGGTAGTCCACCTCCACATCATCTCCATATACATTGATCTGCTCGTTAGCATTGTTGAACACAGCAGCTGTAAGCAGTGGGATATCGTGCAAACAAAATAACACATAACTTCAAAAAGGGAATCATTACCAAGTTTCAGATATTTTATATTTCATCCAGAAATTGTTGTTATCCTGTCTTCACAATAATTACGTAATGGAAAGAGATATATCACCTGGCAATAAGGAATTATTGACTCAATTATTCATGGAATACTGTGATTAAAAAATGTGAACCAATTTTATAACGTTTTATCGTAAAAGACAAACCTGGTCTGGGATTGCGAGGATTACAAGCCATGTCATCAGCTACCATCAAGATGATCTGACTGTTTACACAGACCAATGGCCAGGTGAAAACAACATATACAAAATTAACTGTCAATTTGTCAAAAATGTGGCTTAATACAATAAGCACCTGTCTGGAATACCGAGCCGCTTGACGCTGCGATAGATGGACAGAACATTGGCAACATGGCGGTAGTTGAACCAGAAGCGAGAAGTGTCCACCAGGACGGCCCAGTTGTTGGTGTGGCCACTGCTGAAGAAATCCTTCACTTCTTCATCCGTCTGCAAAATAAGGTCGATCTCATGTAACAGCAACCACGACTTCTGGCTGGAAAAAGCTGGCCTTCAAAGTTCCTAAATGGAGAACCAGTTTTGTGAAAAATTTGGTCTATACCAAAAGGTGGTTGTCCATGGCTAAATTATGTCTTTCAATCAGAATGAAGCATTTGAAAATGGCATCCAAACATGCAATAAACGTGCAATTCCCCAAAATTGTAAACTCCACATATCCACTTGATCACTAATAAGGATCAGTGCCAGAAGTATAAAGTTTTTTAGCATACATTGTAACATAGTTTGGCTGGGTTAGCCAGTGATTCCTGATGATAGAAAGTATTGTCAAAGAAACATTAATGAACACTTCATCCAGGTCAGTTACTGACATGGTATAATCTAGCTTGCTTTCTAACAAAACGTGCCATCAAATGTTTAAGAACAGGTTTGCAGACAGGTCACATTGTCTAGTAATGCAACCACATGAGTGGCATTTTAAAAGGCGTTAGAAAAAGCAATTATAACCATCCAAAACTGTTTTGACCAAATATGATTTTCAAATGTATCCCGACTCACAAATTCATTATTGGAGGGTATGACTTTGGGAATAAGTTCAAGGCGGGAATAAGGTCAAGGCCACATATAACTTATCCAATTTATTGTCTCACTAGACTGATGGATATCTTGGATTGCTAACAATTCACATGCTGTTTTGATCTGCAGCACTTTAAGCTCTACCCACAGCATATCTAAACATGACAGGATATTTAGACATATGTCATGGATGTAGCCATGTGTGGATGTATCATTTCATTATTAAGTGCTGGATCATTCCTATCCTTGATCAAGGGCAAAATTTAAAGATCAGTTACAATCGATCACAGGGCTATGGATCTACAGGAAATCCTACGACGACTGAATCCAATAAAATGCAAAAATGCATTAATCCAAATCAGATACCCTGAACATGTAAAACCTGGCGAGCTATTTGGTTTCATTGCATGTTTTGATGGTAATGAACCATTTGCACCTATAACCAAGAGCGATGTATTCAGCAGACATGGACTACCATTATGATTGCAGTCGTGGTGGCATTATCAATGACCACATGGTGCTATGTTTATCATTACTTGGTAGTAGTTGTGAGCTGGCATAATCCGGACTATTTCAATCAAATGACACTTCGAAAAGCATGTAAACTAATTTCATGTGACCTCATATTTACCAAAATGGTGGTCACCACAGCTCGAATTCTCTTAGCCCTACAAGACGTCCGAGTAGACGTATATATATTTATATCACCGTTTTGGCAGGGGCTAGGATTCTCTGAAATTGATATTTAGTTGACAATTATTAAAGAACGGCATTGACAGGGAGTAAGCTTTGGAGTGATACCCAAGATTTGTTGAATGGCACTTGATAAATGTTATTTGCTAGATGAATAACTCAGTGAACCATTCTACAACTAATCTGACAATGATCCAGAATACAAATAATCCAGGCCGTTATAAAGAAATGATACGTCAGAGCATCCTGTCCTTAGCCATGCAAGACGGTAATATAAACATATACTGTCGTGCGTGAGGCGCTGTATGTCGTGCGGTGAGCGTTTTATTTCGAGTGTCCATAGCTTCTCATCAATTAGACGTCGTGCAGGGCTACCTGTGCCTGCGAATAAATGTTGCATACTGTACTAAAACCGTACTCTTTGACGATGCCGTTCTTTAATAACTGCCAACTAAATAAAGATTTCAGAGAAAATGTGCGGTTGTGACTTAAGCCCCGATCGGATGGCCATATACATATAATATATCAATAAGACGTTCTACAGCCAACAGCGCTACCGCTCTCCCCAACCCCGGCTTATACATTGAGCGATAATATAGAAATTCAAGGATTTATGCCATTTACGGTTAAAATTCATGATTTACATCCTTGTATACATGTGTAGTTGATTTATGGATTAAATTGCCTTATAATGCTACCTGCTGGCCATCCGACGATACAAATATTAAAGACAACAAACATATTATTCCAAATGAGAAGTACGCCATTTCTCGGCAGCAAAGTTTAGTGTCCGTCCGCTGCAACTACACCAAAACATAGTACATTAGGTTATGAATGATCACAGAAAAAAAATTATCACAAAATTGCAAAACTACATATATATCGTGGTGAGATTAAGTCTGAATTTCACGTAAAGTGCACGTGTATTGCTTCGGATGTATTTTGAAATATAATGGAATACTTTTTAATTGGATCTATTTTTTTCGCGGGAGCGTCGAGTACCGGTCTACATTGAAGCCTGGCGGTCAATGAATTGGCCCCGAATCGGTATAATGTTATTATATTATGATTTTCTTTCATTAAATAATTTTTCATGGATTGCTTTGGCATAGAAATGAACTAATGTATTTTTTTAAATTAGTAAGGGGTTGCAATAATTTTTATTTTGTGGTGTTATATTATTAGTATGTCACAGCCATTGTAAGCTCGGTTGGGGTACCACGTGAGTTGTTTCCCGGACGACAGCACGCTAAAAACAAGGTGTCCGTCCTATGGGATGTTGTGGTGAAGTCGTCTACCCCGTTTGATAACCTTAGTGATTAAAGGATCCATTGAGGTTTAAGTGACAGCATTTACCACAATGACCACGGAAGATGCTAAGGCCTACTTGGCTATGCGTGAAATACCGCAACTTTTTGAGGTAAATCATTGTCTCATTATGACACGTTTAATGTTTACTGATCTACCTTCTATGTTACCACACCTGGTAATGGTAGCCCCGTGTAAAGTTACCAATGGCAATGACAATGCAGAGTATATTTCCTTTGTTATTAACCTGTCTAAAGCATTTATCTGATAACTTAAGCTTGACATTGCCATACAACGAATGTCTAGTAATTTAATTGGTCTAATTTCTGAAAGCAATACGGGCTGTTTAATGTACTCTATAAATCAAATGGCATAATACAGTAATATCTAGCCGCGCACGACGGTAATAAGACGTCGTGCACGGCTAAGTAATATTACGCATACACAAACAAATTAATCTCCCGCCCATAGCCTATACATTCAAAAAAGAAAGCTAAATTTACCAGCATCCATGTGGTACGTACGTTGCTGTCTGCATACTATTAATAGCAAATATTATCCATTATTATTATTTCAGAGCCTCATGACAGGATTAATGTACTACAGACCTGAGGATCATATCAATTACCTACAAGAGTGTCTGAAAAAGATACGTGATGATGGACAAGAGGCTGTCCGGTGGAATCTATTCATCCAGCAGAGGGCCAAAACACCTCTTCCACCAATTGCAACTGACAGAGATATCCAGCGTGATCCCAGCTTCATCACAGGTGACTGTGCATTTGATAACTTCTAACACAACAGCACACTGACAGTCTATATAGCAAGCTTATGTGTCAGGGTGGCCTGTGTGAGCTGCTTATAGCATCTTTTGTGCTTCACCTGAAGCCATTTAATGAACCTTATAAGTGTTAAATTCAACAAGTGCACTGAGGCCTTCAATAAGGAAGTGAAACTGGATACCTAAATTTTTTTTGATTTGACTTAATCTATTAAGATTGAATTAATTTACACTTTTAGCTGTAGGCATAAGAGCATTGAAGAGTATTTCAGATCTTTATTAATCATTGTATTGATAACATATC
The DNA here is from genome assembly GCA_034190875.2 of Urechis unicinctus. Lineage (NCBI taxonomy): Eukaryota > Metazoa > Annelida > Polychaeta > Xenopneusta > Urechidae > Urechis > Urechis unicinctus. The sequence goes on along the minus strand of CM067352.1, from coordinate 24,858,275 downwards.
ACTTTATCTGATAGCTCTCTCTCGGTATATTATGAAATAGTTGAATGCTACCAGTAGTCTAGCTACGTGTCAGTGAAGGGCTAGTTTCATGCAAAACTTCATCTGTAACTAGCATAGTATAACAATATTTCAAGTACATGAATTTGTTTTTCTATGATTTCACTTCATTGGTACTATATTAATACTGTATTAGGTTGTGAGGATAACACAGAGGTCAAGAACATTGATTGCATTGACTCATATTTACACCCAAGAACAATCACTCAGTGCATACTTTCTGCATGTAATATATTCAGACTCAATTGGGATTTCCACATACACTTAGTCTTGGAAAAGTGATTAATGTGTGTTTTGGACAGGAAATTGACATTGACTTCTTATGGTTGTCAACGGTTTTTGGAACTTCCACATTCCAAATATTAGAATTGGAAGAACATGCATCATTAGCAACCATTATGAATATTGACTGTTCATTTTTCCATGATGTAGAGTCACGAATGCCATCTACTCTAGAGGAAAGAAAGGGAAGTCCACTGCCACCTATTGGCCAGGCATTTGCACAAGCAGCTACCGCTACCTCCTCAGGAAACAAGTTTGCATTGCCCAATTGCCCTATTGTCCTTGTCATGGGTATGTTATGTAATACATCTTGCATCACCAGTGGTATATGCCACATTTGTCATGTATGTCCGTTTAAATAACTTCCATCTTGTTCTCTGCCACTGTAAACCTGTCCAACTAATGTTGTGTTTTCAAGATATGTACCTATACTCTGTATTGAGTGAATAATCCTCATATTTATTCAGGGAATATATACCCTAGTTTAATCACTGTGAGGGATACGCCCTCTCTTGATATCAGTCATGACGTGTTTGGATGTTACTGATTCAAGTCTGCCACAGAAATCATGAATATTCATGAGCAAACAACACTTAACTGGTGTAAGTTTGTTTGGCGTAAAGGTTTAAACAGGGTATTGACACAATTCTGTGAACTTTGATGGATCAAATGTTTGAAACACTTTTCAGGAGGGCCAGGAAGTGGTAAGGCCACGCAATGTCGGAAACTTGTCGATCGCTACTCAGGCTGGGTCCATCTGTCCATGGGGGATTTGCTTCGGCAGCAGATCTTCAGAAAAGGTTCTGCAGATGATAAATGGAATGTTGTATCCACTTTGGTGCAGGATGGAGAGATGGCACCAGAGGTAAGCACCCACTTTGAAAGAAAGCCTCATTGTGTTTTTGTTTCTTTTGGTATGAGAAGCATTCTCAAAGATTAATATGTTTGCATGCTCATTTCCCTCAGGATATGGCATTTGACCTCATCAAAGAAAACTTATTGCAACAGAAAAATGCAAAAGGCATCATCATTGAAGGTTATCCTCGAACGCTACAACAGATCCAAGAATATGAGAAGTTTGTTAGTGTTGCTTTTGAGTCCTCCAAATCGATTGCACCTATTATGAAACAAGTTTAAAGAACCTTTACCTTCAGTGAAAATTCAGTGCAATTAAAATTCAGTTCTATCAGATTGAACATGATTATAATAAGTGCTTTAAAGTTATTGATTAATAACAGTTCATTTCATTCAATTACTTAGGATGATTTGTTCATTATGTCCATGTTGGCATGTTATCTTTGTTCCATGTCACGTCTGTAAATGGTATCAATTACTGACCTGACCTATTTTATATCATGACCTTCTGACATTAGGTCGGTAGAGTTGACCTCGTCTTCATGCTGGATTGCGAAGAAGCATATCTGGAGCAGCGTCTGCTGTCACGAGGTGAAGAAACCGGCCGTGTGGATGACAACATCAATGCTGTGGCGGCCAGAATTGCTGCCTTCAGAGAGCACACACTGCCTGCCATCAAACACTTTGACGACCAAGGAAAACTTGTTGTGGTAGGTGTTCTGTAGATTGAATTAGCCATAAATTTCTTTTAATTCTTTTCATTTGATTTTTCTTTCACAGAACTGTTTGCGTGTATCAGTTGGAAGGTGACCGGGATGCAGATGTTATCTTCTACGAGCTCGCTCTTCTCTTTGATAACACATTCTACCATGTTGCACAAGGTAAGCAACCCTGGTTTGATTCATCCATTTCGCTCACCTTTATTTATTTATTAACTAATACGTTTTCTCATAAAATAATCCTCTACTGCCATGATTATGTAGGGTCTGCCCAGCCCCGCCCACCATCAGTACAGAAACCCACCTCTCCTCGCCCCGGATCCACTCGTTACGCCCGCACAGCCAGTCGTGAGAAACGACCTGGAAGTGGGTTTACGAACGTACCACATCATCTGGAGGTGGTCAACCCTGATAAAGGTCGCGTGGATGACATGCCTCAGTGCCCTCTCATCCTCGTCCTTGGTCAGTGGAAAGTCCTAGCATTATGATTCATTGTCATCTAACGTGATGAGTATTTAGAAATTGACTGTACATGCTAGTTGCTGTTTTTCATATTCAAATAATTGCATGGTTGTTGGGATTTATTGGAACAATCATCATATCCATGGCTTCTACCCTTCAGGCCACTGTTATATCAAGAATATTAAGAATATTCTTCAATGTTTCTTGTCTCTTGGCATTTTTTGCAATCAATAAGTTGGAGCTTGCATGTTTACATGATGTAAGAGTGAGATGTCCTTGAGATGACCTTGTGTTCATCCCGTCTGCATGTCCTCTCCCTCCAGGTGGTCCAGGCTGCGGTCGTAACGAGCATTGTCAGAAACTCGCCCAGAGCTATTCTGGCTCTGTTCACATATCTGTGGGCGATCTTCTACAGAAAGCCAGCTCACAGGCTAAATATTCTAGCGCTGCAGCTGTCATGGGCCAGGGAGACCTTGTCCAGCAGGTACTGACATGCACTCTTGTACTAACTAAGTCCCTGGTTTATCTAATCCATCAGTGTTTTTTTATCTCTGCGTGGTGTGTGTTTGTGCAGGACATGGTGAGTGAGGTGGTTCTGCAAGCTCTTCAGTCCCAGCAGAATGCCAAGGCTATCTTCCTCGAAGGTTACCCCAGAAACAAAGAACAAATGGAAGAGTTCAATTTGTTTGTGAGTATTTTGTGTAATATTCCAGCGTTTATTCACCGATCGATTTAATCACATACAGACTTTGTCATCAATACATCCGTCTATTGACAATTCCTCCATCAATCAGCGGAAGCATAGAGTAAATCAGGAATGGCATACATTATTCTGTATCCTCGTATCCAGATCGGCGGGTTGAGTCTGGCCATCGTGGTCGACACAGACGAGGAGAACATGAAGAGATGCACCAAGAATCCGTCCACCCTCACAAAACGTATCGTCCTCTACAAACACAACTCTCTCCCCATCCTTGGCTACTTTGATGACTTGGGAAAACTTGCTGTGGTGCGTGCCAACTTTATCCTTATATAGATGCAAACATTGCAAATGCAATTTTGTCTTGACTTGTACACAGGGATCTGCATGATGTCGAAATAATTTCTATTCTGCAATGTGGTTATGCTTGTATTTCTAGATGTGTGGTTAAATCAGTGAATATGAGAAGTGGTTATGTTATTCTAAGAGTTGTCATACATGTGGTTTTGTATGTGGTTAATTAAGTTTTTTGTAAATGTTTGTGTTATATCAAGGTTTTTTTAATGAGTGTATCTTATCATATTGATATACATTATTCTACATGTGGTTGAATGAGTGGTTATAAAAATAAGCATGGTTTTATGCCTAATTATAAGATTTTACCATGCGAGTCCAGGTGAACAGCAGTGGAGAGCAGGCGTACCTCGATGTCAAGGCCGCAGTGGATGGTGTTCTCGGTCAGACTGGCTCGACACAAACTGCCATGGGCTCATCCTCCTCCTCAAGCAAACCTGTCAGTCATTTGGCTTAGATGCTTAATTTTTGCTAATTTCTGAAGTTTTCAGATTGATTATAAAAATCAATATGTTTTGATTGTTTGGTAGAGTGTTGAGCGACTCGAGTTATCTGTGGTGGATGTGGGACGTTTACCAGGGATGCCCACATGTTCCATTATAGCCGTCGTGGGTGAGTGTGTCTAGCTGTATGTCTAATGTCATAATTCGATTAGAATCAGTGTGGTGAATGCTGCAATGTTGGTTTTCTGTTGACTTTTCATTATGTGGTCACTGTGGTTTATGCTGTGCAGGTTCTCCTGGCTGTGGCTATGATGTGCAGTGCCAGAAAGTGACACAGAATATACCTGGGGCTGCCTGTATTAAAGTCACCTCAAGTGTGAGTTTATTTCTCATTTTCCTTCACTGTCAATGTTTAAACGATACAGTCAGTGAACTGAATGGTTTTACAATTATTTACACCATTTTACTCCCTTTGATTGACATGAAGGTAACTGGAAGTTGCATGGTTAATATGAGTAAGTGTTGTTTGTGTTTTACCACAGGATTCCTTATCATCACTTGTATCGAGCCAATCAGGAGCCTCGGTCATTATCCTCGAGGGCTTCCCCCTGAACGCCTCCAACGTGGAGGAGTTCAACAGGACGGTAGGTCATCAAAGAGAAAGACATTGGCAAGGTCAATCAGTAGGCCTGGTGACCTTGCCAACGCCAAACGTTGGCATTTACGTTTGTCTTATATGTAACATGGCGATGTATTGTCATGTGATGATTGACGTTGGAGCTATATCAAGATGGAGGTCATGTGACTTTGTACTTGTGTCTGTCTACCGGCAGGTCGGGGGCCTTGACTGCGTCATTGTTATCGACTGCGAAGAAGCCTATGCCAGGATGAAAGCCGTAGAAAAATCAGAAGGAAATTGACAGCTACAAGAAAGACACACTCCTAATGCTCAGCCACTTTGATGATCTCAAAAGACTTGACTATGTTAGAATCACATTTTGTCAACTGAACATAAATATATTAAACATTTTGATATTTTTTATAATACTTACTTTAGATGGATTAGAACAATGCGCTCAATGAAGTAACCTTTTATCTTTAGGTACAAGGAGAAAGAAGTGATGATGAAATGTTTGCTGAGATCTCTAAGATCGTTCAAAATGTGATGGCAAAAGATCCCCGACTGAGTGAGGCAGCAATGGCCGCCTTGGAGCCAGTGAGTTATCAAACTAAACTCATAAAATCAACTGTTTAATTAAACACCTGTTGTTATATGATGGAATTCATCTGTTTGCCCTTAATATTTTAACAGGAGAAGTTGATCCTTGAAGTTGCTGATACAGGGAGGAAGGAAGGTCTGCCCACAGCAGCCATTGTATCCCTTATTGGTATGTACACAGAGGACAGATAACGCATGTCATTTGGTGTGGTATATACTGTTTTTTATTGGAGACATTTGTGATATAACTGATATCAGATAATGATAAGACATGTTATGACTGATAACCAGGTGGTCCCAGCAGTCAAGTAGGGAAACACTGTAAGAAACTGGCAGGGAAATATGATAACACGGTGCATATAGCCGCGCAGGTTAGTCACAAATCCACTTCAACCTTCCTGATACTTCCAGAACGTTGTATTTCATCAGTTTGATTTAAGAGTTAAGGAGTCATATCTATTGAAACAAATGGTTAGGTGAAATGTGACATCTTACTGTGTCAGGAGGTATCAGGCGACCAGCTCTAGAATCCATCAAACAAAATTCATCAGCAAAAATCATTATATTAGAAAACTTCCCATCCAGCAAATCTCAAGTGGACATCTTCAATGAAAAGGTAGGGGTTTTTTTTATTATTAATGAATTGAAGATTTTTATTTGATTCAGATTAACGATAATTTTGAAAATAAGCTTTGGTAGAGAATAAAACAAAACTCTATGTTGACATGTTGAGCATGTGTTTGTTGCTGGTTATTGAAAAGATGCGGTAGTTATTGATGAGATGCACAGTTTATTGATGAGATGCACTGGTTATTGATGAGATGCACTGGTTATTGATGAGATGCACTGGTTATTGATGAGATGCACAGTTTATTGATGAGATGCAGTGGTTATTGATGAGATGCAGTGGTTATTGATGAGATGCACTGGTTATTGATGAGATGCAGTGGTTATTGATGAGATGCAGTGGTTATTGATGAGATGCACTGGTTATTGATGAGATGCGCTGGTTATTGATGAGATGTGGTGGTTATGCAGGTTGGAGGTATGGGTAATGTCATAGTACTAGACACGACAGAGCAATACGAGAAAAGTAAAGGTTCAGCTGACGAGCAGCTGGCTTCATACAAGAGTACATCGCTATCTGTGCTAGGACATTATGACGACACAAGCAAGCTGGATGTCGTATGTGCACTTTCACTTCCAAGTTATACTTCTATTCCACGCATGTTTGAATTGTTTTTTTGCCTCTCTGAAAGCTATTAAGAGGTCAAAGTGTGTTATTGAGGTTATATTTCCTCTGTTGTCAGGTCAATGCAGAATTACCAGAAGAGGAAGTGTTAGCTTCTTTGTGCAAAGTCATGGATAGCATCATCAAAGTAAGTTTACTATTCTCTTTTAATTGATGCTTTGTTTATTGATAACCTTGACCTTATACTCAAAATGACAATCCTAATGACCTTGACAGAACGGTCCTGTTGATAGTTGGATTTCTAGCGACCTTGACCGACCAGATCAGTCGACACGTACAGTATTCCAATGACCTTCTGACTTGTAATTTCACATATACATCACCTTGATAGACTTATATTTAACTGAAGTAGCTATATGTTATAATTTTCAGACAGTTATGCTCAGACAAGTTTTTACTTTTAAAAAAAGTGTAAATTTAGTGATTGACCTCTAGTTGACCTCTCTATCTAGTCACTATGGTACAGTGTGATAACAATCAGGACATAACATCATGATTGTGGTATTCATAGATCAGTTTGGGTGGGTTGTGGTAACACAAACATATCATATCTTGCAATCCTGACTTAATACTCTTCTAAGGTAATAGAGAATTCATCATTGGTGTAAATTATGCATGAATTGCTTTTTGTATATGAATAGCTTGTAGTTGCTTCAGCCATCATAAGGTTACATCTCCTTGCATTGCATGTTGCTTTCTCACAACTAGATGCTTTTGTATTTCATCAGCTCCTCCTAGAAAATGAATGTCCTCGTGTAAATATATATGTTACCAGGGTGGTACTGACTTTCAATAACGTTAAGCACCATTCATGGTCTGCTGTTATTTGTTAAAAATAGTATTGATCCCCTGAAGGGGTGGAGTTTTGAAAATAGTTTTGATCCCCTGAAGGGGTGGAGTGTTAAAAATAGTATTGATCTCCTGAAGGGGTGCAGTGTTAAAAATAGTTTTGATCCCCTGAAGGGGTGGAGTGTTAAAAATAGTTTTGATCCCCTGAAGGGTGGAGTGTTAAAAATAGTTTTGATCCCCTGAAGGGGTGGAGTGTTAAAAATAGTTTTGATCCCCTGAAGGGGTGGAGTGTTAAAAATAGTTTTGATCCCCTGAAGGGGTGGAGTGTTAAAAATAGTTTTGATCCCCTGAAGGGGTGGAGGAGTAAAAATTTGATAGTTTCCACATGGGTATATGCTGGTCCTCAATGATAAGCTTTCATAAATGGGGATGTAAAAGAATGGATTGACCTCCAAATGACATCAAAATGTTTCTTGCCTGATAAGGTCATTGAGAAATGTAGTTACTAGAGTTCTTTGTATAATCTTGTCTTGTTGTGAGACTGCTGCTGAGTTGGAATGCTTAAGCTTCTTTTCTTCTCTATATGCCTCGCACTATACAATGTATAGAGTGTCTGATCCAGCAGCGCATTCTGTTACAGGGCTTATAGGAGTGACAAGTCTGCTCTTCTGAACACCACTTTCACTCTCTTTACTTATGCCTGCAAATAAAAGAAAGATGGGCAGTAGTTGCTTATGTAGCAGCATAATGTCACAACCAATCAGCACTGCTCTAGCATAATCCTGATCTATCATCGCCTTGCATTGGTTAGATTCTCAGCCAATCATGTTCTCGTTGCTTTACCACTCTTGTCACCATGAGTAAATGCTTCTTGTCATGGTCAATGCTTTACCAGCCTGTTAATAATGTACATTTCATATCTTGTATAGAATTCAATGTTAACGAGTCTATCAATTACACATGGCAGTATTATTCTGTCCCATATGTAGTTAACTAGTAGTGAGCAAAAACAGGATACACTTCTGCTGATCTCATTCAAACTTTTCCATTATTGATGACATTAACATAAATCAAACGCCTCTCCTCGAACCAATTGTTGTTTCATTGACACCACTTGTATCGTGCTGTTTCAGCCACGATGTGTATACCATTTTTTTATTGCCACCAAAACTTTGCCTTATTCTCGGATCATTAATTTCTATCTCTTTTCTATGGCATTGTATTGGTTATGAAGCACGCCTGTGATATACATATAGAAGTTATATAGATTTATCTTTGTTCCTGTTGATCCTCTGTATTTAATATGTATATTCATAAAACGTGTGTTATAACTTAAGGTTGTGGATTGCAAAATATGATTTGTTATGTATGTATATGTAACCTATTGGGAATAACCATTATCATGCATCAGCACCTAGCCGTTAATGCAGGGCAGTCTAGCAAGAAAAATGTAACCATCAAATAGATGACAATAAGACAATACTTTAATTGTAGGTGACTGATTTCGTGGATTTAAAGATTGAACAAATTATACTGTGAAATAATTGTGAAATAATTTGCAAGAGCATTTATTTTACACAATCATAACGTTCACATCTTGAACAACTTGAACAGACGGTCTGATCTGACACTCTTATCTTTTCCATCTACTTGGAAGTTGTGCATTATGCATACCAACATGGACCAGGAGACTTCCATATCATAATGTATTATTAACATCAAGGAATGTCATATCATAATGTGTTATACACAAATGTACCTCAATGTCATAGCGTGTTATCACTGGTACCTTAATGTCATAGCGTGTTATCAATAGCTGGGACCTGCATGTCATAGTGTTACACGTGGCTTGGACCTCCATTTCATAGTGTGTTATACATGGGTAGGACCACCATGGCATAGGGTGTGCTACATAGTTAGGACCTTCGTGTCATAATTTGTAATACTCAGCTAGGACCTCAACGTCATAGTGTGATATAAAAAGCAAGGCCAGAGGTATAGTATGTTGTACGTAGCAGGGACATCCGCGATATTGTGTGTTATACGCAGCTAGTACCTCTGTATCAGAGTGTCTAGGACCTCAATGATACAGTGTGATGCAAATAGCTGGGACCTCCATATCATGGAATGATACACATTGCTAAGACCTCCACTTAATATATTGTTTCACATTGCTAGGACCCTCAATGTTATAGTTCGTTACAAAGAGCTAGTACCATCATGTTATAGAATGCTAACATTACAAGGATATACAAGTCAGATTGAGTTAGAAATAGCCAAGACCAACGTGTGTGTTTTATATAGCTAGAACCTCCTCGGCATAGTGTGCATTAAAACAAAGATATGACCTCAATGTCAAACCGCGTTAAAAATAGATAGGACCTCCAAGTCACAATGAGTTACACATAGCTAGAACTTCTATGTGGTGGTAGGTATTCCATTTCATATCATGGTGTGGAATATTGCTTCCTTCGTGATGCTGTGATCAGTTGTCAATGTGACCGATCCTTCCTCCTGTATGAAAACATAACTGATTACGCTGGGTGAGTAACATATCCCATGCATGCAGCAGTCAACCATTCTATGATATGCTGCGTACCACTAATGACAAACATTAAGACGCACACACCAAAGGGGAGATTGGCCCTCTTCCCTGCTTTACGAGCTGCTCAGTTTCTGTACAAAACGAGGAAGGTCACAGTGGGAAACATCGCGTTCTCTGCCATCAATCATAACGCCGAGTCTTACCAAACGGCAGCATTACGCAAACTAACTTATTTTACCTGACGCCACCATGTTTATCGCGCGTCAGTCAGGTGGGGTGCGCGATGGGGAGGCAGGATGTCTGGTCTCGCATCCTGTCACCTTTAGGTAATCCAATCATCGCACATAACACGATAGTACCTCCGCTCAACTATTATTCAGCAAGATACCCCAGCTATCTATACCAGAGAAAGTGATTTATGAGGAGTCTTTATGATATTCATGGAAGATTTGTGTAACATTGTGGCATGCATTACCAATATAAACCTTGAAAAATTCTCACCCCCTCTTAGTTCATAAATTTCCCTCAAAATATTCATTACTGTTGATTGGATGGAACATACGTATGGGTTCTTTTTTATTGCAAGTTGGCTGCATCTAGGTTTCATTTTTCTCACTTGCGTTGAACAACGACAAGTATGTGTAAGATAAACTTTCATTCGGAACTAGTAGCACTACAACAGTATCCGATTTAAAAAAAACAAAAAAACGATTGCTTTCCCGCCATAACTAAAAAAAAATATCTTCATGGATATACATTTCTTGTATCCAGTTGTTGATTGTAATTCCATAGCAACTGTTTGTTTCTCCGTCAGTGTAATGACAATAACCTCCCCGCTCCCTGTCGATTTCTATCAAGTCGTTTCCTCTGTCAAGTAGTTTTCTCCTGTGGTGCTGTGAAAAAAAAACACCTTCCCGGAAGTTAGGTTATTTTTAGCTCCGTGAAGTACCGTCAGGGGAAGGAAGAAGAAATGGGTGGTTGAAAACGGATCTGGTGTGGAACAGCTGAAGTGTAGTTAACCTGGATGCGTCTTCACGATATTATGCTACAAACTGTGACGTCACATCGCTGATAACGTTCCGAACAGGCTCCTTCACTCCTTTTCGTTGTAGCATTCTAGTCATGTCTGGGAGGCAATATATCGGAGACCTCTAATATGATGAATATATAACTTACATGTTTATTTAGAGAATCACTTGGGCTACAGCATATGGGTGATTCACTAGCTAGAATTTTAAGGACAAAATGTAAGGCGCCATAAGTTCTTTCTTGTATAGCAATACTGTAGGGTAGCTCTTTCGAACCAAGTCAGTACTCGATCGACTGTTGGTCTGTTGGGCAACCGCAGGGAACCCCTGTTGTTGGAGCCAGTCTGACTGTTTTCGCACCTTTTTGCGGGCGCAACGTGGGGTCGGATGGGATTATGATGACGTCACTTAGTAGCCTTGTATTCTCTGCTAAACGGATCAGAAGGAGCAGCATAATGTACACATGCGACAGTGACATCTTCAAACAAAAAACTGATCATTTTTATAACCAGCTAACATACGCTGGTGTCAATTAGTAGATAGAATACACAGTGTGCCGCCTGAAGCATGCACACTACGTTGCCTTGAAGCTATCATGCACTGCTATAAAGACCTACACTGCTCGCCACTTCGCCACCGCCTGCATTTCTACGCCGCTGCACGTCAAAGTTGCGTTTGGGCCGCTCAGAGCCAACAGTTGCTTGCAGCGATTGGGGCAGACCTGAAGCTCGGCAGTATATGCGAGCTACCGTTCTTCCCGAGCAGAAACAAGTTTTCTGACCTATCCATAGAAGCCAGGAAAAAGTCATCAACGCGGACGGTGCTCCCTGGCGGAACCGACGAGCTCTTTGCGGCTGCGCGTCTATTGTTGACTGGTGGATCCCGGTGGTTCGCTTTGGGCCTGCGTCGATTCTGTTTCTACAGCCGTGTTCAGCGCATACACACAAGGATACCGCTCGACTAGTGCAAAAATCAATAAGCCGTAGTCATGGGATGCATACAGGCCAAACCTGCGGTCAAGGTGGGTAACCCGATCTGGGTCGATATTCCGATACGGGCCGGTGTTTAATTCATAAAGATTGGTTAGCTGTGGTCACCCAAACTGAAATATGACATGTGTGTTTTTGTGCATAGAAATGCTCGTTCATCTTTCTGTATAGAATAACCTCTTTTAATGGTTTTCATGTTTTAAGTCAAAATTTAGTTATAAATGGATATGGCATGCTATTTAAGATGAGTTCGTACCTCGTCAAATCTTCGTTATTTGTTTACATAGTGCACAGAGAACATTTCCCCTTCACGCATGGCTCACAACCACGTTGCTCTATAAGCCAGTTTGACCAAACTTATTAGAGCGTTTAAGTTCCCCTTGAACTCTGTTGACACGCGGTGTCAAGCGCGTCTCGTTCTTACCGCTCAGCCGCATAAATGTTCAGTGCCCAAACATGGATCGTTATTATACCGCACCCCAGTTGCGAGTACCCGCCCGCTTTTTGCACCGAAATCTCTGCAACAGGCTGGCGAGAGCGTTTGGGGCCACTGTTCGAAACCACAACCAAGCATTCGATATCAACACAGTGCTACTCACTGGGTTAAAACAGGATGTTATTCCCCCCCCCCCCCCCCCCCCACTGAGATTTTTCTTGTGACATTATGTCACTTTATAACGCTTCAGGGACAGATACCATTAAAGGTGGCAACATCATATGCGACGCGTTTAGTTACCAAATATCAAAATCAAAACCAATACTGTGCGCTTTCGGAAAGCGTGCAAGCGAGGCTCCGCATGTGTGTGGCAGAGATAAGAACTGGTCACCAGGTTACCACCGTCGCGCGGGGAGTGGTCGGCATGCACGTTGTCATGATTATGCATTGTCCCGATGTCGTCCTCGTTTTTAACTACTACACAGTTCAATATGATCGGTCACAGCTTGTAGTGTTTTATGTTTGAGAAGGCTTCGTATAAACATCGCGGTCATTTGGTCTGTAGCGCGTGAGCTCGTCAAACTCTCGCTCCAAGTCGGCTTTCATCATGCCAATTTTGGCTGTAAGTATGCTGTTAGCGCAATTTTGTTGCATCATTTCGAATTAAATGCTACACTGCTGTCTTGCGCATCCCTCCAGCGGAAATTATTTCACTGGCGAAAAAAAACCATGTTGGTGAAAGGGATACGCGTTCCATTCGTGACGTACTCGCGTGGGGCCTTGACCTTTCCATGTGTCTCGTTTTGTCTATATAGGCTAGCTCTTGTTCCAGTTTAGGTCAGTTTCTTCTTTATAGCTTTGTTGTTGATCCAATCAACCAGACAGACTGCACCGTGATGAACTATCTAAGTAATTATTCGGCACGCAGCAGAGTTTTTCATAGCGGACGTGAGAGTTATGGCGCACCATCTGCGCGTGCCCATTTTGTCTAACCTTTCCGACTGCCCGCTGTCCAAGGGTAGTTTTTGTGACCCAAACGGCAGTTACTTCCAGACGGCGCGTAAACTGACACATTAGGGATATTCTTTGTCTACATTATAATTAGCGTTAATTTTCTACCGAATAAGCTGTCTACTGCCAGGCATATCTATTCCCTATAACCGCCCGTTGTATACTTTGTTTATTTAGTGAGTTAGTTAGGGGTTAGCGGAGCAGACGCCAACTCGTATACCATACTGTTCGCGACCCCTACTTCCGGGTCAGTCTGCCAGACCTCATAATGACCCGTCTATCTGGACCCATTTCCCCTATAACATGACGCCACGAAGAGAAGGTGATGAACGAACGCTTCTGCCATACCACAAACGAAAAGACGGAATGTTATTTCGAACAGACATCCTCGATAAATTCAGTCAATTTTCCAACATTGTTCCCAGACACACTAACACTTTCTGTTTATGATATAAGATGGGAATTTATGCTCGAGGCGGACTGCCTATTATATATATCCATATGTATAGCGACGACATGGAATGTGTTAGGGTTTGGCCGCCTACTGGTTCACTTCAACATGACATGGCTGTAAATATGAGGTCCGCGGAGTGATATTATTTGATGTATAGCAAACAGGGAGATAAGTCATAACTGGTAGAGATATGGCGCGGTGAGCGGCCATATTTGAATGGTATGTCTTGTAATTAGGTGCAAACGAAAATATGCGGCATTTCATTTTCATCATTCCCAGATATTTCACACGTTCCATCTTTAATGCTGTTTCTTATTGGTTTTGTTGCAGAAAGAGAGAAGTGCGGGTGAGTTTATCTTACATCTTCCGTAATTAAGAGGTGCTTGTCCGCTTTTACCCCCCAAACGCATGCAACATCATAACTCATCATGATGAATGTAGGAATAATTTGCAAATGAAATTACGTATGGGTTGCTGGTTATTGACATGCGGTTCTTGTCGATGCGGGAATCCTGCTGCTGGCTTTCATTATCTGTGAAGTATATATATATATTTTTTTTAGTTTGGCATGCTTGTAGTTATCTGTGGAGGAGTTGAATGATAAAAAACGCTTTGATGGATGGTACAATGATGGCTTGCTGTCTGACGTATGTAAGCGGTGGAGACTTCAGTTTGGAGGAGGTGCGAAACACCTGTGATCTTATTATTTAACTTGCATGACGCCTGAACCCCCTGTTATTAGGTATGATAGAAGAAGTAGTCGTCAGCCAAACTGTCGTCGTCACGGGCGACAATGGAAACATACACTACACAGACGAACTCGACCAAACTACGCAAGGTACAACGAAAACATGGCTTAGAGGAGCAATTAAGTATAGGGTTTAACGGCACACCAACACTAAGCTTAGAGAATCAAACGATGGCATAAACGATATTATGGTCGAGTTATGCACCCGCTCCCTTCTATTGCTGCATAACTTACAAACATTCCTTATCTTGCTAATTTATGCCGGTAATTACGCAGACCAACAAAAAATGGAGGAGAAAGTGGAGGAAATGATTCTTGTCGAGACAGCTAATACCACCGGAGATAAAGGAAACGCAGCTTATGCCCTGGAGTTACAAAAGACAGGTATTTCTAGCGCCCTTGCTGCTAAATCACTGAGTTGGCCTTCTGATCTCTGTCTCTCTTCTGCACTCTAGAGAATCTCTCACGTGATCACTTCTACGTGCGCATCACCTGGCGTGCCCCGGACGCTGTCATGTCCGACCATGCGGCAGCTCGTTTTAAGAGAGCCTCGCATGTTTTTTTTCTTATTCCCCACGAAAATGCATTCACGTCCACGGTAGCACCCTTGAAAAACAAACGCTTGTTGTAAATTCTGCATTCAGCATGAGTGTTTGTATAATCACTCGCCTGCCAGGAGATATTGTCTACGTTCATGTTGCCGGAAAGTTGTTTTGCGCGTCTGTGAAAAACGCTCCCGTTGAACCGCCACCTAGCGCCCGCCTTCACCAGACTCCCATCTTTCTCCGGTATACAAAAACTCTCCTCACCTCGCACTGCTACCGACATTTTCGGGTCAATCTCCGCACCCTGGCAAGTTGGCATTGTTTGCTGTGCTTTGGCAAGTTAGATTGATTACCAAGAAGATTGCCCCTTCCCTGCCCGTTCCTCCGTATTCCCTTCCTCGTTGCTTCTCTTTTTTCTTTGCATAGATGTGAATTTCTAACTAGGCATTAAGTAATGTTTGAGTAGTTGGTTTATTATTGTGTATATTAACTGATTTATAGTGCGCACAGTGTGTGTGTGCATGTGTGTGTGCGTGCGTGCGTGTAGTGTGTGTGATACCATTACATAAATATATTTCACGTCATGTTTTTCCCAACATCAGTTGAATTGACCCGACTTGCCCATGAAACACACGAGGAACAAAAACACCGTTACGAACGCGACGAACTGGCGTTCACTGCACATAACACAGTCGAAAATGGACGCGAAAGTTATACGCCAAGGAAGACGAATGCGCTCCACAAATCCTCTGAGTTCGGCAACTCTGTTACTGAATTGATGGCGTCAGTAACAGTTATTTCTGACCCACAAGAGAAGCTTCCACAACCAGACAGCATGACTGAGGAACGCTCTGACGTTGTGGGCCAACGTCACGAGCATGTTAGCACGATCGAAATTGACATGACCCAGAAACGTGGACAGGTCCCTGAGGGTCAATTGACCCTGAAACATGACAAGGAAATAGAAAAGGTTGCTGAAGTTAACTTGACCCAGAAACGTGATGAAAAAACTGAGCAGGTCTTTGAAGTCGACTTGACTCATAAACATGGCAAGAAGACAGAAAAGGTCGGTGGAATTGACCTGACTCACAAACATGGGAAGACAACTGAGCTGGTCGCTGAAGTCGACTTCACACAGAAAAATGACAAGACGACAGAACAGGTCGCTGAATTTGATCTGACCCAGAAACATGGCAAGAAGACAGAACTGGTTGCTGAAATTGACCTGACCCAGAAACGTGACAAAAAGACAGAACAGGTATCGGATATTGACCTGACCCAGAAACATGACAAAGAGACAGAAAATGTTGCTGAATTTGACCTGACCCAGAAACGCGACAAGAAGACCGAGCATGTCTCGAAAATTGGCATGACCCAGATACGTGAAGAGACGACTGAGCAGGTCTTCAAAGTCGACTTGACTCATAAACATGGCAAGAAGACAGAAGAGGTCGCTGGAATTGACCTGACTCACAAACATGGGAAGACAACTCAGCTGGTCGCTGAGGTTGACTTGACCCAAAGACATGGCAAACAGACAGAACAGGTCTCTGTGGCTCAGTTGACCCTGAACCATGACAATAAGACAGAAAAGGTTGCTGAAGTTGACCTGACCCAGAGACATAGCAAGAACACAGAACAGGTTCTGGATATTGACCTCACTCTGAAACATAGAAAAGATACAGAAAAGGTCGCTGAAGTTGAACTGACCCAGAAACGTGACAAGAAGGCCGAGCAGGTCTCGATAATTGACCTGACCCAGAGACATGGCAAACAGACAGAACAGGTCTCTGTGGCTCAGTTGACCCTGAACCATGACAATAAGACAGAAAAGGTTGCTGAAGTTGACCTGACCCAGAGACATAGCAAGAACACAGAACAGGTTCTGGAAATTGACCTCACTCTGAAACACAGAAAAGATACAGAAAAGGTCGCTGAAGTTGACCTGACCCAGAAACGTGACAAGAAGGCCGAGCAGGTCTCGATAATTGACCTGACCCAGAAACATGGCACAGAGACAGAAAAGGTTGCTGAAGTTGACCTGACCCCGAAGCAGTGCAAGTCGAGAGAACAGGTCGCTGAATTTGACCTGACCCTGAAACATGGCAAGAAGACAGAACTGGTTGCTGAATTTGACCTGACCCAGAAACATGGCAAGAAGACCGAGCATGTGTCGAAAATTGACCTGACCCAGATACGTGAAGAGACGACTGAGCAGGTCTTTGAAGTCGACTTGACTCATAAACACGGCAAGAAGACAGAAGAGGTCGCTGGAATTGACCTGACTCACAAACATAGGAAGAAGACAGAACGGGTCGCTGAAGTTGACCTGACCCAGAGACGTGGGAAAGAGACCGAACAGGTTGCTGTGGTTCAGTTGACCCCGAATCATGACAATAAGACAGAAAAGGTTGCTGAAGTTGATCTGATCCAGAGACATGGCAAGAAGACAGAACAGGTCTTGGAAATTGACCTCACTCTAAAAAATAGCAAAGATACAGAAAAGGTCGCTGAAGTTGACCTGACCCAGAATCGTGACAAGAATCCAAAACAGGTCGCTGAATTTGACTTGACCCAGAAACCCGACAAGAAGGCCGAACAGGACTCGAAAATCCTGACCCAGAAGCATGGCAAAGAGACAGAACAGGTTGCTGAATTTGACCTGACCCAGAAACGCGACAAGAAGACCGAGCATGTGTCGAAAATTGACCTGACACAGATACGTGAAGAGACGACTGAGCAGGTCTTTGAAGTCGACTTGACTCATAAACATGCCAAGAAGACAGAACAGGTCGCTGAAGTTGACTTGACCCAGAAACGTGGGAAAGAGACCGAACAGGTCGCTGTGGCTCAGTTGACCCCGAAACATGGCAATAAGACAGAAAAGGTTGCTGAAGTTGACCTGACCCAGAGACATAGCAAGAACACAGAACAGGTTCTGGATATTGACCTCACTCTGAAACATAGAAAAGATACAGAAAAGGTCGCTGAAGTTGACCTGACCCAGAATCGTGACAAGAATCCAAAACAGGTCGCTGAATTTGACTTGACCCAGAAACGTGACAAAAAGACCGAGCAGGTCTCGAAAATTGACCTGACCCAGAAACATGGCACAGAGACAGAAAAGGTTGCTGAATTTGACCTGACCCAGAAACGCGACAAGAAGACCGAGCATATTTCCAAAATTGACCTGACCCAGAAACGTGACAAGAGAGACAGAGCAGGTCGTTGAAGTTGACTTGACCCACAAACATAGCAAGAAGACTGAACTTACTGACCCCAGAAACGTGACGGAACAGGTCGTTGAAGGTTGACCCACAAACCTGAAACTGAGTCCAAACAGGTAGATAACTCCAAACTGATAATTGAAAATGATAATGACAGAAATGGAAAGGTCAAACCAAAGAAGAAAAGTCAAAGCAAGGAGAGAGGAAGGGGACCCTGTCGAACAGATGACAGCGAGAGCCATTCCTCTGATAACGACAGTGATGAAAAGTCACACAGAGCCAAACAAAACGATGGAAAGAAGGGCTCTGGAGCAGCCAGGAAAATTGAAGTTGTTATCAGTACAACTTACCACTCTCACGGGAACGAAACTGAAGAAAAATCCGAATCCAAAGGGGAAAGGAGAGGACGAAAGCATGGCCATAGCCACAGCCACTCCTCCGACAGTGACAGTGGCAAGTCTGATCGCAGTAAACAAAAGAGGAGAATGCGGAAAGGTCAGAAACCACACTCGGATGGCAGCGATTCCAGTTCATCTGAAGATGACGACAATGATAGCGGACAGAAACAGCATAAAAATCGCGGACAGAAACATGCTAAAAAGACAGAAGAATCTGACCTCAAAAAGAAGTTAGAAAAGGTTCAGGAAATCGACCTTACTCAGGACCGTGGTAAGAAGACAGAGGAGGTCAAAGAAATTAACTTCACTCAGAAACATGGTTATAAGACGGAAAATGTTATAGAAATTGACTTCACTACAGGAAGTAAGAGGGGGTCAGAAACCGACGAGGAATCCAAAGCATATGGCAAAAAGCAAAGGAAGAAGAAAGGGCGAAAAAACAGTCACAGCGACAGTGATTCATCTGACGACGAGAGCGGTAAAAAGGAGCGCAGAAAAGAAAGGAAAAGCACTCAGAAAGGTCGCCAAACTAAAGCTAATGGCAAAGACAGCCATTCGTCCGATGATGACAAAGATGGTCCTAATCGCGGACAGAAACAAAGGTCTGAGAAGAAGGACAGTAAAGCCAAGGAGAAGATGGAATTAGTCGAAGAACGCGATTTCACACAGAAACTAGGCAAGGTCACGGAACAGGTAACAGAAATTGACTTTACCAAGAAACGTGACCCGACGCTGGAAAAGGTCAAGGAAACTGACCTCACTCAGAAGCGAAGTCAGTCAGAAAAGGTCAAGGAAACTCATCTCACCCAAGGGAGTAAGACTCGGTTAGAAACTGAAGTTGTTGTCAGTACAACTACCACTCTCACGGGAACGAAACTGAAGAAAAATCCGAATCCAAAGGGGAAAGAAAAAAAAGGAGAGGACGAAAGCATGGCCATAGCCACAGCCACTCCTCCGACAGTGACAGTGGCAAGTCTGATCGCAGTAAACAAAAGAGGAGAATGCGGAAAGGTCAGAAACCACACTCGGATGGCAGCGATTCCAGTTCATCCGAAGATGACGACAATGATAGCGGACAGAAACAACATAAAAATCGCGGACAGAAACATGCTAAAAAGACAGAAGAATCTGACCTCAAAAAGAAGTTAGAAAAGGTTCAGGAAATCGACCTTTCTCAGGTCCGCGGTAAGAAGACAGAGGAGGTCAAAGAAATTGACTTCACTCAGAAACATGGTAATAAGACGGAAAATGTTATAGAAATTGACTTCACTACAGGAAGTAAGAGGGGGTCAGAAACCGACGAGGAATCCAAAGCATATGGCAAAAAGCAAAGGAAGAAGAAAGGGCGAAAACATAGTCACAGCGACAGTGACTCATCTGACGACGAGAGCGGTAAAAAGGAGCGCAGAAAAGAAAAGAAAAGCACTCAGGAAGGTCGCCAAAACTAAAGCTAATGGCAAAGACAGCCATTCGTCCGATATGACAAAGATGGACAGAAACAAAGGTCTGAGAAGAAGGACAGTAAAGCCAAGGAGAAGATGGAATTAGTCGAAGAACGCGATTTCACACAGAAACTAGGAAAGGTCACGGAACAGGTAACAGAAATTGACTTTACCAGAAACGTGACCCGACGCTGGAAAAGGTCAAGGAAACTGACCTCACTCAGAAGCGAAGTCAGTCAGAAAAGGTCAAGGAAACTCATCTCACCCAAGGGAGTAAGACTCGGTTAGAACTGAAGTTGTTGTCAGTACAACTTACCACTCTCACGGGAACGAAACTGAAGAAAAATCCGAATCCAAAGGGGAAAGAAAAAAAAGGAGAGGACGAAAGCATGGCCATAGCCACAGCCACTCCTCCGACAGTGACAGTGGCAAGTCTGATCGCAGTAAACAAAAGAGGAGAATGCGGAAAGGTCAGAAACCACACTCGGATGGCAGCGATTCCAGTTCATCCGAAGACAATGACGACAATGATAGCGGACAGAAACAACAAAAGAAAAATCGCGGACCTCAAACATAATAAAAAGACAGAAGAATCTGACCTCAAAAAGAAGTTAGAAAAGGTTCAGGCAAAATCGACCTTACTAACTCAGGACCGCGGTAAGAAGACAGAGGAGGTCAAAGAAATTTACTTCACTCAGAAACATGGTAATAAGACGGAAAATGTTATAGAAATTGACTTCACTACAGGAAGTAAGAGGGGGTCAGAAACCGACGAGGAATCCAAAGCATATGGCAAAAAGCAAAGGAAGAAGAAAGGGCGAAAAAATAGTCACAGCGACAGTGATTCATCTAACGACGAGAGCGGTAAAAAGGAGCGCAGAAAAGAAAAGAAAAGCACCCAGGAAGGTCGCCAAACTAAAGCTAATGGCAAAGACAGCCATTCGTCCGATGATGACAAAGATGGACAGAAACAAACGTCTGAGAAGAAGGACAGTAAAGCCAAGGAGAAGATGGAATTAGTCGAAGAACGCGATTTCACACAGAAACTAGGAAAGTTCACGGAACAGGTAACAGAAATTGACTTTACCAAGAAACGTGACCCGACGCTGGAAAAGGTCGAGGAAACTGATCTTATTCAGAAGCAAGGTCAGGCAGAAAAGGTCAAGGAAACTGACCTCACTCAGAAGCGAGGTCAGGCAGAAAAAGTCAAGGAAACTGACCTCACTCAGAAGCGAGGTCAGGCAGAAAAGGTCAAGGAAACCGATGAGACATCCAAAGAGGATGGCAAAAAGCGAAGGCAGAAGAAAGGGCGAGACACCTGCCGCTCTGATGAAAAACATTCACGATCCTCTGATGACGATGACAGTGATGACAAAAGTCACACGAAGCACGGGAAGCCAGGAAAGCCTGCCGCTAACAATTCACATAGACCACGTGATTCAAATCAGGGGGGCAAATCACGTGACACCAACAAGACGAATGGAGGACAAAGTCACAAGGGGAAAGGCAATACTACTTGCATAAATTGGCAAGTGCTTTTCAATATGAACCGTAGCCATATGTTCAAGCGGAACAACAGGTGTGTGTACAGGTCAATTGTAGGTAGCTGGGTAATCAATGGCCGCTGTGCACTCGTCCTCGTGGAAACCAATGAAAAAGGTAGCCATTATGTTGACGCGCCGCAGCTCAGCTCCAAACTGACCAATGAACTGCTTTGATTGATCAAGATATGTAAACATGTCTCTGATTGGCTCGCTGCTTATAGTGCCCATTCTCTGGTACAAGTGAATGGTGATTAAACATTGCTGGTTATGATTATTCTCCCATTATTAACCCATATGCACGATATATTTTATGTTAGCCCTTGAGTAGCTGCTCTTGACATACACGTACGCGTCGGCCGTACGGTGTACCAACTGTCACATATTCCTATTGTACTCGCGTCCGTTTGTAGCCATACCATCTGGACTACTGCTCTTGTACATTTATCCTTCTTGATATATTCAGTTTCAGTCTCAACTGTCACCTCACAGCTCGCCAAGCGTGCGACTCACCAGTGGAACGGCTTTCTTTCTATCGTCGCTATTCAGAGATCATATGATTCACTAGTGTAAATCCACAAAGACGTATGCTATAACCGGCCTTATATTGGTACATTGTCCCACTCTTTGGTTGTTAATGCTATGACCTGAATTAATCTTTTGTCATGAAATGCATTGCAGAATTGAAGGATGCACGAATCATTTTCATCATTGGTAAGAACACCTATTCTTCAGTAGCGACAATGATGGAATTGCAGTTTTTTAGTTTACCATATTCTTAAAAGGACTCTTAGCCATGTTAAATATTACCTACCTTTTTAAATACTATGAATACCATCGTGTACTACGTATTAGCTGTGGTCTAGACGATCTATGGTCGAGTTTTGTTTGGAGAACCAGACCGAAGTGGGGGATATGATTTAGGTTTGATTTCTGTGTGTTCTCAGGCGGACCAGGCAGCGGGAAGGGGACACAATGTGAACGCATTGTAGAGAAGTACGGCTTCACTCATCTCTCGTCTGGAGATCTGCTTCGCGATGAGGTCGCTTCCGGCTCGGAACGAGGCAAAACTCACCGAGATCATGGAGAAAGGCGACCTTGTTCCCCTGGTGAGAGTCCTTATATCATTATGCACTTATCAGTGGCCCGTCATGTTCATGGAATTAGGGAATCTGATGAATTATATTTTTTTCCAGGACACTGTTCTGGAGCTGCTCAAGGACGGTATGGTGAAGAACGCCACCACGAGTAAAGGCTTCCTCATTGATGGTTACCCCCCCGGGAACTCGAGCAGGGGACCCGATTCGAGAACGAGGTGCGTAGTGATACACGTTGAAATATGCACTGTTAAGTATTTTCTTATAAAAATATTCATTACGTTATTAAAATGAATATACATAGATTGTCTGATTGTGTTTACAAAATATAAGTGGTGCAATTTATGGAATGGTAGTGCGGTTCAATAAAAAATATATAACGCAAGAGTAGTTCGTCATTATCTCTATGAGGTTGTGTTGGGTAAATCGATTGTGTTTGTTTTTTTGCAGGTTGCCGGTGTTGAGTGTGTCATCTACTTCGAGGTGTCTGATGAAACAATGACAGCTCGCTTGCTGAAGAGAGCTGAGACGAGTGGTCGGGTGGACGATAATGAAGAAACCATCAAGAAACGCCTTACAACGTTCCACAATATTACTACACCCGTTGTTGACCATTATAGCAAGCAAAACAAAGTTCACACGGTAAGCTGAGCTGTTGGTGTTGATGTAAACCTATTCCAGGCAGTGTAGTGTTGTGATGTCAGCTCTTGTGATTGTGGGTTAGCATAACAATAGACTGCCGTGTGGATTACCGTTTGTATTCAAGGACAAAGATGATAAATCGCCATTGTAGATCCAGTGATGCGCGTGTTCACGCTTGTGTAGAATGTATTTGGCGTGGACATCGTTTGTCAAACTCTGTGATCTATAATATAATGATTGTGTTCCAAGCTGTTCATTGGTTACAAAACAATTATCTTGTAGCAGATATAGGATAATCTAGTGCTAGATAAAAAAAAGACACCATAAGTAATATAACACCCCACAGTAAATGTTTTTAATTAATTATGAATAGCTATACGATTATTAATTAATTATGTGATCTCTTCCAGGTTCAAGCAGAAGGCAGTGTTGATGAAATATTCGGCAAAGTCACTGCAATCCTCGACAAATAGACCACTGCACCATGTTATATTGCCTCTAATATTCCTATTCTATCGACTACACAACAGATCCGTTTTCAACTATAGGATGGATGCAGTACTCGCCAGGTGTCGCTTGGCCTTGTGTACCACTGTAATACTCTTTCACTAGTGCTGCAACACGAATGCCTTTTTTCTAACATAAACAATATCTATAAACATTAAAGTTACTGTTTATATATTTTGTTCTCAGAGGTGATTTATTTCGTATCATACACTCTATCAATAAGTGCCCCCTGGTGTGCAACACAATAACTTAAAAGCAATTATATGATTACTGCTTGTGCGTATATATTGTAAATTGTGATTAATAGATAAACCTTTCCTTGTTTTCTGTACATCTGTGCATCTTTAAAACCATGGCATTGCCATTATGATTTATGAACTGTGCCAAATCTCTTATGATATAATCAACCTGCTATGATATTAACCTCATCATCTTTGAGTGTTGAGTCATTTTCTTAAACACTTATTGTTACTGGTTATTAAATTAAGAGGTCAACTATTATCTTATATTACCATCTATTATATAGTAAAAGTGTTAATATGATCAGGTTGGTCATTATTTCATCATATTAATCATTCAATAATTGATGAATTTAAGGATGAGACAATTGTAACACCATGGGTCATTTCAGCAGGCTTCTTCCATGTAATTGTATGATTCGGAATGTCTGCTTAACACTGTCATAAGAGTCTCTTTACAACTGTGTATTATTTCTGATGATCTCCCGGAAGTGATTGCTGTTTCTAGCCTCATCCTACCTGTACATTGGTTACAGTTATATTTTTATTTAAGTGTGCTTTGTTGAATAAAATACTTTACAATATTGGATTATGATATTCAAATGAAATTTCCTACTAAATCAATTCATTGTCATTGACTCTATTTCAACACATACAGATCTACAACTCGCACCACGGAATGAGGTAAGGCGCACAAAATGACTGTACACAATTAATTGTTTAGGGACGATGCAAGAGACGCTAGGAGAGATGATGGAGAGATGATGGTGAACTGAATTAATTAAGTTGTGGGCTGTTGTATTACGCCCCCAGTACCAAACGTTTGCTCACCTTATTTTCACCTTATTCACATGGCGTCAACGCCTCCCTTGGGAAGCGAGTTGTGAATGCGCGCTATTACGGGGGGCGGTTGCAATAGGGCACATTTTTATTCCTATTTTGTTAAAATAACTTGCTATTTTTAGGCTAAAAAACGGATCGAAGACCTGGGCGCGAGTTATAGGGGTGGAGCTGTACATATACTCGAGTTGAGAGTCAAAAAAAAACATTATGACAACAAACTACCCTACCGCAGATCTACGAGTGTCCTACGTGTCACTTGTCACCTCCCCCTCTCCTCATGCATACCCCATATCATATAGCCACATGGCCATCCTGCCTAGGCAACGGCCGAAGGTCCGAGCAACTTCCCAGCTCTCACTGACCAGGCTACTGCATGTCCCAAGAGAATTGGGATAGCGCGCCTAAGTTGTTGAAGGAATCACTTTTACTTTTTTAAATCACCTCTATCCTGGCTGCCGAGCTCAACACACAAATAAGAGGAAGTAGAAGTCAAAGGAAACATATGGAACAGCGTTGTGCATTAGATGTAAAGATTACAATCAGAACAGACAGAGCACTGTGACGAGGGACCTTAAAAAATGCTCGAATTGATAAGCAGTTCAGCAAAGGGTCATGCGAGAGACAACACTTCCACTCTCCAATCTTTAGGCAAATCTCCATCTTAAAATTCAAAAAGTCAGTTCAGTATATATATGTATATGTATATATATATATATATATATATAATATATATATATATATATATATATATAATATAAAATATAGATATATATATACTTTACGATACGACACACATACATATTTATACATATATATATATATATATATATATATATATATATATTTATACATAAATATATATATATATACATATATATATACGACATAATTATGTTATATATATATCTATACATATGTGTATATTATAGTATATATATAGATATATATATATATATTTAGATAAATATATATACTACATATTTATATATATACATAATTATGTATATATATATACATATGTGTATATATATATGTATATATATATATAATATCTATATATTATATATACTATATCTATCTATATATATATATATATATGTATATATATCTATATATACATAAATATATATATATATATATACATGTCACACACTCTATATAACTGATTGTATATTGCTGTCTTGATGAAGGTTCAGAAATGTTTTGTGTGCACATTACAATCCATTTCATCATATTTTCAGTACAGGTAACAAATAAAGAGGAAGTAGAAGTCAAAGGAAACATATGGAACAGCGTTTATTGCATTAGATGTAAGATTATATGTCAGAACAGACAGAGCAAATACTGTGACGAGGGACCTTTAAAAATGCTCGAATTGATAATAGACCAGTTCAGCAAATGGTCATAGCGAAAAACAAACACTCCAGTTAAGAAGAGGAATTCACTGATCTGTCACCCCCTTTATACAAGACATATGCTGATGTGTGAATGAATGAATGAATATTTGTGACAGTGATCATCCGATCTAAGCAAAGCATATATATATATATATATATATATATATATATATATATATATATATATATATATATATATATATATATATATATTATATATATATATATATATATGAGTGTGTGTGCGTGTGTGTGTGTGTGTTGTGGTGTGTGTACCGTATGTGTGTGTGTGTGTGTGTGGGTGTGTGTGTGTGTGTGTGTGTGTGTGTGTGTGTGTGTGTGTGTGTGTGTGTGTGTGTGTGTGTGTGTGTGTGTGTGTGTGTGTGTGTGTGTGTGTGTGTGTGTGTGTGTGTGTGTGTTGTGATATTTCCCACACAGTTATTTTGACGTACTTGGTTCATAAACTGAAGTTTACTGTTACTATGACACCATCTGATGGTACGACTCAGTTTGTCCAACTATTCGTCTTTCATGTTGGTGCAGTTTGTTCTGTTGTCGTAGAACCTCGGGGGAAAAACAATGCTGCGTGTCACAGATCCGCCCATTTTCTTGCCCCGTGCGTTGGACCGGATACGCACTGCGTACTCGCCGAACAGCAGGGAGAGGCCGATGAAGCTGAGGCCCAGTGAAGTGACGGACACCGAATAACACCATGACAGACGTGTTCTCGCGAGACTGCGGTCATTCAGCAGTCTTATGGCGTAAACCAGCACCCCGATCAGGTTGAAACATACTGCGTCATGCATACAGAAAGTCCATGAAAGAGTCAAGTTGAACGGATCGAAAATGCAGTATATCATTACAAGTGATTGATTCAGTCAAACTTATGAAGATAAAGTATGATATAATTGGGCGGTCCTGAACCGGAAGCGTGAAGTGTAATCGCAATAAGCATTTGCTCCGATAATATATTCGCTGTATGGTGATTGAGGGTTCGGCATCGCTGCTTTCGAAAATTCATATCATAACTTCAAAGAGAATAATTTTAAAAAAAGACATTATCTATCTTTTTTAAATAAAATTCAGCAAGATTTATAATACCTTGAGGCGACTAACCTGCTGCTACATCGCCACACATGGCCGTGAAGGCAAGAGGCAAGTTATGGCAAGCCTGCGGAAACAGTGTATATACTGACACTGCGATCCAAGACCCCATGAGACATATTAGTCCCAAGCACATCGAAGCCTGCGTGCCTTGTACCCACGATGACTGCCAGGCTACAGAGAAATAGCCCAGATAAGACAGACATAATCTGATATTAATCAGAAGGTTTGTGTATATATCGTGATCCTAACTACAGTTCACGGAGCTGTTATGATTATACTAGCTGCCATATAAATGCATGCAAAAGCACCAACATGTTAGAAGCGGATTTCATAAATAATCATTCGGGTTTTTTTAATCGAGAAAAATGAGTTGCTAGCTTTTATTGTAGCTCAAATGCTGCGAAGATCCGGTTTCCTAAGTTGGAATGACCGAGTCATTAACCAGACGTTGACTGGTTACATATGAGTTGCTTTATTCAATAGATAACAGAAAACGGAATTGACAGGGGGAAAACATCTATACCCGCTGGTGAAACATTAAAAAACGGAAATATAGTGCACTTATGGTACCGCTCAATGATATGCCTTAAGCTTATGCACTTTTGAGAAAAAATGACTACTAACTAATGCACTTTGTATATCTATCAAGATTATGTATATCTTTGTATATCTATCAGTTAATTGAGCTCAATGGGAATGCCTTACCGTCACTGATCATGTGATGGGTTGCACCGCACACCAATGTCGTACCGTTCCCCGCCCCAAAAGGTTCAATTTCCTCACACGTCCTCCATAATCCAGAGTAAAACTCCAGCGTCTCATCCGCTTCCTGTTCTAGCCAATGAGGAGCTGCGAATGAAATCAAGTACAGTATCATAGCAGCGTTTATGAAAAAACACGCAGTTCCAGCGAAAGTTGTACACATGTCGTTGGCCATGTTGTTCTGCGTTGACATGTGCCAGAACATTGTGGGTCTGAGAGCCCCTGGGCCGGCGGGCATACTTGAGGGTCGTAAATTAGTCACGTGACCGACACCTGCAATCTCATTTCCCACAGCTTAAGGGTTATTGAAAACACTGTTGACTGTGTCTTATAGCAGTTGATCCTTTCAATCTTCAATAAATGTGATTACAACGGCTGGTGTCCGTGATCGACGCGGTCTATCTTAACGTACTCTGGGTGGCAGGCGACTCTGAGTCATATATCACAAGTCTTTATCGGAGTAATTGTTTAGTATTATCGATTACGAATCTCGGTTAAGGCATTTGCTTACTTCCCCATATGCCTCTCCGAATGCACAAAAGGGAGGCAACGGAATAAGTAGACACGCCCACTCCCCAGCAATTAACAGAAGCGTAACAATCGTTGTTCAAACCCAATATAAATGATCTTGAAAATTAAAAATCATCGTTCTACATGGAGCGTGCATGTCATGATATTTTGTTTATGTTTATGTTATGCGAATTATCTATTTGTATTATTAAGGGAACTTCAATCATCTATCGACATGGAATGGCCAAGTAACAAGGCATCTGAGGGGTAATATAGACGTGAATGCCATCCCCCAGCCCCCACTCCACGATATTTGCCCTCCCCTCAGAGAGAGGTAATTTTTCATTCTTTTATCTTCACCCAAATTACTTTGCATATATTACCTCTTTAGTGTGTCATTTTATAACCGTCGGAGTTGGTCCCAATTTAGTTTGATACACGCTTCAAAAATACTTAAGCCCTACCACCTCCCCTCCCTCCCATCCCCCCCCCCCCCCCCCACACACACACACACACACCCGCCCTCACTCCCCCACCTCTCAAACACGTCCTGTTCACCGTCTCTCCCTGAAAGCTACACAATGAATATTCCCTTAATTATTGTTAAAACTATTGATAACTTGCTTTGAATGAAGATTGAATAATGATATATTAACAAAATATAGTGCATTGACCTTATGGCATTGGAAAATTAACCATTTAGTCGCCCTACTTTGGGATACAATGCCACAAAAAACGGGAATCATTGGAATTCGAGTGAGTCTCTGGTGTGATCGAATGATGTTGCTTTGGCAGAGGGCATGTCGGTGTGTTAGTGCGTGTGTGTATCCTTAATCGGTCTGTTTCTGGCCCAGCCGTGCCAGGAACTTTGACCAGTAACCTGTAGCACCTGGCAAGAGCTGTCCAGATTGTGTTGTTCGCGGCAGGCGTCTGTTATCACGATTCGATCGTACTTGACGTGGTACTGAGATCATCATGACGTCATCATTACATCATCAATGTTCTGCCAAAGCATATACCACGACCAGTGTGAAATTGGTGAGAGGGGAACGGGGTTAAATTATACTTATCAAGCAGAGGTTATATCTCGGGGGAGCAATCGGCGAGCGTACATGGGTAGGCACTTGGTCTACGTAAGATATCTATTTCCAGAAGAAACAACGGGCTAGTTGATATTTCCTTTGGCACGTTAATGCAGTCGCTCTTTTGATTAAATATTGAATCAACGTGAATACCGTGTTCGTCTACCACGGTTGCTCTCCCATGCGACTAGAAAGCGTTCGTCAAAAGAGATTTTGTCTTAAATTCAATACACCCACATGCGAATTCTTCATATCCCATTATGTTTACGTCCTTACATTGTTTTAACTAACAGCGAGAGAGGTGTCCTAATATTCAAGCGAGTGGTTATCCAAGAATATGGTTTACAAAGATGTGAAACTATTGTTCGGGTTAATTAGGACTAATAATGTGATTACTTGATCATGCTACTTCGATGTTTTAGCATAGACGGCTGTTTTTAACTCGTCCATAACGGCATTTGTGTTCTGATTCAACTATAGACGGATATTTAACCCAATTGTGCAACTTCACAAGAACGAAAAAAAACGTGAATTCGACGAGAATTGAATCTTGAATGTTTGATGAGAGTTGTGTACGTATCAACCAGAACCAGCAATGGCAAAGAACAATATTCAGTTGCTTTAACAATAACAAGTAAGACACAGTCATTACGTATCCAAGATCGCGTTGAAATTACGCGAGATGTCTCGTAAAAATTTTATTGCAAAAATATATGTGCGTTCCCAGTCTCATCGTCAGGTTTTTCAGCTTTTTTTCACAAACCAGACTTCATTGGTTCGGTTGAATACGTTAAATGGGCTGTTATACGATGCAGTGTAGTAGAAGTCTTGGTGCACAGGTGCGTCTTTAGGGAGGGCCTCTGAGAGTTCCCGTGCAGCAGCCACCCACCTGTCGTCGTCCGTGAAGCCTCCAAAAGTTCTGAAGGTGAGATAAAGACAATTGAATCATTAGTCATTCAGACTCTGTCAAGTAACTCCTCAGATTTAAATCTGCTATCTATGGTGGGATTGGTAAATGGAACCAAAACGATTGAGTGTATAAAAAATGCACAATAATTTCATCCCTTCGATTCCGCGGAAGGAACATTTCATATGCCTAAAGCAACGTGAATGAATTGTCGAAATATAAACGATATCAAGAGAGACGATTCCAAGAGCGCAGGCGTGTATAAAAATAACAACGCAAGGTAAATTTTAAATACGGTCATCACGGGTAATTGAATCCTAGATTGACCCAAGTAATGGGTTATATAGTTTGTTGTAAAATAGAAAGTATGCACGTAACTTTTGTCATACAACTTGCTTTTAAATAACATTTCCATTATACGAATAACAGCAGCGTTGCATTACGAAGACATTGTAACACCTAATTGAACCGACATTATGTTTCTCTTGATGTCAATACCGATCAACAGGGCGAGGTTAATTCAAGTTATCGATTTCTGTTTCACTTACTTCACATAACAGTCAAACTGGGGCCACTTGTCAATATAGACATCTTGATCTGCGGGAGTGGGATGCTCTGTGTGGATGCCGTCCCCGAGGTAGAAGGAGACAGTGAAGTCACTCTCGCAGTTGGGTCCTGGGCCGGGCTGTACTCGATTCGCCACAGGTACTGTCATCGGGATTTTGACATCTGTCATGTTCACGAACAGATCAACTATTAAAAATGTCATTGACTATATTCCCCGTTGGACCTGTATGAGTGCATATTCATTCGCGATCGTCACAGGCGTAAGCCGCTTTTAATTTATATAATATATATATATATATATATATATAGAGATATATATATAGAGAGATATATATATATATATATATATATAGAGATAGAGATAGATATATATATATATATATATAGGAGATATTATATATATATCTTTATATATATATGGAGAGAGATATATATATATAAATGTATATAAAAACATATATATGTATAGATATATACATATATGCGGATATATATATATATATATATATATATATATGTGTATATATATACATAGATATACGTATATATATATATACATATATGCGTATATATATACATATATAAAAATATATATATATATATATATATATATATATATATATATATATACATACATACGTAATTTCTATAATATATATATAGATATATATATATATATATATATATATAAATGACTATATATACATATATACGTATATAAATATATATATATATACATATATGCGTATATATATATATATACATATATGTATATATATACATATATACGTATATATATACATATATACGTATATATATATATATATATATATATAGAGATAGATATCTATATATATATATAGAGATATAGATATATATATATATATATAGATATATATGTATATATATATATATATATATATATATATATATATATATATATATATATATCTCTATATATATATATATCTATATATATATATATATATATATATATATATATGTACATTTTCTATATCTATTTTTATATGGTGTGTATCACCAAACATTTACCTTTATCGTTTTTTGCCTGTGATATATTTGAGGAGTTTTTGTTGAAACCACCAACGGCCGCCGTCTTGATACTGTACGTTTGTAGTTTCGTACTGACCCACGCGCTCTCCGCATAGTGGCGCTCCTCGTAACCCTGGCACATACAAGAAGGTACCTCAAAATGGCGGCCATTTAACAAAGTACTCAATGATTTTTTCTGCCTTCATAAACTCCATTTTTTTAACATAATAGAAGTAAAATCGTCGGTTAATAACTCTATAAGACGGGTTGAATTGACCCTCCCAATTAGTCCGGGGTTCTTACCTCTCCCTTGTGGAGGACTGTATAGTTCGGTGACTTGGTTGCTGACCGCTCTCCCATACCTATGTCATTCAAGTTTCTTCTTGAGCGAAATATAAATTGCTTTTGTCTGCGCAGAACGTTCATCAGTGCTCACTAACCAATGATATTACTGTGTCCGCGTCTAGCTTCCCATCAAATAAACAGTTGACTTAGGACAGAAATTAGCGCTTGCGACCCCTACCCTTGACATGCGGGTACCAGCATGTCCCCATCCGATGGGGCCCACACTGTTGTTGTTTATATTTGTACCAGCCGAATACGAAACTAATATTCTGCTGTTATTGATCTTGTCGTTGCTTTGAAACAACGTTTACGTCCTGAATCACGTGGCACGTGTCAGAGTACAAATTGGGCGAATTTCTCTCAGGAAAGACACGCTGATAAGCTTCACTAGACAGGCAGGGTGTTTGCCGTGAGCGCATTTTCTATGTGATGTTTACAAATGGTGATGGAAACCATGACACATTCTCAGCAGAAAAAATATGAAACAACGCGACCGAGATCCGATTTTCTATCTCAACTCCGCAGAATAGAGAAAAGGGAGCTCTAATCATTTCCGGTTTTCCGTTTTGTACTAGCCATTTTCCCTTTTATCAGTTACTTTCAGATTCCCTTTTATTTTAGACACCCACAATCAGTACTTGGGGTTTTGTCAACTCACCGCCTTGACCAATCCTTTATCACTGCCAGGTCAGTGGAATTCGATGTCAGGTACGTCTTGATGTGAGCGACATCGGTGTACGTGTTGATTGAGCGTTATGATCAGTTTCTGTGCTGTGGTTATTTTCGTAGATCCGGCGGAATATTGTGGTGTCATTGTATCACGTTCACGTGTTTGTCTTATGTAATGGTTGAATATTTATTAATGGCTCTTATGAGTTATTTGCGATTCACGTCTTGGCGGCTCAAAGATCGATTGAAAGCCACTAAGGCTGTTTTGTTGTGCAAGATAAGATGTATTTGCATCAGGTGGGTAAGAGATGCTGGGCCCCATGTCAGCTCAATATGGATCCTCAGCTAGATACTCACTTGGATCCTTAAATAAAGCATCATCTAGATCGACAGCTGGATTAATTACTGGATCTCCTGTTGGATACTCAAGTAGAGGATCCACTAAGTTTACTCGAGCATCAACGAGATTCTCAATTGGATCATCATCTTGAGCATATACTGGATCGGAGGTGGATCCGTAAAATGATGCATCGGCTGGATCATCGACTGGATCATCGGCTTGATCATCGACTGGATCATCGACTGGATCATCGGCTGGATCATCGACTGGATCATCGACTGGATCATCGACTGGATCATCGACTGGATCATCGGCTTGATCATCGACTTGATCATCGACTGGATCATCGACGGGATCATCGACGGGATCATCGGCTGGATCATCGACTGGATCATCGGCTTGATCATCGACTGGATCATCGACGGGATCATCGGCTGGATCATCGGCTGGATCATCGGCTGGATCATCGACGGGATCATCGGCTGGATCATCGGCTGGATCATCGACTGGATCATCGGCTTGATCATCGACTGGATCATCGACTGGATCATCGACGGGATCATCGACGGGATCATCGACTGGATCATCGGCTGGATCATCGACTGGATCATCGACTGGATCATCGACGGGATCATCGGCTGGATCATCGGCTGGATCATCGGCTGGATCATCGGCCGGATCATCAGCAGGATGATCGGACGGATCATCGGCTGGATCATCAGCTGAATCATCAGCTGGATCATCGGCCGGAACAACTACATTCTTAGCTGGATCCATGAGTAGAGCATCAACAAGATTCCCTGTTGGGTCGTTAACAGGCCTAGAAATGATAAAAATAGCATAAAGCTAAGAGGCGTATCATTGGATTAGTGGACACGGATTATCATCACTATTCTGTCTAGAGGGCAAGATGGGAAGACGGTGACGATTGATATGCTCTTTAATCAATCGGTATCAGCTGCAGAAGAAACACCTGCAACGAAAAAGACTCCTGTCCATTTCGAGATCAGTCCCTAAATTATTGACAATACGATATATTCAGTAAGCTACCGTTTATGAAAACAAATTTCGGTATTACCATAATAGACGGATATAAGCCACTGATGTGTAGCGACTCATTGTCCATAGCCCTGATAAACTGATGAAAACCAGTTCTGCGCCCTGGTGCTGCTGTCTGTTAATTGTTATATTCTTTTCTTCTCACACTCCCTCAAGATTGTTATTGAACATCTTCTCTTTGCGATACATTTCTTAAGGCTTCGTTCCTCCAGCTAGCTTCTGTTAAAGGTTTCTCTCCGTTCTTTAGTTTGATTCAACTTGATTTGCTATCTTGCCCTCAGTTGATTGTTGAAGTGTGCTTACACTAAGGTTGCTAATACGCTCTAGATCTTTGATTAATGTCAGGTATTCATCAAGTTATTAACATTTTTTTTATTTATTAACTCAACGTTTTTTCTGATTGGTAGAAATTGCCGAATGTGTTCCTCACAAATTCTGCAAATATAGTTCATAGCTAGTGTTCATTTTGCACGTCTGATTAGTTTTGCTAATGCAATCTTTAAGACCAACATGGAGACTATACCATGCCACCACGGATCCCATCTTACCCGTACCCTCTTTCACCGGGTATCCCATCTTTCCGGTACCCTCTACCTCCGGGTATCCCATCTTACCTATACCCTCTACCTCCGGGTATCCCATTTTACCTAAACCCTCTACCACCGGGTATCCCATCA
>CM067352.1:24705476-24817976 GCA_034190875.2 Urechis unicinctus | reverse complement strand
GCTGATCATCACGGATCATCGGCTGGGATCATCAGCTGGATCATCCGGAACAACTACATTCTTAGCTGGATCCATGAGTAGAGCATCAACAAGATTCCCTGTTGGGTCGTTAACAGGCCTAGAAATGATAAAAATAGCATAAAGCTAAGAGGCGTATCATTGGATTAGTGGACACGGATTATCATCACTATTCTGTCTGTCTAGAGGGCAAGATGGGAAGACGGTGACGATTGATATGCTCTTTAATCATCGGTATCAGCTGCAGAAGAAAACACCTGCAACGAAAAAGACTCCTGTCCATTTCGAGATCAGTCCCTAAATTATTGACAATACGATATATTCAGTAAGCTACCGTTTTTATGAAAACAAATTTCGGTATTACCATAATAGACGGATATAAGCCACTGAAGCGACTCATTGTCCATAGCCCTGATAAACTGATGAAAACCAGTTCTGCGCCCTATGCTGCTGTTGTTTAATTGATTAGTCTCACCTCAAGATTGATTATCAACACTTTCTTTGCGATACATTTCTTAAGGCTTCGTTCCTCCAGCTAGCTTCTGTTAAAGGTTTTCTCTCCGTTCTTTAGTTTGACTTGATTTGATCTTGCCCTCTTTGATTGTTGAAGTGTGCTTACACTAAGGTTGCTAAGAACGCTCTAGATCTTTGATTAATGTCAGGTATTCATCAAGTTATTAACATTTTTTTTATTTATTAACTCAACGTTTTTTCTGATTGGTAGAAATTGCCGAATGTGTTCCTCACAAATTCTGCAAATATAGTTCATAGCTAGTGTTCATTTTGCACGTCTGATTAGTTTTGCTAATGCAATCTTTGAGACCAACATGGAGACTATACCATGCCACCACGGATCCCATCTTACCCGTACCCTCTTTCACCGGGTATCCCATCTTTCCGGTACCCTCTACCTCCGGGTATCCCATCTTACCTATACCCTCTACCTCCGGGTATCCCATTTTACCTAAACCCTCTACCACCGGGTATCCCATCATACCTATACCCTCTACCTCAGGGTATCCCATCTTACCTATACCCTCTACTTCCGGGCATCCCATCTTACCTATACCCTCTACCACCGGGTATTCCATCTTTCCTGTACCCTCTACCACCGGTTATCCCATCTTTCCTATACCATCTACAACCATGGATCCCATCTTTCAGGTAACCTCTACTACCAGGGATCCCAACCCACCTGTGCGCTCTGCTATCGGGGACGCTTTATCACCAGTACTCTCTACCACCAGAAATATCTTCTCATCTCTACCCTCTACAACTGAGGATGATGCCCAGGTCTCCGTGGGTCTCGCTGGCTTCGCCCTAGCCCACAACTTGTCTTTGCATTTATTTTGATAAATCCAAACGCATTACCGCAAGAAAAGCAACTGTTACATCTTTCAGTTCTCACACCGCCCTGAACAGAGGATTTAACCATCACGCCTTAACAGCCTTCTCTCCCCAATACCATACTCTTTGAAGATGTTCTCTATCACTTACAGATGTTCACCTGTGCACACACAACCAAGATTTAACACGCATTAAGGCAATACTTCTGTATTTCTGTATGTCATATGAATGATCCCAGACACTTTATATAAACTAATCTACACGGTCAGTCTGTATTCCTGTAGGAACGGTTATCAGATGCCTAGCAACTGTCACTGATAATCTTAGATTAGCAACTGTTTTGCAGCCAACGTGTCATAAATCGAATGAAATCACTACAAGCTGATGTTATATTAAATACCAGCAAGAGTGTACAATTAAATCATACAAACCAACAAAAATATCATAATCAAATGGACTAAGCTTAATTACACAACTGAATAAACCACTTATTTAACTTGACAAAACCATTTGCTAATTTCACTGCAAGGCCCATTTAATAGTGTAACCAAATAAATATAACCGCCTCTTGATTAATGAAACAGTTCATCATCTAAATATTGTCATGAGCAATTTCTAAATCCAACTGTGGTTACAATTTCTAAATCACTACATAAACTGTGTTTACATTTACCCCCCCCCCCCCCACACACACACACACAAAATAACAAAGCTGCTGAACCAGCAAATGTAGCGGTTACAAAAAAATATGAGATACCTTGTTGGTCATAATATGTTATTATCAATTTGGCCCATTTTGAAAGTTCTCGGTTGGCTCCGCGACCAGTCTTATTCATATAACCATTTATCACCTAGCAGCAATATTTTAGAACCCAACTCCACAGTATGAGACTGTCACTGATGCCATCAACCTCATTCTCAAATGTTCCTAAGGTGCTTTCTTAGCTAAAACTAACATAGTCGACGCCTTTGCTTTAATTCCTCTACATCCATCCCTGTACCACCTGACAGGTTTTGAGTTCAATGGTTATTATCATGACAAATGCCTTCCCATGGGATGGTCACCTTCATGTCAAATATTTGACATTTTCTCCACTGCAATTGAGTGGGTACTACAGAACAACCTAGGGGTACAACATTTTCTCAAGGTTATAGTAGATGTCCTTTTTCTGTCTAGTTCCCCTTCACAGTGTCAAGCTGACCTCAACATCATTAAAGACACTGGTTGTTGGAAAGTAACGCTTTCCTAAAATACATTTGCCATTCTAAGTACACTATATATATGGAAAGTCAGCTTTAGCTGCTCCTACACTTACGTCAATATCACAACAAGCAAAACAGGAGTCATCTTAAGCTGCTCCTACACTTGCCTCAATATAACAACAACCAAAACAGGAGTCATCTTAAGCTGCTCCTCCACTTGCCTCAATATCACAACAACCAAAACAGGAGTCATCTTAAGCTGCTCCTCCACTTGCCTCAATATCACAACAACCAAAACAAGAGACAGCTTTGGATGCTCATCCACCTGCCTAAATGTCACAACAAGCAAAACAGGAGTCATCTTAAGCTGCTACACCACTTCCCTCAATATCACAACAACCAAAACAGCTTTTGCTGCTCTACTTTCATACAGTCACCTGTACTAGTGGGGTCACTTTCACTGCCCCACATCACATTTTTTTATACTTTGTACCACACCTATTTCACTCTTTACTCTACTTCCATGGAATTTCTTCAGGAAGTGCAGCAGTTCGAAATAAAAATATTAACATATTTACCCACACAAGTTGTGTTCTTTAATGGTCGAAGCAAAAATATACAGCGTTAAAATCACTACATAACACTAACTCATGTTTTCAATTGTTTTACAGTACCAGAAAAATAATAAAGCTGCTGAGCCAGAAAAAGTAGCAATTACAAAAAAATATGAGATATCTTGATGGTCATAATATGTTATGTTATTATCAATGAAGAATGTACTATTGCAAGAGAACAACATATATATTATGAGAGCCAGATGGTGGAAATAAATGGTACAATGACCAAGTAAGCATGCATACGAACAACGATATAATTATGTAGAACTGAATCTAGATAATTAGGGTAGGAAACCGATAATATGCAGTGCAGTGGACTATTTCCATCAATATAGAGATGCCTAGACTTTTACAGACAATCAACTAATACGAGATTGCCTACACATAACGATGGTAACGACAACTGATGTTGATTAAAAGTTTAAGTCTTATAAGGGTCCCTCATATATTCAATCTAGTTCCAAATCAATCAGGTCATCTGGTAGATATTCAGCGGATTGCGCAATCATTGCAATGTCACTTGATTCATCTGTGATACTTGTCACATCTTCGATTGGGCAATAAAGCAGAAAATAGGCAGGTAGATTTGGTGGTTCCCCAGTAGGGGTGTCCTCGGAAATTGGTAAATCCATCTGTAGGTCACCTGTCAGGGGGTCTTGGAAAGTGTTGCCGACTGCATCATCATCAACATCTCCTGGTGGATTCTGTGACAGGCGAGAAAAACTATGGTCGCTTTCAACTTGTACAATGTTGTTAATTGTATTTTCAACACAGAAAGGTAGCTTAGTTGATGGTTCCCCAGTAGAGTTGACGAGGTGGCCTCCTGCATCATCAGCAACATTTCCTGGTGGATTCCGTGACTGGCGAGAATAACTATGGTCAATTTCCACTTGTAGAGTATCCAAAGCTGAATTGATTTCGTCAGGATAGGTTTCATAGATGAACTTCACTTGATTTTGAGTGTCTTGGTTCGGAAAGATATTGCAAAAGTAATTCTGTCCATCTTCGATTGAGTTACAGCTTTTTAAGCAAGTGTCTGGTGTATCTATGTCATTTCCACATGTTTCTAATGGATTTTGATTGAGGTCACTGGTCGGATGATAAGATCCGTTCTTCATGGTTTTCACAAAATGTTCAACAAGCCCGGTCAACATAGTTTGGAGTTCTGGTGCGGACGGTTTTTTCTCATAAATCCCTTTATTGTTTGGATCACGAAAAAGTAAATTTTCGGGATATCCTTTGGGTCGCTTCTGCCACATTCCCATCACGCGTATTCTTCTACGGTCTGCATAAAAGAGGGCTTGAACCAACACCCTTACTAACACCCTAAGCTTGTCGATAGGGATTTCCTCGGGGTGCTTCTGGAGGCATGCTAGAGTCGAATCTTCGACAGATACTCCTGTCTTCCGGATAAATGTAACAAGGTCCTCAATGACCACATTTTCCTGCCTTCCAAGTGCCATCTGCTCTTGATATTCAGACGAATAAAAAAGAGAATCCTGCTTAGCTCAATTGTAGCCTTACATGGCCATTGTAGCCAAAAAGGCACTTATCGGAACTAACGAACGATCAAACGAGCTCAACAGACATTGACCGGATGTAGAAAAGACAGGATCTCGCGAGATCAAAAATATCCAATATCTTATTGCAGATGTTGTTTATTTCCGAGAAAGCTTGATATTCTCGTCTGCAACTTTATTTTAATGTTTTATACTGGTAATTGCGCCCAAATTTTGAGTATGACAAGAGCGCTGTATGAAATAGTAACCAGTGCATCTACAATCACCCGCGTAGTGGTTCTCATTCGTGATTGAACCATATATGATATGTAAACTTTAGCTTTGAGCGATATTGAAAGGGTTTTTTTTGCAATCAAGTCCATAATAGGACCACTAAGTAAAAAAAATAAATGAATTCGAAGACATATTTTAATGAGGTAAAATATGATTAAAATTTGTTCAGAAACGCATGCTAAATAATATAAACTTGTTCTCTCTCTGCAATGATATTAAATTGTCACCAAATAGTGTTATTGCTTTCCCATATGCCATGCTATAATAATCCTAGTCTGAGAGCCTGTCATGTAATGTAATAATCTTAAGAACACACACCCCCCCCCCCCCCCCAATCGGAGGGGGGGGGGGGGTATCCGTTATTATCCGTGATAATAGCAATGAACAATCCGGCATATTCAAAACATATACCAGCAACAAAAACCCGCTGGGTTATCTTAAATAGTGTACAGAGTACCACAATCAATGTTTTCGATGTCTTGAGCAATTTAGTTGATCTTGTAAATTTTGAGTCGATAAATCTCATTCTCATTTTTCCCCATTGAAACAAAAATATCTATTAGGGGAACCATTGGGCCATCCATCATCAAATTCTCTAAACCCATATTGGCATTATAACAATCTTAATTTGTGCGGTGGAACTTACATATATACCGTAGTTTTACTTATAAAATCTCGTATTGGACCAACTGAAACAAAAAATCTGGGAGGTGAACCCCAACGATAACAAGGCCACCAAAAACTGTATACAGTATACCCCCATCGGCGTTATAACTATCTAGAACCATTTAGTGGAAGCTATGTATATTGATTTAACATTAGGCTAAAAATACCACATTTGGACCCTCTGAAACCCCCAAACTGGGAGAGGAACCTCAAAGATAACTATTGTCTGTTACTATGCACCCACAAGGCTACACAAAATTGTATTCAAAGAATATAGGAGAGAAGCACAACCTTTAAGGTGAAACATGAACAGTCAGTTTATTGATTCAAAAGCGTTAATATATTACACAATACATTATCATATACTCAAAATGAAGGTAGTTAGCTATTTGAGTCACAACTGAATCATGTGTGCCACAGTAGGAATCACAAGTAAAAATTATGTTTTTCTTGGTGTTCACATCAAACAGTATCCAATGGAGGTCAGAATTGCATGGTATAAAAACCCATTCATAATCAAACCATTTAACTGAACACTGACGATTTTGTAATGGTTAAACATGTAAGTATCAATACCAGCACTGATGAACCACCCTTCCTATTGCAACTACTAATTTTGGATAATGTTTCTGTGTGCTGATGAAGTGACCACCAAGAGAAATGATATTTAACTGTTAATGAGATGGTATAGACTTGGGCAGAAAGTAAAATATTTTTTTCTATCTTACCCTCAGTTGATTGTTCAAGTCTGCTTACACTAGGGTTGCTAATACGCTCTAGATCTTTGATTAATGACAGGTATTCATCATTGTGAGGGGTTTTTTATCAACGCAACGTTTTCTGATTGGTACAAATTCGCAAATGTGTTCCTCACAAATTGTGCAAATTTAGTCCATTGCTAGTGTTCATTTTGCACGTCTGATTAGTTTTGCTAATACATTCTTAGAGACCAACTTGGAGACTATACTTAGTCCCAGCAAAATCAGAAACGTGTTCATAGGATAGTTTGGGGGTAATGTTTGAAGCAATATCGAATTATAAACTCTCATGATCTTCGGTGACTCCTCCATGGGTACCAGAGGTGTTACAAGTTACCATAACACTCTGGTGGATAGAAAATATTCCCACCACGAGTTGGTTTTGGTACATGATGGCAGATTAAGTCATTTTGAGAGCCCCGCGGACCACTTGTATCGCGCGTATAGGGACGGGTGCAGACCTCATTGGACCATCGTAGTACGATGAAGCACTGGGAGGTCAGCCGATTATCCTATAGTAGACATCCGTTACTTTCAACAATTAGCAGCATTAAAATGTGGGAATATCTTTAGCACCACCTTTCACTGACAGCTCAACGTGATAGCCGTAGTCTAACGAGTACCATGAAACAATGAAGTGTTGCAAGCAACCACCCAACCATTCCGCTTTAAGTACCCTAACTACCAACTCACCTTTACCCTCTTCCACCGTGGATCCATCTCACTTGCGCATTCCAACAGGGATCCTTTCTCATCTCTCCCCTCTACCACAAGGAATCCCATTTATCATGTATCCCCCGCCAACACGGATCCCATCTTACCTGTACCCTACAACCGGATATCCCATCTTACCTGTACCCTCTACCACCGGTTATCCCATCTTTCCGGTAACCTCTACCACCAAGGGATAACCATCTTTCCGGTAACCTCTACCACCAAGGATCCCATCCCACCTGTTTGCTCTGCTACTGGGAACGTTTGCTCACCAGTAATCTCTACCACCAAAAATATCTTCTCATCTGTACCCTCTACAACTGAGGATGATGCCCAGGTCTCTGTGGGTCTCGCTGGCTTCGTCATAGCCTTCGTCTGTATCCCTGTAAGAACGGTGATCAGATGCCTAGCAACTGTCACTGATTATCTTAGATTAGCAACCGTTTTGCAGCCAACCTGTCATAAATCGAATGAAATCACTTCAAGCTGATGTTCAGTTATAATAAGTAATAAAACTAAATTTATTAAATACCAACAAGAGTGTACAAATAAATCATACAAACCAACAAACATATCCCAATCAAATGGACCAAGCTTAATTACACAACTGAATAAACCACTTATATAACTTGACAAAACCACTTGCTAAGTTCACTGCAAGGCTCATGTAATAGTGTAACCAAATAAATATAACCACCTCTTGATTAATTAAACAGTTCATCATCTAAATATTGTCCAGGGCAATTTCTAAATTCAACTGTTGTTACAATATATACAGCGTTAAAACTCTTGTTTCTAATTTGTTTTCAGTACCAGAAAAAAACAAAGCTGCTGAGCCAGAAAAAGTAGCAGTTACAACAAATATTACTATCAATGAAGAATGTACAATTGCACGAGAACAACAAATATATTATGAGAGCCAGAATTACGATCAGTGATGGTAGAATTAAATTGTACAATGACCAAATAAGCATGTATACGAACAACAATGTAATTATGTAGAACAGAATCTAGATAATTAGTGTAGGAAACCGATAATATATTTACAGTACAGTGGACTATTTGTATCAATATAGAGATGCATAGACTTTTACAGACAATCAACTAATACGAGATTGTCTACACATAACGGTGGTAACGACAATTGATATTGAATAAAAGATGAAGTCTTATAAGAGTCCCTCATATATTCATTCTAGTTCCAAATCAATCAGGTCATCTGGTAGATATTCAGTGAATTGGTCAATCATTGCTGTGTCACTTGATTCATCTGTGATGCTTGCCAAATTCTCGGTTGAGCAATCGAGCAGATAATGGGAAGGTAGCTTAGTTGGAGGTTCCCCTGTATGGTTGACGAGTTGGCTGACCAGTAGCTGTAGTTCACCGATCGTGGGATCTTGGTGAGTGTGACCGGCTGCATCATCATCATCTCCTGGTGAATTCTATGACAGGCGAGAATAACTATGGTCACTTTCAACTTGTACAATGACCCATGCTAATCTTGTTATGTCCGGATAGCCTTCATACATGTTGTTCATTGGATTTTCAACACAAGCAGCATTGCTTTCTTCACTGTCGTGAGGGTCCTGTTTTGGAAAAGGTGGTTTAAATTCTGTCCATCTTCGATAGAATAGAGGCCTTTTAAATTAGTGTCTGGATCTTTATTTTTTTCTCCACAATCAATGGATTTTGAATGTGGCCACTGGTAGGTTGATAAAATCCGTTCTTCCTAGTTTTCACAAAATGTACAACAAGCCCGGTCAACATAGTTCGGAGTTCTGTTGCCGTCGGTTTTCCGTTAATTCCACAATTGTTTGGATCATGAAGGGTAAATGTTCAAGATATCCCACAGGTCGCATCTTCCACATTCCCATCACGCGTCTTCTTCTACGGGCTGCATAAAAGAGGGTTTGTACCAACACCCTCACTAACACTCATTGTTTATCAAAGGGAATTTCTTTGGGGTCCCTCTCCAGGTATGCTAGAGTCTGATTAGCGACATATACTCCTGTCGCCCGGATAAATCTAACAAGTACTCTCAATGCCAACGCCCAGGCCTAACAAATGGCCCCAAGCTCGCACGTCACAAGCAAC
Source organism: Urechis unicinctus (assembly GCA_034190875.2). Classification (NCBI taxonomy): domain Eukaryota; kingdom Metazoa; phylum Annelida; class Polychaeta; order Xenopneusta; family Urechidae; genus Urechis; species Urechis unicinctus. The sequence goes on along the minus strand of CM067352.1, from coordinate 24,808,766 downwards.
CAGAGCGTGGCTTCCCGGGCGTGGCATAGAGTGGTGGCGCTTGGCTTGTGACCAACGTCCACGCAACAGAGCAAGCCTTGTTTAACTGTGCTTGTACAAATAACATAGATGAATTGACATCGTTCTAACAGATGAGGCATGGAAAGATGAATTCAATAACGCTTCTCAATGTGTGAATTGTATGTTTGTTTGCATGTATATGTGTTTATGTATGTATGTATATGTGTATGTGCGTGTACGTTATGTTTGTATGCAAATATGTATGTATGTGTGTGTATGTATGTATGTATGTATGTATGTATGTATGTATGTATGTATGTATGTATGTATGTATGTATGTATGTATGTATGTATGTATGTATGTATGTATGTATGTATGTATGTATGTCTGTATGTATGTATGTATGTATGTATGTATGTATGTATGTGTGTGTGTGTGTGTGTGTGTGTGTGTGTGTGTGTGTGTGTGTGTGTATGTATGTATGTATTATGTGTATGTCTGTATGTCTGTATGTATGTATGTCTGTCTGTCTGTATGTCTGTATGTATGTCTGTCTGTATGTCTGTATGTATGTATGTCTGTATGTATGTCTGTCTGTCTGTCTGTATGTATGTGTATGTCTGTATGTCTGTCTGTCTGGTTGTGTGTGTGTGTGTGTGTGTGTGTGTGTGTGTGTGTGTGTGTGTATGTCTGTCTGTCTGTCTGTATGTCTGTATGTCTGTCTGTCTGTATGTATGTCTGTATGTCTGTATGTCTGTATGTATGTCTGTCTGTCTGTCTGTATGTCTGTCTGGTGTGTGTGGTGTCTGTCTGTCTGTCTGTATGTCTGTCTGTCTGTCTGTCTGTCTGTATGTCTGTCTGTATGTCTGTCTGTATGTCTGTCTGTCTGTCTGTCTGTCTGTCTGTATGTCTGTCTGTCTGTATGTCTGTCTGTCTGTCTGTTCTGTCTGTCTGTATGTATGTATGTATGTCTGTATGTATGTATGTCTGTATGTATGTATGTATGTATGTATGTATGTATGTATGTATGAACTGTTTTGGTCGCCCACACCCACCACGTGTATTGGAACTTGCTAATATTATGTGCTAAACTAAATGGCGCTATAGGATACATTTCTTGAAGCTTCATTTCTACAGCACGTGTTTTATTATATTGAAAACATTGATGTGTTCATTGGTGTGGTAATTGAATGTGGACACTGGACTGATGTGGTAAGTTTGGATATGCAGCTTTAACCTCCATAAGCTACTGTCTAATTAAGGTCAATTCAGATATGATTTTTCTAAACTTAATGTTTTGAAACACTGTTTTGTACATGCACAAGATAATTCCATTTGAATGTTTTACTGCATTGTGAAACTTTATTTGTAGCATGCAGATGTCCACAACCGCGCACTAATCTACCTTAATTCTCTTGGAGAGAAGATGGTGGTGATGGGGGAAGTTCCTTACCAATTAGAGGTTAGTACAAGTCATTATGTTTCAAAGGTTGTCCACAACAAACATTCTTCCTTTTGACCGGATTAATTTTTATTCATCCATACATATGATGGGAAGTGAGGGAGATGGAAAGTCCACACCAGGAAACACCCTGTGCAGATGGATAGTGTTTCGAGCGGTGTGTATGCCATCAAGGTATGGATACACTGAATATTTGTATTTACTTCCCACAGTGGCATGCAGATTCATCAAAATATGTCACAGCTCTTGTTTTGGAACGAAAAACACTTGCACCTAATGATGTGATATGTTATGGTCAATACAGTTTTTAGAACAAATATTAAAAGATGAAGCTCTTTGGTGGATGTTGCAAAATCAAAAAGACAGATCCAAGAGAAACTAATGGAGCATATTGGCACAATTATCAATAATATGTGGCATACTCCTAAATAATTAAATTCTTAATAGCCAAATATTCATCACATGTTTAAAAAAAAAAGAAGATGTCTATTACAGTATATGCATCAAGTAAATGCAAGTGATTTGTGGACTTTAATTTTCAATATTTCAAAGAAATGTAGTTAAGTCGGGTATGGTGATGAGAGACGAGAGAAGATTATTCTTAGGTCTCCGACGTTATTGTAGGTATCTGAGGGTTTGTGTCCTTATAGATAATACCCGAGACTTAATATGAAGTTCTATTGCGCTTTATTTGTCTCCGCTGACTGGCAGCTCTTTCTTAGTATTTCCTGACTTGACCGTATTGTCTCGTCTTTTTTCTGTGTGTCTCTCTCCGTATGAATCTTCTGTGAGTGTCTTTCTGTATGCTCTCTTATTGTCGTGTCTGATGCTGCCGTATTTATAGTGAAAGATGGGGTAGCTTGATGTGGTGAGCTGTGATTGGCTAATCGGGTGCTTGGGGTCGTTCGGGCTGACTTATAATTACCAATAGCTTTAAATGGAGATCATGTTATGGGTATTGACGGGATTCGAATGTTTACCTCAAAGTGTTATAATACTATTCAAGCTCATACGTTTTTAAAAAGCCTCTGTCCTTAATTATCAGTACGACAGCCCGGGTTGCATCCGACCACATGGTGGGGAGTGGTGTAACCCTGATAGTAGCAATCCTCATAGCCTTGACTCGCAAGCACGTTCAAGTAGACCCGTCGTGTCGCCTCGGATTGTTTAGCCTTGCCTATCGTGTGGACCGGTCAAGGATCACGGGAAAGCAAGCAAGCTGACCGGGGATCCTTTATAAGAGCCATACATGGGTCAGTCAAGGAAACGAAAGTAAGATACTTCTAGTTCAGAGAAGAGATTCAGACCGAGATCTCAGATGTGTTAGGCCAAATGATTTCGATAATGTTGTAATACACTTCAGGGAGTATTAATGGAACTATCATCTGCATTTTTTGTTACATTAGCACATGAAAGTTCACTTTATATATGCAGCAACTGTTCAATAATATCCTGTATATTTTGTTTTTGGTGTCTGCTCACTTGTGGTAAATTAATTACTTACTGGTACTATTTATTCCGTTGATATCTGGTATTTCTTGCATAAACAAATATGAAGCATCAGCATTTTATTATCATATGTACAATGGTATGACAACATATAATAACGAACACAAAAAGGTTAAATTAGCAAATGATTGAGCAGATCGAATAATCCCTGCATAAGGCCAGCATATAATAATCTAGTATTTAGCATAAGTATGCACTGTGACAAGATCAGTTTGTAAAGCCAGTTTAATATACATGATCCAAATATTATACAAGAATAAGCTCAAAAGCCACTACAATGTGGCCTCAAAGCTGTATCATATAAGCCCAGTCTGACCTGCACTGCTCCCTGTTGGTCCGGCAGATGGAGCTGTTCACAGATGAGAAATACTATGCTGAGAAATATTATACCAGAATAAGTCGGTTGTTTTAACTTTAAAGAGAGCACTTACATATGTGCTGTTCCTGATGCTGTTCCTGTGGCTGTTGGCTGTTATTGTGGCTGTTCCTGTGGCTGTTCCTGTGGCTGTTGGCTGTTATTGTGGCTGTTCCTGTTGCTGTTCCTGTGGCTGTTGGCTGTTATTGTGGCTGTTGCTGTTGCTGTTCCTGTGGCTGTTATTGTGGCTGTTCCTGTTGCTGTTCCTGTGGCTGTTATTGTGGCTGTTCCTGATGCTGTTCCTGTGGCTGTTGGCTGTTATTGTGGCTGTTCCTGTTGCTGTTCCTGTGGCTGTTATTGTGGCTGTTCCTGATGCTGTTCCTGTGGCTGTTCTTTAGTGCAGGTATCACCAACCTGTAAATGAGAACAGAACTGATGATATTTAAGATTGTGTATTACCTAAGGGTGCAACAATATATCATTGCGTTGTGGGTCACAGCATTACACATGTAATGTGGGTCACAGCATTACACATGTAATGTGGGTCACAGCATTACACATGTAATGTGGGTCACAGCATTACACATGCAATGTGGGTCACAGCATTACACATGCAATGTGGGTCACAGCATTACACATGCAATGTGGGTCACAGCATTACACATGTAATGTGGGTCACAGCATTACGCATGTAATGTGGGTCACAGCATTACACATGCAATGTGGGTCACAGCAACGATTCACAGCAAATTTAATGTGAAAAGGTACTGCGATATCAATCCTCAAAATACATAGTTATCAACTACCTACTCAAAGCCACTACATTTGAATAAAAAATAATTCAAAGAGCCATTATGAAAGGCAATACAAATTCACTCAAGATAGGAACAACCTTTAATGGGATATGATCAGATCATGGTTACTAAGTGAAGTCTAAAAGATGATATTTGTGCAGGGGCCATCCAAGCAAGGCAGTTAGGTTGAAACAACTAAGACCACCTTTCATTATCAAGCAAGCACAAGGGATGAAAAATTAGAGTGAATTAGACAAAGATATGGCACACACGTTCAAGGACATAAATTGCACCTTAATTTCTGAAAGGCATACATAAAAAGTAGTGGTTCCACAACATTCAAGAGTACATTGGCACAATTAAAATGATATCAACCCGAGCAGCTGTCACATTGAATCATTTCAGAGGACCCATCGCATTGTGCACTACACAAAAAATATGTGTTAACTTTTTACCCTACCTGCCATTTCCCCAACGAAAGTTTCTGCCACTCTTACGCTTACTTTTATTTGACAAATGGATACCCCAGCACAGGAGGGCTTCCACCACAGGTCCGCACCCCCCCCCCCCCCCCCCCCCCCCCCCCCCACCACCACCACCACACACACACACACAAGACTACACCCGACCACGGGACTACACCCGACCACGGGACTGCATCCCAACACGGCACTGCACCACATCACAGGACTGCATTCCACCACAGGTCTGCACCCCCCCCCCCCCCCCCCACGGGACTACACCCGACCACGGGACTACACCCGACCACGGGACTGCATCCCGCTACGATACTGCGCCCACCACGGGACTGCATCCCAACACGGGACTGCACCACACCACAGGACTGCATTCCATCACAGGTCCCCACCCCACCACGGGACTGCACCTTAACACGGGACTGCACCCCACCACAGAACTGCACCCCACCATGGGACTGCATCCCGCCACTGTCTCGTACCTTAACAATGGTTTGTACCCCAGAACAAGCGCACAATTCCGACCGACTCTTCCGATCGAGCACTCGCTGCGGTTAGTCTGCTTCGTAGACGTTTCTTCCTACACATCCAATGAAAAAGAAGCATGACTAGTCAGAAAGTGTGTAAATATATGATTTGCCACACATACAATGCAAGAATAAACCATACTGCAGTTGAGGCTGACGAAAGCAGAGGCAGTTAATGTGTTTCCATAGGCCAAATCTTCGATTTTGGACCCAATGTTAACTCAATATACATAGCTTCAAATAAATGGTTCTAGATAGTTATAACGCCGATAGGGGTATACTGAATACAGTTTTGGGTAGCCTAGTTGGTGCATAGTCCAAGACCATAGTTACCTTTGGGGTTCCCTTCCCAGTTTTTGTGTGCCAGCAGGTCCAAAGTGAGATTTGTAGCTGATGTTAACTCAATATACATAACTTCCACTGAAAGGTTCAAGATAGTTATAATGCCGATAGGGGATATACTGAATACAGTTACGGGTAGCATAGTGGATGCATATTGCAAGACAAGAGTAACCTTTGGGGTTCTCCTCCCAGTGTATTTTTGTTTCAGCTGACAATAGATACGTTTGGGGTTTCCCTCCAAGATCTTCTGTTACAGCGGGTGCAATGTGAGATTTTGGACCCAATGTTAACTCAATATACATAGCTTCCACTAAATGGTTCTAGATAGTTAAAACGCCGATGGGGGTATACTGAATACAGTTGTGGGTAGCCTTGTGGGTGCATAGTGCCAGACAATATTTATCTTTACGGTTCACCTCCCAGATTTTTGGTTGCTGAGGGTCCAAATGTGGTATTTTTAGCCTGATGTTAACTAAATATACATAGCATCTACTAAATGATTCTAGATAGTTAAAACGCTGATGGGGATAAACTGAATACAGTTTTGGGTAAGCTTGTAGGCACATAGTAACAGACACAAGTTACTTTCGGGGTTTCCTTCCCCGATTTTTTGTTTCAGCGGGTGCAACGTGAGATTTTGGACCCAATGTTAACTCATTATACATAGCTTCCACTATATGGTTCTAGATGGTTATAACGTCGATGGGGGTATACTGAACACATTTTTGGATAGCCTTGTGGGTGTATAGTATAGGACAAGAGATATCTTTGGGGTTTCCCTCCCAGTTAATTTTGTTTCAGCGGGTCCAAAGTGAGATTTTTGTCAAATGTTAACTCAATATACATAGCTTCCACTAAATGATTCTAGATAGTTAAAACGCTGATGGGGATAAACTGAATACAGTTTTTGGTAGCCTTATAGGTGCACAGTAACAGACCGAAGTTACTTTCGGGGTTTCCTTCCCCGATTTTTTGTTTCAGCGGTCTCAATGTGAGATTTTGGACCCAATGTTAACTCAATATACATATCTTCCACTAAATGTTTCTAGATAGTTATAATTCCGATTGGTGTATACTGATGAGGTTTTGGGTAGCCGTATGGGTGTATAGTATAGGACAAGAATTATCTTTGGGGTTCCCCTTCCACGTTTTGTGTTTCCTGGGTCAAATCTGTGATTTTGGACCCAATGTTAACTCATTATACATAGCTTCCACTAAATGGTTGTAGATAGTTATAACGCCGATAGGGGTTTACTGAATGCAGTTTTGTGTAGCCTAGTTGGTGCTTAGTCCATGTCAAGAGTTATCTTTGGATTCTCCTCCCAGTTTTTTGGTTTCAGCGGGTCCAAAGTGACATTTCTGCCTAATGTTAACTCAATATACATAGCTTCCACTAAAGGGGTATATATAGTTAAAACGCCGATGGGGGCATACTGAATACAGTTTAGGGTTGCCTTGTTGGTGCTTAGTGCCAGACTAGTTATCTTTGGGGTTCCCCTCCCAGTTTTTGTGTTTACTGGACCTGGGGCCTAATATGTGATTTTTTGCCTAATATTATCTCAATATACATACCTCCTACTAAATGGTTCTAGCTAGTTATAACGCCGATTGTTCCCGATGATGCTTTATTATAGTATTAATGACATAATCACTTTACACTTGCTGTTTGAAGATGATGCCAAGAAATTGGCACAGGGCTTAACAGTTCTCTTATAAAATACAAACTGGTACAAATGAATAACACAAACCGGCAAGAATATCCCAATCAAATGGACCAAGCTTAATTACACAACTGAAAAAAAAACACTTATATAACTTGACAAAACCATTTGCTAATTTCATTGTAAAGCTCATGTAATAGTGTAACCAAATAAATATAAACCCCCTCTTGAGTAATGAAACAGTTCATAATCTAAATATTGTCCTCTGCAAATTTCTAAATCCAACAGTTGTTACAATATATACAGCATTATAATCACTACATACCACTAACTCATGTTTTCAATTTTTGTTACACTACCAGAAGAAAAAAACAAAGTTGCTGAGCCAGAAAATGCAGCAGTTAAATGTTGAATAAAAGATTAAGTCTTGTAAGGGTCACTCATGTCATATATTTATCTAGTTCCAAATCCATCAGGTCATCTGGTAGATTTTCATTGAATTCGGCAATCATTTCTATGTCAATTGATTCATCACTGTTGCTTGCAAATCCTTGGTTGAGAGCAAACGGGCGGAAAATGGGAAGGTAACTTAGATGAAGGTTCGTAGAGTGGCTGTAGTTCACCCGTCGGAAGATCTTGGTGAGAATGGCCGCCAGCATCATCAGCAACATCTCCTGATGGATCCTGTGGAGGTAGAGAATAAACTATGGTCAACTTGTACTATGTCCCATGCTAATTCCATTTTGTCCATGTGGTTCATTTGATTTTCAACACAAGCAGCACTGCTTTCTTCGCTGTCGTGGGGGTCCTGTTTTGGAAAAGTTGTTCTAAATAAATTCTGTCCATCTTCGACAGAGTAGAGGTCTTTTAAATTAGTGTCTGGGTCTTTCTTTTTCCCTCCACATGTTATCAATGGATTTTGAATGTTGTCACTGATGGGTTGATGTGATCCGTTCTTCCTAGTTTTCACAAAATGTTCAACAAGCCAGGTCAACATAGTTCGGAGTTCTGTTCCCGTCGGTTTTCCGTTGATTCCACAATTGTTTGGATCACGAAAAGGTAAATGTTCAGGATATCCTTCGGGTCGCGTCTGCCACATTCCCATCACGCGTATTCTTTTACGGTCTGCATAAAAGAGGGCTTGTACCAACACCCTTACTAACACCCTAAGCTTGACTATAGGGATTTCCTTGGGGTGTTTCTGGAGGCATGCTAGAGTCGAATCTTCGACAGATACTCCTGTCTTCCGGATAAATGTAACAAGGTCCTCAATGACCACATTTTCCTGCTTTCCAGGGTTAGCTGCCATCTCCTCTTGGTACTCAGACGAATAAACTAGATGGAGGAAGCACACCAGAGACAGAATGACGAGAAGGAGACCACTTGTTGTGACGACCCACGTGACCGCAGATTTTTTGGGAGCGGTCGTTATTTCATCAGCTAATCTTTTTTTAGCAAGGCTGTGCAAGATATAATTCACAGAGATATTGTGTTTTTAATGCCAACGATTTCAAACAATCGTATTTATTCAATGTAGTTAGGTTCATGCTGCTGAAGGACAGTAACAAGAGCAGCAATTGCATCGGAGTCAGGTAATGAGTCGACTCAGTGGGTGTACCACGGGACATCAAAAACCCGTACCCGTCGTACAAGGTGAAAGTGGCAAAAAAGAGAAAAACAACACGAAGCCCCACAAAAAAACTCGTCGTATAGATGGCAGCTGAAAAACGTACCCCGTCTTCCAAGTACGTGGCCAAACAAACACCATCGTACAAGCAGAGAGGTCGAAAAAACACCCCGTCGCGCGGCGCATGTATACTACCTCTATACACTTAAGTGCCATTCCCCGCGGGGGTTAGTATAAACAGCTAGGTTTTTTTTTAATTGCCGTTATTCCACTTTTTCTGGTTGGGTTGTGTTCGGATGGGGATTTCTTGCGTGCCTTTCAATTAATTAAATTAATCTAATTATTCACCACACAGAAAGAAGAAACAAAAGATTTAATTATCAAATCTTTCGCTTCTTCTTTCTGTGTGGTAAATAACATCCGTATATTATTTTATAATAGCCCTTTCGAACCAAGTTCAAGGGATCTGTTGGGCTATTTTATAATCAGTGTTGTGCAGAAGGTTATTTCATCAGCTGTGTTTTTTTTTTGTCATTTTCCGTTTTCTGGGTGGTTGCTGTGATACCGTTGCTGTTGGGTTGTTTAAAACAGTGATTTTTCATGGTTGGGTTTGCTGTGTATGGAGGGGTGAAAGGGGGTGATTACAGTGGTTGCTGCTGTTTCTCAGGCCAGAAGCTTCCAAATACATACTAAACCAGCGTATTCAGTCATTAATGATTTGCAGTTCCAGCAGATAATGACATGGTGTGGCACATTGGACCACACATTATCACTTCTAGAACATTGGAATATTGCAGAGATAGGAGAGAGATGCAAGATGAGGTAAGCTAATTTTTCAATTGAGAGTTAACCTTACTTAAGACTCCACGACCCTCAGTTGAACATCAATTTATTTGTTACCCTGAGCTGAGCCTTAATATGATCATTAAGTGTTTTGCTGGGGCTCCTGGACCATCATCATTCTCTGAGGCTTCAGGACCCTCCTCATTTCCGAGGGACCTAGACCCTCAACAGGACCTCAATATGTCCTTTAAGAGTTCTGTATATGCCCCTAGACCCTTATTATTCCTTGAGACTCGACCCTCAGCTGAACCTTAATATGTCCATGAAGAGTTGTGCTGAGAATTCTGGACACTAGTCATTTTATGAAGCTCCAGGACCCTCCGTCTCAATTGATCCTCTATATACTTCTTGGGAGTTGTGTCGAGTCTCCTACGTCATTCTAAAGGGTGTAAGGATGTTATCTTCTGATAACAAGCTAAAGTGCCCAGGGTAAGATATGCAGAATATGATGTTCAGTGTTCGGCATTTTGCCATATTGAGCATTATTTAATCTAATGTTTACTGTTTTGTAATGAATTACTGGTTCTCAGATTATTCAGCAAATTAATTTTCCAGCAACAGGTGAGAGTTTATCAATTGTGAACACAGGTACCGATTCTGCATATTGGATATTCTTCAATGATGAAAGACCGGTGTGTGTATATAATACAATGCTTAAAGATAATTGCGACAGTTCTAAATTCGTACATAGATTTTCAAGATTTTTGTGCACAGAGTAAGCGCGTTTATGGAGCTAAAGAAATATAAAATAAAAAGTATAGGTCACTGGTGTTAATTTCTGAGTATGACGAATTCAAGATGCACATGCTAAGCCAATGGGAATTATGCGCTTTTGAAAACATTTTGGTTCAATAGAAAATTCGTACAACGAATTACATTACATTTGACATACAGACAGAACAATATCTGCTTCACAAAAAAATCAAGAAAAAAAAATGATGTCTCGCCGCAATCATGTATGAATTTATTGTTAATTATCCTCCAGAATGGTGTCAAACTTCCATTAAAAAAATTGACCACTGACTTTTGGAGTAAACTTGATCTTCTGGTGCAGTGATATATGTACTATGAACAGAAATGTTAGGTCATCGAAGTCTATGGTAAGCCGCAATGGATTTTTTGTTGTATTCTCCTGGGACACCAACATATGTTTCACAAAGACTTTGCTTAACTGTTTGAGCGTTATTAGTATAAATGTTCCGTATTTCGTACGGTAGGTGTCAAATTGTTGATTGGCACGACAAGAATCATCAGCATCGTACTCACACGTCAGGGACATTTCTGTCAAAAAGTCTGCAGATGCTCTTCGTCGTCTCGTTGACAAATTTTCCTTTTTATGTCTTGTGCCGTGTGAGTGAAGTAAACTACCCCATCGTGATCGAAACAGTCTGTTGACAAATTACTTTGAAGTCAAAGACACATCGTCACCACATTCACAAGGCCAAAATACGCACAGTTACGCGATGGTCGCTGGGTGGCGCGGCGAAGATCATATTCTTTTAAAAACTGCTGATAACTAAAGTCCACCAGACTTTGAGAACATTGATGTGGTAAATGATTGTGGACACTGGACTGCTGTGGTAAGTTTGAATATGCAGCTTTAACCTCCATATGCTACTGTCTTGCAGGAAGTTCATCCATACGTATGATGGGATGAGAGAGAGAAGGAAAGTCAACACCAGGAAGCAGCCTGTGCAGGTGGATAGAGTTTCGTGTGGTGTGTATACCATCAAGGTATGCACACCTTCAATATTTGTATTTACTTCTCGTAGTTGCATGCAGATTCATCAAAATATGTCACAGCTGTTAATTTGGAATTCTTAACGAAAAACCCTTGCACCTAATTATGTTATCTGGTCAATACAGTTCCTAGAGCAAATATTAAAAGGCAAAGTACTTGTGGTTGTTGTTGCAAAATCAAAAAAACAGATCCAAGAGAAACTTATGGAGCATATGGGTACAGTTATTACTAATACATGGCATACTCCTAAATGTTCATCTCGTTTTTATTACAAGATGTCTGTTACAGTATAATTTTAAGTTATTTCAAAGAAATGCAAGACAAATAAGTTCCATATAAGAGATTCCTTCTAAAATTGGCAGTGTTTTGTGGTGTGTTAAATGGTTATTGCATGATCTAACAGTATGTCTCACTAGCTAGTTTTGAAATTCAGACAAATACTCTTGGATGTGTGTGCCATATTTTTTTCTGGATTCACTCTATTTTTACATCCCCTTGTTTTAACCTGACTGCCTTGCTTGGATGGCTCATGCACAAATATCATCTTTTAAGCTTCACTAAGTAACCATGTTTTGATCATATCCTATTACATGATGTTCCTATCTTGAGTGAATTTTTCCTGCCTTTCATAAAGGCTTTTTGCATGATTTTTTATTTAAATGTCGTGGCTTTGAGTCAGGAGTTGATAACTATGCATTTAGAGGATTGATAGTCCAGTACCTTTCACTCAGTTATTCAAACAGAATAAATATTAATTAAGGAAAGGCATTTTATTTAAACTCTAATGACACCAAGGTCATTAACAATGGTACACCCAGAAGAAAGAATGGTACATTATCTACTAAAAATATGTTTCAAATAGTCTTTTCATGAGCTGTGACCATATAACATTAAGTTCATAAAGTGATACATAAAATTATCATGATAACATGTTTCAATAAAACACAGCAAATGTGATAAATAGAAAAATATGACATTCAATAAATATATATATTGTGAAATAAGGTATAGATTAAAATTAGGGGCCTAGGGTTGACGATGTGATTAAAGGGACTTGCGAGCCTTGCGTTGTCTGTTACGCACCTCAGTGCGTTGGTGGGTGTATTCGAACCACAAGATATTGGGAATGAGAGTAGAATCTCGCACCATGAAGAACTCTGATATAGGCCTGGTGAGACACAACATGCATTACATGAATCAATTGCAAAGTATTTGATAAAACCTTGATAAATGGAAAACATCACAATAGTTGTAGTTATCACAGTATGGCAAGTTCATCATGTGTACATGGTCCCTGTGTCTGCCACATGTGACTGCAGTTGAATGTATTGTTTATCAACAACTACAGGAGCTGATAAGGCAATCTCCTGTTATCATTTGTTATGTAACCTCCTCAAATGATCCATCATTTATTCATCACTCCTAACCTTTATAAGAGTTATAACTCCCATGACACAAAAAGTCAAATATTCATGACTTAGATCTAACCAGTTCAATCGGGGCTCAATATGAATATTCATCTTGCAAGATATGAGTAGTATCAGCGAATCATGACACCTACCATGATGCAATTACTGGAAAGAACGGAGTGAACACGAGGTGGACAGCAGTGAACCAGACTGGTCCCAGGATGGAGCCCGAGGATGCAGCCCCAAACCACCTGTTGGACCGTGTGATAGCCCAGGTACACCCTGGTTACAGTCATAGCACCAGAGGCGGTTCATCAATGATCAATGAAAATCATTATGAGGGATAACGAAAGGCCAACACATGTGAAAATGTTGATCAGTAGCCACAATCAACTACCTGCTGTAAGCCACCATTGTAGCACCTGTCAACACCAGCAAACATGTGACATATTTCCACAGGTTCTCACAAGCTCGCTGGTTGTGATGCACCCTATATAAACACAATTCAACATCGTTCATTCATGAATTATGCAGGTAAGGTACAAATTACAGATTTTAAGCAAACCATTGTGAATGCAAACGTTGCTTCCTTCACCCCTCATATGCCACAATTATGTCATATGCCACAATTATGTCATTCACAAGGTGCTGAGTGTACTGTAAACATCTCTAGACTAAATGCTTAATCTGTGAATCTGCCTTGAAGACAACATCACAGAATGATTTCCTGCTGTTTTACATACTGTCATGGCTTTGCCACACCTGTACCCATCCCGGTGAAATATCTAAACTCACCACCTCCTCATCCATATGCCTTGACCATAGTAAAAAGTTCATTAACGGCCTAACTTTGCTATGGCAACATGATCAATGTAATCACTAAGCAATGAACTGGATCTACAATACTACCAAGAAAGCTTCAGAAGTTCTGGGTTTATTAGAACATATTAATAAATTTTACCTGATGAATAAAAAAAGGACTAAATAAGATGCAAAGAACCAGCTGAATTGAGCATGACTTGACGGCATCCCATATTCTGTGTATAATACCTTCTTTCCTGTAAACAAACACAAATTTTTCATAAATCAAACCAGTTGTTGTTGAGCTATGAAATAACAAAAAAACAATTTTATATTTGGAAAGCAAATTGGTTATAATGGTTCTTCATTAATATGAAAGGTTGACCACCTCGGCCTGGCCTGGGTTCCCTGATGTAATGTTTGAGCAGCCAATTACAAGCTTCGTCAAGGACAAGTCCAACCAAGAAGCTGATCTGGAGAGATATGTAGAAAAAGACACCAGTCTTAGTTGACAACGTAACAGTTTTGATTTACATCACAAGTTTGGCATACCAATCACAGGTTTGACAGAACTGATAATTTTCCTTAATACATTAAATGGTTCTTTATAGAAGACCAGGGTGGCCTAATGTTGACATTGTCGATAAATGTATACATCACATTTTTAAAAAGTTATAATTGAAAACCGCTTAATAGAAAGAAGATAAGTTTGCTGTATTTTCATCAGCAGCGAAAACAACTACATCTCACCGTATGCAAGTCTCTCCGGAAGATAATCAGGGTGACAAAGCCAACAAGGACTATCATGGGTAGCAGACTGCATATTGCTAGCACCTTTCCAGTATGGTCTCCTGCACATACACATAAACCACATTCACACAAGGGTTGGTGATTTATGCTGCTTTATTCATATTACTGGATGGAAAAATACAAATGAAAAGCATACAGGCTGAATTGTGTTGATAAATGGTCTGGATATTAGGGGACTACTGTGTATCTCCTAGTGAATAAATATCAGGGTACGTGCAGCACTTTACTATCATTGCCAATCTTTAATGATTGCCAAATAAACATTGACTTTGGATTATCCTGGTTTCGGTGATCATCACATGGTTATTGTTTGCTCTCCATTTGCTGGGTATTCACAGAGTGAGTTCAGCCTGTCGTATCCATGCATCGCAGCCCACACATTTCAGTTGAAAAACTAGCTAATCCCAGACAGGCATAATTATTTCTTTTTATCTTTTCACTGTGATACAATCCTTACAAAAATTCTAATCAAGAAAGCTATCAATGAAATCCTGCATGAAGTTTATTCATTCAAAAAAGAGGGTAAAATTTTTTCATTAAAGTTCCTGTGTTGAATTTTTACAAGCATGCTAGCTTTTAATACAACAGGTTTGCAGTAAATGTGTATTATAAACTCAACACAATGGATGGTGGAAATGAAGGCACATGTGCTGAAAAAGCAGGGACACTGAATGACGAGTTGGACATGCTTCAGATGTTGTGGGACGTCAATATTAAAGTCCAGTGAGGGAATGGTTCAATCCCGGGGGGTGGGGGCACTTGGCCTTATTCTGGATAGGGGTGTGCCGCGGTTCCTCGAAAACCCGTACCCGTCGTACAAGTCGAGAGGCCAAAAAAACATACCCTGTCGCGCCCATATGTACCACCTCTATACACTTAAGTGCCCCCCCACCGGGATTCAATTAGCTACAACCCCATTATCATGGGTTTCCCAATAATACCAATAGCCCCATCCCTCTTCCCATTCCATCTTTAGCCCTATACCTAGACACCTTGAAAATACACCCCCCCCCCCATTTCCTCCCATCTCTAGCTTCATCATTACACACATACCGTCTGTTGATATCGTCTACAGCAGACAGATGGAATCGTAATGGAGTTTGCATTCTCTGTTTAGCAGTTAAGTTATTTAGACATGCTGGGGTTCAGCATCTCTACTTCTGCTCTTAAAATCACCATGGGAAAGGCCATGAAGTGGGCCAACTAGCTTGAGCACACCGAAGATCTACCAGGCATGTGACGGTTACAACCCGGTATGTCAACGGCAATCTATATGCAATGTCGTGAAAAAAGACACAAACAAATGTTATACTTAGCTTCTTCGCTTATTATACTTATGCCCGCTCCTTCGTTTATAGGATAATGTTGCTGCCTGTAGTTGCTTGAGTGGGGACTAGCCAGAGAAATAACACGAGTCCTGGAGTCGGGTCTTTGTTGTTTATTCAAGTTTAGCCTTATAGCTTTTCTGGAATCTCGATCAGACCCGGGCTAGTGTAGACATGTCGTACTGATAATTGAAAAGGGGGGAAGGCTTTAAAAGTCAGATGAGCCAGATTAATATCATACCACAAAGGCTGTTTTCGGGGGGAAATGCAAGGATGAACTTTCGAAGTGTCCCCTGAAGAGATTGTTGAACATTAAAATGAATACTTCCTTCATAAGTTAGATAAGTAGCATATATAGTGTGCTTGCGTCTTGAAGTTCAGATCTATTCACATATTTTCATAGATTACTGAAAAAACAGTTCTGGAACTGGCAAAAGCTGGGCGGGGCAACAACGGATGATAGCTAGATACGCCCATGTGGATGGATTGAGATGAAAAGTACCGGAATTCGATATATTTATCAGCAGTTCTGAATGTAGAAAAAATTACCTTTTAAATATTCGACATGGGTCAGTGATATAGCAGTCCATTCCACGTGGGGTGTGGGGATTTTATAGTCAATATCATTAATTTCGTCTGCTGTTGCCATGTTGAACTTCCGGTTTCATATTTGCCGAGAATCAATCAAACCATCGAAGAATGAGCAGGGTTTCACGTATGCAAGGCACTCGCCCCTGGCGTTTTGATGATCTGATGCCACCTTAGGCGCGGATGTGAGAGATCGCAAGTAGTAAATAGAGCGGACGCTGTCAGAGGCGAAGTTTCTTTGTCTAGCTGCGGATGACATCGTAATCTAAATATATTTCGAATATGATTCATCAAATATCGAATAGTGATCGAATTATTCTCATGTCACATATGATACAAAAGATAAAGATAAAATGCATCACACATCTACTGATCTAGCACACAACATAATTGCATCATTGAATTATGTAATGTCACCTCATTTAATTTACTGTGATGCTGTTGTTTGAGCTACACGGTGCAATCTTCCACAGAAACACACAAAACCTATCCCCGTAGCCGAAGCGATCCTTCTCACCTTGGACCATTATGATAAGAAACCGCGAGCGAAAGCCCACAATAATGCTATGGATAAATGCTTTGATTTAAGAATAAGTCAAGACGTCATATGATATAAAATATTCTTTACTAAATTAAGACATTATGAGCAAACTGGAAGAACTCGAGTTCCCATATTGTCGCGATGTAAACCAGGAGTATGAGAAATTAGCTAAAGTTGGCCAAGGGACGTTTGGGTATGGTGATTTTGTTTATATAATGGTCCATATATGAGCGATGATAGGGGTTGTTTATTGAATATTTATTTATGTGCATGGCGCCTGCATTGACTCAATATATCCTTTTGACTAAATTTTGTAAAAAGATTTTCACCTGTTGATGATGTCGCATTTTTAACTTTTTATAATAGACTCAAAAATATAGATGGCTTACTTATGCACTCGGTTCTAATAAATACTTTATGTCTGATGAGGAAATATGAGAATTCATAGTTTTAATAAAACCAAATCTATGAGATATTTGAGTAGTCAAATGACAATACCCCACTCCCACTGCAAAAATCTCACATACTTTTCAGGGCACGAAATTGGCTATTTCTAGTCGGCGCGCGCCGACTAAATGTTTATTCCGCCGACTCATTTGTCAAAGTAGTCGGTCCGCCAGGCCGATAATTATTCTGTAACCATACTCGACATCAAAAGATAAAAATGTTGACGATCACGCAATTGTTTGAAATTGTGAACTGACCTAATTGACTTGACCTCGGCTTTCATCCAGAATAGTTCGGTTATTTCCGTAATGACGTAAGCACACGATTATCAATGAGATCGTATAACTCGTTTTTATTGGTCAGTCTATGTCACGTGCACAATACAAATGAGTGTCGAATTTTCCTGGCGTTACAAGTCTCCTATGCATCGCTGATTTGATACTTCGCGCAAATTTTTTTTCCAAAGTTTAACAATGGACAAGTTTATCAAACGTTTACTTAAATGTGACGGTGATGAATTAGAAAAAAGTCCACTTTCATTCAGCTTTTTCACTTCTACTTTCGGCATTGTGAATAACAAGACCACTGAGAGGACCAGTTAAATAATGGCAGGGCCAGTTCATTTTGTTGAAGGGCCAGTTGAAAAAAAATGGAGGGCCAATTCACATATTTGCCAATTTCGTGCCCTGCTTTTCATTGTTATTTGGTAGGTTGCTCATTGCAAACTGTCATTTCATGATTATATTTACTGCTTTTGTCTTGTTGACACTGAAATCACCTTTCTTTGGCTAAATTTGATTTGAATTACATGTGTTTTGTGTGAAGTGAGGTTTTCAAAGCCAGACACAAAACCACCAAGAAATTAGTTGCATTGAAAAAAGTGCTTATGGAAAATGAGAAGGAAGGGGTAAGTGTTACTCACTTGCAGGTGTGGCATGTTTACATTAATGGCCATAAACGAAGCGAATCCATTATATTTGGTGCTCTTTAGAAGTTAACCACTTAGTGGGTTGAAACTAATAGAAAATTATGTGAATAAGGAGACTAACAATCAGAATCCCATAACCTAATGGTGATTTACTTCCTCAAAGTTACTTGCTTTAATTGAATTCTGATTGATGGGTCCAATCCGAAAAATTCAGATTAAGGTTTTTTGCACTTTTCCTGTAATTTTTTTCATGTGATTAGATGTATGATTTATTGCAGTTCCCAATCACAGCACTAAGAGAAATCAAGATTTTGCAGCTTCTTCGCCATGAAAATGTTGTTCCTCTCCTAGAAATCTGTCGAACCAAAGGTTCACCACACTTCGATTCATATTTGACATTTTAAGCATTGTATAGGTATACCAATATATGAGTCATTTCATGTTTCCACCGGATTGTTGATGAACTTCTCTTCTTATTTGCAGCCACAACCTACAACCGCTTCAAGAGTACTTTCTTCTTGGTGTTTGAGTTCTGCGAGCATGATTTGGCAGGTCTGTTGAGCAATGCCAATGTTAAATTTTCCCTTGGGGAAATAAAGAAAGTCATCCAACAGCTCCTTAATGGACTCTACTTCATTCACTTCAACAAAATCCTTCATCGAGATATGAAAGCTGCCAATATCTTGATAACAAAGAATGGTGTTCTTAAAATGGCGGACTTTGGTTTAGCGAGAGCATTCAGTCTCAACAAAGGTCAGCCCAATCGATACACAAACAGGGTGGTGACTCTGTGGTACCGTCCTCCAGAGTTGCTTCTTGGTGAAAGGAACTATGGTCCCCCTATCGATTTATGGGGTGCAGGGTGCATTATGGCAGAAATGTGGACAAGAAGTCCTATTATGCAAGGAGGTACTGAACAACACCAACTCACTCTGATAAGCCAGCTCTGTGGTTCCATCACTCCTGATCTCTGGCCTGGTGTGGAAAATCTTGAACTCTATAGCAAACTTGACCTCCCAAAAGGTCAAAAAAGGAAGGTGAAGGACAGACTGAAGCACTATGTGAAGGATCAGTATGCATTGGATTTGCTAGATAAGCTTTTGTGTTTGGATCCCAAGCAAAGGCTTGATGCTGACACAGCTCTGAACCATGATTTCTTCTGGACAGAGCCTAAGCCTTGTGACTTAGCTAAGATGCTCTCCCAACACACTACTTCCATGTTTGAATATTTGGCTCCACCCCGGAGGAGGGGCATGGCAGCAGGACCTATGCAAGGAGCCAATAGGCAAGTATATCAGCAGCAGCAGCCTCCAGCAGACCAAATGTATGACCGTGTTTTCTAACTCATTTGATCTCTCATATTACATTTTCTAAAATCATATTTGCATTTAATATTATATGTTATCCATGTATTCAGAGAAAGAAACAATAAAATATCATATTATTATAAAATGTCATTATTTTTGCACCACATGCAAGAAAACTATTGAGAGGTTGAAACAAGTTCTCTTCAAACATCCTTCAACCTCAGGTGATTTTGGAACAGATGCTGATGGAGGCGATCAATTTATTAAATTCACTCTGTTATGTCAATCTATATATGTGGTTGATTCTATGTAACATATAATCACTTGGTATGGGGGTGATGTTTTATAATGAACACAGGTGCCTGGTTCCTAAAGTCAGCTGTTTCGTGGAACTAATCTACCATCCAGTGGAGTCTGTGGAGGTTATCAATGCTTCACGTAAAGCATGGGGTTTGGATAACATGAGACTCTGGACTTACAATTTCAACATGAAATGTAAATATATGGTACAAATTATCCACTACTATAAAACCATATGGTACACTAGACCACACGTACATTTTTTTTTGTCAGGCAGGTGAATAAATATATTTGGGTGAAAATTCAATAGGGCTACAAAGTGATGAAATCCCATCGGACCCCTATTTGCGCCTGTGAAAAGGTGTGAAAACAGTCAGACTGGCTCCAAAAACTGTGGGTCCCTGTTGCATTGCTATAAAAAATAAGGACTTTTGACGCCTTACATTGTGTCCTCTTATAGCCCAAGTGATTCTCTAAATAACCATGTAATTTTGATATATATCCTATATGTGGTCATCGAGACATTGCCTCCAAAAAAACTTCTAGAATGCTAATGCGATATGATGTCACACTTAGTAGCCCTATAGCCACACAGACCTGGGTGGTGATGGGGAAGGGGTGAGGATTTTGTAATTTTATGCTTCCAGTAAAGGAAATACCATAAAGCTTGCGTCCATTTAAATATGGACCATTTGGTCCACCAATTACAATGAGTTGCCATATAAAGCAATTTTAATAGGGGTGTTGTCTATTGTTTGATTAACAAAAATATTGTGGTATTACCAATTGTTAACATGGGCAGCACTTGTCCTCTTAACTGACGTTGCCAGATATCGACTAAGAGTTTTATTGGAAAATCAATCAACCAATCAACGTTCCTCCTTTGAGATGGGAGAATTGTGTAGGTCAGAAAACGGTTCGGTGATCGGAATGGATAACAATGTCACAATCGAGTGATGGTAATCATCAATCAGTCAATAATGACAGCAATCAATCGACATTATCATTATAAAATCGAACGAAGCAGTACTTTCCGCAACTTGACTGCAAAATGATATTAATTATTTGCGCGCTGTCCAACAAAGCCTTGTTTATTTTATATTTGACAAGCAAGTAGTAAATGTACACTGCTAGTTAATTTTACTTCAATAATCCATATGGCTATACGGGTATGCACGGCAGCGCACGGTGGGGGTGGGGGGGGGGCTCTAAAGTCTATATATGTGCCGTGCGACGGGGTATGTTTTTTCGGCCTCTCGACTTGTACGACGGGTTTTATTGGGCCTCATACTTGTACGACGGGGTATGTTTTTCAGCTTCAATCTGTACGTCGGGTTTTTTTGGGGCTTAGTATTGTTCGACGGGGTATGTTTTTCTCTTCCCACCTGTATAACGGGTTGGATATTCCTATCGATCACTGACAATACAAATGCACGACGGGGTATGCTTTGCCATTTACACATTGTACGACGGGTTATACATTCGCATAATACCTTGTACGACGGGGTATGCTTTTGGCCATTTTGACCTTGTACGACGGGTACGGGTTTTCGAGGTCCCGCGGCACACCCCTATCCAGAATAAGGCCAAGTGCCCCCCCCCCCCCACCCCCGGGGCAGCGCCCACCTGTAGGGTGGGTGGATTTTTTTAATTCAAGATGTGTTTTGTGTCGTATAGTCAATCACGTGATGCACATCAGCAGGCGGCAAATGGTAAACAGACGAGCACGCGTCCAAGCAAAGCGCCTTGCAGGATTGAAATTACTTCTTTTTTAAGAGAATCCGACCTCATACTCGCAAGTATTGACAAAATCAATTAGTTTATACAGCATTAACAATAGTGAAACGACTCCTAGCATCTTTCTACCAGCCGAGCCACACCATTTCAGATTTTCCTCTCCTTCACATATTTTCTTTTATTGGATTGCAATAAATGCAGCCTTGAATATAGCCTAAATTATAGCCGTACAAGGCGTCTGTATGAATTCATGTTACCGTTGGACCGGAGCTAACTTGAATATATCCATTGCACAGGCAACCAGGCAACCAAGCCAATAACCCCGATCGGACGATAGAATACACGTCAATAAGACGTCGTGCACTTCATTCAACGAGCTCAGTGTTCGGTTTCGCCTGAATCATGTATATATATAATACATGTCACTCTCGCTCGGGGAACGCGCTGTTGGATTAATTGACTTGGGAAGTTGGGGTGCCTTTTACTAGTCTCGAGTCAAGTTTTAGTCGCTCAACTATTTCCGGCTAAGCAATGACAAACAGCCCTAAAGGACGTCTGAGGTATTTATTTATATAAACGTCCGACCGGTGCTATGACAAACACTGTTCTTTACAAGAAAGAGTGGCCAAAGATATTATATGAAAGGAAATTTGATGAAATGCTTATTGTCTAAAGCAAACCAAAATTGCACGATGCTACTACTACAACGAACGATCTATACCCTATATTGAATTTTAAAATATAACCACATAAATTGATACCTATCATGTTGTTCAATTATCTTTGATCTTTATATATATTGATTATATTGTGCATAGAATTCGCTAGGTGAGAATTCACAATTGTTGTTTTTATCCGAAAAGGCGTAAATTGCTAACAGACTAGAGCTACTTGATTTCTTCTTCTAGATAACAAAAAAACTTACGGGTGTTGCGAAGAAACATAGGTCTGCCTACTTTTAGCGGGTTTATATTTACAGGTTTACCGATTTAGATATAAGGCCTGTACAATCGAAACCTTTGGGACAGCAATTTAGATAATCTGGTGTATTGTGTTATGGCGTTGTTTTTCAAGGTAGTATGTTCTTTCTCTTCGTCCTTTGGTAAATATGTAGAGACCTGAAGAGTTTACTCAGATATGTCAAGACTACAATGGGTGTAAAATATCTATATTAACAACATTACCAACACAACAACAGTTTAAATCGGTATTATGCTTCGAAACATCACGGGGTAAGCTCCTGAAATATGGACGCTCCTTCCATCATTAATCAAAAGACCTTGCCCCTCTACTTGTAATTGTTTGACCAATCACAGGCAGCAAAGGCTTGTGAAATTCTATTTCTTTTCATAATGAATCAGCCATTTGTTTTACTACTATATATTTGAATAATTTAAAACCTATGTTTATTTTCTGCATGGCTTCTTACTCCAGGATAAAGAATACACCTATTTGCGCCCTGAAATTCACATCACTATGGGAGACTGCGAACTGCTATGCAATGTTAGAAAATGCCGAAAACGCTTAGAGGGTCTGGCATGGGTGAGAAACTTCATTTCGCATTGACGAGCTATACTGAAAATTAACTATTCAACGTACTGTTTGGTTGCAGTTATTGAGAAGCCATAGTTTTGGGGGTGAAATATAAAGAATACAACGTTCACGTGGGCATGTAAGGCAATATAGCTACACAGTCATCGCATTGTAGCATACTAATGGCTTTGTTTCGTGTATTTCTGTGTGGTTGTGACAGGTCACGTCTTGCTCACGTATCCAACAGAACAATGTACAACATTCATATAAGTAGTACCAGGTTATATAATATTTTAACATATAGTGCTCTTAATATTTTGTAAAGCCCGATATATCGAATCTTGTAATATCATCCTGATATCCAATGGGTGATAATAGCTTGGACGTTTCATCAAGGAGAATGGTTATCATATGGTCTCAGTGTTTTCCCTCAAAGAGTCAAAAGATATATTCTGCGAAGAAGACGTCAATAGATCCTTTCAGAAGTCAAGAAATTGTCCGGCATGTGAGTACTTCAATGAGTGAATTAATCGCTTAACTTCCTGCACCTGATTAATTACAACGGACTTTTCTGAAATGTATGCCGCCAGGTTTGGCGATAGAGAAGCCGACATGCGCAATGCGTGGATGTCGTAAAAAATCACCACAAATTCTGAATTCATTTTGAATTATATGACTTTAGGTGATATGAACCTCGGAAATAAATACGATTTGCTGAAAGTGGATTTGCAGCCATCAGAGCAGTTTAAATCAGTAAGTTTCATGAAAGAATTGAGCAATAGACATAGTGGTTCTATGTACATCTCTAGAGTAATAATTCAGCTGTTGAAGTATTTAACGAGTCTCGATCAGTTGGTCAGATGTGTTGATTAATATTTGGTTGCTCCCAAGATGTGGCTTGCTGGTCAGAAACCTGACACAATTATTGACGTGTGCAGCCGGGCTCTTTCTTTCTGGACCTATCAGGTAAAGCTTAAACGTCGACAATAGCCATTGATTCGCTGCCCGCTCCGTTCGTCATGTGTGTCCTCTCATATAATTGTTCATGTATTTATTTTCATTATGTGTTTTCACCATGTGCCTTCAGTGGGATAAATACTAGATAATATTTTACTTTCTATAACTGTGACATTGCGTCATTCGGTTTAACTGTATGGTGGCACTGCTTCATCGGCACAACTGTGACACTACTTTGCTACAATCAGAGCGACTGAGTCATTGCTACATTCGGTTAATCTTTTTAGGACATTGCTACATTCAGTTCAGGTGTTTTATTATATTGCTGCGTTCAGATCAGGTGTTTAAAGATATTGCTACATTCAGTGCAGATGTTTTAGGGCATTACTGCATTCAGTTCAGGTTTTTTTATGACATTGCTACGCTCAGTTAATGTGTTTTATGACGTTGCTACATTCAGTTAAGGCGTTTTATGACGTTGCTACATTAAGTTAAGACGTTTTATGACGTTGCTACATTCAGTTCAGGTGTTTTATGACATTGCTACATTCAATATAACCGTGTCGTCACCGACAGTATCTATCGGACGCGTTAAAACTGATGGCGATTGTGTGTAGACTCATCAGGAACTGCTCTACCAGGAACATGTGTCAACACGATGTCGGGAGCGTATCACACAGCTAGAACAGTGCTGTGAACAGATAGTCTCTCGCATGCAGTCGGAAATAACCTGTATCCACTAGCCCAAAAAATCATATTGTATAATCTGATCTCTTAAGATTTCCCATGCAATAGCACCTAATGGCTTCGGCAAATCAAACCTTCGGCAAAGGTCTTTAAGTAGATTCTTATATGCATGTAGCCCCAGTAGGACGTACGGTGATATAAATATATAAGACGTCGTGCATGGCTTATATTCATGGGACTTAACGTTAACTACCACAAGTTGGTGTACTGATATGGATAAATGCACAGCAACTGATAAGCTTTAGTTTGAATTGCCCCTTGACTCGACCAAGCACTAAAGACACAGCTTTCGAGTAAGTGCTGAAATTCTTCTTCTCTGGATGTCAATGGTCGTCTTAAGCTATTTATGGTATCATATACAAGGGTGTAGTCATCACAAGTTGCTCATGGATGAATGTACCCAACCTAATTCGGGTTCATTATTTTATAGCGTTCTGTAGATTCCTGGGTCAAGAACGTTCAATATTAATACTGGTTTTATGAGGCAATTCACAAGCAATGTTGTTTGTATTTATGTGCGTAGCCTCAAAGAAAGACATAGAGACAGCCAAGCGACAAGCGATTGATACAGCGGACAAGTTGTCTGAAAAGTCACGCCAATATCACAAACTACAGGTGCCTGTCTTATCCAAGGTTACTATGGTGACTGTCATAACAACAATTATCGTTCAAATCAAACTCCTACATTTTCGAAGTGATTTTAGCACTTCAAATTGCCAGGGTCTGTATGAATCACTGCGGAGGAAGTCTCTATCGATGACGAAGCCTGATGGAGACGTAGCTAAAGGACTCCTCACATCTCCTCACGTCTTTAGCTTGTCATCTATGCATATTCTAGACACCGGCGAAGGCAAGTGCTTCAATCTGGCTTGATTTTATGCATTAAATATCTATGTAATTCAAATTATCATTATTAGAGATATATCATTAGACTCACAGGCACCCAAGTTATTTCATTCAACGAGCACGTTATATATGTACATATGTATATATATATATATATATATATTTATATATATGTATATATGTATATATATATATATATATATATATATATTTATATGTATATTTATATATATATATATATATATATATTTATTTATATATATATATATATATATATATATATATATATATATATATTATATATATATATATATATATATATCTATATATATATATATATATATATTTATTTATTTCATATGTATTTATATATTTTATATATATATTCTATTATGTCGCTCGGAGAACGCGCACATTGAATGAGCTGACTTGGGTGCCTGTGATTAAACTCACTGTTTTGGCTACCAGTATATTATGTCAGAAAGAACGAACTCTTGTATTATATCAATAAATAACAAACAGTAATGCATCATACTTGCCATCGAGCTATGCTATGAGAAAGATAAATCTTATACTATTACGGGAACCTCAAACGTGCGCGATAAAGCTATAACGAGAATCTCGCGTGTTGACTTATCGTGATATAGATCTACTTCGGAGATCAGCCCAGAACGAGGTAATCAGCGAAGGAGAGGCAAATAATCTGGGCGGCATCATTTCAGACAAGGACGCGGGTCAGTTGGTGTCTCTTCTGTTAACAATCTCATAGTGTGAGGCTGTACGGGAATGTTAGACTGTCTGGAATTAATCATACACCTGGTATTATCTCCAGGTGTATCCTGTATGGCTGCCAATATATTGACGTTCTGTTGGTATCAGAGTGATGCTCTGTTTGGTACTTGTTATTCGATGCATATTTACAGAATAATTATTTTCATTTCACCGCTATACAATCGAATATACACCGAATTACATTTTGAAATAAAATGATTTACATATGAGCAGTAAAGTCGCGTTTGCCGCTCTATCCCACTTCCATGTGTTCATACGTTCTGCAGTAAGTGATTTCGTCCTTCAACCTCACTTGACCCCTGTGGCCGGCTGGTCTACGTGCGCGGCTTCATCTCGGTCTACCAATCAAATGCGTAGGTCACACAGACCAGGCTCCAAGTAAATACTTTGTAGCCACTGGTCTCAGTAAATGTTCCCATTGACTTTGAAGTTATTTTTCATGTTGCAATTCCATGTTACAAGTGTAACTAGCTAAGATTTTGTGTACATACTCACAGCGTATTGAGTGCGATTTATGATATAATTTATGTTTAAAAATTATTTGTGCTATAACGCAAACGTGTTGTGGAACCATTCTGCTTGTGTTATCCACATCGAAGTTTGGTATCCAAAGGTCTTTTGTATGTCATTAAAAAATGTATATTTTCACCATTTATCATGATGGCTACATGATGGGTTTATTTTAGATAAGTGAGTTTGTAGCCAGATTTAAAAGAAATAACTCGAATTCTTCAAAATAAACAGTTATATTTCCTGCAATGGGTACAATCGACTGATGCGAACATTCCACTTTATCGGCAATGCCTTTTCTATATGCATTGATTAGTACAACAATTAAATATAAAAGCACCAAACCATTAATAAATACAATAATACTAGGTAAGGTTACATTCATTGTTGAGCGTCCCACAGAACGGTACTGATTGGTAAGGAACTTCCCCTGCCTCGTTAATGCTTTTATCAAAATGTCTATATTAATATTGTTGTATTTATAAAACAGTTCTGGTATACAATGTCAAATGATAGTGATTGGTGAAACAGGGTGTACCATATAAAGTCCGTGAGAAAACATGAAACAAAACCAAAACGTTTCCAAGGAAGAATCAAAATATTCAAGTGAGTATTTATCTGAGATGATCAGTTCATTTATATGATCCTGACTAATGATAATGAACAGCCTGAAGTTAGACAATATGTTACACCATAACTAAATACATAGTTCAATATATACTCTCATGAGAAAGATGCCCAATCGTTTTATCATGGTGTGATGACATCAACTAAGAGCGATTTGAATCATCAATTAAGGCTATCTTCGTCATTTTTCTACAAAAAAATAGTTACTCGACATTTTCTGGTGGACACATCTATCAATCATTCAGAATCGATAATATATCATGTCACCAGGGGCCGTTATAGCATCAACGCGAAGAAGCTCATTCTGGGAAGACCTCCGCAAATAAAAGTCCTATCAAAGTACAATTATTATTGCGAATGGAGATTTCTTAGAGAAACGCTCATCAGAGACCAATACCCTAATCTACATAGCACCAAACACACTCACTCATGTCTACCTATCATTCTTCTCATTTTAAAGGGCGCTCCGTTGTATTCATCCAGTACACGAGCCTCCAAGCGGGTGTGTGGAGTATGTACTAGCTCTCTGTAACATAGTCCTGACCCTGCCAACAAAAATACCGACACAAAAATGATGCTGAGTAGTGCTTAATAATGGATACTTACTACTTTGCTGAAATCAATAATGTTTTATCCATTTGCAAGAGGAAGCATTCGTTACCTGCTCAATCTTCTCATCCAAGACCCTGAAGAACTCGAGAAGACTCTCCGTTTCAACAGACGCCCTGCAGAATCATAACAAACAACACAATTTACTGTTAACATTCCGGAATTCCTCAACTACCCTCATTACCCAAGTTACATTTACAGTAAAACAAGAAAGATCACTTTGTCATAACATGACATTTCCTAGGTAGTTTCTCTTGGGAGCGTGAAAACAATATCAATATCAATGGATTGCATGAAGAGGGAAAATGTTAGAGATGAAATTAATTCATCCATGGAGATATTCCCACAACAACCAGAGCAATTGCCCGTCTTACAACTCTAGGTTTGGATACATAAAACATCAGTGTTTAATTTTTTGATATCTCACCAGTCAGTTTACATACAGTTTACATCACCCTGTGTGCTGAAATATAATCGATATTTTTGGAACACTTTTTTCGCGTGCATTATCCAACGAATACATCCAACAATTTTGCAACCATCACGGGGCGCACTTAGAATGTATGTTATGAAGATTTAATTGCTATACATGATATTGCGATCACTACTTGCAATTGGTGAAGCAAGATAAAAGATTGAAGTCGCTAAAAAGAAAGATATACGAAGTGAACTGACGGTTGCGGCTGTAGGAAAGGACCAGCTTTCTCTTTTGACATAGACGTCCGGTTGACCGTTCTTGAGTCCTAAACAGAAAGCCAGATATGAAGATGAGAAAAGGGGACTCAACTAACAAGATGGCATGGTGTCGTGTAAGTACTCATATGAGCACTGATTATGACACATTACAGACATAGTTGAACTGCATGTCTCTAGCAAATCTTACATAACGGATTACAGAAATAACTTGGTTGTAACAAGGCGATGCCATATATTGTGTGCATACTAGTAGCAAGCGATCTCCGCTGTCTTCAGAATAGCTGTCGTCGACAATGTGGCTGCCAGAATTAGCGCTGCTTCGTTTGACCTTCTCTGAACTCATAGAGTTCTGCGAATTCTTCGATGATTTCGCTGCAACTCGATCCTTATCATTATCTTGGCGCTGATTATCTGCAAGGAACATCCATTCGTTATGGATTATTGGCTGCAGAGCAAGGCTGGGATAATTACAAATGGCTGCCCTTCATGGGTAGATGATGTTCTCATTGCATGTTTGGCAACATAACACAACAATATGCAGCGAGTGCGCGTGATGAAGTCGACCAATATACTATTAAGTTCTCATTTCTAAGTCTCCGAAACATGGTCTTGCACACCAGCGAGCAAATCGCTTTGTCTGGTTGTGATGGGCGCAAACATTAACCATGCGAAGCAATACAGACAGAATGTGTCCACGATTAACTGCGCATTTACGGTCCGAGAGCGGCGGCCAACGTAGCTTACTATTTGCGTACAGGAATGATTCCGTGTATGTAGTTTAAAGTAGGAGAGTGGAACCTGTTGCTGCATCAACACCAAGAGACTTAACCTGGGTGGGTGGCTTGGTAGTGGCCCAGTGTTCAGCGCGCTGGTATCAGTGGTTGTGGTAGTAAATATTTATGCTCCCATTCATTGCCTGACTTAAGCCATGACATATTTTATACTTTGCATATCACTTTGCGCTATCGATGTTTGGCTTTGAAATGAACCGATATCTGAGCAATTACACCAATGAAACTCGGTTAATCCAATTAACATTGTGGCGTAAGTCCATGCGGCCCTTTTCAACTAAAAACAAAAGGTACATTTACACTGGGATTGCATGTATCTGATTAAAAGCATGCTTGAAAAGGTTTGTTAGCCATCCCAGTCAGATATTAGGCAAGAAATTATAACTGTCGGGATCAATACA
Organism: Urechis unicinctus; assembly: GCA_034190875.2. Lineage (NCBI taxonomy): Eukaryota > Metazoa > Annelida > Polychaeta > Xenopneusta > Urechidae > Urechis > Urechis unicinctus. The sequence goes on along the minus strand of CM067352.1, from coordinate 24,778,726 downwards.
ATATTATTCACCAAGCACATGGATTGTAATGTATATTATAGATTATTAGGAAAAAACCAGAGGTAGTTCTAGAAGTTCCTGCATTCATGTCCTGTGGCACCCAACCAAGTAGATTTGCAAATGGGATTTCAAGTACCTGGTTGTGCCCCATGTTGAATTTAAGCCAAGAATAATATTGATCCCATCGTAAGCTATAGGTGTAGGTTACTGACTATACAGACGGGATATACTGAGTCCGACATTTCGCTTGCCGTATGTGACGGCTGTAACACGGCAGGTGGTGTATACACGGTGAATGGTGTGCTCTTAGAATAATGTGGCATTCGTAAAGAAAGAACTTTTTTACTCACTGGTGTCACCAGATTTATGGCTTTTCTGGTACACATCATCGTTGTCAGCGTCTGCCTTGGGTGTCTGAATATGGCGAGATGACGGTGTGCTCTGACCGCACCCCATGACGTCAAACAAGACCGTCATACGGAGGCCGTCATAACGCGCTTCACGAGATTCCACACACTACCGGATAAATAAAGTAAGTAGCATGAATAGTACAACTCCTCAAAGATAGTCTGCTTAGACTAGCTACGAAGTTCACATCCACGGTCTATAGAATTGAGAATAAACACGGTCCAAGAATCGGACAAGTCACAGCAGACATGTGTAATAGTTGGTATCCACGTGCCAGTAGCAGTCGATAGAGGGAGCCACCCACTGATCATACCTACGCTCGACGGTGTTCCATAATAACACATCCGTTATGTAGTACAAGTGAACAGCTCTGAAACATAAATATCAAAATTATTGCGATTTCCAAATCAAGAATACACCAACAATTGATCATCGGCTACGACAGCCAGATAAATACTCCGTTCAAACCCAATCAATATTTCATTGATGCCATTTATGAAGAAAGATAATATAATGGTAAAAAAATCATTATGATCTTTTTCTGAACAGCATCACCTTATATTTGCGAACATTCATAGCTAAATAGCAAATATTGGACTTCTGATGACAAAAGCATCACCTTATCTTTGTGAACATTCATAGTAAAATAGCTTCTAGTGACAGAAGTATGACCAACAAAATAGGGTCAGGTGGTTCTGTTTTCTCTGTACTTATTTGAACTTCATTTGCTGCTTGATTGTTGAGCAATGTAGGAAGTAGTTGGTGAAGACAACAGCCACCCTCAAACATGAAATACAAAATCATGCATAGTAACTATATGATCCGCTCGTGCGATCTTTCGTCCAAAAGAAACCCTCAACACAAAAGTATAACACCATTTTGGGGCCATGGTATTATAATATATATATTCCTGATGTGGGTGGCCTATTCATTAACGCCTCCCAATACCGTAAATTCGTAGAGCCGTTGCTAAGTGATCATGAGCGCAATGGTCGGGAATGTCCGTGATGTAATTTGTAATAACTGCAGTGGATGATCGATATATGTAACAGCCTGTCGCTGACCAGGTAGTCTACCACTGGGTTTATATTTTACACAATATCATCGATCAGTATAGATACAGACACCCTTCCATTTTCATTAAACAAATCCTCAACCTACCTTGTCCCAAACCCTGTAGACTGTAACTGTTTAATCAAATGGATCCACTTTCTAAAGCTCGCAAAGAAACATCCCTGAGAGGGGGGGGGGGCACTCTACCTACAACCAGATAAATTACCCTTTAAAATCCTCGTCGGATGTCCTTGTGATTGCGGTCGTTGTAATCATGTAGACAATAATAGTCATACCAAACCAAACGACAATTCTCATCACTACTGAAGCTACGGATATATATACGCTGATTCAATCGGAAATGTATTAACGCTAGGTATGACACGATCAGCGTTTCGGAACTAATGACCGATCACTAATAAGAATTTTTACACGCGTACTGTTTGAAAGTGGCATCACTGAACCTGTCAACGCACCTCGGAGGCAAGATACAGCAGGATTTGAAAAATATTTCGTTTGAGTAAGAATACGGTATTATTTTCCGGTGGATAGGTTGGTAGTGTATCTCGGGGTCATCCGTCTGGTGCCAGCTGAACTACAGCGCATCACCTCATCTATATGCGTGCGTGAGTGAATGGAAACGTGTTCGCTTTATCCACGACTGGGCTTCTGCCAAATGAGATCTGTTATAGTCACATCCTTCACAGTCATAGAATATGCAATAGTACGGACGAAACCCTGGTACTTCGTCGGTCCGAAAATGTGTCAAGTATTGTTGCAACACTTCCACAGAATCCTAAGGTTAATGAGTAACAATGCGTTCATGGTAAGTGGCTGGCTTTAGGTGCCACGATATTGTGAATCGATACCACACCTGCCACTGAGGATGTGCCAAATAAAGGCGATCACCGGTCATGAATAGTTGATACCGGATCACGATCAAACACACCTGGGGACCTATTAGTTCTGGCTTGAGACGTACACGATGTTAAATCCCTCACCACACGAGCTAATAAGGTGAAAATAGCGAGACAGTCTCAATGTTTAATGCGTCTTTGGGAATTCATGTACTGTGCGAAATCTTCCGGTAATCAGGGAACGTATTTTAGTGACAGATGTGATGAATGAGGGTGATTGTGATGCTTTGACAGCTACCTTTAAAGGGCCAATACGATACCATTGAGCCAGCGAGTACATGCCCTCTCAGAGATGGGACCGCTATCTAACAGGAATCGAACTGATTTAAAGTAACCGAAGATGTACTCCGTATATATCAGCCCCAAATGTGCACATCCCTAAACAAGGCACTGACAACACATTATAAGATTATCTATCCTAAAACAGCCACGTACGTATGAAGTGTGTTCGCGCTCACAGCGTAATAAAACGTACTTAATGACTGAAGTACTTTCATATAAAAAGGAATCAGAAAGAAACAACAGCAGTTTTCAACGTACTCTAATCGTCCTCACAAAAGTTATACTCGGAATTACTTTTTATAAGTAATCGTCAATTATCTGCCGTACCAGTACTACTATCGCAACAACGCTATTCCTGCCGAATGACGCAACATGATTCTTTTTTTGTGTGTGGTTATTTATTGCAAACTCCGTACATGTATAAAGCGTACGTTGCGCTCTACGCAAGTTTCAGCCCCAGTTTCATACCAGCCGCTTCTCTGTTACGATAGGCGCGCTCTCATCCACAGTCACAACAAGACGCCAAGCACAACTGAACCGCAGTATATATATATCAAAAGGGAAAATAAACTAAGCCTTAAGAATCACCCAATGATAACATCTATGTTGCATTATAATCCCATTAAGTTCACATCGCAATAGTAACATCTCTCATCCCAGGGAGATTTCGCCCTGCTACATTACGCTCACGTTTTGGGATTAAATCCCCCATAGTTTCTGCCCCACACCGAAATCAATGTTAACACAAGGTATCCTTAAAATTGGGATAAAATATAATCACTTTATGACCCCAAGAAGCTCTCCGAGTCTCCCCGCCGATAAAGACTCACTTGCCAATACAGCCGGTCTGCTGGTCAAACCATCCTTCTGCTCTTGACAACCTGACAGCAGCTCTCCAAGTACAGCTGTCATTTGCACCGTGCGCGTCTGACTGGCGATTGGTCTAACCCCGTTTGAACTGCCCCAGATGTACGCCGCATGTGCTGTTCATCTTCATTGTTACCATGTTACTAGCACGCGGATGGGAACCAGCGAAAACGTTTCCCTTTTTAGTATTAGACACGGGAGGCGGTATTCGACGTCAAATGTGAGTCGGCAGCCATGTGTTCAAGTGGGAACAATGAGAATAATTGAAACTGACTGGCCACGGGCATGTCACAAGCGTACCTGATATACGCACGTATCTGTTACGCTTAAGCGTTCGCCAATTTCCAGTGACTATAAATATATGTTTAATTGCTTCTGATTGTCTTTGACATCATGGGAAATATTCACCTGGTAAACACAACGTCGATAAGGTGTCTTGCCGTTTATCTCACATAACATAATCTATGAATCAATTAATTACATCGTGCTACATGAGAGTTTGTCATAATTTGGTAGGGGAAAAAATTCATAAAAAAATGCACATGGGCGGCCTCACGTTGTGATGCTATCTATTTATCTTCGTCAGGTGATGTGCAATATTTATGCAACGGTTATTGTACGTGAGCTCATTGTTTGTTGAAGGGAAATAAAGGCCCACTCACCTGTTCCTACACATTGATATCCATATCATAACAATGTCACTCTTCGGCGCTGGATAACACTTTAAATACATAACCATAGTGAGTCAAGCTAAAGAAACTGCTGGACGTTATTTTCTTTGCGAATATCACATTCATAGAAACACAATCCTCTGTTTATCCTTGACATCACCGATTGGGTGGGAATACTTCTTGGACCACAATCCATCATACTGGTCTAAATCATAACGTTATTGGAGGACGACACTGGCTCCAGAGAATAGATGGTTTAATATTTAGGGATTTTTGTACGTCATGAACGTCTCAACTTGTGTGTCCTCACCTAGTTCTTCTTTATTCCAGGGCCAAATGTCGAAGATTCAGGATCATTCGAAGACGACTCGTAATGGCATATACAACAACACATCTTTTCACGTCTGTCAATAGCGCAATAATGATCTTACCGGAAATTTGTGACCTACTGATAAATAATTCCTTCTCCATTAGCCCTATGGAACCAGTACCGAAGCTGCTCAGCGCAAGCCCCTTAATAATAAGGTAATAAAACTGACGTGGACTGTTGGTCTACTCTCCACGAACTCCTCACCCCACGCCGGTATGCAAGTTTTACTGAAATATGGACAGTGTCGGAGCACTTGCCATACTAAGTGGTGTGAATTTGACCAATGCAATGAGGGAGAGTCAGTACAGCAGCCATAATTCAGTGATCAGACCAACGCAAAGAGGGGCTCTATAATCGAGTCGTGATTGGTTCGATAGGGTTCGAGTATCAACGAGTGCGACTTAAAAATAAGTTCAGATCTCGGGCTGATCAGATTTAATATGATTACCATAAATGTGGTGCTGTAAAACCATTATATGTTCAAGCACTGGACACAGGAATGGGATTGGGTATTTCAGGTTGATTTGCTCGCGTTAATTACCCTCCAGGGATATCTGCTGCAGGTGAACAGGATATCAAAACGGAAATTAAACAAGACGACATTTATAATAGGTATCGAGGCTCAGCTGCTTTTGACAAGATTATTTATTCAACTTTATGAGAACGTGATCATAACGTTTAAATGGCACACTTTAGAGTCAGTCACAGAACCTTCCAATTATGTCATATTGGCCTAGTATTTGAACTACATTAGATAAGTATATGCTAAAATTGTGTCGGTAAGCACATTTATAAAGTTCCGCAATGGACCCGACATTCCTAATTTGAACATATGACCTTTTACTATAAGGTGCTAGTAGGTGTATTTCTACATTGAACAATCGATGTTGACAAAATGTGCCACCTAAATGTATCAGATTAAAGCATTCCATATTAGTGACCTTGACCTTATTTTCAAGGTCACTTATATGGAATGCTTTTATCTTATCCAGCACACTTTATGTGACATTGCCTCATGTGTTTCTGATTGCTAAGCAAGAAGTTTCCCAATCAGCTTTACTTTGATTATATCTTTTATCAGTTTTTTGTCCGTTACTCAAGGGTCGAAGGTCAGACACAGCTGATAATTAGTTTGCAAGGAGATATTGATCCATATATGATGATGTGCTAGGTAGCTTTATCACAAATTGTGTCATCTTTATTTATTCAACAGGCTGGCAGATGGACACTGGGTCATGGCATATCTTAGCTCTGCTGTTCTACATAAGCTACAGACATACTGCAGCTGATCATGTTTGACAAGAGAACAGTTATTGGGGTTTGATGTCGTTAGCAATCAAATTCCACTAGAGCGTGCTGGAGGTTGATAGGTGAGCCCATGCCATAAGATATCGTTATATATGATGGGAACTATGCCTTTTGCAACTTACTTTGAATAAATATTTCTAGGAAAATATGTGCGATAAAGCATCGTATTACTTCGAGGGTGGTAAGGTGATTCAGAATCGTATTTCATGCACTATATCCCAGTAGGTCATACCATGGATTTATCTTATCCTAGCAGAAGGTCACTTGGTAGAAGAATTGGACCAAATAACCGAGAAAACACATGATCAACCTAACAAGTTTTATTTCATGTGTTCAGAGATATCAGGCAATCATAAATTTTATACTAACTCGTTTTCTATGCTTCACATAAAAGAGCATTAAATAACATTTTCCGATAATAAAACACCCTATCCAGTCATAATGTATGAATAGTAATTACTAGTAATATATCTTAACTATATGTAAATGATCCATTATTTCAGAAAAAAAAAAATTGTTGAAACATGAAATGGAGAAGATATAACAAACGATGGATACATTTTCTGGTAAAGATGAAAGGCAATTAATGAGGATTTTGCAAGTCCCAGATGAGGGGTGTCGAGCAGGTCCGAAGATAGGGAGCAACGTGTCAGCAGGTCTAGTGATGGCATCACTACCTCCACAAATCTAGTGATCGAATCACTACCTCCATCAGTCTAGTGATTGCATCACTACCTCCACCAGTCAAGTGATCAAATCACTACCTCCACCAGTCTCATCCATGCTGTCAATTTTTCATTACAGCAGCAACATCCGTCTCATCACCAAAGTCCTTCTGGATGGGAGGAATACAGTAACTTTACAAGACGGACATTTAAAGACAGAGTTGAGCCTGCTCGGTGGAGATATGGTGATGAGGAGGAAGTGATGTCCCACTGAGTGGCCAGGTTCAAACACAAGCGGTAAACACATGAAATAAATCTGTCAACAGCTTCTGCCCACAACTACACTCATCTATCTAGAGGATCACATAGTCTATATTGATACTCATATACAGTTAACTATACACACATCTGCTGAACATGATAAAACCACCGACCCCAGCAACCATACTCACAAAAAATAGACTTTACTTTGCAGCCTAATGCTATGTATTTGTTTCATGCCCAATTCACAATATCGGGGTCAGGTCAGGTCAGGTCAAGGTCACATCAATGATCATACATACAGGAACAAATGAACAACAATGGCACAAGAGGGTAACATTCTGCAGTTAAAGAATCAACGGGAAAAATTTGATTAAAATACTATACAAACACGCATCTATTTCCATGGAATTCAGCCAAGATTGGTGAACGAGAGCCGAAAACAAAGATAGATGTCAACGATTCCTTATTTTATAGCATCAGCGCTTTCAGCAGATAAACAGCACAGGACAATAACAAGGAGTAATTGTTTGTATCACGAGTTACAATCCCCAGTTACCAATAATACAATTCTTCATTCCAACAGCCCAAGTTGGCAGACCTTATTATCAGGCATCACATGACCCCACACCTAAAGTCATGTGACCCACTCCGCATCAAACACAGACTGATCCCTCGTACCAATAACTGGTCCGAGATAAAAACATCTTGTAGAACGAGAAGACAAAATGGGAAGAATCAGACGGCCGAGGCCTCGCCTAGCGCACGTGGCGAGGCATCGTCTAGTGTAGCAAAACATATGAATGTAAAAACTGGCTGCAGGAATGATTTGATTGTGGCTACTTATCAACAATGAAGCTAGAGAGAGTTATGTCCTAAATGGGAGGGCTTCCACTATTACCAGATTGTAAGGAATTTATCACAACATCTATACATCCCCTTCCTTTTGTTAATTGATCTAGAGTATCGCTGCTGTCAACAACCCCACTTATCCTATTCTAGCCAACCAATACAGGTAGTTACTACGCATTAAATACACTCATATATATATTTCTTGACGGTTCAGACACACAGAGAAATGGAACAGTTGTTATTAGGGTTTTTAACAATAACACCAGTTTAGATACAAGTGGGCGACAGCTCCACTTAATGTGACCCTTTAACCATAAACAACAACAACAATAAATAGAACAACAACAACAAATTCAAGATTGCGCCTCGGTCCAGTCCACATACTACGACCAATTGTGCCCCTATTACCAGAATAAATTCAGCCATGGAATGTGAAATACCATCTGGGAATACCTTTTCGATACAATTCCCCTCCAATCTATAAACTGACATTAAAATAAACGAACCAATAATTGAATCGGTATAAATAGGAAACATTTTGTGTAACGCGACTCAGAATGCTTCAACTTGACATTAACACCTCCCGAAGGATAGGAGTGCCTCAAAGTGAATGAGGTTGAGGGTCCAGTGAGGGCCATGAGGAGGAGGCCAGGTGAACATGAGGGGCACAACGAAGAAGAGGTCGAGATGAGGGTATATACAAACATGGTTTGGCCCAGCCACATCACATAATAAATGACTAGTTTGAAGGAATCGGGTCCGCTCTGTCAGGCAACCAAACTCAGCTCATTCATTATTGCCCGTTGCATGGCTGGCTCTGTCTAAGTCACAACACACATACTACATCACAGGGTGAAACGGGGAATCATCGTGAAGCCAGAGTGATGGATTATTCAAGGTGACATGAAGGTCACTGAGGATGACTGGGGTCAGGTTGAGAGGGAGTAGCCGGGGTGTCTTCATTAAATAACGGATTCTTCACTTCCATCTCTCCCGTCTGAAACAAGCAAACGAATTCTGATATTGATGAACTACAAATCAACGTGTATAACATCGATGAAATAAAACTTCTAACCAATAAAAAATCAACATTATTGCAAATACTAAACTGGCTTCTTGCTGTCTAGCACACATGCCAATTTGCTGAAATTTGATAAACTTAATCAATAGCCTGGGAAAAAGGTTTAGGCAAACATATAATGAATGCTAGTCAAGTGCTGGTTCTGAAGAACAGCACACTGATGTAGTCAGCCATAATGCCACTTCATAATTTAATTTTAAAGACAAATGTGACAATTACAGCACAAAACATTAAATCAACCCCCTGAAGCATCAGCTGAAGTGGTGAACCGAGGGACTTACTGGAGCGAGACCAGGGCATTCAAACACAGTGTAGTCGCCTTCCTCGTTCTCCTCGTCAGAATCAACATCTGACCCGTCCTTAGTCATGTCATTGTTAGCCCTGCATAACAAACGTGACATATCACAGTTTACTGTGTACAGGGAAATAGGCCACCAATTAACTACAGGTGTAATGTCAGGTACAGCCAAAAGACAAACTATGTGGTTATCTGGTATCAGTTTGTGTCATTGTTGCTTTGTTTGCAACACATGGAGCAGCCAGGATGCCTAGCGATGCTGCCACTTACTTCTCCATGGCGATCATCTGTTGCTTCTGATGCTGGTAATGGTACATCTGGGCACTCTGAGCCAGCTTGCGGTCACCAGGTGAGCCCAGCTTCTCCTGAGAAGGGCCCGTCACACCGTAAGCTGGGTAGTCCACTTCACTGGCAGCCTTCATGTTCTTACGAATCCTGTTACAACACAACGATGCCAATCTCTTCAAGCTCTTCATTAAAGAAATTCAAATCACAATATGTAGCTACACTTAATGGAACTCATTGATGGACAAAAATTGAAAAAGCAATATGAAGCTTTTAAAATGCAGATGAATGCATTTGTATCTCACATACAAATGACCTGTAAGTTGGCGATGATTTGACAATAATAACTCACTTGAACCAGCAGACACCAGCAATGACCAAGCCAACCACACCAGCCACTGAGCAACCAGCCACTACAGCTGTCAACATACAGGTCAAGGTCATTCAAAAACATAGGTCATTTCAAAGTAACAAAGACAGATGGTAATGCCTAGTGGTGTCTGATAGATGCCACAATGTGAGATCAACATAAGATACATGATGTGATTTATAAGTCTTAATTTGTAGCAAAATGCAGTGTACAAGATCATAAGCTATATTGTTTTATTGTTTTGTATTTACAAGAGAATCACACAATATAACAGCGATACGTTATATGAGCTAATTGTAACTGGCTTGCAAAGGTTAGGTAAGTATAGGGTTTAAAGGCACACCAACATGAGTGTGATGTATAGTGCCTTCAAGGCTTGCAGAAATGTTCACCAATCATATTCACTGTATTACAGGTGCATGCTTGGAACTAAATGTCTCATTGGGAAACTGCATTGGACTCCATGGAAACTATATAACACGACGTAACGTTCACTTAGATAATACAATGACATATATATGACCTTCACTTTGACAATACAATGAACTCTCATTTGAACTATACTCATTAAGGAACGTCATATCTTCCCTGTGAATGTTGGGAGGATGGAGAAGAAGAGGGGAATGGTCGATAATTCACCATATCACACAAGGTACAAAGCACACGTCTGCTAAACAGCCAGTGAACCTCAGCGCTGAGCAACGGACGAGTATAAATTCGTCGGCTGGAGCCATGTTTAAGTACGGCAAGGTGACCACTGAGAGGAAATGCTCAGGATTGATAGCAGCAAGTATGGCCGCAACCCAGGAAACGTGGCCAGTCTCAGCAGCAGACGGTACACCACGTTAGCCGCTGTTGCTGCTGCTGCTGCGATGACAGATCAATGGGTGCCTGGTTACGGAACTCGACACAATACCGGTCAATATCGATCCGTGGGGCCGCCTTGCAAGCTATACAAATGCATAGGTATGCGTTGATCATACACTGGGCCGTATGGTTTAACCCTGGACTATTCACTGTAGATCGACCGTCACCCCAGGTGACCATGAAACGGGTCAGTCCCGGACAATGGACTGGGGAAGACGCATATGACCGCCAACAAGGCGGCGGTTTATTCATTATGGCATGCAGGTGTTATTGAGGAAAACATCGTGTGCGTGTGTAAGGCAGTAATGTTTCATTCGTGAATGGCTAGGGAGAGACCTCTAGCGGAAAGTGACGCAGAAATCTGACTCTGCGCGACTTTCAGTAGGAAATGGACAAGCGAAATGCCATTTCTACATCAAGCAGATATGTAGTTTCAAGTGGAGAACGAGAGAGAGCGAAATGCCATTTCTACATCAAGCAGATATGTAGTTTCAGAGAGAGAGAGAGAGAGAGAGAGAGAGAGAGAGAGAGAGAGAGAGAGAGAGAGAGAGAGAGAGAGAGAGAGAGAGAGAGAGAGAGAGAGAGAGAGAGAGAGAGAGAGGTGTAATTAACGCATATGAGTAGGTTTTTGTGTGCGTGCGGTGTGTGTGTGGGTGGGTGTGTGTGAGGTATAACGAGGGTGAGACATGCAGGTGTCAGACATACACAGAGACGCATCAACGAAGCACAACAAGTTCCCGGGGCGTTGGGGGTTTTTTGGGGGTCTGACTACCACCCATCGCAGGATCCAGGTTGCGCACAGCTTCACATGACACAGTAACCCATTGTTTGCTTGGATCAATACTGAGAATCCCAGATGAAATCCCCACTCCATACCCGACCGACGGGATCACACACACGCGCCAACTCACAGCTGCTGATAATAGCCAACTGGGGAGATAGATCACTTCAGTCTTCCACCGGTAACCAACCCAAATGAAATGTATTTTAAGCCGCAAGTTCTGATTCACAGCTTAAAGCAGGAAACAGGCAACCAACGACAACTAACTTCGTATTTGATCAAGCTACTGTAGCCTTCTCTTCTTTTTTGTCTGACCTGCAGCTGTCATTAACATGATCCCACCATCACCACTGACCTGTAGCAGACATTAACATGATCCCACCATCACCACTGACCAGTAGCTGTCATTAACATGATCCCACCATCACCACTGACCTGTAGCTGTCATTAACATGATCCCACCACCACCACTGACCAGTAGCAGACATTAACATGATCCCATCACCACCACTGACCAGTAGCAGACATTAACACTACTGTGTCTCACCAATGAAGACTGGTCCGCTGGTATCAGTTAGTGGTACCTTGGGGTGCCCTGGCTTGTTTTGAGACTGACCCTCTGTTTTAGGTGGCGGTACAGTCGTGGTGTTGGGGATATCTGTGGCGCTAAGTGCTCCGTCACGGGCAACCATAACCTGCCCCGTGTCATCAAATATACTCTTTTTCTCTTCATGTTGTACTGCAACAAGAGGTGGTCAAGACACGATGAGGGGTGAAGCGAGTGTTGTAAAGGTTGTGGAGGACTAATTGGTTGTGGGGGGCGGGGAGGGTCTTGACGTATTGCGAGGTCCAACCGTATGGAAAAAACTGCAAACAAAGTAAACGTTGCTTCAATTAGAACTGGTTTAGGTTCCAAAACCTCCAGTACAGCACCTGCACGACACCTGCACAACACCTACACTGCACCTGTAGCTTCAGCGCTACTAGGCTCACCCAGGAAGTAGATATCCGCCATGGAGCTGACTTTATCGTCCGGACCATGCTTGTCTGCCGAGGGGCCCTGCGCGCGAGCGGCCGGCCGCGGCATCGCCTCCACCGCGGGAACGGTCTCCTGGAACAACGGGCGAGAAGCGGGCGCATGCGCTGAGTACACGACCTTCTGGAGCTTGGCTTCCTGGCTTCGTTGGGGGTCATGGTGAACGCGGTCGACAGTGTAGGTGAACTCGGGCTGCGGTTTGTTCTTCACAACTGAACAGAAACCAACGAGTCGAGGCAGTTAACTGGATGAGGGTAGCTGAGTGGAGAAGTGGGAGAAGCTGGGTAGGACGAGTGGGGCAATGACTGAACTAAGTGGGAGGGGGATAGGGCGGAGACAACGGAGGATGGAAGTGATAATGTGAGAACATGGCAAAAGATGTTGGACATGGTGAGAAACCAGGTAAACGTAGTGGGAAACCATGGTAGACATGGTGAGAAAACATAGTAGACATGGTGAGAAACCATAGTAGACATGGTGAGAAACCATAGCAGACATGGTGAAAAACTATAGTAGACATGGTGAAAAACCATAGCAGACATGGTGAGAAAACATAGTAGACATGATGAGAAAATATGGTAGACATGGTGAGAGGCATTGGGGAACATAATGAGAAACTGGACTGGCAATAAACAATGTAATTAACAATGAAACGGACAATGATATAATCAATGGTTCAAGCTAGAAGGAAAACGAAGTAAGCACAGCGAGATAGAGACAACGGCGGCTTCAAGGCATCGAGGCAAACAACAAGTATTCTTGATGGGACAGGTGGTTGGACAATAAGAGGTATATAACACATAGTGTATAACGCATACATAAGCAAGCAAACGTGTGCAGAATCATTTGAAACCAAGGTGTTACAATGCATAAGGTGTTCAGATCAATGCTGGGTCAAACATAGACGTGCACGACGTCTTACTGGAATATATTTACATTACCATCCGACGGGGGCTAGGTCAAACATAGAGAATGTTTGCTCAAGCTACATAACCAAAGTGAATACTGCATTGACAACTGAAATAAAACATGATACAAGGCAGACAACATGCACCACGTCATTATGTCATCATTATTACATCATAACGGAATGCAAAATAATCAGAAATAACATTACGTAATGTGCTGAGCTCGGACGCCACCGAGACGATAGAAAAATGGGAGAAAAAATGCCGGGGTTAAGGACTAAAAATACATCTGTGGAAAATAATGAAAATAAGCAACGAATAAATTTGATCACGAAAACTGTCAGCAAAATACTGATCAACAACAACAATGACATCGACTCCGAGTACTGGTGTAGTGTGCGCTAATAACACGAGAACAATACCTAGTTTAGTGATGATTGATGCACAAAATGAATATCTGCTTTTCAACCATTCATGACTGATACAGTGAAATGTGTACATTGGGTATAGATGTAGATCGTGTGGGTAGATTGTACATGTGGCCATGAGAGATAGGAAGTGAAGTGGCCTATCAAGCTTCAAGCCGTACTTACATTTGTTGATATCTGCGGTCTCGCTATGCGATGAACTCGTTCTGGGCCCGTTCGCCAGTAGGTCTATATCCGTGTCCGGTTCTACTAGGTTCTCAACTGCAACGTAAATAACACGATGATCATTGGGGGTAGAGCTGGCTATGGGAGTAACATTGTTGCCGAAAGAGATAGGACATTAGTGTAGAGCCGCTAGGGAGGTCGGTGAACTGCATCCCTTAAACGGAATACAGCTTTCACCCAGCATAACCCCCCATGTAGTCAATGGGACCAACGGAAACAGACGGCCGCACCAGTTCTACCAAACGCCATCCTTAGTGAATAGAAAACTGACAAGGAAGAGGCAGCAATGAAACCTAGCCCTTGGAAGTTGTCACGTGATAGGGCTTAGTTCGGTTAGACACGACAATAGACATGTCATTAGACGTAATGGCAGGAAGGAGCGGTGAGAGCACGGCGGAGAACGTAACAACATCACGCGAAGATGTCACGTAGCATTAGGTACAATAGCTATATCAGTGATGGAGCTGTTGCCCTCCTTGTACCCACGTGACAGGGGAGAATGGAACGTGAAATATTCATGGCGCTATTAGCAGTGACAAAACCTGACGTACCACGATCTATCATCCGCAGGGCAGTGTCCCGGGGGACCCCAAGTTGAATGGAGCGATGATTAAAAGTGCATTTCATCATTAAGCATCACAATTCTGGCGTGGGAAATACATTATTGACCTATTCACTACCACTTCATCCTTTCGGTGACCCCTGCTATTCATAGGACCTTGGTTAAGTCTGGCAGCTTATTTTTGACGGGACGTGATTTATAAGCAAAATATGGCATGCGGAAGACGCTTCTAGGCGTCCTAAAAAATTGCGGAGTAAGAGCTATAATACCAGATGATGATGGAATCGCACATACGCAATTACTCTGCCCGATCTCTCCTCATCTGCGTCTTACTGATAACGCTATCGCTGATACACATCAATTATCGATTATTCGGCGCTCGCCAAAACAAGAAACGATCGGGTCATTTGAGGAACAAGAGAGAAAGGAATACAAAATAAATATTGACCAAAACCATCGAAAAATGAATCCTTAACACAATCAGTATTCATACAACAATCAGCAGAGCGAAAACTGAGCGTTCAGCGCACACGGCGCCACAAAGAAACCACATTGATGACACATCATGGAACAGGATAAAAAAAAGGCGCGTTCTGGGCGGGGACATCGACAAAGTCGGGGTATCTGATCGGCTTTATATGAGTACAACACCCACATAGCCAGGACACTGACGTCATTCTGGTGGGTATGTCCATCAATTGACAGCTGACAACAAATACACGATGAATGATTGACAGGACTAATGTTTGAGGGATACACTGGCCGAGTACGATTGCCCGGTCACATACGATAAACGGCTCTGAAATATCAGATAGCGGGTGGCAGCGACACCTCGCCGCTAGGGGGGCGGATGTCTCTCACAATGAGACATAGACCTGCTACATCCGACAAGGGGAAACCAATCATTAACGTCGCCATGGCAACAGAGCCAGAGTGACGTCAATGCGATCATATCCTATATCGAGGGGATAATGAGGTAACTTCGTTGTAGATATACGAGGCGACACATATTCATCACCGCTATATGGATTCACTGTTCGTGATCGCAACAAGTGTAGGGAGGCGTAATGCACCTCTTAAATTCTTTAAGGGAATTGTCGCTCTTTATATACATGCGATAGCCTTCCTTCAAACCAATGTCAAATCTCAACCCCAAACCCCGTCTCAACTCAAACCCAAAAAAATCCCCAGAAACCACATGAAAACAGTTAAGACAATTTAATGACACCATTCATAAATTCTTAAGTTATAACACTACTATATATAGTATAGAACCACTTCTGACGGGGGTGGGACAACTAAAAATGTACGATTTCGTTGAGACCCCCACGCTCGCTGGCTAACACTCCATTTGGGCTGTGTACGGTGAACAACAGAAAACAACTTTCCCATCCCGATTGTAACTCGTGCCACGTACAGTCGAGACCGTTATGTAAACGCGTCCGGACGTATTTGCGTCACTGTATGAGAAAGCGTCTGGACGCGCCAGCGTCTTTAAAACAAGGACGGAAAAACGTCTGCCTATATATCCGCGTCTTACTCTGCATGGAAGTAAACGACGCAGATGCGTCAAAATCTCCGGCATTACGTCACAGACTTCCGCTCGCTCGAACCTTCGACCACTACTACTCATTCGCAGGGTTATCGTGCGTCCATAATATGATAGTAGATACAACTAAGCAACGGTCATGTCGACAGTAAATACAGAACGACGCGACATTTTTCACTCCCATGTGGATGGAGGGGGTGTCAATTATAATGCTATTTTATTCAGAAGCAAAAACCTAACGATTTCCACCCCCCCCCCCCCTCCCCCCGTTTGTACTTTATGGATAGTTTGTCTCCGAGCCGTTGGGTTCTCCATGGCATTTATACTATGAGCTGGCCTTGGGACTCGCAAGACTTTCTGGGGCACAGCAACAGAACTAAGTTGCACAACCTATTGTCTGGAATGACGGCCCATGTGTGTGTGTGATTTTATGCAATTTCTAGCCCTGGTACTAGTAGTAACTTCGCCAGGTTAGTACATAACACAACACATCCAAATTCACCTACACGAAACTAAAGGAAATTGTATCTGTTGATTCTGAACTACATTTGTGGACGCGTTGACGAATTACCGAAAACAAAACTTGTTGGGACCATTAGACGTCATTGCGTCCATTTTGATCAAATATAACGCCGAACATGCCCTTGTGAAAATAGAAGATTCTTATGATTAGAGACGTCCTTTATTGTACTTGGTAGTGGAAACGGAACAAGAAAGCCACCAAGATCAGCGAAAATACTTGTCATACATCTTTATGAATATTAAAATGAGTTAATTTGGACATGAATGTATACCTTCCTAAAACGTCGGATTCCTCTTCAATTTTCGCTTGGCGCGCAAAAGTAAACATCTAGTATCGCAATAGAAAATGTTAAGTGGTGCAACAACGCCGGAACTTCAGTTTGCACCGCTCGAGGGTGCTCTTTAATGGCCATGACGCCGATATTTTACCGTTTTTCCCAGTTGGTATGGGCTGACGGGGATAAGGCAAGACGGAGAGAAAAAGACGCAAATACGTCCGGACGCGTTTACATAACGGTCTCGACTGACGTAGGGAAGCGCCATATAGACGGGCTGCTGGTGGCCATGGGGACACGACACGGACAACGCTATCTTGGCCGTCCATGAGGTGAACAGCCGGGTGTGCTTTGAAGCCAAAGCTAATGACGTTAGCAGTCGGGGGTACATAGCCGGTCACACAGCAGTACGACAATAGGAACGGCAGGAGACGAGCGAGTATTCGCGGCACGTTTATCTTCGCATCGCACGCGTAAAGTGCTTTAGCGAGAAAAGGCGTGTAGACCGTGGGTGGGTAGGCACCTGTTGGTCAGCTCCTATCTGCTACACCAACCAGGGCAACCCAACACAACCACAGCGGGCCGTGTATACACACACGTGCCCACCAAGACATTATTCGCAGCACTCTCGCCAAGTAATCACATTAAATTGCTCTCCAAAATGCCAACCCACGGCGTCACTTGCAGCCTGGCGACACCCGCTTCGCACCATAACCGCACCACGCCTGCACCACGCACTTAACCTAAATAAATAAAAAAGAAACCCCCACAGCCGAATTCCACAAGCTTCATTTATTACGGTACGCCAACGCAATGGCGATGCATAAAGTCACTATCATGGCTTCTAACTTCGTTTCCGAATTCCTTTTTGACGGAAATATTAATAAAAGTGCAGTCTAAATAGAGGTGACGCTCTTCAATATTGGACAGAGACCACCGGTCAATTATACAGACCACATAAGTTGACCAGCATATGGATAGAGGCGCCAGGCTCGCGGGGAGCATGGGGTAAAAACAGAGGAGACAATAATTGATGAATGCGATGGAAAAGTAACTGCGGCTAGTCACGCGTGCTGGAGATAGGGGGTGCCGAGTCACGTAATCGAATCATGTACAGGCTACAACACACAGGGGTGGAGAGAAAACATCCGTCTTCCGGCCAAGGAAATTAACAACTCCGTCAATACAAAGAAATTAATTGACCCATCTCCCACCCGTGGTATATGGAAAGTATATACGGGTCATATTGTTTCTATATATAGCGCGGAGAACGTGATGTTGTTGACGAGGTGGGCTGGGTGGGGGCGGGCTTGGTGGTACGGGTAGACAGCGGGCAGTCATCGCTGGGGAAAAGACACACTGGGAATGTATTAGCTGGACATGTAATTATAGCGGACATCCCGCATACGTTGTTTCGTAGTAACATTAGTATGGGGGTAGTGTTGGTCGTCCTTGCCTGGCTGGGTCAGGGTAAACAACGCGGATACCACGTGTACGGGGCTTCATGTTGGACCACGTGGACACGGTCGGTCATTCTCGTCGGATTGGCTGTTTCTGTTAACGTATCGTAGACAAACATGTGAAGGAGTTGTGGGGACGTGGTTGTAGACGGGGAGAGAATGAGAGACAGAGGGTGGGGGAGTTTTCCCGACCCTTCACTGACCTCCTGACCTCAAATAAACGTCACTCCTTACGCAAGCGGGGTTGTGAGCAGGGGTACCAAACAACCAGTCGTTTCTCATACGACTATGGAGGAAAACAGGCTACAGTGAATACTAGCTTAGTCTGTATTTGGACATGCCCGCCCTGCGAGGCTAGGTCTCTGAGCTTACATAATAGTCCGGTAGAGAGCGACCAAATCACATCAAAGTGACAGGAGTCCCAATGGGTGACCTTTCATGGGTGATGCCACGGGGTCTTTGAAAACGAGAGATCGACAAAAAGGAGGCGTCCAATACATTAATATAAAAGGTGGTTATGGTTTCTTTCAAAAGCAATTTCTGTATGCGGGTTATTCTAGTGAAGCGCCAATGGAATTACTGACCCAGAGAGCTCCATCATGTCTTAGGTAATAGCAGGAGGCATAAAAGGCTGTGGACAGAGAAAGGGGAGCGGGGTTCCCTGTCGCAGGACGCCATTAACTACCAGTGGACTCATATGAACCAACGAGTTACATAACTATAGAGGCTATTGGTTATAACTCCTTGTAGCAACCTAGCAGTAGCTCCCAGGAATCCCAGCTGATGCCAAATTACTACTGCTAAAGCACTATTGCTGCCACTTACAAAGCTAGATTAGAAATGCCTTCTGGTTATTTGGTTACCTAATGTAACCCTCAGAGAAGGTGTCAGCTTCCTGGATATGGAATTATGTAGCATGTATTGATGTTAGCATAATACAGCCGAATTCACCACCTTGATGAAACAAGATAAATACTTAAAAAAAGCACCAGCACCACTTAGATACAACTTAATTCTAAAGAGAGGTCACATTTGTAAATATATATCAAAAAGCAGTAAGGTTGATATTCACATTGCGAAAGAAGAAGCTTCATAATCAACTATAAACACAATGGGAAACAAAACAAGATGACCTTCACCTTCAGACAAAGCAGCCTCTTTGTGGCGATGGGAGGGATACTCCAGCGGAAGACACTCTCCGTCCTTCTCTGTAAATCCACGGAGACAACCTCCACAGGAGAAAGGTGGTTGTCGACATTTCCTCACAGCTTCTCCACAGTAATCCTCACAAGTCCTGACCCCAGCTACATCCACATCTGTTCAGTATAAGCAGGGGATGGCATTGTTACAGGCCCCAAATCCGATCAAGCCTTATATACTGAAGGTCAGCGTTATTCACAAATAAAGCATATAGCACCACCTTTATACTTCGCTAAAGACAAGATGAAAATGAAAAGGAAGGGGGTGGGTAGGATCAAAAGGAACCTACTCATAGCTCACAATACAAATACATGATAATCTGTTGATGTTGTGCGATTCACAGAAGTAGGCAAGAATTGTCGTAGCTGGGAGCCAGAGAAGTGGTGTGGCTTGAAAATTCAGTTACCTTACAGGGCCCATGCTAGAGTCATCAGAGCATGCATACACCACTATGCTAGTCCATCTTGACAAATTCAACAACAGATATATGATGAAAATATGATATTGATAATGTGGATTCCTTATACCACCCAAACAACAGGTCAGGTAGTCAGCCTTAATGGACTGGACCAGACAAACATTCAAGAACACTACATCAGCTGACAATTTTATCCAGGGTATGAGTCAGATATATATAATTATATTATATATATATTATATATATATATAATAACAAGAGGTCAAGAAGCGTGGTCATAACAAATCAGTTGGCTTAGCTGGAGCGACCAATCAAATCTCTGATCAAATGCTAATTTGCATAAATTAATACTGAATTGAAGAGCCTAGCACCTGGAAATTACAATTGATTACACAATGACTCATTCACATACCAGACACATGAATAACTTGAGAATAATTAGTCTCAAATATTCATACTCCCAGACCATAATAAGCATTAGCTGTTGCATAGATAGAGATCAATACATATTGGATCCAGTTCAACCAACAGGTGATGCAGCCATTCAGCTACGTTGACCAGCTGCCACCATGTAGCTGAACCGGTACATTTTGCATAAGACTCAAGTGTGGTGGAATTTCGAGTGCTAGAGATATCGGCTGCACTGTGGAATCATATAAGTTATGTACTTGACCATGGATTTCTTTATGCACACGTAGATATGCTAATGGCAGCTCATAAACAAAGCCACTAAAATTGGGTATGTTCAGAGTTTCCGCAAGGCATTTTACTTACCTTGGTTCATTAGCTCTCGAACTGGACATAACATACCACTCTCACTTGATATTAACAAACTGCCTCTGATTCAGAAGGGCTGACAAGTTTAGGACCATGAGGAGAAACAAGACTGATATCTTATAAAAGGATTGGTTGGGATCATTTGCTCGATTATGTTAATCGTATATAATATCTGCCTCATTTCACTATCATCAGTACACTTATAAAGATGAAATCAACAGCCATATGGCAGAAACTAGTGCTCTCTCTTACTCATGTGTGAGGACCTGTCGAGGAACATCAGCCTGTTCTCAAAGTAACACTGATGCCAATCACCAACACATCGCTATCATTGCTTATATGTCACTTAAAATCTATAACCAAATTAATTACCTTGAGGCAATAGATCACAAAAACAAATTTGTTTCCATGAGCTAAATGAAGGAGGCTAGTAGCGGTATCCTACACCAAATCTCTTCCAGGATACAGGGTCAATTGCATAAAATAGTGAGAGGCACAGCACGGAACACCAACTGAACTTATCCCCTTCAATATGCCCCATAACACCCCATATCACTTACTAACTAAACAATAAACTATGGGTAGGAGACAAAAGTTACAAGTGAAATAGGTTATCAATTTTAATAATCAAAGCTATGGAAGAATTTTGTAACATGTTATTATTTTGTCAGTAAATGGAAATCGGAATCACTGTGTATCATTGTGTACAACACCATATAAACAATGAATGTAAGGTGATCTTGTATGCAAGAGGTTGAAAACCAACATCATCGCCACACCCATTTCAACACCTAAACATGTAGCTAACATCAAACGCAGTCAGCGGTGGGCATTGACAACATTATCGCTGACAGTGTTTGCATTCGAAAGGCAATGACGTCAACCAATGGCAATGAGCATAAAATATGCTGGTATCTTACCTTCAGCATTTCTCAACGAAATACTGCTCGAAGCACATAGTGTGATTCCAACTAATACAAGTATAATCCGCATATTGGTTCGACTACTTGTCGACTGAATCAAACCACAGTCTGTCGGAAACCGACCACTTTTAGTTTGCCATTTTTTCACAGCAGCCGTATCCCGGATAGAGCGATGCGGGCCAGTAATTTATTCACGAAGATCGAGTTGGAGCTGCACGTTTGCTTTCGACCCACATCCAACGAGATAAGACCAATATTTAGGCGGCACTTTCAAAGGTCACGTCGAAGAGGACCTTAGCCCGGCACCCCCGATTTCACACCGAATGCTAGGTTATATCGATAATACGTACCGAACACGCATATGGACCTCGTACAGGTGCGTAGGCTCAATAAACAAGGGGACGGAAACCCAGATATCGATATATATATATGTATATATATATATATATATATATATATATATATATATATATATATATATATATATATATATATATATATATATATATAGATATATATATATGATATATATATATATATATATATCTATACATATATATATATATATATATATATATATATATATATATATATATATATATATATCTCTCTCCCTATATCTCTATATATACATACCTTATGATAAATATATACATATATATATATATATATATATCTATATATATGTATGTATAAATATATGTATTGATAAATATATATCTATATATATATATATATATACTATATATATATATATATATATAGATATACATATATATATATATATATATATATATGTGTATATATACTATATAATAACATATATTTATTATATATGTTATATATATATATATGTATATTATATATGTATATATCAACATATATTTATATATACAATATATGTATAGTATATATATATATGTATACATATATATATATATATATAAATATGAATGTATATATATATATATATATATATATATATATATATATATATATAAAACAATTTTGACTTTGAAAGCAGGTTTTGCCTTGAAGGCGATGACATAGGATACAACTGCAGTATTCCCTTCGTATCAGACAGGGTTGAGTTTGAATTAACCTGCAGACATGAAAATTCATCAATCCCACCTAAAAAGTAAATCATAATGTTGTGGCTATATTCTCTTGATGGCTATGTGGTGTTGTAGAAACAAGTCAACGACGTTGTAGGGGGCCGAAATATAAACTTCTCTTTATTCAGTTTAAGGTTCTTTTGATAACTGCCGAAAGGTGTGCCTGAAGACTATTGTAGGAGGAGATACCAGGCAGATGCTGCTTGCTTGAGGGCTTGCTCGGGACTGTCCAAGTTGGCGGGCAGCCACTGTGTAGTTAGGGTTGAGGCTTAAAGCCTTTAATTAGTTGACCAATGAGGGCACGCGTAGCGCGTTCCTCATGGTATGAAGTTTGTAGGGTGTTAAGGAGGTAGGGCTTTAAGGTTTTCTCTGCAGCCGCATATTTTAGATAAATGATCCACGACAATAAGGACCATCATATGAAAGAGATTGAGACTAGAATTGAAATAGTATGTATTATGCTGTCGGCGTAAAAAAATAGTATGAATTACATATGTGTGTATCTAGTGCCACTATAATTTGGTTATTGTTATCTTGAGTAAATCACCTGTTAACATAATAATTGATAAAAGTAATGTAAGATGATTTATTGTGGTTAAGATTTAAAACAAGAAATACTCTATCGTAATTATGATCGTGTATATATTCAAATGATACTATTAAAGGTGCTGTATATTATATGTCTGGACGTGAATCAAACATCTATTGATTGATCGCATGATCTCGTGGTGTTCGTGTTTTCCCGGCATGTATGTAATAATACACCCTTTGACACACATTAATTATTTCACTTGTTTCTGACTGAATTTTTTTCCCTTGAATAAAATAGCTATGGTCCTATCCATAAAACTCTGGATTTGGACGCAAGCGAAATATCTATTCCCTACGACGAATAACAACACATTACTATTCAGTAGAAATTGTGTCAATTTATTCAAATATGATTTGCATACACACACATTTTAAAGACGCATGCATGTTACGATAAACAATTTTATTTTTAAATCTATCATTTCAATATTATCTGAATGTCAAAGCTGTTCATAACTATAACTGCAAGCGGGATTTGTCTGGAGTAAGGATGACTTTCCCGACGTTCTTTCTGTCATGCATCCTGGCCATTGCTTGGTCAACCTGAATGACACACGAAAAGAGCCAGGATTTGGTTACGTTATGACAACACATATATTTCAACAAATCATAGTGTCTTAATACCGTGTTACCAATACTCGACAAAAGATTATTGAGAAAAAGAGTCTAGGAAATAATCAACAACAATGTTTATGCATAATTAGAATCGTGATTGGGTAGCTAGGATCGGACTGAATCGACTAGGCAAATTACAAGGGTAAATATTGAAACGAACTTCTCCCACAAACCGATGTACGTTAATACTGGTTCAAATCGTCAGATGGTCTGCACGACGCGTCATTTGCTGAGCATGATAAACATACAGGTGTGACTATCACACTACCAAATGAGCTCAATGATATATAACTCTCACATCTTCAAAACTCCACACGGAGTCTATTGTCGGCTTGATCTTTCCCTGTGTGTACATCTGAAGGAGTTCCTGCATCGTATCTCCCCAGATTTCGGGGTGATCCGCAATATGACCAAGATGATAAAATCCTGTCACTCTGTTGTCCCCCATCCGCCATAACGGATTGTAGCTGTGTGTTTGCCACCACGTCTTGGTTAGATTCCACAAGCTCATACGCGGACCACTGACAACATTAGCTGCTCCTGTTTGGGATGGGATAGTTCAAAAGAGAACATGAAATATACGCAAACCACGAAATATATATATATATATATATATATATATATATATATATATATATATATATATATATATATATATATATATATATATATATATATATATATATATATATGTGTATGTGTGTGTGTGTGTGTGTGTGTGTGTGTGTGTGTGTGTGTGTGTGTGTGTGTATGTATGTATGTATGTATGTATGTGTATGTATGTATGTATGTATGTATGTATGTATGTCTGGTCTGTGTATGTATGATGTATGTCTGTGTATGTATGTATGAATGTGATGTGTGTGTATGCTGGAATGTGTCTATGTAGGTGGGTGTCTTGCTGGATCATACCGTAGGTATGCCTGCACATAATAAATGTATATTATATGTGTGTTACTGTCATGTTCAAGAATGGACGCGGTGTCCATTGCTGCTGAGATCATACCGTAGGGCCACGCACATAATAAATGTATTTATAGTGGCCGTTGTGTTACTGTCATTCAATATAGGTTGATAAACTTATTTTGGAATACCAAAATCAAGGTACTAAATTGTGCATAAGTTCAAGCCAGGCATCTTTGAATACGAATATCAATGTTTAGCTTTCGAACCCCGATCGTATGATAATTATAAGCGCAGCGCATACGGACAGGCAGAGACATGGATTGCAACATCGTTGCGCGTATACCATACATTGAAATTCGATCACTTCCATTTTACAAACTCTCTAGAAACATTATGATAAACAATACCGAAATGGATTATTTTCCCCATAGGCTTGAGGAGCTGGTATCCTTTCCATGCATCGGCTCCATTCAGCGGGTCCAACACAATATCAACACCTGTCAAAAGAAGTAAAATAGATCATAGTTTAATCAAAAACATGTTAACATGAATAACAATAGCGATAATCAACATGAATAATCAGCGATAATCAATCTTAGATATCATTTTTCACCTCTTCTTTAACAGACGGACATTTTCAAATTTTGCGTCAACGAACAAAACTGCTAAAACGGAAGAGAAAAAATCTATGCTCTTTCTTACCATCAGGGCTTACGCGCTGCACTTCCGTTACATAATCATTGTTACGGTAATCAATAGGATGAGTCACACCGAGTTTTCTGATAGCGTCGTGTTTGGATGCCGACGCTGTACCGAATACTGTCACATTCCCAACGGACTGACAGAGTTGACTTGCAGCCGTCCCTACTCCCCCTGTTGTACAAACATACGGCGGTACTGAGTGATGCTGAAAAAAAGTTATGCCCACTGTAGATACTCATAACGGGATTATAGATGCACACTTGCCGGCAGCCATGTGGATGAGGACACTTTTGTTCGGTCTCAGATTGGCCATTTCAAACAGCATCATATGTGCTGTGACATAGTTAAGAGGAATGGCGGCGGCTTCCTGGAAGCTCATTTTGTCAGGAATGGGAAAGACTTGACTGCTCTGTACAACAGCGTACTCACTCCATAACCCCATGTCCTTAAGGCAAACAACTCGCTGACCTGGCTGTAACATGATGTTCCCAAGCACAAACTAAATAGTACTTTATCATTCTAAAACATGTTATAAAGATATACTCAACATTATTCGTAAAACATAATGATCTTAACATGCAATGTGGTTTACGTAAAGATGATGCGTCTGTAGTGGTGTAAAGATCGGATCCTATTAATCCAAAAATAAGTGCGAACCTACTGGCTCAAAATGTAAGACCAAGTTCTCACGCATAAATACAGAGACTTATATATATATATACACACATATATATATATATATATATATATATATATATATATATATATATATATATATATATATATATATATATAAATGTATATATACCAATATGTATATTTTTATATTATATATATATACACACATATATATATATATATCTATAAATATATATATACACACATATATATATATATATATATGTTTATTTAAACATGTAAATGTGTATATGAAATATGATATATATATGTGCATATAAATATGTATATATATGCATATATGTACATATATATATATCTTATATATGTGTATATATTTTATATATATATAATATAAATTATATATATATGTATATATATATGTATAGATATATATATATATATATATATATATATATATATATATATATATATATATATATATATATATATATATATATATATATATATATATATATATATATATCTATTCTATGATGTTTATATAATATTTCAAGTAGTCCTTGTTAAACGCATAGGTTGTTTTTAATTATGATTGCAACACAATGCGCCTACTCCACTGACCTTGAGGCTAGTGACATCTGGACCGACCTCGGAGATGACCCCGGAGCCTTCCATACCGAGTACGGCGGGAACCTTAGGAGTGCGATCGTACGTACCCTGTCTGCACATGAGCTCGGCGAAGTTGATCCCCGTCGCGTAGACCTCAACGAGGACCTCCCCATTGGCGGGACGGGGAATTGGTTTCTCTTGAAGCTTCAGCTTATCGTAACCACCATATCCTACCAGCACCAGAGTCTTTCTTGTAAGTTTCTCTGTCGTGGCCATTTTCTAAACTGTTGTTTATCATAAGAGCGTATTTTGTTGGTAGCTATCGTATCCAGACTGTGTTAATGAATAGGCGTGATCCAGCACAAGTTGATATCACACGTTCTGATATGTATATAAAATACCGATGATGAACCTTGCGCGTCTCAAAGATTAGCTACTCCGGACGATCAGCACAGATCATAATTACCGCGTCCTATCAACTGCCCCGGCGTCCATACGACAAGAGTCACAGCTGAACGACTTATCTCAAGTTTTGTACTTACAAACTGGACTTATATGAAAATGTCGACCAAGATCATGTAGTGTAATACCTCGTGATAGAGCAACTCTATGTGTGTGGTCTTTGATTACGAGGAATATCAGTGTGGATAAAAGTGCGGCTCTAACTTGCAACGAAAGAACTTCAGTGTGTTAATGAGCGCAATACTAAAGGCAACGAACTATTTTCAGTGCGGTTAAAAAAAATACTAAGGGTAACGAAGGAACCTCAGTGTTGCTATAAGGGCAGCTTTAACTTGCAAAGAAAGAATTTCAGCGGGCTTTAAGAGTAGCTCTCACATGCAACGAAAGAAATTCAATGTGGCTCAAAGGGCAGCTGTAACATGCACCGAAAGAACTTCAGTGTGGCTATAAGAGTAGCTCACACCTGCAAAGAAAGAAATTCAATGTGGCTCAAAAGGCAGCTGTAACTTGCAATGAAAGAACTTCAGTGTGGGGAGATGCTAAATGCAACGAAGGAGCTTCACTATGGTTATAATGATAAATAATGATTTATTGATTGTTATAGCGCAAATTTTCATAAACATCCTTTATATGTGCTGTATATAACCTTGCAGTTGCAAGTCGCAATTATTAATGTTACGACCCAACTTGAAATCCGGTCAATTTTAAAATTGTACTGACCCAACTTGAAATTTCAAGTTGGGTTGACCCATTTTAAAATTGGACGGGGGGTTGGCAAGCACGACTAGTATGGAAAGCGGCGATGCGTATATCGCAATGCATGGCGATACAGACAGCGCTCGCTGATGTACCCGTAAGGCTGAATTTACCTTCGCCCAGTAGAAATATGTCGTCATTCGAAGTCAGTTTGTTTGTCTGTTAGCAAAGATATATCGAAATGTTATGAATGGATTTTCATGAAGCCTTCAGGGATCAATGGCCACGTACCAAGGACGATTGCAAAAGAGAAATAAATAAATCGCAATAACACTCCATTGCTCTCTCTAACACGCCTCGAGGAGCGATGTTTGATCTCAGACCTTGACCGTTATTTTAAGTAGGGGCAAGTAAATGGCTGACCCAACTTAAGTCTGTGCAATATATATATCGGCATATTGTGATTGGTTAGGATAAATCATTTGCATTTTAAGAGTTTTATTTAAGGTAACAGTCACCTTTGATATATGATTAGTATTTTAGAAGAATAAATAATAATTGAATTAAACGCATATATTTACCCATCTAGTGATAGTCGGTGACTTCAATATGAGAGAGATCGACTGGGATACTTGTGTTGCAAATGCACCAGTAACCCACCACTCCCAACAGTTCCTCAACACTGTCCAAGACCTCTTCTTGACTCAGCATGTCTTGGAGACAATCCGCTTTCTCCAAGGTCATAGGCCAAGCATACTGGACCTGATACTTACCGAAGAAGACATCATATCCGCCCTCGAGTATAGCCCCCCCCCCCTATGGAAAAGTGATCACATATGTCTCAAGTTCAACATCATTTGCTACCCCACACCAGCAGTCTCGTTTCAACCTAAATAGGGGTGACTACCCCCGGCTCACGGGCATGCTTCAAGCAGTCGACTGGGACACTGAACTCGACTGTCCAAGTGCGCAGGAAGCCTGGACCCGTCTTGCCCAACACTTCGATACCGCCACCACCGAATGCATCCCCCGCTTAGCCCCCAAGCGCTCTAGGGATTGCAGTTGTACACCACCCCCGAGGTCGATCGTATGCGGAAAACCAAGAAAGCCCTCTGGCACACATACTGTGAGTCCCATAACCAATCTGACCATGTTAGCTACAGAAAGGTCAGGAATGCACTACGATCGCTCTCCCGTCGACTCCGTACCGACTTCGAAAGCCGTATTGTTGATGACGCGAAACACAACCCAAAGTCCATCTGGAGGTACATCAACTGGAGGCTTAAGACCCGATCTAAGGTTGACGATCTCATCCGCGAGGACGGAACCATCGCCAGCTCCGACTATGGTAAAGCGGAGACAACTCTTTCTTCGCATCGGTATTCACTGTTGAAGACCTGTCCCACCCCCCGACTCTTCCACACCGCCCGGTCGACTATCCACTGTCCAACATCGAAATCTCGGAGAAGAAAATCGAAGAGAAGCTGAAGAAACTTTCGCCTGGTAAATCCCCTGGGCCCGACGGATGGCACCCAAGCATCTTCAAGGAATGCTCCTCCGGACTGACCACCCCCCTCAAGAAGTGTTTCGAACTGTCCCTCACTGCTTCCGACTTCCCCGCTGAATGGAGAGTAGACCATGTCACCCCAATCCATAAGAAGGGCTTCAGGAGATCACCGTGCAACTACCGCCCAGTTAGCCTCACCGCTCTGGGATCGAGGGTTCTCGAGTCAATAATACGCGACGCGATCATTGACCATATGAGCCGAAACAATCTCTTCGCAGATGAACAACATGGTTTTGTGCCAGGCCGCTCCTGCACAACACAACTCTTATCAACCCTCGAAGCCTGGACCGACGCCCTCGACCATGGCAAGTGCGTCGACCGCATATACCTCGATTTCGCCAAAGCATTCGACTCCGTCCCCCACGGCCGCCTTCTCAGTAAGCTAACAGCTTACGGCATCGACGGCGCCTGCCACCAATGGATCAAGAAGTTCCTCGCAAATCGGCGCCAGCGAGTAGTAGTCAATGGCCAGCTGTCATCATGGCGTCCTGTGACAAGTGGAATCCCACAGGGATTGGTCCTCGGGCCGGTCCTATTCGTCATCTTCATTAACGACCTCCCAGACTGCACCGTCAACTTCTGCCACCTATTTGCCGATGATTCAAAGAAAAGCCGCCCCATTGCACCCCAAGCCGACCAGGATAGCATCCAAGACGACATCGACCGACTCGATAGCTGGTCCGCCACATGACAGCTGCCATTCAACCGCCTCAAATGCAAGGTGCTGCATATTGGTCCGAACAACCCAGGCTACAGTTACCACATCGTCACTTCGGCGATCGAGCCCGTACAACATGAACGCGACCTCGGGGTAATCGTTGATGTGGATCTCAAGTTTCGCCAGCAAACTGCCACAGTGGCGAAGAAGGCCAGCAGCATCCTCGCTGTCATCAAGAGATCGTTTTACGTTTTGGATGAAGTCTCGCTGCCCCTGCTCCACAAGGCATACGTCCGCCCTCATTTAGAATACTGCAACACGGTGTGGGGGCCCCTACTCAAGACGGACAAAGAATTGATAGAAAGGGTGCAGAGACGAGCCACTAAGTTAGTACCCGGGATAAGGGATTTAAGCTACCCAGATAGGCTACGCCACCTAAAACTCCCAAGCCTCCACCACCGACGCCGCCGAGGAGACATGATTCAGACCTATAAAATCATGCATGAAATCGATCGATTGCAAATATCTGACTTTTTCGAGCGAGCACCAGTACCAGGCACCCGCGGTCATGCCCTCAAGATTTTTAAGCAACACAGCACCCGCCTATGCAGGTCTCATCACCGATTCTCACGTGCAATACATTCATCCAACTGCCTGGAAATCTTTCGGTTAACACCATGCACACTGCATCTTTCAGTTTAAGTTTGTTATCGACCATCCATGCCCTCACCTCTATCTTACATTTCTTCATACGTCTGACCAATTTCATTGGAGCCAGCATATTTTGCCTTGGGGGTCGTGGTGTAAATCTGGCGGTCATCAGCAAACCAAAACCGGTCAATGAGGTGGTAAGCAAAGAGTTCCTTCAGGGGTAGAATATACACAAGGAATAGGAGAGACCCCAACACAGAGCCCTGGGGTACTCCTATGGAGAGAGGCATGTGCTCAGACACAGCACCATCAATATGAACTGCCTGTGCTCTTCCAGAGAGGTAAGACTCCATCAAGCGGAGAGTTGAACTGTGTCGAATGCAGCACTGAGACCCAGAAAGACTAGGAGCACATCGTCACCCACATCTAATATCTGGTCCATTTCTGATTTGATTTTCTCTTTCATTTGATAACTCTCCCAGTCCTGTACCATCTTGTATTTCTGTTATGGTAGTTAAAGGTAACGAAGGAACTACAGTGTGGCTGTAAAACATGACTAACTGAAAGCGAAGGAACTTCAGTGTGGCTGTAAAACATGACTTACTGACAGCGAAGGAACTTCAGTGTGGCTGTAAAACATGACTAGCTGACAATGAAGGAACTTCAGTGTGGTGGTGAGAGCAATTCTAATTGCTTGTTTGTTATCAATCTTCCGGAGGGGTTTGAGCAAAAATGGGTAGGTTGGGTGCTGTAATTATCAACATCGCAAGGGGGTGGACTGCCATTAAATGAGTAGGGCATACAAATATTCGAAAAATTACAACGACAATGAAACAAATGGGTTTTGCGTCAACCTTTAAACAATGGTGTGACAACGCAACAGTGATGGAAGAGGATGATTGCGACTCCTGAGCAGATCCACTTAAAG
The DNA here is from genome assembly GCA_034190875.2 of Urechis unicinctus. Taxonomy (NCBI): domain Eukaryota; kingdom Metazoa; phylum Annelida; class Polychaeta; order Xenopneusta; family Urechidae; genus Urechis; species Urechis unicinctus. The sequence goes on along the minus strand of CM067352.1, from coordinate 24,746,965 downwards.
TGTTATCTGGCACAAACTCGTTGTCCAGCCTTAACCTGAAACCCATGCCGCTAAGACGGTCCAACACGATACAATTGAGCCGCCGGGGGTGTACATTCCCTTCGTAAAAGATGGGACCGTTATTCGACATGATAATCCGAGTCACGAGAACTCTATCAGATTGCCACACAACCCACGATTGAACCCACAACCTACGGTTTGAAAGGAGAAGCAATTTACTTCTGGGCCTCCAGAGCCAATTGATAATATGTTACCGGGGTCAGTCAAAATTTCCTTCATATTAAAGTAATAAATGTAAAAATAGAATGGAGCTGATACTGCAGATGGCAAGAATCAACGGAAACTTGGACCTACACATCTACTAAATAATACAAAGATTATCCCAAGTGGCAACAGGGAACTTTAGTGTGCTTATGGAGATACCCCAATGAGATTGTGAAGGCCCGGGTAAGGAACAATTGCATCCAATGGAAGATGCTTCAATGTTGGATGTTAACACAATATTTTTTTCGCCGCATTGTATGTATTTATATATTGTCTTGTTTGTATGTTGCTAGCCCCATGCCCCCCTTCCCCACTCAGTACAGAGCCCAGCAGACCCCACAGACAACAGCTGCGTAGATCTCAATACCTGGCCCATATATGATGGCACTTATAAATACTAATTGTTTTTATGTGCACCATTTAACATCAGGACTGGAGGAAGCATCTGTTGGCAATTCCAACTCATGAATATGTAAAGCACAGCATGACTCATGTAATGAGTCACAGTACTGCAGCATGGTATTCTTAGTGCCCAGGACACCGGCCTATTGCTCACCACACTCCTCTCAACCTAACCCCAACAACCTACAAGCTGTGTGCATTCATCAGGTGTTTCAGGTGAGCGACGATGCCAATAACAAAACAGCACCACCGCATCTCTCCACTGGCTGGCTGCGAGGTGAAAAGGTCGCCGACTGAGCTTCGGTAACTCCACCCACTACAGCCCAATAGACGTGAAACCCCTGTTTAAACATCAAATGAATGCATTCTTTATTGACTGGAATAAATAACGCACAATATGCCAATCATCCGAGCTCGCGTCATGCCAGCTTCACACAGCCGTGCGGCAACACCCAGTCTGTACACGCAATGAACACTCGCCCAAAGATTGCAGGCGGTCAACTTGTATTATGACTTACATCGTCAAACTGATAAACATCTTTATACTATATTCAATTAGCCATAAAAATCATTAACATAAGTACACATTCTTTGGAATGAAGTGACATGTGGCAATAGGTTATCCAATCTTAACATGCCTCCCTATTAATAGGTTATCCACTCTTAACATGCCTCCCTATTCCCATCACATCATCCCGGTCATACAATCTCTCCCTCTCTCGGGTTAACTGGAGAAGACGAGAAACAGACACACTGTAGACATTTTGATTGCTCGACCACCTCAGTGTACACGTTATAGTATAATGTTAACGACCGTTATCATAAACAATGCATTCAATATATACTCTGGAAGCTGCACATCCGTCAGAGACAGCTTCCTCTGTGGTTTTGTCTTGTGTGGGTAGAGATCCATTCAATATTCTCCTCGTAGGGGAGAGAATGCAGGTGACAAACGAGAAGCAGGGTATTTTAATAAGAGATGCAAACATGAATGGTTATATGGTTCAGATGTAGGTCCGATACAGCCCTACCTGGTCACATGCCACGACGTGTAAGATGACCACACCTGACTCAATTACAGGGCTCTGCTCGCCTTGGTACGGGGCGAATTTCATTACTATAACACTTGAAGTGGGTATTTGTCATATACAATATGTCAATTCTTAATGGCTATGATATATACAACTAACAATGGCAACTATAGTACAAAGCAACTGTGCAGAGGGTAAACAAACGTTATGATGGAGTTGATGGCCCTTCTTGTCATCATGTACACATCCACTTTGTTTGATACAATTTAGAACACATTCCTGTCACATGACTTTCCTCCCAGACACAAACTCTCTCTGAAAACCCCCCAGCCCGCTGATCTATGTGAAAAACACCCCCTGCCATCTTTGCTAGATGCAGTGAAGTCAACTCAGATGCGAGTACAAAAATTCTACGGTACTTGGTATAGCATCTAACACACTACAGAATGACTAGGTGATTCAGCCAAGCGGCGCCAGTCTCCGTACCGGCACCAGCTGTGATATGGATGATTGCAGTCACAGCATTATACGATGCTGAACACATCAGAAGCGATGCAGCATGCATTCACAGTATAGGGATTTGCGCAGCCTTTGCATACAAGCTCTACTTTATGTACATACAGCTATGTAACACATTCTATATACACACATCAGCTCTGAGTACTGGCCAGCTCACATGTCAACCCATGCACCTCATGTACTCTCTTTACGAGGCAGGTCGTTGGTTGGTTTCTCTTGGCCCTTCTTGGCGGTAGCTTCTTTGATTGACGACAAAGTCTTTTGGAACCATGTGTTTTTCGATGAGCTGATCTCTGTAAAAGCTGCGTTGAGTTGGTGAGTTAGATCCTGTGTTTTGCACTCGGATTCAACGAGAGCCAGTTTGGTTTGAGCCAGTTCCAGCTCCAGCTCCCTGACAAGTCTCTCCTGCTCAAGCAGCTCAGGGTCCACATCAGAATCGCTGCATGGGAGCTTCTTGAGAACATTCTCCCCACAGACTAGAGGGGAACAGGTCTCACAGGGATGTATCAGTGCCTGGATCACACACACACACACACACACACATATAAGAACGTTTCAAGAGGTCGTAACATCCAGATATCCACTGACCAAGTCACCTTGAAATACAGTAGTTGTTTCATAGCAGTGAGTCATGACAGAGTTCATGGTTCTTAAATCAAGTCATTCTTAGTAGCAAGCTTCTGATCTCGATCAATCAATCTGACAGCTTCACGGCCATGTTACCTGTCGTGCTTACCTTGATACGAGCCAGCTCCTCTTTATGCCCTGTCTGTTGTTTCTCTAAGCGCTCACTGAGCTGGGAACAAATCTACACAGCAGACACACATGGGTCATCAACACTGTCTCTTAACATATAAGTAATCAGGCAAAGCACACCTGCTAGAGGTGTGGTGCCTACTGACCTGTTTATAATACATGGGTCATCAACACTGTCTCTTAACATATAAGTAATCAGACAAAGCACACTTGCTAGAGGTGTAGTGCCTACTGACCTGTTTATAATACATGGGTCATCAACACTGTCTCTTAACATATAAGTAATCAGGCAAAGCACACCTGCTAGAGGTGTGGTGCCTACTGACCTGTTTATAATACATGGGTCATCAACACTGTCTCTTAACATATCAGTAATCAGGCAAAGCTCACCTGCTAGAGGTGTAGTGCCTACTGACCTGTTTATAATACATGGGTCATCAACACTGACTCTTAAAGAGACTGTTCAGCCACATATAAGGCAATCAGGGATCATTTCGTTATTACATTACTACGATTAACGCAGACGTAAGTAATGACATCTTCTAATTTGTGCCTCCGACTTTACATGATGGAAGTTATGTTGATAAGTTTTTAACATTATTATTTGACTGGAAATATTCATGATATACTGTGGAGATCTGTTTTATTCAGTTATGTCGTTCCATCAATAACGGTCTCCCTAAAACCATGAACTAATGTTAGCTGTAAATCATAACGCGCTCTGAATTTTTTCCTCACATTCTTCCGCTTTAGTTACATAATGTAGATTTCATAAAATCTTCACTCATTCAAGTTGTGGGCATAATTGTGCACACATTAGACCGACAAGCAAGAAGGATAATGTCCGACAACATAAATGGCGACAGCCGAAGTAAGGATCTTTTTCTGAGACCACAGCGCCGCGCGTAGCGACTGAAAGTCTGAAAATGTAACATTTTTGGTTTCCAAGGTGCTGTTACCAAGCAGCTTGCTAGGCAATCACTTTCCTTATATGGGGCTGAACAGTCTCTTTAACATATAAGTAATCAGGCAAAGCACACCTGCTAGAGGTGTAGTGCCTACTGACCTGTTTATAACACATGGGTCATCAACACTGTCTCTTAACATATAAGTTATCAAGCAAAGCAAACCTGCTAGAGGTGTAGTGCCACTGAAGCACACCTGCTAGAGGTGTAGTGCCTACTGACCTGTTTATAACACATGGGTCATCAACACTGACTCCTAACATATAAGTAATCAGGCAAAGCACACCTGCTAGAGGTGTGGTGCCTACTGACCTGTTTATAATCGGCCACAATAGCAACGTTGCGGGTGAGGTCGGCTTCCAGACGGTCCAGCTCTCGTCGACACATCTCTTTCACCTGGATGACAAATGAATTGCTACATTGATTATTCATGTCAGAGATGTCATATCACAACAGGGAAGGATGGTGTGGATTGTGACAAGTGTCAACACTGATGTCCACATCAAATGTGGGATCAAAGTACTGTTACCGGTCTCTTCATACTATCTAATAAGAGTGACAACTGATGAGGATTAAAAGTACCTGCAGGACAGTATATGGTTTAATGGCACGACATGACTAGAGTATGATAGAACTTTGATCTGTGATAACTCTTAGGCATTTTGTAGGTGGTATGTGTGAGAGAAAGAAAGAGAGAGAGAGAGAGAGAGAGAGAGAGATGAGTAAGAAAGAACTCTCATGCGTTTCTTTGATATTTGAGAGAAAAAAGGAGAGTCAAAGATAACTCTTAGGCATTTCTTTGATATGTGTGTGTGAGAGAGAAAGAGAGAGAGAGAGAGAGAGTAAGAGAGAAACTCTTAAGCATTTCTTTGATGAGGATGATCTGTGACCAGCAAACATGGGAGGTCACTGACCTGTTGGGACTCGTTGGCCAAGCGTTTCTTCTCCTCTTCCGTCTCTAGGAGCTGGGCTTTACTCTGTAACAGCTCCTTGGTCAGGACCTCACATTTATCTTCAGCCTGTTGTCAGACACAGGACATATTTATATAAAAGTAGATGGATAATTGGAAGTTAACTCAGAATATAAGAATTCATCAATCATATGTTTGGCAAGTTTGCTGATAGATAACATGGTAGAATAGTGTGAAGGAGAGGGAGATAATCAAAAGTTAATCATCTGTCAATTTAAGAACAATTTAATATATATTTCAAGAGCTTTGAGTAACAGGATTGGTTTAAAGTCAGCCGCGTTTACCGTGTCAAGGTCGTTTCTGAGTGAGATTTTGCTGGAGACGAGTTCGTGGGCGAGGTCATCGTTCTCTTGCTCCAAGCGCATGTTGTTCTCCATCAACCTCATGTTCTCACGCTGCCACACACAATGCCAGGACTCAGTTGTACATACAACACCAGGGATCAGTTGTACACACAACGCCAGGACTCAGTCGTACATACAATGCCTGGGCTCAGTTGTACACACAATGCCAGGACTCACTAGTACACACAACGCCAGGGCTCAGTTGTACACACAATGCCAGGACTCACTTGTACACACAACACCAGGGCTCAGTTGTACACACAACGCCAGGGCTCAGTTGTTCACAAAACACCAGGGCTCAGTCATACACACAACGCCAGGACTATGTGTACACACTCTGCCAGGGCTTAGTTGTACACACAACGCCAGGGCAAGTCCTTATTTGATATCAACCTATGGTGAAAATGGTCAATTCTTTGATCTTGAGACTAATAACCTTGAACAAATAATGAAAAATTATGAGACTGATTCAAATCAAAGAATCACACCACCAGTAAAATCTTCAACCAACCAAAAGCTGCATGAAATGCCTACACACTACACGACAATGTATGATCCAGTGACAGTCACCTCGATCCTCTCCACTGGATCTTCTTGTTGGATCTCAGCTTCCTTCATAGATACATACTCCTTCTCATACTTCTTGAGCTTCTTATGAGACACCTGCATACCACCACATCACGTCAGAAACATGTCAGTACCAACACAACAATGCCATTCGCTAGAACAGCTATCAACGTCAGGAAAAGACACAGTATATGGGTGAATTGTAACACTTCCCTTAGGGGACACCTGGGCATAAATGACATCAGAATAAATTGGACACCTGCAAAAGTCTGGAGCTGTTAACTGACCCTGTTAATATGATGGATAATTGTATCAAGTAGTTAGAGTGTATGTATCAGACAGGATCTATTATAAGCCAGTGTGGGTCATTAGGATATAAGATAATCCACTACATGAGGTAGGCAGGAAGAGGAGGTCACCTTTACACTGACAGCCTGCACGATCAGCTCGCAGGCGTTCTCCTCAGATCTATACTTCTTAGGAAGCTGTACGCGGAAATACTTGAGAACTCCCTCAAAATCCTGGGCCAGCAGCTCCTTCCTGGACATCTGAATGGGCAGAAACAAGTGTTGTTAAATATCACGGAGCTTAATTCTACTAAGGCATGGTGATACTATTAAATTTGTTCTGACAGATTATTAGTGAAAAATAATGATCAATTGCATTTGAAATTTAGGAGAACTTCCATTTGAAAGTTATATAGACCCTGTGATTGATAGATGGTTACCTTAAGCAGAGCCAGTGCCACGTTATAGATGGTGTCCATCCCCTGTGACGAGCACACAAAGCTTCATCAAAAGTCACAGATAACAACAGATTCAGACGTTTACAAAGTGAATGACCATTCAACAATGGTTACGATGGGTGTCATCCCCTGAACCAACACGCCACAAAAAATAGGGCTTAGCTTGGCAGATGCCCACAGGGTCATATCCCCACAACACTACATCAACTCCGTCAAGATGGACAGGTTTAACCTCTGACCTCCAGCAGGAAGACGTCCAGGATGTGGAAGACCATGAAGAGAGGGAACTTGGCGGTGAAGAGGGTGAGGAACCACTGGGAGGCATACATGTGTGCCTCTAGGTTGAGGTCCATGAAGTGTTCGTAGAGGTCAGTCAGTTGGTCCTACACACAGGTATACACTTGTATAGACACCATACATGGGTAATCAACTGGTGATTCCGTACTTTCAACACCAGAACACTCAAAGTGATTAAAGGAGGGTATTGATGGATGGTGACAACTTTAGAGCCCTCAAGTTGATTAAAGGAGGGTAATGATGGATGGTGACAACTTTTAGAGCCCTCAAGGTGATTAAAGGAGGGTAATGATGGATGGTGACAACTTTAGAGCCCTCAAGTTGATTAAAGGAGGGTAATGATGGATGGTGACAACTTTTAGAGCCCTCAAGGTGATTAAAGGAGGGTAATGATGGATGGTGACAACTTTAGAGCCCTCAAGGTGATTAAAGGAGGGTAATGATGGATGGTGACAACTTTAGAGCCCTCAAGGTGATTAAAGGAGGGTAATGATGGATGGTGACAACTTTAGAGCCCTCAAGTTGATTAAAGGAGGGTAATGATGGATGGTGACAACTTTTAGAGCCCTCAAGGTGATTAAATGAGGGTAATGATGGATGGTGACAACTTTAGAGCCCTCAAGGTGATAAAAGGAGGCTTATGATAGATGGTGAATTTCGATTCCATTAGACTTACGCCACAAACATGACCAGTGTTTCTCAAGACTTGGGTTAAAAAGTTTGGCTGAAGTTTCCTGTTTGTAACCAACCATGTTCTATCTAACAAATAAACCATGAAAGAGGGGAACGGACGTCATTTTCCGGCATCTCGACTCATGATCGACAAAACCAAGCTCTCCCACCTGCATCAAGCGCTCAAGCTGGTAGAACTTGAGGTGGAGTTCTTCAAAGCCGAGTTTAAAAAGATCACGTAAACCGTAGTCAAACATGATCTTGACCAGCACACAGAAGGCTTGCTCCTCTGGCATCTGCAAGACACAACCAGAAGACACTCTTATCTCTGGCAGACAAGTAACAGGAGTGTGAGAATAAAGAGACAGATGGAAGAGAATGAGATTGTGATGGGTAAGTGAGACTGACGTACGTGGAGGAGGAGAGCAGCGGCCAGGAAGGAGAGGCCCTGGCAGTACCCGACTTCAGTATCGTACACCGAGTACGCCTGCAACACCACACAGCTATAGAGTCACATCAAGTTGTAATGCCATGAGGTGTGATGAGGTGTGATGCATTGAAAAGAAATATGATGTGGCTGCCTGCTTTGGGGATGCTGGTGGCTTGCTGTTGCCATGCCTACCTTGCTGATCTTATGAAGCGAGTCCTGTCCCACTCCCCCAGACTCCTTAAAGTAGTCGTGAGCAGGAAATGTACGGTTGATGTCTCGTAGAATCACCTGGTCACAGGGCGAGTCCTGAACACCACGTGATACAGCCATTAACACCCACACTCACAAGGCTGATGCAGATGATGACCGCGTTCTGACTGAAGTTTTGATGACGGTTATACGATGACAGAGCGTTACCTTGGTGATGAGGATGCGGTAGTTCTCCAGCATGTCGTGGTTGTCGACACATCCCGCCAGTAACTGCCAGACCTCCCCACGCAGCGCCTCCGGCACTCCCTTCCTCACCAGCGATGGCACCTGGTGTTCACATTGAGTACAACATTAACATATGAAAACGAGAGAAAACTATAGGACTAACTTCAAGAGATGAAAGGAAAGTAAAGAACGTCCGAGGTGTGAATGTGTACCTGTCTCGGTCGCTGTGAGAGGTTCTGATGCCACTTGGTCAACGCTTCATGCCAACTCTCCAACAGATCACCATCCTTCACATCCTTTGAGACGACCCCTGATCCACTGAGCAGAGGTTCATCTCCATCTGTCAACAATGAAATGTAAACAATGTTGTCTCGTCAGAAATGAAACAAGTGCAAGAAGCTTCCACAAAACATCTATTAAAACCAGCTTAGATTTAAGGATGCCTTCTAATTGACAACCAAGCCCTGACCTTTCACCCCAACCGGCCACGCCCCCTACTTACCCGAGTCCTCGCCATCATTATCCTGTGGTGTCTGAACAGGTTCAGGAGAAATCTTGTTAGGGGAGAATGTCAAGGCCATCTGTTTCTTCTTCTTGTCAATCTCCGTCTGACTCTCAATGCTGACGACATCAAACTGCGGCAGGGGAAGGGAGCTTGGATTCTGTGTTCCTCCATTCTCCAACTGGTTGACATCCAACGATTAAGATGAAACGCTATCAATGGGAAATTGTGGAAATGCAAATTGTCTGATAAACATTCCCAAAGAGAGGTCAATATTTACAATATATTTAATATAAATCAATACAAATGTACTGAATTGTAAATATGAAGGCAAATATATCACAAGACATAATCGACAATCTGGAGGTAAACAAATCAGACATATACACAAATTTTGAATATGTCACCTCTTTGAGTATCAGTGTGAACTGTTCATTGTGAGGCTTGGTGCTGAAGTACCAGAATCTCTCATTGGTTGGGTAGATTTTGGCTTTGGTTTCGACAAGAAAACGGACCGGTTCCTGTATTCCCTCCATGACTAAGTCAACGGCCACTGTCATGAAGACTCGAGTGTCTGCCAGGGAAAAAGATACATGATTGAACAATAGTCTGGTGGGGAAATAGATACATGATTGAACAATAGTCTGGTGGAGAAATAGATACATGATTGAACAATAGTCTGGTGGGGAAATAGATACATGATTGAACAATAGTCTGGTAGAGAAATAGATACATGATTGAACAATAGTCTGGTGGGGAAATAGATACATGATTGAACAATAGTCTGGTGGAGAGAAATAGATACATGATTGAACAATAGTCTGGTGGGGGAAATAGATACATGATTGAACAATAGTCTGGTAGGAAAATAGATACATGATTGAACAATAGTCTGGTGGGGGAATAGATGATACATGATTGAACAATAGTCTGGTAGAGAAATAGATACATGATTGAACAATAGTCTGGTGGGGAAATAGATACATGATTGAACAATAGTCTGGTGGGGAAATAGATACATGATTGAACAATAGTCTGGTGGAGAAATAGATACATGATTGAACAATAGTCTGGTGGAGAAATAGATACATGATTGAACAATAGTCTGGTGGGGAAATAGATACATGATTGAACAATAGTCTGGTGGGGAAATAGATACATGATTGAACAATAGTCTGGTGGGGAAATAGATACATGATTGAACAATAGACTGGTGGGGAAATAGATACATGATTGAACAATAGTCTGGTGGGGGAAATAGATACGGATGATGAACTGGTGGGGAAATAGTCTGGTCTGGTGGGGAAATAGATACAGGATTGAAACTATAGTCTGGTGGGGAAATAGATACAGGATTGAAAATAGTCTGGTGGGGAAATAGATACATGATTGAACAATAGTCTGGTAGTCTGAACAATAGTCTGGGGGGGGGAAATAGATACATGATTGAACAATAGTCTGGTGGGGAAATAGATACATGATTGAACAATAGTCTGGTGGGGAAATAGATACATGATTGAACAATAGTCTGGTGGGGAAATAGATACATGATTGAACAATAGTCTGGTGGAGAAATAGATACATGATTGAACAATAGTCTGGTGGGGAAATAGATACATGATTGAACAATAGTCTGGTGGAGAAATAGATACATGATTGAACAATAGTCTGGTGGGGAAATAGATACATGATTGAACAATAGTCTGGTGGGGAAATAGATACATGATTGAACAATAGTCTGATGGGGAAATAGATACAAACCTGCATAACATAACCCCACTGCTAGGGACAGAGGTAAATGTCTTTCTAAGGAGCTTAAAAATCTTATCATAATCAATGGGGAAAAGACATGATTATCTTACAGGGATAAAACCTAACAATTTCCAAGTTGAACAAATCTTAAAAACCATGCGTTTTGAGGTAGTGAAATTATTTGCCAAATAATTTCTGGTTGATGAAATCATCATAGTAATGACTAAAACAAATATCTCTTACCTTTGGGGGTCTCTGTGTTGAGGATCTGAAAGCTTGGATCAATAGGATCCCATGTGCCAGCGATCACATAGGTCCTCGTGTCTGCCCCAGCTCCCATCGACACCTGTCATACACAGGCACATGCCAGCTTACCAGCAATCATCTTCTTGGTAACTTATTATATTCTGATATGAACAAATGTAGTTGAAGCAGTTGAGCAATTCAGTTAGTTGTTACGTAAGTGTTATATATGAATCTAATCTAAGTTTGCGTTTTGTAAACCAAGAGATGCCTGAACAAGATATTACTTGCTCTTTCAATAAATGTGATACTGCAATGTCTATAAGACATTTCAGTACACACGTGAGAAGAGTGAGTCTTACAATATCGATGAGATGCATCTCGTTATTTTTGACGTTGCGGCCCGGGCTGATCAGCAGCCCAAAACACCTGCCCAACACACACCCAGTCATAGTATACGTACATAGCAAGTGGTTTGTTGGCTTAAAGAAGCCTGTCCAAATCATTAATACTGATAATTAAAAGTAATATAATGTTAGGACCTTATAACTCAGAATGTAAGTTAGTTGGGTGTAATAAGATTTGATTCGTGCAGTCATAGTCAGAATGGATGCAATGAGAGATCCTTCAGTTATGTACCGTGTATTGTTGTATAAGCGTACAGAGAGCAACGGAACTAGATGAAGATGAGAGACCTTTCTATTTTGAGCTCACGAGACCCCGGTGTCAGCTGAGTGACTGTAATGACCAGTTTCTTTTCCAAATCACATCGCAGCTTGAAGACGCTTTTGTCTTTGGGGCAGGTTGTGAATGAACCCTTACCATCCTCTTCTTTGAACTCCAGAGCAACGTTAAAGCGGAAGAAATTGGCATCTGCGAGGGAATCAGGGGGACCCACAGGGGTCTTGGGGGAGCGACGGAATGCCGTGGCGAAGGTGTATAGGATCTTGCTCACTTGCTGTTATAGGAGTAAAATTAGGGTCAGAAAAAATGAGAAATAAACGTAATTAAGAGGTTTACCTCCAATACGAAGTTCATGATAAGAGAACAATTAGTGCACGTGTACTTACTGCTTCCTGGCTGTCACACCTGAAGACATGACACTGGAATATTGCCGTGGAAGGACTATCACCGTGGCTACAGGTGAAACCAAAGCACTTGCGCTCCTTACTGTCAGTTGGGCCTCGAGCACAGAAGAGGATACGATGGATTTTATAGGTGGCTATGTCAACATTGTTAGCAGGGTCCAGCAGACTGAAATCAATAAAATAATTATCTTCACTCTGGGAATATTACATCTGGCCTTTGCAGACGAGGAAGTTTTCTCAGAAATAATACTCAACTCCCCACAGTAACGTTATTGCACTAAACAGAGAGTTCGTGTAACACAACTGAACAAGATTTGTACTTAACCACCCTCTCTAGACACCACTTATAAACACTTATCAGCACGCCTTAAAGGCTCAAGGGCTTTTATGAACGTGGAGAGGGTTAAAGCCGTAATTCATTTATCTTGCCGATGACATTCCGTACATTATGTCAGCGCAAGAATAAATCCCGGTTGGTAGTAGTATGTGGTGGTGGTGGTAAGTTGACATTTCCAATTTATCGCAAGAAAGGCAATAATTTTGTCACTCACTTGGGAGATAGGAAACAAAATGTCTATGTCTCCTACCTGATCAATATGTTTATCAATATTCTTCTCTATGAACATCGGGTAATTGTCACCAATGATTGATAAATCAAAAATAAAAGCAATTGGAAGTCTTACACAACAGTTCCCTCGGAGTGGCTGGGCACAGACAGAACTATGGGAATGGCCATCTGGGAGTTAGCGTTGAGCACGGTCATGTTTCGATTGATCTCCAGCTCGCTGCGCGGGGCGTTTACTGTAGCCGAGCCTAGGTATGTGACACCAGTGAACACGACGGCCTCATTGTCCAGGATGAGAGAGGTAGTTAACGGACCGCCTCCAGGCAGGTGTCTTGGCGTTCCATCTGCCGTGAGAGCCGAGTGGAACACATATACTGCCAACAACAGGATGCACAACATGAGGTTTGGGAAGTTCTGGGAAATTTGGGAAGTTCTATTTTGGGGAAAAGCTTTTACAAATCTTCAAAAAGTACAAGGACAGGCAAGCATAAAGGGGTTGGTAGAGGAATTGCTATTTCAACACTGGCGATGTAGATTAATATGACAACTTGTCATTAGCGTGTTTCATCATAAATTTATCACATCTCACATCCAGGTTTGATATCAATGCACACTCTCCAACCTCCCCATCAAATCAGCTTAATTTAAACATATTACTTCATGATTGGGAGAATACTGCTATCATCATCACAAAGAATACTATATTAAAATAGATGGTTCTTAATATTTAAAAAAAAAACCAGATTGACATGAGTACCTGAGTCTGTGTTTTCGTCATCATCAATCCCAACAGTAGCTACATCCTCCAGACCCTTTTTCTTGTTGAATGGGTTAAGCTTACCAGCTGCAGCAGCTGATCCCAGTGCAAGATCAGCTTTGGCAGCAGCATCTCCATCTTCCAGTCGTTCATTTCTCCTTTGCGTCTCTGCACCAGGTGAACAGGCTCCTTTCTCATCACTCAGTACTTCACTCATATTGGCTTCCAACTGCCCTGCATCCCCGTTATCAGCGATGCGTAATCGAGGCTCCGCGTTCACAACAACAAATTCGTCTCCAGCTGAATCAACTGAGCTGTGACTTAGCGCATCTGCCATGATCTTGTACAGTTGTTCATCCTGATATTGTGAATGTTATTAGCTGAAAATCAAACTATTACTCAGTTCATAATATTTAGTCTCAATTAGCATGGCTGTGATAAATCTTTAGGTTTCAAATGCAATGAAGTAGCAGTTATTGTGACAGCAGTCAAGTGTCTTATTTTTGCATCTTATTCTATACTGACTGCTCGTACATATCTTTTCTTCAAAGAAATATTGCAATTTTTAGACATTTTTCAGCAGTTGACTGAGTTGTTTCAGATTTTTTGGTGAACTGACAACAGACAGTGAGACACTGTCAACATTAAAAACCAAGAGCAATATGAACATATTAGATTAGTGTGATTGAAAGACTTTGTAAGGTGAGCTGTTGTGGGGCTTTTATTGAGTCAAATACTTAAAGCGAGTTCTGATCTTATCGTCTTACCAATTGACAGCCCAGTTTTATCTCGAAGTCGCTCCCCACAAAATCATAACATTTTCGCATGGATCAACGCGCCTGCGCAATATCTGTGATATCATAGCGGAAGAGCACAAAAGACTTGTCTATTGCCACAGCTAGCGGAAGTGGGAGCATCGAATATCGAACGGCACCATTCTCCGTATCCATTATCAGAGTATTCGTACGAGACGAGGTTTTAAACGGGAAACTCACAACCGATAATGTCTTGGCGAAGAGATTGTACAATGCGCAGACACACGAGTCATAAAATGCCCTTCCTCTCTGGGCTCTGATTTATTAAGAATATATATTAGAGATTATCTAGGAGGGATTTTTAAGATTCGAGTGCACGCGGTAGAATTAGCCGCTCAATTTAGTACTGTATTACACTTGATACCGGTACATGCCCGGTTTGGAGAACATATATGAAGTTGTTTGGAAAGAAGAAGCCACAAGGCATGGCCACACACATTGCACCAACTTAAAACCTGGTCTGTTTGTCAACTACCGGAACATGGTCGCAGATCTTATTCATTTTGTGGAGTTTGGAGGGTTTGGGATGGGGATGAATCTTCTTATATGAAAGTTATCAGGAATGTTTTGCCTATATCCGTGTATATTTTTTTTTTCAATTTGTGCATATGAATGGAAATTTCATGAAAAATAGCTAGTGGATATTTTTGACAAAGGCAAATATATACGAATGGGATGGCGTTTTGTTAATTGTCAATTATATATAGGACGTATCACTGTGTCTGATACCTGGTCGTGTACGGATTCATATACATGCCAATTCAACAACTGACAAATGATAATGTTTGCTAATTCCAGCGTTTGATTACAAACCCATCCCACAAAACAGACGTAGAATCTTGTATACAGCTATTGCAACATCACAATTGGGTGAAATACGACTTAGCTTTACTTATGTCTGATTGGTTATAATGGTTAAACATGGTCCCGATTTTTACCCCATAGAGGTACTCGGTGAGAATCAAACACCTCCTCCCTACCCCAAACCGCAACTTCTCCCCTCCCCAACCCCCCGGGGCAAAGACGTATTTTGAAGTCATTGTTGCAGAGTTTATATAAAATTCCGGGAAGATAATTGATGGAAAAGTTGAACAGATTTGGACTTGGGTTACAGGCTTGTGTTCCGATTTCACTCGTCTCAGGGGTTCAATATAGCCCAACAAACCAACGTAGGTTTTATTTAGAGGGAGTGCAGCACTCCCGTACTTAGTTCGAAAGAGCTAGTTCAATATGCTAATCACTGCTTATAGGAGAACGCTCAAGATTTCAACATGCCAACGCTGTGATACGAACATCAGTGATCTACCTACAGGCCGATCTACACGGGGATCTACAACGCCACATAGGATGATAGACTGACTATCGGGTTATTTACCTCGTGTTTCTCTCCTAGGCTGAGTAGAAAAACAGCAACTTATAATTTTCCCGAGTATTTATAAATTCTGCCATAAAGGTTCCATCATGGTGTACATTGTCATTTGACGAAAGCTATAAATGAAAAATTTACGCATTAACACGCCACACCGACAGCATTGGTGAGGTCACAGTATGGATTTAAGGCGTACGTTATCAGCTGGTGTCCCTGTGTGACTCTATGGTGTGAATGCAACATATTCAGCTGCCCCTTTGTACTTGAACAAACTGTCAGAAGATACCAAACAAAGAACAAAGGAGATATCCCTTGTGGCCTTCTATTCTCTTTTCTGAACAATTGGCATTTAGCCTTTAAAGACAATGAACGACCGCACAATGCTTACTTAGCGTCTGATGAACCCTCGATCTCCTAACGCATTGGCATCTACGAAGGCCAGTATTCATCTTTGCCCCATGGAAATCGCTTACAAATTGTTGATACGAAGTAAAAGCACTTCAATGATCTTGAATTGCTTTCTGTTGTGTTCGATTTGAAGATTAATATACATTTTGTTTCGCTCCGTTCCCGATGCAAAGCTCCCGAGCACACAGCCGCTTCCGAGCGACGAGCTGCTATCTTTATATGTAAAACAAGCAGGTAACCTTCACTCTTCCCTCATTCATACGCGAAATCTATTTCTTTCACTTGGGAAAGCATATAGATTGCGATTAGTTTCTCTGATGCTTAACAGAATATTTTCGTCAACTGAGCAGTCAGCCTTCAATGATCGATTTTCAAACGATATGTACTAGAAACTTCGCATGTGATAGCGCCCGGGGATAGCGCCCTCACTGTTCATATGTATATGATGAAGCTCTCGAGCCTTCATGCTCGCTTTGTAGAAAAAACCGTCGATGATGGCATTTCGTACAATACATCATCCATGTATATGATGTTTCTAGCTCTGATTACTATCAAATCTTCAGGGTTGTTCTGATCATGTGACTCAGTCTATGTGACGTCTGGCCAACTATGCGCTGCTCCCCCCCCCCCCCCCCCGCCTCCCCCGCCCAACCCCACCTTCAAATGAGCCCCGGGGAATTATTCCATCAATACCAAGCAGTAATAGGCTATGAAACCCTGCCATGACCTTGTATTGTGTAATAAATAACCAATAATTTCTGCGACATGTCAACCGTGTCAATATCTAATGAAAAGTTTTCATTGCCACTTTCATTGACAAAGGCAGATTGCTGTGTCATTAGGCTCATCCAGCAGAAATCAAACAGTGTTTGAACACAAACAAAACATGCCAATCAATCGAGGACACGAATTTAAAGCCAACAACATGTCTGAAATCTCATTTAAGAAACCTAAAAAGAATTTTAGAAAGAAAGAGGAATCATCTGACAGTGAAGACGATTCCGATGTAGAAGAAAAATCAACAGATAAAATTAAGTGAGCGATAAAATAGCACCTTCTTCATTAGCCTTACCAGGCGGCTCACCGCAGGCGCTTCGTCCGTTAAACGATTGAAAAAGGGAACTTAACTGTTTCAATGAGTGTTGGGAAATTGATTGAAAACATGGAAGAATAGCATCCCTGTTTGACACCGCTATTCATGACATAAATTCATGACATAAATGTTTTGTGGCACCATCTGTATCAGTATGTGTTACAAACTTACATGTTATCAACACCCCTGATGTATGATTTTATAATAGAAAGAAGATTTCAAATAACCCACATAAGATCAGATATAGCTAGCTAAATGTTACTTTTGAGAAAATGGCTGTAAAATAGGATTCCATTTCTGTGTCACATTCTGCATATAAATGCATTTGAGATGGTAACGGGAATAATTCACCCATTGACAAGACATCATGGGTACATTTTTAGATTTGTATGATATTTTTCCAGATCAGTTGTGGATGAGGCCAAGGAACGTCAGCGCATGCGTCAGCGACAGCGAGGAGTGAATGCCGAGGATCTTGCTGTGGCTAAACCTGCAAGCAAATCAAATAAAGAAAAGGTGAAACCACTATTGAATGAAGCATGGTACGGTTGTGAAAGGTCAATGGAATTTTCACTGATGTTGAATGTCTGTTGTTGTCCGTGCTTTTGCTGCACTGACGATGCACTGACGTTGCACTGAAGATGCACTAAATGTCAAGAGGTACAGCATATATTTGGATTG
This sequence comes from Urechis unicinctus, assembly GCA_034190875.2. NCBI lineage: Eukaryota > Metazoa > Annelida > Polychaeta > Xenopneusta > Urechidae > Urechis > Urechis unicinctus. The sequence continues at coordinate 24,729,294 of CM067352.1, read as the reverse complement.
CAGAAAGATCCATCAAAGTTGCAGACAGGAGGATATGTTGATCTGAAGACCCTGAAAAAAGAGTAAGTATGGGGCACCATGGATTTTGATAGAAATGAATGATTGATTTGGTTGGTAGGATAACTGATTTCTCATTCTGTTGATGAAGGATCTCACAGACAGTGGAGGATATAACACAGATTGGAACAAGCTTTGCTGCTGAAACCAACAGAAGAGATGAAGATGCTGACATGTATGTATTGTCTTCTCTGGTTAAAATAGTATTGTAAGGTATGATAAACTGCCTGAGCTCCTGCACTGCTTCGATGTTTAACTTTTCCAAGACTAACCACGCTGTGTCCATAGAGTGACAACTAATGGTATTCACAAAAGGTGGAAACTTTCTCTTCAAGGTTACCCCATCCTGCCATTGTGTTTGGTATGCCATAAGTGCAGCGCATTGCTTTAAATTTCATGATTATCATGTCTGTAATAGCCATGGTTTCCTGGAAAAGTTGGTACATTTAGAAGTCATGATTTGCCTCGATAAGTCTTGACAAACAGTCATAGTACTTGAAAACCATCAATTCACTTTGGCTTGAAACTAAGATTGTTTAAATCTAGCCGAGCTACAACTTGCCAAATTTGTTACCCCTTCCTCAGTTAGGGTCAGTTTATTTCGTTTAGGAAGATAAGCCAAAAACAGTGGTGAAGTTGCCATGGGAACAATATGATGAAGATCTAGTGGGGGTTGTGGTGCCATGTTAAACTAGCTAATTATTCCCTGCGGATGGCCAAACTCAATTTGTAGACGTGTGGATTATTTCAAACTACAGGTGCAGATGCATTGTAATGTGACATGATATACATCAGTTTCTGTGCTGCTTACATTTTATGATGTATTAGGCAATATAGTGAATGATAGATTTGTTTTATGGAAATGTTAAAATTGAAATGAAGAAAAATCTATGAACTCAAATCAATGAAATGACGTTTTGTGTTGTATATTTAGAATGATCATTTGGGAAAGGTCCTTGAAATTATATTCCAGGCTCCTTGAAAAGTCCATGATAGCTCTCTTCATGATCTTGCCATGGTGGTGTTTCAGGTTAAAATATGTGGAAGAAGAACTCAAGAAAAGGAAGGGGATAACACCAGAAGAAGAAGCAGAATCTAAAAAGTAAGCATACATTCTACTTATCTAATTGCAGATAACTTCATTCCATTTTGTTACAACTGCTTCCTGTTCAATAAATTTTAATAGTAGCTATATTCCAGGAGAAGTGCAGAGGATTTTCTCTATGACTTGCCTGAGCACATTGCAGCCATCACAGCCAAGAAGAAGAAAAGTGAAGACATGCTGTCGAATCAGATGCTTTCAGGGATCCCTGAAGTGGAACTGGGAATTGAGTGAGAAGATTTTTTTTTGGTTGTAATCCTAACTATAGGTTGCATGCAAGTACATTAGGGAATACATCTCCTGAGAGCAGTAGCCTTATTTAGTCATTGTCATATACTTGTTGTTGGAAAATATATCATAGGAAGCTTGGGCAACGCCAAATGCATCATATCAGCAAATTAGGAAGATAATTCTATGATCTTTTCACATCCATTTTGGTTACATGTATGTTTTTAGCAAATTTGCCTTGGCTACCTTTGTGGCAGTTTTGGAATGTGGTTCTTGAATACTAGGGAAACTTTTAACGTGCGTTATTCAGAGATATTTCTTGATAACTGCATTGTACCAATATGTATAATTTTTCTCTAAATATTTTTTTCTTCCAGAATGAAAATCCGAAACATAGAAGCAACGGAGGAGGCCAAGCAGCAGCTCTTGCTTGAACGACGACAAAAGAAGGACTCCGGAATATCCGACTTTGTACCGACCAACATGGCTGCCAATTTTGTTCAACATAACAGATGTGGGTCCAATACTTACTTTGTTTATGAAGTACATTTTATATTGATTTATTTATTTCACTTGGGTTTATTTAATGTAATAATGATACATTTAATTAATTGAGTTTCCAGTAGATGCAATGTATTGATCTGCTGTACCAGTTAAAATAGAAGACCATGGCCCCAAGCACCGACAGCAACCTGAAGCTCCGAAGCCAGCTCCACTCCGTGTGGGAGATGCTGACATCCTAAACAAGGCCTCAAGTAACTTTTGTCACACTCCCCGTTTTTTGCCCATTGCTTCATATTCAATCTTTAAGATTTATTTTCTGTCACAGTTATTATGTGTGTTTTTTTTTAACAGCAAGCTCCTACTCCAAGCCATCTAAGACTACAGGAGTTAATGAAAAAGCCACTGATGACTTTCACTTTGAGAAGTTCAAGAAACATATGAGAAGATTCTGACTAATGTCTGTCATCATTTTTGTATCACTGTAAATAGACAATAAACTGTATCATCAAATGGTCTTGTTGCATTCCTGTATGTCCAATTTTCAATGTCAGTAATACTTCATTAGGCATGATTATTTTTGTAGGATATCATGAGCCACTTTTAAAAGTTGGAAAAGAATGGTATGATTCAGAACAGGGTGCACTTTGCATATTACATTGTATATTAACTGTTCTTGAAAATATAAAATTGGACCAGAGCACTGAAATTGTTATATATATACCAATTTTATTGCACTTAAGATATGTGTTAAATAGCTTTAAGATTTAGGGTAAAGACTTCAATGATAATGTAATTGGCAGTCATATAGTAGATTATGTGTGGTAGATAATGAAATACATAGCTTTAGAAGTCCATAAGGTTTAAAATGAAACAAATCAATTTGATGAGACAAAATGAGGCTAATTTTCTAGGTACTTTCTACCTCTGATCACTTTATATAATGCAAAACTTGGCCATCATGAGTTTTTTTTTTGCAGAATGCTTGGGGTTATTTTACAGCTTAATTGTTTACAATATAAGCTAAATCAGTACACATGGTGTTATATTTGAAGAGGAGAGTCTGTGACTTATCGTCAACTTGTCTTAGATCACTCCTATACTAAATTAAAATACCCTGCTTTATGAGGCCACCACGTTCACTATTGAGAGGCCATTCTTCACTTGCATCTCTCACTCTTTTGCCCCCTCCCTGCATCTTAATCTCTCATCAGTCCCTCACCCCGCTGTTGCCAATTATAACATTCATTTACATCGCTCATGGATATTACGCTTATTATTGTTTATAGTTAACTGCTATAATTCAGTATTGTGATGCTTGATAATTTATGTGAATTACCCAAAATTTATGTATGAACAGACACGGATGCAGGTGTTACTTATAAGATCATGGATATTACGCTTATCATTGTATATAGTTAACTGCTATACTTCAGTATTGCGATGCTTGACAATTTATGTGAGTTACCCAAAATTTATGTATGAACAGACACGTATGCAGGTGTTACTTATAAGATCAATGTTTCAAGCAGGGATAAATGGAAGTCATCATGATACCTTAAGTCACATCAATGCAAGATGATGGATATACCCAAGCAAGCATATTGACATCATTCTACATATTATGTAAACATTATGATATTAATCAGCCATTGTACATTGGGTTTAAATTGAAGAATCAAAGCTACCATTGGTAGACACATGATTTATTGAGGTAATTTGGCTAACTATATGGGGCCATGATAAGTAGGAGTTTATACAAACATGGCAATACGTAATCTGGATGTGAGTTATTCATACAGCTGATCCTAGACTTGATGAAATCTACAAAAAAATAAAAAGAATTGTAAAAAGATTAAAAATTCATCTTTCACCATTAAGTATTTTAAAATTATGCAATACTATGATGCCATTATAATATTGACATCAAACAAAGAATATGATTTGAAAGCATCGCATCCTTTTGTATGAATTAAACTGTTGGAATTAATTTGATATTTAATTAACGTTTGTTACCATAAACATTTATGTTTCTTCGTGCCTATACAAATAAATGATGACTTTTGTAAAATATGTTTAAAATGTTTAAAATATCATTATATTCGGAATAGCACATCAGCACATCTTGAAGAAAGGGATCCCTGTAGATCAAGTGTGTATTGTCCTGTAGACCAAGTGAGTTTTGTTTGAGAACACCATTACCTGATTACCGACATAAAATGCACATGTTGTGAATCGTGCATTATGTCTTTTCGCTAAATCAAAGATAATAAGCTTTCTATCTGATTCGTCCCATATCAAAGCAAACACGTCTTTTGTTGCCTTGACTGGTTTCATCATCCCCATGTCATTAAAAAAGGCGCGAGAATGCTATTTCGTTTGGATAGTCTGAATTCATATTGGGCGCTAAGCCCAGACCTCTGATTGGCTGACATATCCACGCGGCGCTTCATCAAGTTCCTCGTCGCCATCTTTGTGCAGACTGTCCGTAATAATTACCAAAAAGTCAGCAACAACAGCTGTTACATCTTCCTCAAGATCACATTTTATCTTTCCGTTCTTCCAAGAGTTTAGTTAACTTATTTGAAGTTGAAAAAAAGTAGTTTATTTGAATAGAACTGTTTTAAAGTCTTGAAGCAAACAGCGCCATGCACGTTGGGAGAAGATGAACTACTCGGCAGTTGCTCCACCCTCGCAACCAGCAGGACAGTCTTCTGACCCTCAATCCGCCTTTGCTGACGCTCTTGCAAGGGCCAGACAGGTAAGGAGTTTCTCTCATTTTAAACTATTGTCTTCTTTCATTATTATTAGTTAATAAGTTGTTGCAACAAGGAAGTATTTGTAACTGGGTCAAGCGGCGTCATGCTGTTAATTCAAGATGGCGGCCGCTACCTTTCTCTTGCATTTATGCAACTCACGTGGTTTTCGATCGATCGATATTTCGCCGCGAAATTCGGAACAAGGTCATTTGTTAATTCCTGATTAGATTTATAATGAGCCAATAAAGGTTCTCAACTGGTTAATATTTTGTCGAAATGTTCTTATCAAATGAGTTTCCACGTGGACCGGATGGATGAAAATTTACATGCAGCGTGTAACGTTTGCAGTATGACTGTTTTAACTGCCACTTTGCATGTTTTGTGCTATTAGATAGCCGCCAAGATTAATCAACCAGGAGCAGAATCTGAACCAGGATCCGGTGAAAATCCTCTAAAGAGGTCCTACGACTACGATTCAGGTAAGATAGTCTTCATTCACTCTAGTACATGCTATTGTTGAAAAAATAAGGCACAGAGAAACCAGTTCAGTCCGCATTAATACTTTCTCAAACTTAAATGCTTGCAGATTCTCAACCAGAAACAAAGAAAGCTGCACTTAACGACCGTGAGTGTTCTCATATTTTTCAGGTTTTCCCTATTTCATCACTTGACATTTATTGGGTACAAATTTTGCTAACTGCTGTATTCCATTTTCCATTCCATAGCAATCGGGGCACAACTCAGAGCCATAGCTGACCAACAGAGGTAAAAAAAAAACTGACTCATTTATGGTCTCAACTTCTGCCTTTTATGTGAAATAACTTATTTCAAAACTTGTCCAGGGTATTCACTATCTATTTCTACTTTTGCAGAACATCAGCAGCGCAAGTTGCTGCTGCTGCTGCTTCCCAGATAAACGCCAAGCTTGGTATCACCAGCCCTGCAGGACAACCTCCTGCTATTGGACAGCCTGATCTAAGTGGAATGCCCCAGCCTCATCTGGGAGGCCCACATGCTGGTTTAGGCATGGTTACTACAGAAGATTACAGTGTTCCCGACCGTATGGTTGGACTCAGTGAGTACAATTTCCAAAACCATGATAGTAATGTTGTGTATATGTTGATAAGCTTTTAATTCTTAATCGTTCTTTTTTCCCCCAGTTATTGGTAAAGGAGGCGAACAAATTGCTGCTATTCAGGCAGAAACAGGATGCAAAGTGCAGTTTGCTCCAGGTGAGTTTCACCCAACTCCCAATCAGGGTCTTATTATGTGTATTCCTTTTTGTTTTTCTTTGTGTAACCATGTGTATTATTTTTAATGTTTTTTGAGATGTAATCTGGTGTTGTTACAAAGATGCTGACTGTGCAGACTGTTCGTGTGTTGCAGACAGCAATGGAATGCCTGAGCGACCATGCACCTTAACAGGCACAGCTGAAGCAATAATGTAGGTCCATATTTTGTCAGTATTCGACAATACTCAATCATATTTCTGTATTTATATGTGTAAAGGATGTCCAAACCCCTGTGTGGTACAATCGATATTATTGCAATTATAGCATTTTTTTTGAAAATCCATTTTTCAGTAAAGCCAGAGAGACAATTGAACGTATAATTGCAAAAGGCCAAGGTCTGCCAGATGGTCAAGGTGAAGGACACTCTATGCTGGAAGTCATGATTCCCGGAAATAAGGTGATTTTGCTGTTTATTATCATTATCAATTGCACACAATTAGAACCTTGTCATCTGATCGGTGGTTACTGGGTGTCGAAGTGTGCCATATTGATGTGAGGATTTCGCTAACACTACAAGGGATCTCTCCCCATGAGTAGAGTTTGATAGTAGACCTCCCTACACAGCTTTGAATTTTATTGACAGAATTATTTTTGCAGTTGTGGATTGTGCATAGCATATTTGTTTAAATGTTCACAGGTTGGTTTAGTTATTGGGAAAGGAGGTGAAACCATCAAATCTCTCCAAGAACAAGCTGGTGTCAAAATGGTCATGATTCAAGACAGTAACCTACCCACACACCTGGATAAACCCCTCAGGATCACAGGCAACATGCCCAACTGTCAGAGAGCCAAGGAATTAGTCCTGGACCTCATAGCTGATAAAGATATGGGAGGCGGAGGAGGTGGCGTCGGTGGTGGGGGCGGCGGAGGCGGTGGTGGATTTGGTGAATATGGAGGTGGTGGAGGAAGACACCAGCAGGAAATTCCAGTACCACGCCCCATGGTTGGTGTGGTTATTGGGCGTGGAGGAGAGATGATTAAGAAGATACAGACTGATACTGGTGCCAAGGTCCAATTCAAAGCAGGTCAGTCATTAATCATTGTTGCGCCAAAGCTACTCGATGCATTGAAGATACTATGTTACTGATCATGTTTCACTTGTGATAGTTTGTGTTATTTGCGTTGTACAGATGATGGCCAGGGTCCTGATCGTGTGTGTACTATCTCTGGTGGCCCAGACAAGGTCCAACAAGCCATCAGCATGATCAATGAACTGATTGACCAGGCCATGGTAACTCAAGCCCTTCCTGTTATTTTATTCAGAGTCATAGGTGTTCAAATTTGATAATTTTCCATCACAACGGTCATATGTGTTGATTATTTTGTGGGTTTGTTGATTTCTTTTGAATAGGCTTTAAGATTATTTTTTTGTCCATCTAAGTGACAAATTGTTCATGGTTAAACCTGTTGTATTGTCCAACAGCTGAATGATAATATAACCAAGGTAGTGTTGTTGAAAACAGAGGTCTAATCTCATATATAACCAGGCTAGCATGTAGTTGTTCAGATGTAGATAAGTCTATTCATTTGTTTCTCGTGCAGCAGAATGATCGTAACCGAGGTCGTGGTCGTGGACGAGGAGACATGAACAACTCGTTTGGTGGTGGAGGCGGTGGGGGAGGAGGAGGAGGAGGAGCCGGTGGTCCTCCTGGTCGTAACGGGGCATACGGTTACGGGGGCCAGGATGAGGCATCCTTCACTGTACCTGCTGACAAGTGTGGTCTGGTTATTGGCAAAGGTGTGTAATATTTTCCATGTTCTGATGAACTAAGTTAAGATGTCTTTAGCACACAATTAGAACCTTGTCATCTGATCGGTGGTTACTGGGTGTCGAAGTGTGCCATATTGATGTGAGGATTTCGCTAACACTACAAGGGATCTCTCCCCATGAGTAGAGTTTGATAGTAGACCTCACTACAGTACCCATTGGTCTGTTAAACTATTCTTCCACTTACTGATGATGAAGGATAATCATGGTGCTTAAGGCTTAGATCATATCTTGACCATTCATTGCAGGTGGTGAGACGATACGCGAATTGAATCGCCAATCAGGAGCACATATTGAACTCAACAGAAATCAGACAGGCAATCCAAGGGAACGAGTGTTCCGCATTCAGGGAAATCCCGACCAGATTCAGCACGGAATGAGGCTCATTGCTGAAAAGGCAGGCATGGTGAGTGATTGTATCCAATGTATGATTAAAGCTACTGTGGTAGACTTGTAGGGGAAGTGCCACGAGTTTGTCATTCACAGATTCGATGAGGGCTGTCAGAACATCCGCTGGTTCTCGCCATAATTTTTTTAAAACTGCTCTGTTTCCACTCTTGAAATTAGTGTTCAACAATGGTCTGCTAATGAATTAAAACAACAATGGTTGTGTGCAGCCACCTCCTCAGGGAGGTCCCCAGGGAGGCGGAGGTGGTGGTGGTGGTGGCGGAGGTCCACCTGGAGCAGGTGGATATGGCGACCCAGGAAATTATGGCAATCAATATGGAAACCAAGGCCCTGCTCCCCCTCAGCAATACCCTCAGCAAAAGTGAGTCATTAGTCGTATGTTTGGTTTGTTTCTACTGGTGAGGGTATCTGTTGGTGTATCTATGAAGTTGCACGCACTAGAGCTTGGCTAGGGCACCTGGAGTGCAGCCAGGTGTAGGATGTGTGCCAGATTAAATAGTGGGATTTCTTGGAGGCATCCAAGGATTGATGGCACTTGTTCCAATGTTCTGGATTGATGCCTAATGCATTTCTCTACAATGTTATATTTCTGGAATATGTTCTGAGTTATAAACATGTTATGCATATTAGCGATTGTGTATGGGTTTTCTATGTTTTACATGGGAAACTCACTTTTTCTATAAGCTTAATTTTAAATTTGTCTATACATGATTTTATCATGGACCATACATGATTATGATTCAGACGTCTGAGAATGTATTACGTTTGGTTGGTGTGTGGAAAGTTGCACGCACTAGAGCTTGGCTAGGGCACCTGGAGTGCAGCCAGGTGTAGGATGTGTGCCAGATTAAATAGTGGGATTTCTTGGAGGCATTTTGAGGGCTTGTTCCAAGGATTGATGCCTAATGCATTTCTCTACAATGTTATATTTCTGAGTTATAAACATGTTATGCATATTAGCTATTGTTTTTTTTTTTTTCCTATGTTGTATTACATGGGCAATTCACTTTTTATAGAAGCTTAATTTTAAATTTGTCTATACATGGTTTTATCATGGACAATAAATGTGGGATTGGAGGCGATTCAAAAGTCTGAGAATTTCTGAGTTATAAACGTTTGCATATTGGTATGTTTTTTTTTCTTCCTATGTTGAATTTGGGCACACAGCTTAATTTTAAATTTGTCTATACAGTTTTTGGCTATGGGATTCAAAACCCTGAGTGCACACACTAGAGTTTGGCTAGGGCACCCTGAGTGCAGCCAGGTGTAGGATGTGTGCCGGATTAACCGGAGGGATTAATTTTAGGCACCATGAGGACTAGTTCCAAGGATTGCTGCCTTATGCCTTTCTACTACAATGAAATGCATAAAACCTAATAGTTGGAAGAACGTTTATTTATAAACCAGTTCTGGTGAAGATTTGTGCACTAATTAGAAATGTTTGTTTTCAGCAGTGCTGGTCCTGGCCCTCAACAACAGCAAGGTTACGCTCCTCAAGGATGGGGCAATGCTTATCAGCAATGGAACCAAACTGCAAGTCCAGCTGACCCTAGTAAGTATCACATCTTATGTATTCAGCTACCTCTAATTCCAGAGTAAGCCAGAAAAGCTGATAGATGGCAAGTAAGAGAGGCATGCAGGATGACCGACGATCTGATGACGTGTTGTTGACGCAGGCAAACCAGGACAGGACCAGAACGCCCAGGCCTGGCAGGCCTACTATCAGCAGTTCTACAACTCCAACCCCCAAGGTGGTCAAGGGCAACCTCAACAGCCTCAGGCAGCCACTCCCCAGCCTACTGCACCAGCTTCCCAACCATCACAGACGGGTAACACTGGATATCCTGATCCTTGTACGTTAGGGTTACGACTAACTGCTCCAGCCCGATGTGGGGGATAGGGAAACTTAGGAATCAGGAAGCCACACAAGACGTGTTTGTTGAGAGGATCTTTTGTCGGATGTGACCGAAGGCTGAAGCTTTGATGTGATCTTTAACCTAGGCTAAGCGTTCAATATAACATTGGTGATGTGCACACCTGGTGACTGTTGTGATTCGAGCAAGTGTTGAATTGAAATACTATGCTATGTTCTCGTAGGCGTAATGGGTTGGTGCTCACAATTGAAGTGCTAATGATCTCATATGTCCTGTTTCTCTGTCGTTGTATGCTCGGCTATAATTGAATGCTGTTCAATTGTGAAACGTCCTGTTACTTGATATTATAGGGTTTGTCCCGAATGGGAATTCTCAGATAAAAGCATTTGGTTAGATATCACATCAGAACTTCACATGGGGTATAATTCCGGGCGTATATCTCTTAATAATAGAAAGAAGGTTGTTAGATAATATATTTGCCAGTATAGTCTGTGTTGTAGTTGTGTGTTGTGTTTGCTCTATAGTTGTGGTACTAGTTCTTGTGAAGTCATTGTTTGTGTTACATAGCTGTGAATCCCCAGACCGGACAACCAGACTACAGTGCGCAATGGGCGGAATATTACCGCCAGCAAGGCATGCATTACCACGCCCAAGCCATCCTTCAGCAGGCTGCGGGTGGAGGATCAGCAGCCCCAGGGCCACCAGGACAGTAAGAGGTAACGCCCGACCCATAGTAGACTCCTATACATTATGACTGGACACATCATGCATCATACAGTCCCGCCCTCCCTCCATTTGAATGCTCCCATTAGTCTGTACCTTTTGATACTCCTCTGATATTTAATGTAGTTGCCATATTATGAATTTCTCAGGAATTTTATGTCCATTTCCCATGATGTGACATGCATGTTGAATGACAAATTGCTATTCTCATGAACAAAATTTCTGGGTATATTTGTATTGAATGACGTTGAGAATGATTGCCATTTTTCTGGGTGTATTCATACATGAATGTCCTTGAAATTGCTTGTCATTTGTTGATTGATGACATGTAGTGCACACTGGGTTCCATACTGTTGATGTATGTTATCACTGTCAATGTGCTTATGTTAATCACTGATGTTAATGATCCCTGAGTCTTGCTAGGTTGGGGTGGACCCGCAGACGGACCAAACAGAGCCGACTACCCTAGGTAGATGGTTGAGTCGTCCATATAGTCTTTTTGTCGTTTTGGGGCCTGTTGTCGTTGCATTGTCTGCATAGGGGGTTGGGGATTATTCTGATGATCTGTAGTTGTCATTTGTGAATTGACTGCATGGGTGGGAGGGATTACCCAATTGTCTTGTTCTCGTTTGTTCTCGTTTGGGGGTTGAATCAGCTGTTTAGTGCCATCAGTCTTTGAGATGTTGCGTTGCGTCAGGGAGGCCGGGCAATCTGTCTGCATATTTATGCCCTTTCTTGTATGATGCTAAATGAGTCTTTTTCATAAATGTATGCGCTAATCCGTTTGTCTTTCAGGATCAGAGTAATGTTCATTTGTAAATTATCAAACCGATTTGTTTTCATACAATGATGATTTACTTGCATGATGCTATAATGCTATTATTAAGCCATAAATAAGCTGTAAAGATTAGTTGTGGAGAAAATTACATGCAGGACCAAGGTAGGTAATTAATCTTGAGCCGAGCCACCCGCACTAGATATTTTTGTCATGTTGCATGTCGCATTTTGGTTTTATTGTTCACAGGTGCCTGCTGCTAAGAAAATTATCTTAATGACGCTAGACCGTGGATTACATGTGGTAGTTGTGTGTGTACAACCTCATATAGTTGTGTCCCTCCTGGCAGCTTATCAGTGAAAAGCTAAAGCGTTTTGTGTGTCCAGTTATCTTTGTAGTCGGAGTGTATTTCTAATCACCCAGCTCCTGGATTATAAATATGGCAGGCACATGGGGCGAAGTTCCACAGTATTTCAAATTTGTCTTTGCATATTGTCTGAATTGCACAGGTTTTACAGATCCTGCTATAATTAACATTCCTCATGGAACACCTTCCGAGACGCTGCATCAGTTACTGTGCCTGCCTCTCTTTCTATAAATAGATTCCCTCTGAATCTTCCATGTTTTTGTGCTTAAGTTCATTTGCAAGATCATGATGGCAAATCTTGTTGGTTAATATGTTTTCTATGAAAAAGGCAGCTTATTTTTATGTACATGAAATATTGATTGTAAAGTGAAAGTTCAGATATGGTTGTTTTTTCTTGAGAACTAGTTTCACATGGGCAATTTAACCATACTAGCAAGTCATGTCGCTCTATTAATGTATAGCTATTTGAACAGTTAGGGTCCAATGTTCTGTTTTTCCCAGTGATAAATGCCAACAGAACTTATGAAATGGGAATGAAATCATTTTTATTTTGTCAATTGCTTCCTCTGTGGTAAACGAAAGTAAAAATATGGAGGAATGTCGGAGGGACGGAGTCAGGTGCCCAAGAAGTTTGGATGCTGCGATTGATGTTCTCTGGCTCGCACACTGAATTGATTCAAAGGCTGGAGTGATTTATTAATGTAAATGTGCGGAAAATATTTTATGGACAGAAACCCAGTATTTTATCCACTGGTTCATGGTTTGTGGAGTGTTCATCGGGCCAGGTTGCTGAGTGTTCTCACTATTTTAGTACCATGGCTGTGTAAATGATATGTTGATTTGTCTTGGTTCTCTTTCCACATGTAATTTCTGTAATTTTGAGAAGAATAAAGTGATCCTTTTTTGTATGACACCTGAATCAAAGACTTTTCTTGTTTCCATTATGTGGTTCAAATTATTGTGAAGTTGCTTTACTTATTTGGGGGTGGATAACGAGTATGTCCAAGCCTAATTGTGCTGCTAGAATTAATTTCTGAGCTATATTGACAAAACCTGCTGCTTTAATGTATTTTATTCACATTTTGAAGGTGATTTGGGCATGAAAACATCTAGAGGTCTGGCCTGACAATTTGCCATAAAGAATTTACTACAGCTAAGAAATGTCACTCGATTCAAATAATTGTTAAGGGCTTATTTTCGTTCAGAATGATAATTACTGATAGATAGTGGCTGTATGAGCTGAAATGATATGCAACAATTTCTGATCAGGCTTTGATTCTTTCAAATGGGGAAAATACAGGTATTTGTTCACAAATTGCATGGCACTCAAATATTACGAGTTGGGCAGTGTCATAATTGACTCGGGGTCGAGAGGGGGGGGTGGTGATTTGTTCTTCGCTTTCATAGGAGGGTCAAAATTTATGACAGCCTTACCGGGAAGATCAACAATTAATGTTACGTTATATTGTACAACATTTATCACTTTAGCTATACACTGAAAAGCAGCTGGTAGCTATAGTGTTAAGTCAACTTCGTATATTACATACAATTTAGTCTATGTGAAAAATTTAAATGTTAGAAATGGGTCCCCAGTCGTAACTGGCCCCTTCCGAGATCATCAACGCCTTTCGAGGTGGTACACTATGATGTCTTATTGACATAATGATCGCAAACAAATCGCAATCGTAAGAATTTGCTTATATTGACGTATTGTTGACCGGCCCAGTATTTTTTTTTGGAATTCCGTCGCTTCCCTTGTTGACTTCTTGCGAAATTTCCATTCAGATAAGAATTGAGGGTATAATAGTCTTTCACTTCTGAGGTTCTTTGCGATGTATGTTGTTCCCTTATCAACACACTGACAGGTCCACATAAAGCATATTTCTTTGTGCAGGCTAACGACTTCTTAAATCTAACAGCATTCCCTTTATGAACTTGGTCGTGTTGAGGCATAATAAAGAATGTTGTAGTGTTTGAAGAAAATACTTTGAGACCGCAAATCACTCGCATCAATGGTTTGGCTGAACTTGTTTGTGAGCGTTAGCAAATTACGAACGGATTACAAAATTAACATGAGGGACATATCTATATATGGGAAGTTTCCATTAGTTGAACACAATAGAGGATATTCGGTGATATATTTACAAGTCCACCGAATTGATACAGATAATAAAAAAACCCACATTTATTCGTCTGAAGCGTCACAATTCGATGTCTATATGTAAGTAATTTGGCTTTGCAGAATGACAAATGAACCTACGATAAATGCACACGATTTTAATCAAAATAGTTCCCTCGATGCAATCCACTATAACACATTTGAAATAGATGTACATTGTCGATGTCACTGGATTAAAAGTCACATTATCAGCCACAGGCGCATGGGCTGGACAATTATGGACCCACCATAACCCCGCGTACACACTATATTGCATAGTCTTAGTTTTAAGGGACGCTATGAAAGAGCCGCGCGCTGCTCACGTGTCGTATTCACATATTTTGTGGGGCATAAACGCGAGTGAGAGCGTAGCTATACGCTTTTGGTCACAGGTGCAGCGCAAGTATCACTATGGAAGTTATCTCGGCTTGGTTGTTACATCTTTTACTTCATACTGTAATAATTTGCAAACAGGTTTCAATTATCACACAGAGGAAATAATATGACCAGATAAGTATCCAAATTTTCAGGTTATTCATATGAAGACAACGCGTAATCATTCCAACTTGCAAGTAAGTGATCAGCCAATCATGCATGATGCCATCGCTAACAGCTGGTATCTTGTTGGATGGCAGTGAGTTTGTTAGAAGTTTGGGACCTGTTTATAAAATTGAATAACAAACCCTGCTTCCTGGAATTATTTACACAAATAACCATCATATCAAATTGAAGCAATACAGGTGATCATCTATGGCCGAGACAGCTTCATTTGCACACCAGCGCGTTTTGTAAATGAACAATTCTGTGGAGTGCAATGCAAATTGGGCTTTGTCATATTGGCTTTATGAAATAACATCTCCAAATACGTGATACTGATCAAATTATATCCGATACAAGGTTCATTTAACTACCTGTCTAAGCCGTATCACCTCTCGGTTCCGCAGACGAACTCAAATGACTTTTCATTCGCCTCAACCTCCGAAAATACAATCTTAACAAGCGAGAAACATGCATCGAAGATCGTCTGTTGCAAGGCCTACGTTGCAACGCATAAAATAAAGCACCAAATAGCAATGAGCCAAGCAACATCTTTCGAGTTCGGTAAAAATGATGAATTGTGGAATTCGTATCTTCAACACAAATGGATTTCTATGTTTATCCGGCCTGAGTGTTGGTTATTTATTTTGATTATATACATGTTGTAAAATCCTGAAACTTTTTATTTGTCTAATTTTAAGCCACTTTCCAAAAATGTTAACGGTTTTGCAGAAACAGCAACGGTACACCTTGATCCTGATTTTGAATAGCACAGCATCTCCATTGTATGGTGTAAAATGGGGTCTGTGTGTTATGCATTTTCGTTTAACTGTACCCTATTCAATGAAGCTCAATAGAGTGCTCGCTTGGCGAAATAAACCCTAATAGATGATGTGTCCAGCTTTCGTTTGAAACCTTCCCGAGGCCACGACAACATTTTTCCTGTGGCCAACTTTTGATGTAGGCTCTTTCAGGCAGATGAAACCCTCATCATGTTGAAGTGTTGTATCCTTGTTACGACTCATCTTTAAATCCGGCCAATTTAAAAATTGTCCTGACCCAACATGAAATTTCAAGTTGGGTTGAACCATTTTTAAAATTGGACAGCCGAATGTCTCGAAGCGTCAGTTTCCCGAATGAACACAGCCTATTTTCCCCGACCGATCTTTATAATCATTATTTCACTTATATTTACTTTCGTACCACCTCAGCCTATTCTGACAATTCTGATTTTTCAATTCTAATAACACCCGTAAAGTCGCGATCTCCCCATGGTGAAGCGTGTATGGAATACCGCGGTAGTACTAAACAAAATGCTTATTTGGGGTTGGGAACTCTGGGTGTATATGCGTTCATTTCAATTATTACAAGGTTTTTCGGGCTTTTCTCCCGAACGGTTAAACATATCAACATGAAATTTTGGGGAATGATAGATCAAGTTGAGACACAACTGGCGATCCAATTTGACGCGCATGCGCAGTGTTGGAGGCTTATGGGATCGATTTTTCGTCGATTTTTTCCCCCATTTTCTGTAACTATCTCCTCCATAACTACTGCAGTTACGAACATATGAGTTATATGGTTGTAACAAGCAATTATCGTAGCATGGAATAGGCGAAAAAAATACTTGTTTTTACCTTTTGTACTTTGTATAATGACATATATTTTAGAGTACCTATCGCGATTTTTGCTACGAGTTCTCTCCTCGCTGATATCTCTGAAACGGCTGTATTTACGGACATGAAATTTTGTCAGTATTTAGAACTTGGCCTCGTGATAATGATTGTAACAGTATTTTTAGCATTCACAGTAACAAAAAAACAGTAAAAAGGACGATTAGTTTCAAGGTTTTCTACTGCAGCAGCTTAGCGGCAGGCTAACAGCAGTTCGTGTTTAAGTAGGCCAAACCTTACGTAATCGACCAGAGCCTTGGCTGGGTTTGCATCGACTTGGGTAGGGGGTCATGTCAAAACAGGCCAAACCTTACGTAATCAATCAGCGGCAGCATTCATCGCTTTCGCGGTGTATTGACTTGGTTAAGGGGTCATGTCAAAACATCTAAGCGGCAGCAGCTTGTGATCTTATAATAGTGCGCGTTACCAGCTATTATCGGTCCGTGTATATACTGTCTTTATGTCTCAGCGACAGTGTGCACTGGATGTCCCGGTGCAATCAAAGCGGGTATATATACGCAAACACGCATACACGCACATATATATATATATATATATATATATATATATATATATATATATATATATATATATATATATATATATATATATATATATATATATATATATATATATATATATATATATATATATATGTAAGTATACACACGGTTTCCGATGCCAAGCTTCCGAGCGCCGAGCAGCTATCTATAAATAGCATATATATGTGAATATTTATAAGTGTGTGTTTTATATACGTATATATATATATATATGTAAATATATATATATATATATATATATATATATAGATATCTAAATATATATATATATACATATATATATATACATATCTGTATATATATATATATATATATATTTATATATATATACACATATATATATACACATATATGTAATATATATATATATATACATATATATATACATATATATATATATATATATGTACATACATATATTTTATTCTTCTAAAACACTAATAATATCTCAAGGGTGGCTGGTACTTTAAATAAAGCACTTAAAATGCAAAAACAAATATCCTTACCAATATGTTGAGCGTTATGACGCAAGAGCTACTAGGGTTGGACTCTGACTCTACGTCAGCTGTATATACGGCACGCAGTCCTCGAGTTAAAGGTCATACTGTTACCTAAACAGAGCATATCTATCTCTTGGTTGTTTGCCATTCACACCATTAACAAGGCGCTTTGGTCTGACCTGATGACTTGTTGAACTTCTCTTGACGCGTACCATAAAAACCGGGGGGTATAGCAATTAGCAAGCGTGAAATATCCTCAGGGCAAAGATCCTCAACCACATTGAAATTTCAGTCAATATAGCTGACAACATTCTTGTAAGTATCCATTATACAACCATCTCATATCTGTCACAATTTCGGTACTCAATATTGTTGAATATTCTCCCCGTGACGAAAAGTCGAACGCCTCTCTTCTCCCCGTTATTTTCTGATATTTCGGCCTTGAACTGGGGCTGAGATCCAACTGGTTCAAAATGGTCATAACGTCTGTTAGGTAGGCATCATAATGCAATCGATTGAGGATGATTATCATCGCAGGCGCACGGTTCCCGATACCAAACTTCCGAGTGCCGAGCCGCTCCCGAACGCCGGTATCTATACATAAGAAGGTGTGGATCCTACAATCTCACCCTTCCCTCACTCACACGCGAAATCTATGTCTTTCACTCGGGACATCATACAATGGGAATGGTGTTTCGGATGCTTAATAGAATATTTTCGACAGCAGATCATTAAGCATTGGATGATCGACTTTCAATCGATTAGTCCTCTTTTTGTACCCGATCCCTTGCCAATCTGAAGGAGTATAGGTGGAACCTACTTACTGAGCTGTGTGATGCGGTTGAAAATTCAAGCGTGACATGTCTCAGTAGTCTACACCTCGCCCTCCCACCCCACCCGCGTTTAGATATGCCAACCGGTCGGGCCCCGCAGACTGAGCACATGGAAGAGGTTGGGGGAGGAAGATCAATTCTCGGCTACTCTCCGGTATTTTCCCATTTGTATCCATAATTATGAATGGGGAGTGCTAACATCAGGTATCTGCTTCAGAAATGATTGAAGATAGTGACTATACCGTGATCATCGAAGGCAAGCCCAACAGTTCTCATCTACGGAAAGCACAAGAACTGTGCCACCAAGCATTCGTTCACCTGCTGGTAAGTTGACCCTGTGAGCAAGGTTTGTTTTATCGAGGAATTGTTTCACTAAGCAAAGTAACCTGTGTATACTTCTCCAGGCACTGGCACTGTGACGCATATATGGCTCTCTCAAATGCCCTCAAGTGCAGGACCCTCTTTGATCATGTATTTGGTAATGAACTGGCCCAATCTAGCCCCATCCCTGGGGGATTCCATAACCTTATACCCGGTGCTCCACGCACTAGCCACCAGAAAGCAGCCTCACAGATTATGTTGAATGCAACGGAGAATTTGATGGTAGATACATCTTTTGTGTTTAAACCCATAATGTTTGAAAATGTCTATTTCCCTGCTTAGCATTTGTCGAACATATGCACGTCACTGTGGGTTTATACGTGTATGCAGGATGATCTAGTTCTAATGCTAGGAGAATATTTGTCAAAACGACATGTTCATGATGCGATGGACATGACAGTTAATTATTCTATTTATAGCCATGTTGAACATTATGTTTCGGTTGTTGTTGCAATGATAGCGATCTGAGTATGGTAGTGACGGGACCGTGCTGCAGTATGGACCATCGCTGGGTAGTGGTCGCTTCCGCACGGAGGTCGCCAAGTTCCTCTCACTCCAATACGCCGACCATGTCAGCCCGTACGTATCTCAACTATATGATGACTATAGCAGAGAAATCCATTGTGTGGATTGTAAGGAGTCACCGCAATGCACCCCTATAATTCGCCTGGCATAATCAGGGTATATACCGTTAATTCGATTTTCCATTTCACAAATATAAATGGAAAATGGGTAAACAATTCGATCTATTTGCTATTTATATTTGGGGAACACATAAAGAAGATGGGTATACATGCCATTTTAGTTTCCCTGTCACGAATTTCACAATGTTAAAGACGAATATGGGTTTACTGTCGTTTCCCTATTTTTGAATTTTCATCAACCAGAAGACGCTCCCTGATGTACGCGCAGCGAAAAACCATGGCGTCGCGTTAGATGATTTCGGTGATATTATCATACGAATAATACATTTCATTGTGGACCTGTTTGTGAGAGACATAATCAACTTTGAAAGGTGGGCCGGGAGGATTTGGTTCCCCACGCGGGGGGGGGGGGGGGGGGGGGTGGGGGATGGGGGGGGGCGGGTGTCACTTTGGGGGGTGGGGGGTGGGATATGTTACCTGGTCCGTACCCCACAAAATTTTTTTCCATAGTTTTCTTAATGTGACAAAATCATTTTAAGTGGGTTTGAAAAACTTAATCTATAGCACAAGTAATGGATAAAAGCTTCCTTGGTGCTCGACAATCTATCGCTTGATTATCGATTATTACCAATAGGCAGCTATAGTGACCTGTGAGTAGTGTGACTCGCTGGGTAAATGTCGCTAAGGTTTCGTGTTGTCTTGTCAGTCGTATCAAGTGTGATGCGTTTGTTGTCGGAATAAAATATTGACATCTTCTTTGATTCAATTCGGGAGTTCGCGTAGTCACGCGCGCCGCCCTGGTGAGCTTTATGGAACTAACTTCTGTTGACTTCCGGTTTCTGCTTCGTCTTCACCTGGCTGTGTTGTTATGGAAATCGTTGGATTACACACGTTAGAAAAAGTGAACTAATAACACTAACTGGACGGATTCTGTGGATTTATGTGCGCGTGGTTGTTTATTATTGTTCATTGAAAATCAGGACGGATTAATTTCGTGGCGATTTACCATATTTTGTGGTGAAAAGCTTGGGAAAGAAATGCCTGCCAGACCCAAACCTGTGCCCGCTCTCGAGGTATATTTTTCCTTTCAATCTTGGCATTGTGTTGGACATTGTGAAACATAGTAGACAAAATAAGTTGTCTCTAACGCCACTGGCCAATAACATTAAGTAAGCAATATTGTGGAAAATACATAACTAAGTGTATATAGAATGTATAAATTATATACAGCCAGATACATAAATGAATACCGTGTATTGTTTAGTAATGCATCGTATTGTGATATTTATTGTATTGACTATAGTTGCTTGCAGTTTATATATTTATTTCTTTTATATATTTCAGAGTGCCAAAGATGTACATCAGCTCAATGCCAAACAGCTCAACATTGCACTGAAGCAGCATGATCAGTGTCCTAATGGGGAAAATACTCAGTTCTCTGCAGTGCATTGGGCTTAAGCACCTGTCCAGGCACATTCCAGACTATTCTTACATCTGTGAGGAGCACCACTCAAGGGTGGACCAAAGATATCAGGAAATCTCCATGTATTTCACTCTCAGATGTTACAGACTACTTTCTTCGTGCTCATGACACAATCACTCACACTCACCGGTGATAAAGAGGAGTTCAACAGCAAGAATAACAAGTGTAAGGGACTCATTCCAGAAGCAAGTATCATTCAGGATAATCAGGAAGCTAGTGTTATGTGTGAATGCAACTGTGGATGTGGTGTGTTGTACCACTGGAGGTGCTCAAATTTCAAAAGCATTGAATTGGAGGAGTTGCCAGAGTGGTATTGCCCAAAGTGTGTGAGGGCATGTGACATATGCTACTGAACAATTGTTCTTGTGTGACAAGTATATTGAAATGTGTATTGAAGTGATGAGATTGTTTATCAAAATGTATTTTTGGTGTGATGTGTAGTGTATAATATTATTATGAGATTTGTTGTGGCACTGGTAGTTTGAATGAAGTGGTATGACACAGGTTAATGCACTAAACATGTATAAATAGTGTGCTGTAAGATTGTCATGCGTTAGTATCTCTGTCAGAATAAAATTTAAGCTAAATTATATTGGCTTGCATTACCTATCACATTTTTTTCAGCTTATCTGATGCTGGTTACAAATCACTTTAAATGACACTTTAAAGTTATTATATTGTATAAATGAAAGATTTTATGGTATAAATGTAATACAAACTACAACTGGGCCTGTCGAAAAAAAATATTTGCAAAATACAGCAAGACATGCATGAAATAATGATAACGGCAACATGAATATAGATATTTTAAAAGAATAATTAAAAAAGGACGGAATGCTATACCCTGTACACCCAAAACAAATCATGTTATGCCAATTGACAGCTTATATGGATATAAACACATCTTAGGAAATCAAGAAAGGTCGTTTGAAACTCACAAGGAATGCACATGCTTTAAATATGTTTTCGTAATTGCTAAGCATTGCAACTTTCACTTCAGTTTCTAAAATCCTAAATTCCTTAATTGCCCGCACAGCACGCTCAACGTGGATACGAGCCACAGAGATGTTTCCTGAATACTCTGTTCTGCAGTAAATTGCCTTAACTGCAGTAAATTGCCTTTTCTGCAGTAAATTGGCCAGTTAATTTGTTTTTGAATGGGGGTATTAGCAGTTGACTCTTGGAGGCCAATGTTCTGCAATGGTAAAACCTCTGTCCACCAGTATTTGGTCACCAGCATCAAGTGTCTGCATCAAAACTTCTGATTCTAACGTGATTTTTATGTCCGACGCCCTCCCCCCCTCCCCCCCAAATGTCAGACACATAAATAATAACAGTGGTAGGACTCATCCCCACAAGAAATTTAACAGTGCTGTTGTGTTTATAACTTGAATGCTGTTGCTTGTAGTTTTCCATAAATTTCTCTGCAATGCTCATCTACAGCGAGCCAATTGACAGCTATCATCCAAGTCCTTCTCTAGTGTGGGTTGCTGGGAAAGGAATAAAACTTGCATTCCGCAGATAAACTATTGTGGGCGCAACCCACCGCACAACAGTGGTTACCAGCTGACTTGAATCTCAAAGACATAACGATATAGGAATATACACTTGATTCACCTTGCACGTTACGCGCAAATATGAATTTTGATTCGCTTCCATGTTGACGAGGTATTTAGATCTTGGCACACACAACGTAACGCACAACTTCTACTCATGTTCGTTCGTTTAACTTTTCATCTATAGTCGCATTGCGCATCGAGCAGATCTGTCAGAAAGCAGACAGCCTGACAGCTGGGTTGTGAGATAGAGCGCGTCAAACCGGAAGTCAACAGAAGTTAGTTCCAAAAAGCTCACCAGGGCGGCGCGCGCGACTACGCGAACAACCGAATTCTTACGGCGTCGTACGACTGATAAAATACTCAATTATTTTTGCCACTCGGATCAGCGCAAAGCGCGCGATCTCAGGGATCCTTCTTTAACTGAAATTCGAGTAATCCGATCGAAAAAATGAAAAACGAACTAAACCCATTTTCCATTTTAGTTTTGTAAGTTAATGAAATCTAAAATGGGGAAACTAAAATGGAATGTATGCCCATTTTCCATATGTGTTGGCAAAATACTAAAATATAAAATGGGTTGCTTACCCATTTTCCATTTGCATTTGTGAAATGGAAAAACGAATTAACGGCATATACCTTGATTTGGCATGCTTTGTTCGACACAGAGAGCATGTGATACAGACAGGAGGCGCCAGCCAAGGTCTGGCGATGGTGTGTATGCTACTACTACCAGCAGGCGCCACTGTGTATGTGGAAGATCCAACCTACTTCATCGCTATCAACGTACTACGCGAGGATCTGCGTCTCAATGTTGTTCCGGGTAATTACTAACCTAATCAATGCAAATGATATTCATATGTCATACTGTTCTAAGAATTAGCCACTCAAATAACATCACCTTAATTGTCTCGCTCACCACTATGTAATGTAATCTTGTAATGTCCGTTTCATGGTCCTCCGGGTAATCTGCATGATCCATTTAATTCCTTGTGTTTAACTGACAGTGGCCACAGATGAACGTGGGATCAAAGTGGATGAGCTTCAGCAGCTCATGGAGTCAAACGAGAGTTCAAATGATGCCCACCCATTCACTAGTATGGTGTACATGGTACCTACATACAGCAACCCTAAAGGCATATGTTACTCACAAGGTCAGTGATGGCATGCACAGCTAAATATAGAACGCCCACGATTACGCGTCTGTCCTTCTGTTTACGACATGAAATACAATACAGCACACATTAGCGTAGCATGATAACAGACGTTGATTTTGTCCCATGTGTAGGCTTTCATTGTTACATATGCCGCGGGTTCTCAATGTTTAAAACCCTACCACAGAACCTGTCATTTACTGTATACAACACGAATAGTTGCTAATGTAATCAATGCAAACACTAGCTATAAGATGTGTACGTGTGTGTGTGTGTGTGTGTGTGTGTGTGTGTGTGTGTGTGTGTGTGTGTGTGTGTGTGTGTGTGTGTGTGTGTGTGTGTGTGTGTGTGTGTGTGTGTGTGTGTGTGTGTGTATGGTGTGTCTCTCTGTGTGTGTGTGTGTGTGTTTGCGAAGCTTCATTTACGGAATGCAACGCGAATAGTATTTCATGCAAATATGATCTAGCTGACTTTGAATGTAT
>CM067352.1:24676220-24697898 GCA_034190875.2 Urechis unicinctus | reverse complement strand
ACATCATATTTTATCACTGAATGGAATTTGACAATTCTTGTATAAATTATACGGGCCACATAACAGTGGCGTCATTTCGTTCTCGCCTCGCATTGTGCAACCTTTTCTCACATTTATGATGCACATATCCCGTTCGTGTGGCACGTGCCACTTTTAATGCTGCTCACGGATACCCAGATCACATTATTAATGCCACTGGCTGATGGAAAAGCACTTCAAATCCGGATCAGCTCACGTCTCTGCAAGTTTGTCTCGACTTATTTTACATCGAATTCTTATTTGCGGTCGCATTTAAATACATGGTACTAGCCTAAGATATTAAACTGTTCTATTCAAATGGACATACAAATATCATATTGACTTTTTGAGGAATCAACGTTTGCTGCAATATCGATGCAAACATATATCCGGTACGATTCAAGCATGAAGCGTCAGTATTTGGTATCTTTTTCAAAACAGACTCAAACCCAATAAATTAACAGAATGTGGAATCAACAGCTGCTGTTGCATTGAAAAAAAAGCACATATTTAGTATAGTCTTTGTATACAGAAATAGCCCTAGCTTTTCTATTAAAACAGGCACATATCTACAGCTCGCGCAATCAACATTGGCTCTTCTTTTGAATAATGCGAATGCAGTTGATGGACAGTATGTAGAACCAGCATCTCCATTGTATGGTGTAAAATGGGGTCTGTGTTTTATGCATTTTCGTTTAACTGTACCCTATTCAATGAAGCTCAATGGAGTGCTCGCTTGGCGAAATAAACCCTAATAGATGATGTGTCTAGCTTTCGTTTGAAACCTTCCCGAGGCCACGACAACATTTTTCCTGTGGCCAACTTTTGACGTAGGCTCTTTCAGGCAGATGAAATGCTCATCATGTTTAAGTGTTGTATCCTTGTTACGACCCATCTTGAAATCCGGCCAATTTTAAAATTGTACTGACCCAACTTGAAATTTCAAGTTGGGTTGAACCATATTTAAAATTGGCCAGCCGAATGCCTCGAAGCGCCAGTTTCCCGAATGAACACAGCCTATTTTCCCTTACCGATCTTTATAATCATTATTTCATTTATATTTACTTTCTTGCCACCTCAGCCTATTCTGACAATTCTGCTTTTCAATTCTAATAACACCCGTAAAGTCGCGATCTCCCCATGGTGAAGCGTGTATGGAGTACCGCGGTAGTACTAAACAAAATGCTTATTTGGGGGTGGGAACTCTGGGTGTATATGCGTTCATTTCAATTATTTATTCACTAATCATATCTCAAGGGTGGCTGGTACTTTAAATAAAGCACTTAAAATGCAAAAACAAATATCCTTACCAATATGTTGAGCGTTATGACGCAAGAGCTACTAGGGTTGGACTCTGACTCTACGTCAGCTGTATATACGGGACGCAGTCCTCGAGTTGAAGGTCATACTGTTACCTAAACAGAGCATATCTATCTCTTGGTTGTTTGCCATTCACACCATTAACAAGGCGCTTTGGTCTGACCTGATGACTTGTTGAACTTCTCTTGACGCGTACCATAAACCGGGCTGGTATAGCAATTAGCAAGCGTGAAATATCCTCAGGGCAAAGATCCTCAACCACATTGAAATTTCAGTCAATATAGCTGACAACATTCTTGTAAGTATCCATTATACAACCATCTCATATCTGTTACAATTTCGGTACTCAATATTGTTGAATATTCTCCCCGTGACGAAAAGTCGAACGCCTCTCTTCTCCCCGTTATTTTCTGATATTTCGGCCTTGAACTGGGGCTGAGATCCAACTGGTCATAACGTCTGTTTAGGTAGGCATCATAATGCAATCGATTGAGGATGATTACCATCGCAGGCGCACGGTTCCCGATACCAAACTTCCGAGTGCCGAGCCGCTCCCGAACGCCGGTATCTATACATAAGAAGGTGTGGATCCTACAATCTCACCCTTCCCTCACTCACACGCTCTATGTCTTTCACTCGGGACATCATACAATGGGAATGGTGTTTCGGATGCTTAATAGAATATTTTCGTCAGCAGATCATTAAGCATTGGATGATCGACTTTCAATCGATTAGTCCTCTTTTTGTACCCGATCCCTTGCCAATCTGAAGGAGTATAGGTGGAACCTACTTACTGAGCTGTGATGCGGTTGAAAATTCAAGCGTGACATTTCTCAGTAGTCTACACCTCGACCTCCCACCCCACCCGCGTTTAGATATGCCAACCGGTCGGGCCCCGCAGACTGAGCACATGGAAGAGGTTGGGGGAGGAAGATCAGTTCTCGGCTACTCTCCGGTATTTTCCCATTTGTATCCATAATTATGAATGGGGAGTGCTAACATCAGGTATCTGCTTCAGAAATGATTGAAGAAAGTGACTATACCGTGATCATCGAAGGCAAGCCCAACAGTTCTCATCTAAGGAAAGCACAAGAACTGTGCCACCTAGCATTCGTTCACCTGCTGGTAAGTTGACCCTGTGAGCAAGGTTTGTTTTATCGAGGAATTGTTTCACTAAGCAAAGTAACCTGCTATGCTTCTCCAGGCACTGGCACTGTGACGCATATATGGCTCTCTCAAATGCCCTCAAGTGCAGGACCCTCTTTGACCATGTATTTGGTAATGAGCTGGCCCAATCTAGCCCCTTCCCCGGGGGATTCTATAACCTTATACCCGGTGCTCCACGCACTAGCCACCAGAAAGCCGCCTCACAGATTATGTTGAATGCAACGGAGCATTTGATGGTAGATATAACTTTTGTGTTTAAACCCATAATGTTTGAAAATGTCTATTTCCCTGCTTAACATTTGTCGAACATATGCACGTCACTGTGGGTTTATACGTGTATCCAGGAGGATTTAGTTCTAATGCTAGAAGAATATTTGTCAAAACGACATATTCCTGATGCGATGGACACGATCAGTTAATTATTCTATTTATAACCATGTTGAACATTACGTTTCGGTTGTTGTTGCAATGATAGCGATCTGAGTATGGTAGTGACGGGACCGTGCTGCAGTATGGACCATCGCTGGGTAGTGGTCGCTTCCGCACGGAGGTCGCCAAGTTCCTCTCGCACCAATACGCCGACCATGTCAGCCCGTACGTATCTAAAATATATGATGACTATAGCAGAGAAATCCATTGTGTGGATTGTAAAGAGTCACCGCAATGCACCCCTATAATTCGCCTGGCATAATCAGGGTATATACCCTTAATTCGATTTTCCATTTCACAAATATAAATGGAAAATGGGTGAACAATTAGGTATATTTTCTATTTATATTTGGGGAACACATAAAGAAGATGGGCATACATGCCATTTTAGTTTCCCTATCACGAATTTCACAATCTTAAAGACGAATATGGGTTTACTGTCGTTTCAGCGAAAAACCATGGCGTCCGCGTTAGATGAATTCGGTGATATTATCATAAGAATAATACATTTCATTGTGGACCTGGTTGTGTGGGACATAATCAACTTTGAAAGGTGGGCCGAGAGGATTTGGTTCCCCACGCGGGGCGGGTGAGGGGGGGGGGGGGTTGCACTTGGGGGGGGGGGATATGTTACCTGGTCCGTACCCCACATATTTATTTTCCATAGTTTTCTTAATGTGACAAAAATCATTTTAAGTGGGTTTGGAAAATAGCATAAGTAATGGATAAAAGGTTCCTTTGTGCTCGACAATCTATCGCTTGATTATCGATTATTACCAATAGGCAGCTATAGTGACCTGTGAGTAGTGTGACTCGCTGGGTAAATATCGTGTTGTCTTGTCAGTCGAATCAAGTGTGATGCGTTTGTTGTCAGAATAAAATACTGACATCTTCTTTGATTCAATTCTTACGGCGTCGTACGACTGATAAAATACTCAATTATTTTTGCCACTCGGATCAGCGCAAAGCGCGCGATCTCAGGGATCCTTCTTTAACTGAAATTCGAGTAATCCGATCGAAAAAATGAAAAACGAACTAAACCCATTTTCCATTTTAGTTTTGTAAGTTAATGAAATCTAAAATAGGGAAACTAAAATGGAATGTATGCCCATTTTCCATATGTGTTGGCAAAATACTAAAATATAAAATGGGTTGCTTACCCATTTTCCATTTGCATTTGTGAAATGGAAAAACGAATTAACGGCATATACCTTGATTTGGCATGCTTTGTTCGACACAGAGAGCATGTGATACAGACAGGAGGCGCCAGCCAAGGTCTGGCGATGGTGTGTATGCTACTACTACCAGCAGGCGCCACTGTGTATGTGGAAGATCCAACCTACTTCATCGCTATCAACGTACTACGCGAGGATCTGCGTCTCAATGTTGTTCCGGGTAATTACTAACCTAATCAATGCAAATGATATTCATATGTCATACTGTTCTAAGAATTAGCCACTCGATTAACATCACCTTAATTTTCTCGCTCACCACTATGTAATGTAATCTTGTAATGTCCGTTTCATGGTCCTCCGGGTAGTGTGCACGAGCCATTTAATTCCTTGTGTTTAACTGACAGTGGCCACAGATGAACGTGGGATCAAAGTGGATGAGCTTCAGCAGCTCATGGAGTCAAACGAGAGTTCAAATGATGCCCAGCCATTCACTAGTATGGTGTACATGGTACCCACATACAGCAACCCTAAAGGCATATGTTACTCACAAGGTCAGTGATGGCATGCACAGCTAAATATAGAACGCCCACGATTACGCGTCTGTCCTTCTGTTTATGACATGAAATACAATACAGCACACATTAGCGTAGCATGATAACAGACGTTGATTTTGTCCCATGTGTAGGCTTTCATTGTTACATATGCCGCGGGTTCTCAATGTTTAAAACCCTACCACCGAACCTGTCATTTACTGTATACAACACGAATAGTTGCTAATGTAATCAATGCAAACACTAGCTATAAGATGTGTACGTGTGTGTGTGTGTGTGTGTGTGTGTGTGTGTGTGTGTGTGTGTGTGTGTGTGTGTGTGTGTGTGTGTGTGTGTGTGTGTGTGTGTGTGTGTGTGTGTGTGTGTGTGTGTGTGTGTGTGTGTGTGTGTGTGTGTTTGCGAAGCGTCATTTACGGAATGCAACGCGAATAGTATTTCATGCAAATAGGATCTAGCTGACTTTGAATGTATCGTTGAATATACTTTGGGTGTGTGAGAGTTCAATCCAATGATGGGGAGCCTTGTTGTTCAGATCGATGTGAGGCTCTGGTGCGACTAGCACGTGATCACAATGCATTGTTGTTCTGTGATGACGTCTACAACATGCTGCACTACGCCGAGGACAGCCGCGCGCCTCCGCGTCTCCTCACCTACGACAACAAGTAAGTCTAGCCTCTTATAGGATTGCTGAGCGCGGAATCCCAGTCGCATGTTGCCAACCTCCTGCTGGTGGGATACTGCATAATACGCGTGCTATGAATAAGGCCAACTTCATTAGAATGATACACAGTTTTCAGTGTCTGGGATGAGGAGTAGGAAATTATCATTTTGATTTTTACAAAATGTTTCGACCCTCTCAGACATGCTCTTGCAACTTAACTTTTTCACCTCATGTTGTAAGTATGTCGAACCAACATATAGTATTTGCTGTCATTGTATGTTTGCTAAGTCAAATCACACTTTGAGAGTTATAAAGTATACATACTTAGTATTGTATATGCTTTTGAATAGAGCACACTTAGTTCATGCGAGGTCGTGTGTGGTCTTCCCTGCAGGTCAGATAAAGACTACAAGGGCCATGTTATTTCCAATGGAACGTTCTCCAAGATTCTGGGCCCTGGATTGCGTGTTGGTTGGATAGAAGCCAGTGAACGCATTGTGGATCTTATTTCAAAGAGGTAATACATTCTGTTATGTTTTAAGGGAGATGAAACGTGATTGTTCTCTAATTTGTTAAACTGTTTGCTGTCATGACAGTTCTCCTTACGTCACCTGTTCTCCGTACGTCACCGGTTCTCCTTACGTCATCGTATCTCCTAACGATCCGAGCTATAGTTGATATAAACGTCTCGTTGAGCCCAATGGCGTCAACAAAATAGTCATGGCACGGCCATGCGTATACACTTTGAACATTTATTCTGTCAAAAGGTTGATCACTTAAAAGAAAATTAATTCGGATATTTGTTATTGTCATCAATTAAAAAAGGTTCCATGGAACTTGTGAAAGTGTGTGAATTTTGTATAATTGTGGCCCCTAAGATACATTAAGCGTCTCATTATTCGTTTCTCTTTATTACCCTTACTTTACCTCCACATCCATATGATCCTGCCGTGTTACTACCTCAGCTCGTTCCTGGACTCTGGCGGCTGTGTAAACCATTTCACAGGAGAAATCTTGTCTGAGGTTCTCAGCCGTGGTTTTCTAGAACAACACTTGTGTATGCTGCGTCAGGATTACGGCGTGAGTAATACACATCTGCTCACCGCGATTTGTGTCGACAACGTACATTTAAGGCTATATATATAACTGATTATTCATTACGTCTTCGTTAATAGGTAAATGCTGTATCTGGTTTGGTGATTTCGATTCGCGATTTTTTTCCTGTAGTTATGTTATGTGGTTACAGCGTATTGTCACGTGGATGTCCGCCATGTTGCGAGAACGACTTCCTGAGTGTACCTTTCATAGACCTCAGGTAATTGTCCATCATG
Source organism: Urechis unicinctus (assembly GCA_034190875.2). NCBI lineage: Eukaryota > Metazoa > Annelida > Polychaeta > Xenopneusta > Urechidae > Urechis > Urechis unicinctus. The sequence goes on along the minus strand of CM067352.1, from coordinate 24,691,246 downwards.
TGACGATGTCAATAATCTCTCTGTATCAATCACAATGCTTGTGTAGCACACTGTCAAAGCAGCCATGGCTAGATTGTCATCAGTGTGCCTATGTTTGTGGTGTAAAAGGGTGGATACTTCATCTGGTTAGAGTTGCCATCCGGTTCAGAAGCTACTGAGGTGGCCAAGATTGCGAAGGATGAGTTACGCTTGATTCTAATGCCCGGTGAAAAGTAAGTACAGGGATTGTAGTACCGACACCTTCTGTGGAATGTACCTGGCTATCAATTTAGAAACGGAGTTCACGGGTACATATAGTAATGTGCTATTGGATCCTTCAACATCAATCTCTTAACTAAAAGGACATATTTCGTAGTCACATGCATTATCCATCCATGAGCAGGTATATATTGACTCATTTTGTCTATTACCTCAACCTTCTTTGTATCATTATGTTCTTAGTTCTTCTCCGACGAGATCATTCCGCAATTGCATCCGGCTGACCTTCACCTTTATGGAGGAGGAAGCCATGAGGGAATCTGTAGGGAAGCTGTGTGAGGCAGTTAGACGCTATTTGGATCGTGGCTCCGCCATAACCAGTTAGCTATATGTGTCACAATGTTGACACAACCTGTACCATACCATTCGCCTGCATGGCACCGTTGACGGCCCACCCTAACATTTGTTTTTCTTAAGCATAATTGTACATAACTGAAGTACCGCATGGGAAATTGTGCTTTATTGCATGTTATCATTCCAAATTTCATTAAAAACCCCAATGGTTACACAACAGCGTGTTGTCTGCGTATGCGGTATGGTAAAGGTGTTGAATGCTTTCCTATATTTATTCAGCATTGTTATTGCATTTGTCTCACATTCGAGCAAATAATGGACTGTGCGCTAATTTACCAGTATCAATTGTACTCTTTATTTGTGATTTTACACAAATCAAGCTTCTCTTAATGCAACTAATTCTCAGTGTGGTCTATTTTGGTCTATTTTACTGTATGGATGATACACAGGGAGAATCAAATGCATGGTTCATCATGTATTGATGTTACATTAATGATAAAGGGGAGAACTGTCATGAGGGTAAATGTAGAATATTAGAAATCATAGGAATAAGAAAAATAATGAACCATTTCCAAAGTAAACCATCCATTCACCCGCAAGGACACTTTAACTTCTGCACAATAATGATGTAAATACAACAAATGACATCTGTTCAAAAGTGTTTTTTTGTTCAACTCAAGTTAAGAAAGATGAAGCAAGCATTGAGAGCTACATAAATAGGGATATATTTGAAATCATTACCAACTAAACATGTAGAAGCATTACAAAGTTCATTAGATACTATTGATAAGCTAAATCGAACGACGAATATAGCTTCTCTTTTAAAAAAATGTGTAATGAGACCTCGTAGACTACCGTGCTGCGAATCGACTTGCTTCAATCTGTATTCCAGATCGTCAAAGCTAGGTCTGCATGAATGAGAGTTGACTTGGATGATTGGGGCGAGTGGGTCCCTTATCCCAGCATTAAACTCACGTTAATTTCATGGCAAATGCAGGAAACTGAGGCGGCAAGCTGCAGTGCTACATACTCAACTACAGCGATGTCAAGAATGGTAATCATCGCTCCATACCATAGTCATTAGCTCCTGTTCTATAGGTTCTCGAACCCGTTGATCTATTTGTACTTGCGACATTTCTTATGTTTGATGCAGTGTTAACATTTCATTCTGCTGCCATTGACCGACTTTTTCTTGCCAACCTTTGTTACCGTGTGTCAGAAAACAACACTTTTATGGAGACCAATGTCTGAACCATGATTATGTGAGTGTAGCAGTCTTGCTATAAACGCTTTACTTTGGATTCCTTAAGTGATCAATGGTTTCCATTAAATGTCTGTAATTTTTCTAACTGCCTGAACGTGCCAACGCATACAAGGGATTTAATCGCAGCACATAAAATGTTAATGGCTATCCTCATTTTCAGGAGTCGCTCAGGCAATTACGCTGTGTTTTCAATTGCCTGTTTGAATGCAGATACCAGACAAGCCACATTGATAGTTTGCTCCATCATATTATATGAAGATTAACAGATTGGTGGACAGCTAAAGCTAGCCTGTTGACTGTACTGCATTTGTAGCCTGAATCGAAATCAAACATCATATTTTTTCACTGAATGGAATTTGACAATTCTTGTATAAATTATACGGGCCACATAACAGTGGCGTCATTTCGTTCTCGCCTCGCATTGTGCAACCTTTTCTCACATTTATGATGCACATATCCCGTTCGTGTGGCACGTGCCACTTTTAATGCTGCTCACGGATACCCAGATCACATTATTAATGCCACTGGCTGATGGAAAAGCACTTCAAATCCGGATCAGCTCACGTCTCTGCAAGTTTGTCTCGACTTATTTTACATCGAATTCTTATTTGCGGTCGCATTTAAATACATGGTACTAGCCTAAGATATTAAACTGTTCTATTCAAATGGACATACAAATATCATATTGACTTTTTGAGGAATCAACGTTTGCTGCAATATCGATGCAAACATATATCCGGTACGATTCAAGCATGAAGCGTCAGTATTTGGTATCTTTTTCAAAACAGACTCAAACCCATAAAATTAACAGAATGTGGAATCAACAGCTGCTGTTGCATTGAAAAAAAGCACATATTTAGTATAGTCTTTGTATACAGAAATAGCCCTAGCTTTTCTATTAAAACAGGCACATATCTACAGCTCGCGCAATCAACATTGGCTCTTCTTTTGAATAATGCGAATGCAGTTGATGGACAGTATGTAGAACCAGCATCTCCATTGTATGGTGTAAAATGGGGTCTGTGTTTTATGCATTTTCGTTTAACTGTACCCTATTCAATGAAGCTCAATGGAGTGCTCGCTTGGCGAAATAAACCCTAATAGATGATGTGTCTAGCTTTCGTTTGAAACCTTCCCGAGGCCACGACAACATTTTTCCTGTGGCCAACTTTTGACGTAGGCTCTTTCAGGCAGATGAAATGCTCATCATGTTTAAGTGTTGTATCCTTGTTACGACCCATCTTGAAATCCGGCCAATTTTAAAATTGTACTGACCCAACTTGAAATTTCAAGTTGGGTTGAACCATATTTAAAATTGGCCAGCCGAATGCCTCGAAGCGCCAGTTTCCCGAATGAACACAGCCTATTTTCCCTTACCGATCTTTATAATCATTATTTCATTTATATTTACTTTCTTGCCACCTCAGCCTATTCTGACAATTCTGCTTTTCAATTCTAATAACACCCGTAAAGTCGCGATCTCCCCATGGTGAAGCGTGTATGGAGTACCGCGGTAGTACTAAACAAAAAAATGCTTATTTGGGGGTGGGAACTCTGGGTGTATATGCGTTCATTTCAATTATTTATTCACTAATCATATCTCAAGGGTGGCTGGTACTTTAAATAAAGCACTTAAAATGCAAAAAAAACAAATATCCTTACCAATATGTTGAGCGTTATGACGCAAGAGCTACTAGGGTTGGACTCTGACTCTACGTCAGCTGTATATACGGGACGCAGTCCTCGAGTTGAAGGTCATACTGTTACCTAAACAGAGCATATCTATCTCTTGGTTGTTTGCCATTCACACCATTAACAAGGCGCTTTGGTCTGACCTGATGACTTGTTGAACTTCTCTTGACGCGTACCATAAACCGGGCTGGTATAGCAATTAGCAAGCGTGAAATATCCTCAGGGCAAAGATCCTCAACCACATTGAAATTTCAGTCAATATAGCTGACAACATTCTTGTAAGTATCCATTATACAACCATCTCATATCTGTTACAATTTCGGTACTCAATATTGTTGAATATTCTCCCCGTGACGAAAAGTCGAACGCCTCTCTTCTCCCCGTTATTTTCTGATATTTCGGCCTTGAACTGGGGCTGAGATCCAACTGGTCATAACGTCTGTTAGGTAGGCATCATAATGCAATCGATTGAGGATGATTACCATCGCAGGCGCACGGTTCCCGATACCAAACTTCCGAGTGCCGAGCCGCTCCCGAACGCCGGTATCTATACATAAGAAGGTGTGGATCCTACAATCTCACCCTTCCCTCACTCACACGCGAAATCTATGTCTTTCACTCGGGACATCATACAATGGGAATGGTGTTTCGGATGCTTAATAGAATATTTTCGTCAGCAGATCATTAAGCATTGGATGATCGACTTTCAATCGATTAGTCCTCTTTTTGTACCCGATCCCTTGCCAATCTGAAGGAGTATAGGTGGAACCTACTTACTGAGCTGTGATGCGGTTGAAAATTCAAGCGTGACATTTCTCAGTAGTCTACACCTCGACCTCCCACCCCACCCGCGTTTAGATATGCCAACCGGTCGGGCCCCGCAGACTGAGCACATGGAAGAGGTTGGGGGAGGAAGATCAGTTCTCGGCTACTCTCCGGTATTTTCCACCTTTTGATACTCCTCTGATATTTAATGTAGTTGCCATATTATGAATTTCTCAGGAATTTTATGTCCATTTCCCATGATGTGACATGCATGTTGAATGACAAATTGCTATTCTCATGAACAAAATTTCTGGGTATATTTGTATTGAATGACGTTGAGAATGATTGCCATTTTTCTGGGTGTATTCATACATGAATGTCCTTGAAATTGCTTGTCATTTGTTGATTGATGACATGTAGTGCACACTGGGTTCCATACTGTTGATGTATGTTATCACTGTCAATGTGCTTATGTTAATCACTGATGTTAATGATCCCTGAGTCTTGCTAGGTTGGGGTGGACCCGCAGACGGACCAAACAGAGCCGACTACCCTAGGTAGATGGTTGAGTCGTCCATATAGTCTTTTTGTCGTTTTGGGGCCTGTTGTCGTTGCATTGTCTGCATAGGGGGTTGGGGATTATTCTGATGATCTGTAGTTGTCATTTGTGAATTGACTGCATGGGTGGGAGGGATTACCCAATTGTCTTGTTCTCGTTTGTTCTCGTTTGGGGGTTGAATCAGCTGTTTAGTGCCATCAGTCTTTGAGATGTTGCGTTGGGTCAGGGAGGCCGGGCAATCTGTCTGCATATTTATGCCCTTTCTTGTATGATGCTAAATGAGTCTTTTTCATAAATGTATGCGCTAATCCGTTTGTCTTTCAGGATCAGAGTAATGTTCATTTGTAAATTATCAAACCGATTTGTTTTCATACAATGATGATTTACTTGCATGATGCTATAATGCTATTATTAAGCCATAAATAAGCTGTAAAGATTAGTTGTGGAGAAAATTACATGCAGGACCAAGGTAGGTAATTAATCTTGAGCCGAGCCACCCGCACTAGATATTTTTGTCATGTTGCATGTCGCATTTTGGTTTTATTGTTCACAGGTGCCTGCTGCTAAGAAAATTATCTTAATGACGCTAGACCGTGGATTACATGTGGTAGTTGTGTGTGTACAACCTCATATAGTTGTGTCCCTCCTGGCAGCTTATCAGTGAAAAGCTAAAGCGTTTTGTGTGTCCAGTTATCTTTGTAGTCGGAGTGTATTTCTAATCACCCAGCTCCTGGATTATAAATATGGCAGGCACATGGGGCGAAGTTCCACAGTATTTCAAATTTGTCTTTGCATATTGTCTGAATTGCACAGGTTTTACAGATCCTGCTATAATTAACATTCCTCATGGAACACCTTCCGAGACGCTGCATCAGTTACTGTGCCTGCCTCTCTTTCTATAAATAGATTCCCTCTGAATCTTCCATGTTTTTGTGCTTAGGTTCATTTGCAAGATCATGATGGCAAATCTTGTTGGTTAATATGTTTTCTATGAAAAAGGCAGCTTATTTTTATGTACATGAAATATTGATTGTAAAGTGAAAGTTCAGATATGGTTGTTTTTTCTTGAGAACTAGTTTCACATGGCAATTTAACCATACTAGCAAGTCATGTCGCTCTATTAATGTTTAGCTATTTGAACAGTTAGGGTCCAATGTTCTGTTTTTCCCAGTGATAAATGCCAACAGAACTTATGAAATGGGAATGAAATCATTTTTATTTTGTCAATTGCTTCCTCTGTGGTAAACGAAAGTAAAAATATAGAGGGATGTCGGAGGGACGGAGTCAGGTGCCCAAGAAGTTTGGATGCTGCGATTGATGTTCTCTGGCTCGCACACTGAATTGATTCAAAGGCTGGAGTGATTTATTAATGTAAATGTGCGGAAAATATTTTATGGACAGAAACCCAGTATTTTATCCACTGGTTCATGGTTTGTGGAGTGTTCATCGGGCCAGGTTGCTGAGTGTTATCACTATTTTAGTACCATGGCTGTGTAAATGATATGTTGATTTGTCTTGGTTCTCTTTCCACATGTAATTTCTGTAATTTTGAGAAGAATAAAGTGATCCTTTTTTGTATGACACCTGAATCAAAGACTTTTCTTGTTTCCATTATGTGGTTCAAATTATTGTGAAGTTGCTTTACTTATTTGGGGTGGATAATGAGTATGTCCAAGCCTTATTGTGCTGCTAGAATTAATTTCTGAGCTATATTGACAAAACCTGCTGCTTTAATGTATTTTATTCACATTTATTTTGAAGGTGGTTTGGGCATGTAATCCTCTTCTGGCTTGACAATTTGCCACAAAGAATTTACTACAGCTAAGAAATGTCACTTGATTAGAGAGGTAGTTTAATAAAAAGGGCTTATTTTCGTTCAGAATGATAATCACTGATTGATACTGGCTGTATGAGCTAAAATGATACGCAATGATTTCTGACCAGGCTTCGATTCTTTCAAATGGGGAAAATACAGGTATTTGCTCACAAATTGCATGGCACTCAAATATTACGAGTTGGGCAGTGTCATAATTGACTCGGGGTCGAGGAGGGGGTGGTGATTGTTCTTCGCTTTCATAGGAGCGGGTCAAAATTTATGACAGCCTTACCGGGCAGATCAACAATTAATGTTACGTTATTGTACAACATTTATCACTTTAGCTATACACTGAAAAGCAGCTGGTAGCTATAGTGTTAAGTCAACTTCGTATATTACATACAATTTAGTCTATGTGAAAAATTGAAATGTTAGAAATGGGTCCCCAGTCGTAACTGGCCCCTTCCGAGATCATCAACGCCTTTCGAGGTGGTACACTATGATGTCTTATTGACATAATGATCGCAAACAAATCGCAATCGTAAGAATCTGCTTATATTGACGTATTGTTGACCGGCCCAGTATTTTTTTTTGTTCAAAGGCTGCCAGAATTCCGTCGCTTCATCGTTGTGATCAGTGTGTTTCGATGCAATATTTATTCAATTCTTAGGCGAAATTTCCATTCCGTGAGGTGTAGATATATACATATTGTCTTTATACGCACTACTCTCAGCAAGCTTTGTTTAAAAAAAAGAGCCAGGTAAAGCCACAAACATAAATAGTCTTTCATCAACTGCACGTTTGATCTGAGGTTCTTTGACCGAATAGTAAATATGCTCTGGTTGTTACACAATGACGTCAACGTTGGTTTATCACCTGTAACCAAATTCAGCTGAGGTTGTTGTTTGGTGCTGTTACTTTGCAAATGACTTGACCTTGGTCCATTCAGATAAGAATTGAGGGTATAATGACTTTCAGCGATGTATGGTTCCCTTATCAACACACTGACAGGCACATAAAGCATATTTCTTTGTGCAGGCTAACGACTTCTTAAATCTAACAGCATTCCCTTTATGAACTTGGTCGTGTTGAGGCATAATAAAGAATGTTGTAGTGTTTGAAGAAAATACTTTGAGACCGCAAATCACTCGCATCAATGGTTTGGCTGAAAAATCTTTAACTTGTTTGTGAGCGTTAGCAAATTACGAACGGATTACAAAATTAACATGAGGGACATATCTATATATGGGAAGTTTCCATTAGTTGAACACAATAGAGGATATTCGGTGATATATTTACAAGTCCACCGAATTGATACAGATAATAAAAAAACCCACATTTATTCGTCTGAAACGTCACAATTCGATGTCTATATGTAAGTAATTTAGCTTTGCAGAATGACAAATGAACCTACGATAAATGCACACGATTTTAATCAAAATAGTTCCCTCGATGCAATCCACTATAACACATTTGAAAAAGATGTACATTGTCGATGTCACTGGATTAAAAGTCACATTATCAGCCACAGGCGCATGGGCTGGACAATTATGGACCCACCATAACCCCGCGTACACACTATATTGCATAGTCTTAGTTTTAAGGGACGCTATGAAAGAGCCGCGCGCTGCTCACGTGTCGTATTCACATATTTTGTGGGGCATAAACGCGAGTGAGTGCGTAGCTATACGCTTTTGGTCACAGGTGCAGCGCAAGTATCACTATGGAAGTTATCTCGGCTTGGTTGTTACATCTTTTACTTCATACTGTAATAATTTGCAAACAGGTTTCAATTATCACACAGAGGAAATAATATGACCAGATAAGTATCCAAATTTTCAGGTTATTCATATGAAGACAACGCGTAATCATTCCAACTTGCAAGTAAGTGATCAGCCAATCATGCATGATGCCATCGCTAACAGCTGGTATCTTGTTGGATGGCAGTGAGTTTGTTAGAAGTTGGGACCTGTTTATAAAATTGAATAACAAACCCTGCTTCCTGGAATTATTTACACAAATAACCATCATATCAAATTGAAGCAATACAGGTGATCATCTATGGCCGAGACAGCTTCATTTGCACACCAGCGCGTTTTGTAAATGAACAATTCTGTGGAGTGCAATGCAAATTGGGCTTTGTCATATTGGCTTTATGAAATAACATCTCCAAATACGTGATACTGATCAAATTATATCCGATACAAGGTTCATTTAACTACCTGTCTAAGCCGTATCACCTCTCGGTTCCGCAGACGAACTCAAATGACTTTTCATTCGCCTCAACCTCCGAAAATACAATCTTAACAAGCGAGAAACATGCATCGAAGATCGTCTGTTGCAAGGCCTACGTTGCAACGCATAAAATAAAGCACCAAATAGCAATGAGCCAAGCAACATCTTTCGAGTTCGGTAAAAATGATGAATTGTGGAATTCGTATCTTCAACACAAATGGATTTCTATGTTTATCCGGCCTGAGTGTTGGTTATTTATTTTGATTATATACATGTTGTAAAATCCTGAAACTTTTTATTTGTCTAATTTTAAGCCACTTTCCTAAAATGTTAACGGTTTTGCAGAAACAGCAACGGTACACCTTGATCCTGATTTTGAATAGCACAGCATCTCCATTGTATGGTGTAAAATGGGGTCTGTGTGTTATGCATTTTCGTTTAACTGTACCCTATTCAATGAAGCTCAATAGAGTGCTCGCTTGGCGAAATAAACCCTAATAGATGATGTGTCCAGCTTTCGTTTGAAACCTTCCCGAGGCCACGACAACATTTTTCCTGTGGCCAACTTTTGATGTAGGCTCTTTCAGGCAGATGAAACCCTCATCATGTTGAAGTGTTGTATCCTTGTTACGACTCATCTTTAAATCCGGCCAATTTAAAAATTGTCCTGACCCAACATGAAATTTCAAGTTGGGTTGAACCATTTTTAAAATTGGACAGCCGAATGTCTCGAAGCGTCAGTTTCCCGAATGAACACAGCCTATTTTCCCTGACCGATCTTTATAATCATTATTTCACTTATATTCACTTTCTTACCACCTCAGCCTATTCTGACAATTCTGATTTTCAATTCTAATAACACCCGTAAAGTCGCGATCTCCCCATGGTGAAGCGTGTATGGAGTACCGCGGTAGTACTAAACAAAATTCTTATTTGGGGGTGGGAACTATGGGTGTATATGCGTTCATTTCAATTATTTATTCTTCTAAAACACTAAGCATATCTCAAGGGTGGCTGGTACCTTAAATAAAGCACTTAAAATGCAAAAACAAATATCCTTACCAATATGTCGAGCGTTATGACGTTACAGGAAGATATCTATCGCAAGAGCTACTAGGGTTGGACTCTACGTCAGCTGTATATACGGGACGCAGTCCTCGGGTTAAAGGTCATACTGTTACCTAAACAGAGTATATCTATCTCCTGGTCGTTTGCCATTCACACAATTAACAAGGCGCTTTGGTCGAGGAAATCGGCATAACCTGATAACTTGTTGAACTTCTCTTGACGCGTACCATAAACCGGGCGGGTATAGCAATTAGCAAGCGTGAAATATCCTCAGGGCAAAGATCCTCAACCACATTGAAATTTCAGTCAATATAGCTGACAACATTCTTGTAAGTATCCATTATACAACCATCTCATATCTCATATATTGTTGAATATTCTCCCCGTGACGAAAAGACGAACGCCTCTCTTCTCCCCGTTATTTTCTGATATTTCGGCCTTGAACTGGGGCTGAGATCCAACTGGTTCAAAATGATCATAACGTCTGTTAGGTAGGCATCATAATGCAATCGATTGAGAATGATTGCCATCGAAGGCGCACGGTTCCCGATATCAAACTTCCGAGTGCCGAGCCGCTCCCGAACGCGGGTATCTATACATAATAAGAAGGTGTGGATCCTACAATCTCACCCTTTCCTCGCTCACACGCGAAATCTATGTCTTTCAGTCGGGACACCATACATTGGGAATAGTGTTTCGGATGCTTAATAGAATATTTTCGTCAACTGAGCATTAAGCATTGGATGATCGACTTTCAATCGATTAGTCCTCTTTTTGTACCCGATCCCTTGCCAATCTGAAGGAGTATAGGTGGAACCTACTTACTGAGCTTATATGATGCGGTTGAAAATTCAAGCGTGACATTTCTCAGTAGTCTACACCTCGCCCTCCCACCCCACCCGCGTTTAGATATGCCAACCGGTCGGGCCCCGCAGACTGAGCACATGGAAGGGGTTGGGGGAGGAAGATCGGTTCTCGGCTACTCTCCGGTATTTTCCCATTTGTATCCATAATTATGAATGGGGAGTGCTAACATCAGGTATCTGCTTCAGAAATGATTGAAGAAAGTGACTATACCGTGATCATCGAAGGCAAGCCCCACAGTTCTCATCTAAGGAAAGCACAAGAACTGTGCCACCAAGCATTCGTTCACCTGCTGGTAAGTTGACCCTGTGAGCAAGGTTTGTTTTATCGAGGAATTGTTTCACTAAGCAAAGTAACCTGCGTATGCTTCTCCAGGCACTGGCACTGTGACGCATATATGGCTCTCTCAAATGCCCTCAAGTGCAGGACCCTCTTTGACCATGTATTTGGTAATGAGCTGGCCCAATCTAGCCCCATCCCCGGTGGATTCTATAACCTTATACCAGGTGCTCCACGCACTAGCCACCAGAAAGCCGCCTCACAGATTATGTTGAATGCAACGGAGAATTTGATGGTAGATACATCTTTTGTGTTTAAACCCATAATGTTTGAAAATGTCTATTTCCCTGCTTAGCATTTGTCGAACATATGCACGTCACTGTGGGTTTATACGTATATGCAGGAGGATCTAGTTCTAATGCTAGGAGAATATTTGTCAAAACGACATATGATGCGATGGACATGACAGTTAATTATTCTATTTATAGCCATGTTGAACATTATGTTTCGGTTGTTGTTGCTATGGTAGCGATCTGAGTATGGGAGTGACGGGACCGTGCTGCAGTATGGACCATCGCTGGGTAGTGGTCGTTTCCGCACGGAGGTCGCCAAGTTCCTGTCACACCAATACGCCGACCATGTCAGCCCGTACTTATCTAAAATATATTATGACTATAGCAGAGAAATCCATTGTGTGGATTGTAAGGAGTCACCGCAATGCACCCCTTTAATTCGCCTGGCATAATCAGTGTATATACCGTTAATTCGTTTTTCCATTTCACAAATATAAATGGAAAATGGGTAAACAATTCGATATATTTTCTATTTATATTTGGGGAACACATAAAGAAGATGGGCATACATGCCATTTTAGTTTCCCTATCACGAATTTCACAATGTTAAAGACGAAAATGGGTTTACTGTCGTTTCCCTATTTTTTGATTTTTGAATTTTCATCAATCAGAGGACGCTCCCTGATGTACGCGCAACATAAAAACTTGGCCTCCGCGTTAGACGAATCCGGTGGTATTATCATAACAATATTACATTTCATTGTGGACCTGGTTGTGAGAGACATAATCAACTTGAAAGGTGGGCCGGGGGGATTTGGTGCCCCACACGGGGGGTGGGGGGGGGGGGGGGTGCACTTAAAATATGTTACCTGGTCCTTACCCCAAAAAGTTTTTTTCCAAATTTTTCTATATGTGACAAAATCATTTTAAGTGGGTTTGAAAAACTTAATCTGTACCATAAGTAATGGATAAAAGCTTACTTGGTGCTCGACAATCTATCGCTTGATTATCGATTATTACCAATAGGCAGCTATAGTGACCTGTGAGTAGTGTGACTCGCTGGGTAAATGTCGCTAAGGTTTCGTGTTGTCTTGTCAGTCAAATCAAGTGTGATGCGTATGTTGTCAGAATAAAATACTGACTTCTTCTTTGATTCAATTCTTACGGCGTTGTACGACTGATAAAATACTCAATTATTTTTGCCACTCGGATCAGCGCGAAGCGCGCGATCTCAGGGATCCTTCTTTAACTGAAATTCGAGTAATCCGATCGAAAAAATGAAAAACGAACTAAACCCATTTTCCATTTTAGTTTTGTAAGTTAATGAAATCTAAAATAGGGAAACTAAAATGGAATGTATGCCCATTTTCCATATGTGTTGGCAAAATACTAAAATATAAAATGGGTTGCTTACCCATTTTCCATTTGCATTTGTGAAATGGAAAAACGAATTAACGGTATATACCTTGATTTGGCATGCTTTGTTCGACACAGAGAGCATGTGATACAGACAGGAGGCGCCAGCCAAGGCCTGGCGATGGTGTGTATGCTACTACTACCAGCAGGCGCCACTGTGTATGTGGAAGATCCAACCTACTTCATCGCTATCAACGTACTACGCGAGGATCTGCGTCTCAATGTTGTTCCGGGTAATTACTAACCTAATCAATGCAAATGATATTCATATGTCATACTGTTCTAAGAATTAGCCACTCAATTAACGTCACCTTAATTTTCTTGCTCACCACTATGTAATGTAATCTCGTAATGTCCGTTTCATGGTCCTCCGGGTAGTCTGCACGATCCATTTAATTCCTTGTGTTTAACTGACAGTGGCCACAGATGAGCGCGGGATCAAAGTGGATGAGCTTCAGCAGCTCATGGAGTCAAACGAGAGTTCAAGTGATGCCCATCCATTCACTAGTATGGTGTACATGGTACCCACATACAGCAACCCTAAAGGCATATGTTACTCTCAAGGTCAGTGATGGCATGCACAGCTAAATATAGAACGCCCACGATTACGCGTCTGTCCTTCTGTTTACGACATGAAATACAATACAGCACACATTAGCGTAGCATGATAACAGACGTTGATTCTGTCCCATGTGTAGGCTTTCATTGTTACATATGCCGCGGGTTCTCAATGTTTAAAACCCTACCACAGAACCTGTCATTTACTGTATACAACACGAATAGTAGCTAATGTAATCAATGCAAACACTAGCTATAAGATGTGTACGTGTGTGTGTGTGTGTGTGTGTGTGTGTGTGTGTGTGTGTGTGTGTATGTGTATGGTGTGTGTTGTGTTGTGTGTGTGTGTGTGTGTGTGTGTGTGTGTTTGCGAAGCGTCATTTACGGAATGCAACGCGAATAGTATTTCATGCAAATATGATCTAGCTGACTTTGAATGTATCTTTGAATCTGCTTTGGGTGTGTGTGAGTTCAATCCATTGATGGGGAGCCTTGTTGTTCAGATCGATGTGAGGCTCTGGTGCGACTAGCACGTGACCACAATGCATTGTTGTTCTGTGATGACGTCTACAACATGCTGCACTACGCCGAGGACAGCCGCGCGCCTCCGCGTCTCCTCACCTACGACAACAAGTAAGTCCGGCCTCTTATAGGATTACTGAGCGCGGAATCCCAGTCGCATGTTGCCGACCTCCTGCTGGTGGGATACTGTATAATACGCGTGCTATGAATAAGACCAACTTCATTAGAATGATACACAGTTTTCAGTGTCTGAGATGAGGAGTAGGAAATTATCATTTTGATTTTTACAAAATGTTTCGACCCTCTCAGACATGCTCTTGCAACTTAACTTTTTCACCTCATGTTGTAAGTATGTCGAACCAACATATAGTATTTGCTGTCATTGTATGTTTGCTAAGTCAAATCACACTTTGAGTGTTATAAAGTATACATACTTAGTATTGTATATGCTATTGAATAGAGCACACTTAGTTCATGCGAGGTCGTGTGTGGTTGGCCCTGCAGGTCAGATAAAGACTACAAGGGCCATGTGATTTCAAATGAAACGTTCTCCAAGATTCTGGGCCCTGGATTGCGTGTCGGTTGGATAGAAGCCAGTGAACGCATTGTGGATGTGATTTCAAAGAGGTAATACATTATGTTATGTTTTAAGGGAGATGAAACGTGATTGTTCTCTAATTTGTTTAACAGTTTGCTGCCATGACAGTTCTCCTTACGTCACCGGTTCTCCTTACGTCACCGGTTCTCCCTACGTCATCGCATCTCCTAACGATCCGAGCTATAGTTGATATAAACGTCTCGTTGAGCCCAATGGCGTCAACAAAATAGTCATGGCGCGGCCATGCGTATACACTTTGAACATTTATTCTGTCAAAAGGTTGATCACTTAAAAGAAAATTAATTCGGATATTTGTTATTGTCATCAATTAAAAAAGGTTCCATGGAACTTGTGAAAGTGTGTGAATTTTGTATAATTGTGGCCCCTAAGATACATTAAGCGTCTCATTATTCGTTTCTCTTTATTACCCTTACTTTACCTCCACATCCATATGATTCTGCCGTGTTACTACCTCAGCTCGTTCCTGGACTCTGGCGGCTGTGTAAACCATTTCACAGGAGAAATCTTGTCTGAGGTTCTCAGCC
>CM067352.1:24462358-24668557 GCA_034190875.2 Urechis unicinctus | reverse complement strand
CTATTTGGATCGTGGCTCCGCCATAACCCAGTTAGCTATATGTGTCACACATGTTACACACACTGTCCCATACCATTCGCCTGCATGGCACCGGGACGGGCATCGACTTTGGCCCACCCTAACACATCGTTTTTTTCTTAGCATAATTGTACATAACTGAAGTACCGCATGGGCAATTGTGACTTTAAATGCATGGTATCATTCCAAATTTCAAAAAAGGTCAGTGGTTACTCAACAGCGTGTGGTCTGCGTATGCGGGTTATGGTATAGAGTTGAATCTTCTATATTCTTCAGCATTGTTATTGTAGCGCTGCGAATGGTATGGTTCAAATTGACGAAATGGGATCGTTATCAAACTTTGCGGTTAGCACTTCCCCCACTAGTTGCTGACTCAGCCCGACAACTATTACCGATAATTCGAGACAGTCTGTGCCATTTTTTGAGGTCCCGCTTTACAGAACCTCCAGACAAACCCTGACTGGACTGAAATACCTGCAATATATAGTTCCACTGAATAGAACTACCAGTAAAACTTCATTAAGGCGTTTCTTGACAAAAGTTACAAGTCTTTATTCAGCTCCGAAAATGCTATCCGTACTTCGCTGCGCCGAAGATGCCCACAGCTTTATATACAAAGTCACGCTGACCACGCGGTAATCCATTCGAAATGTTTACATCATAATAAAGCGCATAGACATTAAAATATTATACAAGTTATACATTATATAAAAACACAGGAAACATCAATATACACAGGAAACATCAATATACATACACAGGAAACATCATACAAAAGTACATTAAGACACAAGCGCAACAAATGAACCAAATATATCACACATCATTTACTGCGCGACACGACCCCCCAACTAGAGCGGGAAGCAGTTTAGCGCGGAAACGACCGCTTGCTTACGCCACACTGCCCCCACATTACTAAAGTGTTTGGCCCAAACATGCCCACATAAAGGCATTACGGTATTACACCAACACTAAAACAAATATGTTTTGAAATAACTAATCATCAACGTTTCATGCAACAACACAAAAAGAAAAGAAATGCCACACAATAGCCGAATGAATTCAAGCTGAGTTTCGGGTTTTTGGCTTCTGGTGCGTTGTTTGGTTCCATTGTGCCGCGGAAAAGTTCTGACAAATGGCGCTTGTTACACAGCCCACCTCAATGTGGACAAATAAATCTCAAACCACCCTCAACAAACCTCTCCATGCACAGTCACAAATAGCCTCTTGATTCATCCTGTGAAATAGCAAAAATGCGCCTATTCCTGGGTGGATCATCGTTCATTTTTCATGGTCGTGTGCACTGCGGTCGGGGGGCCGCCATCTATGCTGTGAGCATCACTTCTTGCAATCCTTCTCTCGAGGAATACCTGGTCATCGGCTGCTATTTACATTTGAGTCCTGATGCGTCACCACCAGGTGGCGGTGGAAAGACCACGGTGCTGGGTCTCCTGCGAGGGGTGTCAGCTCCCGAACCATTACTGTAGTGGGTTCCTTCCGTATCACTATCAAACTCCCTAACATGCTTCATGGTGAGGTGGCAATGGGTAGTCATGGGTGAGCATTCCCCACGTGGTCGGAGGTGGCGGCGATGGCGGAGTGGCCACACCCACTGTCATTGCTCACAATGGGCTGACCATCACACGGGATCATGCACAGGAACTAGGCATATCCTGAGTGACAAGAGCAGGTAAAACCACATGCTTGCTATACGGCGCAGGCACTGCCAGCTTTGTCGGTCTGTAGGTCAGGCACAATGGAGACTTGAGGTTTGCTGATCATGGCAGGCTCAGGTTTGTCATTGGAGTAAGCAGCTGCAATCTTTTTAGGTGTATCGTTTGGCGTGTGGGGACGCCACGATGCCTCATCACTATCCCCCGACACTGCTGAGGAGGAGGAAGGACTTGTCACTTTCAACCGTGTCTCTGGGCATGGTGCTTTGAAGCTCACTCGACGGGCTCGTTAGCTTATTCATTTCATCCCTCAGCTTCTTAAAGCATTTGGCAACAAAGTGCCCTTTTTGGCCACAGTAGTGGCAACTACCGGTCACCTTACCAACCCTTGTCTTCTGAGAACCTGAAATGTTTGTTCTCTGAGACAACCGATCTAGCTGCGCTTTAACATGTGCCAACTCAGTTCGTAGCTCATCAGCAGGGCTACGCTTACAGTTATTTTCCTCCCACTGCACACGTGGCATTGTGTGGCTTATGGCCACCTGTTCTAAGCGCACGCCCAACCAGAAAAGCCTCATATTCTTGCGCTGACTTCAATGCCTCATCAATGTTTCTTGGCTTAGCTTGAAGTACAAACAACTCCATATTTTGATCCCCCAAAAAATCCATGAAGCAGTCCCTAGCTAGAGCATCCCTGACATCTAATGAAGCAGAAGGGTATGCAAGCCTGACTAGTTCTTTATATCCTGCCACCAATTCACTGAGTGGTTTTCAGACCCCCATGTCTTGTTCTCTCTTTCATTCTGGGCCCGATACACCTCAGACTGATTGTCTGGGGTCGAACCTAGCCATTAAGGCACCAGTGAGGACTTGTAGTCTGTCTTTTGACTCATCTCTAAGTCACTCAGCAAACTCTGTGCCTGGCCCCTCAAACTAATAGCCAACTCTAGGCACTTTCCTGACTAGTCCAGCCATTCACGGGAGAAAAGAGTTTCAAACTGGTGACTAGATAATCCTTAAAACTGGATTTGCCATCATACACAGGGGGTCTTCTGATATCTCTCCTTGCAGGCACAAGGGGGCAGCACAAGGTAAGGTCCTAGGAGACTGAGTCCGAATCTCTGGCCAATTTTCTACACAACTACCCTTCAGTTTGATTCGCCCTGCTGATCCGGGACGACCTCATCATCAACTAGTCTACTTGGCACCTGCTGTGGTGGAGTATTTTGTCTAGGTATTTCTTGGCAAGCTAGACTGAGACCTGAGTTCCCCGCCCCTCCGGAGCCTGACTTGATCTGAACCCTGTTTGGCTGTAACCCTAGTAGGGGTTCCAAACGAACTAGATGCAACACTGTTGGTGTGCTGCATCGGAGCCGTGGGGTAGATAGAAAACCGTGCATTGCCCAGGGCATTGGCATAGCATGAGGAAATAAATGAGGTGACAAAATGGGGTTGGTAGCCAGGAAACTGACCAAATTGTGACATATGCAGATTCATGTCAGGCTGGCCTATTTACATTGGTTGGGGGGTACTGAGCACCAACCATTACTAGTGGAATTATGAGCCTGAGGGCGCTCCCTCACTATAGGTGTTGCAGTTTGACCAGGAGGGGTGTGTGCTATTATTGGTGTTACTAGACAGCTGGACCACTCACACCAACAACACTTACCATCACTGATTATGAAAGTCGCTGCTGCCTAGATTAACCATAGAGTCTGGTCTAACCCTGGTTTACATCCAAGGTCACCATGGGAAATGAACCCACCTGAGCCCCAGGCAAACCCACTTGAAGCTCTGTTACCCTTCCAGAGCTATCTGAACTAAGTGAACTGAACACCAGGACTGTTAATTCTCCTCTAGAGAATCTATCAAGCCGACCCCCTATGAAGGTACTGACTATTACTAACACTCATGTTAGTAGCAATGAGACACGCAATGACGCAACCGGCAACAAAACTGATTTCAAACAAGCTCAAAACGACAAAAGTCTAACTGATTTGAAACCTCTTAAAAGGTGTTCCAACAAAAATAACATATCCCACCCGCTGCCACCAGTTTGTAGCGTGCAGGGTAGGGTTTCAAATAGCGCAGATGTGTGTGTTTGTAGCGTGCGAGTGTAGGGTTCAAATAGCGAAAAATGGATAGTATTAGACTTTCCGTTAGCTCACTAGTTCTGGATCAGCACAACTAGCGATAATTCGAGAAAGCCTGTGCCATTTTTGAGGTCCCGCTTTACAGAAACCTCCAGACAACCCGACTGACTGAAATACCCGCAATATATAGTTCCACTGAATAGAAACTCACATGAAAACTTCATAAGGCGTTCTTGACAAAAGTACAAGTCTTTATTCAGGCTACGAAAATGCTTATCTATTTCGTGCGGAAGATCGCCCCAGCTTATATATACAAAGTCACGTGACCACGCGGTAATCCATGCGAAATGTTACATCATAATAAGCAGCAATAGACATTAAAATATTATACAAGTTATACATTATAAAAACACAGATAACACAAAACTCAATAAACAGGATAGACATTAATAACAATACACAGGAAATCCATCAATACAAAAGTACATAAGACACAAGCGCGAACCAAGAACCAAATAATCCCCATCATTACTGCGGCAACGACCCCCCACCTAGAGCGGGAAGCAGTTTAAGGCGGAAACCCGCTTAACACATCACTTTCACAAATAACCGAAAATTCAAGCTGAGTTCGGGTGGTTGGCTTTGGTGTTCATGCCGCGGAAGTTTCTGACAAATGGCGCTTGGTTACACAGCCCCCTCAATGTGACAACTAATCTAAAACACCTCAACACACCTCTCATCACAGTCACAAATAGCCTCTTGATTCATCCTCTGAATAGCAACATGCGCCTCTTCATGGGTGGATCCTCGTCATTTTTCATGGTCGTGTGACTGCGGTCGGGGGCCCCATCTCTGCTGTGACATCACTTCTTGCCCCTTTCTCTCTAGGATACTTGTCATCGCTGCTATTTACCATTTGATCTGATGCGTCACCACCAGGTGGCGTGGGAAGACCACGGGTGCTGGGTCTCCTGCGGGGGGTGTCAGCTCCCAACCATTACTGTATTTGGGTTCCCCTCCGTATCACTATCAACCCCCCCTACATGCTTCTGGGAGGTGGCATTGGTAGTCTGGTGAGCATTCCCCCACCTGGAGGAGGTGGCGGCGCTGGCGGAGTGGCCACACAACTGTCATTGCTCAAAAAGGGGCTGACCCATCACACTGGGCTCATGCACAAACTAGGCATATCCTGAGTGACTATAGCGGAAAAACCCACATGCTTGTTATTGGCACAGGCACTACCCAGCTTGTCTGTCTGTAGGTCAGGCCCCAATGGCAACGGAGGTTTTGCTGCCCATGGACAGGGTTTCAGGTTTGGCATTGGAGAGAGCAGCTGCACTCTTTTTGGGTGCATCGGTGGCGGTTGGGGACGACCAAAGCCTCATCACTATCCCCTGACACTGCTGAGGAGGAAGACTTGTCACTTTTTAACCGTGTCTCGGGGGCATGGGCTTCGAAGCTCCACTCGACGGGCTCGTGTTCTTCCTTCATCCTTCAGCTTCTTAAGCATTTGGCAACAAAGTGCCCTTTTGGCCACAGTAGTGGCAAATACCGGTCACCGGTTAAAACACAACACCCTGGTCTTCGGAGAAAAAGACCTGAAAATGTTTGTACTCTGCGACAACGACTATACTAAACTGCCGACTTCAGATGTGCTAACTCAGTATACAGTAACTCATCTAGATGGCTACGTCGTACAGCTATTATTCGCGGGCCCAACTGCAAACGTACATTGTGTGGCTAATGGCACACTGTTTTAAGTGCAGCCCAACCAGAAAGCATCATATTTTGCGGGACTTCAATGCCTCATCAATGTTTCTTGGCTTTAGCTTGAAGTTCAAAACAACTCCAGGATTTTGCTCCCCAAAAAATCCAGAAGCAGTCCCTAGATAGAGTCCCCTCTGACATTAATGAAGAAAAAGGGGTATGCACGCCTGACAACCTCTTGATATCCTGCACCCAATTATTGAGTGGTTCAGACCCATGTATCGTGCTCCCTTTCATCTGGGCCCGATACACTTCAGTCTAATTGTCCGGGTCGAAAATAGCCATTAAGGCACCATTGAGGACGTTGTAGTCCTTCTTTTGATTCATCTCTAAATCACTCAACAAACTCTTCGTGGCCAATAAACATATAGCAAACTCGAATGCACTCTTCCCGACTAGTTCAGCCATTATGAGGAGCAGTTCAAATGCGCTACATGCGCCCTTAAAACTGGATTTGCCATCATACACAGGGTCTTCTGAATCTCTCCTTCAGGCACAAGGGGTCAGCACACGTAAGGTCCTAGGAGACTGGTCCTAATCTCTGGCCAATTTTCTACACACTCCCTCAGTTTGATTCGCCCTGCTGATCCGGGACCCTCATATCAACTAGTCTACTTGGCACCTGCTGTGGTGAGTATTTTGTCTAGGTACTTCTGGCAAGCTAGACTGAGACTGAGTTCCCCGCCCCTCCGCCTGACTTGATCTGAACCCTGTTTGGCTTAAATAGGGGTTCCACGAACTAGATGCAACACTGTTGGTGTGCTGCATCGGAGCCGGGGTAGAAACCGGCATTGCCCAGGGCATTGGCATAGCATTGAAACAAATGAGGTGACAACATGGGTTGTTAGCCCGAACTGCTCAAATTGTGCCATAGCAGATTCATGTCAGCTGGCCATTTACATTTGGTTGGGGGGTAACTGATCACCAACCAATACCTAGTGGAATTGAGCCTAGGGGCTCCTCACTATAGGTTGGTGCATTTTGGACCATTATGGGTGTACTATTACTGGTGGCATCTGACGGCTGGCCCCCCCAAGACCCCCCCCCCCACTCACACCCAACACTACATCACTTAATGCAAGCAGCTAGCATGTTCTGATTACCATAGAGTCTTGTCTAAACCCTCTACCCCTTGTTCCATCAATGTCACCATTGTGGTAATGAACCTCCCTGAGCCCCTGCCAACGCACTTAACATCTGTGACATTCCAGAGCTATCGCGGAACGTTGTGAACTTACCAAGGACTGTCTAATTCGCCCATAAAATCGATCAATCCTCCCGACCCTTCGGAAGGACCTCGACTATTAATAACCCCATGGTAGTGCGAATGGTATGGTTCAAATAGCGAAATGGGATCGTTATTAGACTTTCCGTTAGCTTCACTAGTTCTGACTCAGCCACAACTATTACCGATAATTCGAGACAGTCTGTGCCATTTTTGAGGTCCCGCTTTACAGAACCTCCAGACAACCCTGACTGACTGAAATACCCGCAATATATAGTTCCACTGAATAGAACTCACCAGTAAAACTTCATTAAGGCGTTCTTGACAAAAGTACAAGTCTTTATTCAGGCTACGAAAATGCTATCTACTTCGCTGCGGAAGATGCCCCAGCTTATATATACAAAGTCACGTGACCACGCGGGTAATCCATGCGAAATGTTTACATCATAATAAGCGCATAGACATTAAAAATATTATACAAGTTATACATTATATAAAAACACAGGAAACATCAATATACACAGGAAACATTAATATACATACACAGGAAACATCAATACAAAAGTACATTAAGACACAAGCGCAACCAATGAACCAAATATATCACACATCATTTACTGCGCGACACGACCCCCCACCTAGAGCGGGAAGCAGTTTTAGCGCGGAAACCCGCTTACGCCACACTGCCCCCACATTACTAAGTGTTTGGCCCAAACATGCCACATACAGGCATACGGTATACACCAACACTAAAACAAAATGTTTTGAAATAATCACATCAACGTTTCATGCAACAACACAAAAAGAAAAGAAATGCCACTAATAGCCGAGAATTCAAGCTGAGTTTCGGGTGGTTGGCTTTGGTGTTCATGCCGCGGAAAGTTTCTGACAAATGGCGCTTGGTTACACAGCCCACCTCAATGTGACAACTAATCTCAAACACCTCAACACACCTCTCATCGCAGTCACAAATAGCCTCTTGATTCATCCTCTGAATAGCAAACATGCGCCTCTTCATGGGTGGATCCTCGTCATTTTTCATGGTCGTGTGACTGCGATCGGGGGCCCCATCTCTGCTGTGAGCATCACTTCTTGCACCCTTCTCTCTAGGATACTTGTCATCGCTGCTATTACCACTTGAGTCTGATGCGTCACCACCAGGTGGCGGTGGAAGACCACGGGTGCTGGGTCTCCTGCGAGGGGTGTCAGCTCCCGAACCATTACTGTGGTGGGTTCTCCCGTATCACTATCAAACTCCCCTACATGCTTCGTGGGAGGTGGCATTGGTAGTCTGGTGAGCATTCCCCCACCTGGAGGAGGTGGCGGCGCTGGCGGAGTGGCCACACAACTGTCATTGCTCACAATGGGCTGACCCATCACACTGGGCTCATGCACAGAACTAGGCATATCCTGAGTGACTATAGCAGGTAAAACCACATGCTTGTTATGTGGCACAGGCACTACCAGCTTGTCTGTCTGTAGGTCAGGCACAATGGCAACGCGAGGTTTGCTGACCATGACAGGGTCAGGTTTGGCATTGGAGAGAGCAGCTGCACTCTTTTTGGGTGTATCGCGTGGCGGGTGGGGACGCCCTGATGCGTCATCACTATCCCCCAACACTGCTGAGGAGGAGCAAGACTTGTCGCTTTCAACCGTGTCTCTGGGCATGGTGCTTTGAAGTTCCACTCGATGGGCTCGTCCCTTCTTCCTTTCATCCCTCAGCTTCTTAAAGCATTTGGCAACAAAATGCCCTTTTCGGCCACAGTAGTGGCAACTACCGGTCACCTTCCCAACAACCCTTGTCTTCTGAGAACCTGAAATGTTAGTACTCTGAGACAAACGATCTAGCTGCGCTTTAATCTGTGCCAACTCAGTTCGTAGCTCATCTACAGGGCTATGCTTACATCTATTTTCCTCCCACTGCACACGTGCATTGTGTGGCTTATGGCCACCTGTTCTAAGCGCACGTCCAATCAGAAAAGCCTCATATTCTTGCGCTGACTTCAACGCCTCATCAATGTTTCTGGGCTTAGCTTGAAATACAAACAACTCCATATTTGGATCCCCCAAAGAATCCATGAAGCAGTCCCTAGCTAGAACATCCCTGACATCTAATGAAGCAGAAGGGTATGCAAGCCTGACTAGTCTCTTTATATCCTGCACCAATTCACTGAGTGGTTCAGACCTGTGTCTTGTTCTCTCTTTCATCTGGGCCCGATACACCTCAGACTGATTGTCTGGGTCAAACCTAGCCATTAAGGCACCAGTGAGGACCTTGTAGTTTGTCTTTTGACTCATCTCTAAGTCACTCAGCAAACTCTGTGCCTGGCCCCTCAAACTAATAGCCAACTCTAAGGCACTCTCCTGACTAGTCCAGCCATTCACGTGAGAAAAGAGTTCAAACTGCACTAGATAATCCTTAAAACTGGATTTGCCATCATACACAGGGGGTCTTCTGATATCTCTCCTTGCAGGCACTAAGGGGGCAGCACAAGGTAAGGTCCTAGGAGACTGAGTCCTAATCTCTGGCCAATTTTCTACACAACTACCCTCAGTTTGATTCGCCCTGCTGATCCGGGACGCCTCATCATCAACTAGTCTACTTGGCACCTGCTGTGGTGGAGTATTTTGTCTAGGTATTTCTGGCAAGCTAGACTGAGACTGAGTTCCCCGCCCCTCCGGAGCCTGACTTGATCTGAACCCTGTTTGGCTTAAATAGGGGTTCCACGAACTAGATGCAACACTGTTGGTGTGCTGCATCGGAGCCGGGGGGTAGAAACCGTGCATTGCCCAGGGCATTGGCATAGCATGAGGAAACAAATGAGGTGACAAAATGGGTTGGTAGCCAGGAAACTGACCAAATTGTGACATATGCAGATTCATGTCAGCTGGCCTATTTACATTGGTTGGGGGGTACTGAGCACCAACCATACCTAGTGGAATATGAGCCTGAGGGGCTCCCTCACTATAGGTTGGTGCAGTTTGGACCAGAGGGGGTGTGCTAGTATTGGTGGTACTGACAGATGGACCACTCACACCAACAACACTACCATCATTGAATGAAGTCGCTGCTGCTAGATTAACCATAGAGTCTGGTCTAACCCTGGTTCCATCAATGTCACCATTGGTAAATGAACCACCCTGAGCCCCTGCCAACCCACTGAACATCTTTGACATTCCAGAGCTATCGGAACTTTGTGAACTAACACCAGGACTATCTAATTCTCCTCTAGAGAATCTATCAAGCCGACCCTCTGAAGGGACACGACTATTACTAACACTCATGTTAGTAGCAGAGAACATTTGAGACAAGCAATCACGACAACCAAAGTAAATAACTGATTTCCAACAAGCTCAAAACGACAAAAGTCTAACTGATTTGAAACCTCTTAAAAGGTTCCAACTCAATAACGTATCCCACCGCTGCCACCAGTTTTGTAGCGTGCGAATGGTATGGTTCAAATAGCGAAATGGGATCGTTATTAGACTTTCCGTTAGCTTCACTAGTTCTGACTCAGCCACAACTATTACCGATAATTCGAGACAGTCTGTGCCATTTTTGAGGTCCCGCTTTACAGAACCTCCAGACAACCCTGACTGACTGAAATACCCGCAATATATAGTTCCACTGAATAGAACTCACCAGTAAAACTTCATTAAGGCGTTCTTGACAAAAGTACAAGTCTTTATTCAGGCTACGAAAATGCTATCTACTTCGCTGCGGAAGATGCCCCAGCTTATATATACAAAGTCACGTGACCACGCGGTAATCCATGCGAAATGTTTACATCATAATAAGCGCATAGACATTAAAATATTATACAAGTTATACATTATATAAAAACACAGGAAACATCAATATACACAGGAAACATTAATATACATACACAGGAAACATCAATACAAAAGTACATTAAGACACAAGCGCAACCAATGAACCAAATATATCACACATCATTTACTGCGAGAATCAAATGCATGGTTCATCTGTATTGATGTTACATTAATGATAAAGGGGAGAACTGTCATGAGGGTAAATGTAGAATATTTGAAATCATAGGAATAAGAAATAATGAACCATTTCCAAAGTAAACCATCCATTCACCCGCAAGGACACTTTAACTTCTGCACAATAATGATGTAAATACAACAAATGACATCTGTTCAAAAGTGTTTTTGTTCACCTCAAGTTAAGAAAGGTGAGGTAAGCATTGAGAGCTATATAAATAGGGATATATTTGTAATCAGTACTAACTAAACATGTAGAAGCATTACATACTATTGATAAGCTAAATCGAACGACGAATATAGCTTCTCTTTCAAAAAAATGTGTAATGGCACATCGTAGACTACCGTGCTGCGAATCGACTTGCTTCAATCTGTATTCCAGATCGTCAAAGCTAGGTCTGCATGAATGAGAGTTGACTTGGATGATTGGGGCGAGTGGGTCCCTTATCCCAGCATTAAACTCACGTTAATTTCATGGCAAATGCAGGGAACTGAGGCGACAAGCTGCAGTGCTACATACTCAACTACAGCGATGTCAAGAATGGTAATCATCGCTCCAGACCATAGTCATTAGCTCCTGTACTATAGGTTCTCGAACCCGTTGATCTTTTTGTACTTGCGACATTTCTTATGTTTGATGCAGTGTTAATATTTCATTCTGCTGCCATTGACCGACTTTTTCTTGCCAACCTTTGTTACCGTGTGTCAGAAAACAACACTTTTATGGAGACCAATGTCTGAAACATTGAACCATGATTATGTGAGTGTAGCAGTCTTGCTATAAACGCTTTACTTTGGATTCCTTAAGTGATCGATGGTTTCCATTAAATGTCTGTAATTTTTCTAACTGCCTGAACGTGCCAACGCATACAAGGGATTTAATCGCAGCACATAAAATGATAATGGCTATCCTCATTTTCAGGAGTCGCTCAGGCAATTACGCTGTGTTTTCAATTGCCTGTTTGAATGCAGATACCAGACAAGCCACATTCATAGTTTGCTCCATCATATTATATTAAGATTAACAGATTGGTGGACAGCTAAAGCTAGCCTGTTGACTGTACTGCATTTGTAGCCTGAATCGAAATCATACATCATATTTTATCACTGAATGGAATTTGACAATTCTTGTATAAATTATACGGGCCACATAACAGTGGCGTCATTTCGTTCTCGCCTCGCATTGTGCAACCTTTTCTCACATTTATGATGCACATATCCCTTTCGTGTGGCACGTGCCACTTTTAATGCTGCTCACGGATACCCAGATCACATTATTAATGCCACTGGCTGATGGAAAAGCACTTCAAATCCGGATCAGCTCACGTCTCTGCAAGTTTGCCTCGACTTATTTTACATCGAATTCTTATTTGCGGTCGCATTTAAATACATGGTACTAGCCTAAGATATTAAACTGTAAAACAAACAGAATGTGGTATCCCCATTTGCGGTTCTATTCAAATGGACATACACATATCATATTGACTTTTTGAGGAATCAACGTTTGCTGCAATATAGATGCAAACATATATCCGGTACGATTCAAGCATGAAGCGTCAGTATTTGGTATCTTTTTCAAAACAGACTCAATAAATTAACAGAATGTGGAATCAACAGCTGCTGTTGCATTGAAAAAAAGCACATATTTAGTACAGTCTTTGTATACGGAAATAGCTCTAGCTTTTCTATTAAAACAGGCACATATCTACAGCTTGCGCAATCAACATTGGCTCTTCTTTTGAATAATGCGAATGCAGTTGATTGACAGTATGTAGAACCAGCATCTCCATTGTATGGTGTAAAATGGGTCTGTGTTTTATGCATTTTCGTTTAACTGTACCCTATTCAATGAAGCTCAATGGAGTGCTCGCTTGGCGAAATAAACCCTAATAGATGATGTGTCCAGCTTTCGTTTGAAACCTTCCCGAGGCCACGACAACATTTTTCCTGTGGCCAACTTTTGACGTAGGCTCTTTCAGGCAGATGAAACGCTCATCATGTTTAAGTGTTGTATCCTTGTTACGACCCATTTTGAAATTTCAAGTTGGGTTGAACCATATTTAAAATTGGCCAGCCGAATGCCTCGAAGCGCCAGTTTCTCGAATGAACACAGCCTATTTTCCCTGACCGATCTTTATAATCATTATTTCATTTATATTTACTTTCTTGCCACCTCAGCCTATTCTGACAATTCTGCTTTTCAATTCTAATAACACCCGTAAAGTCGCGATCTCCCCATGGTGAAGCGTGTATGGAGTACCGCGGTAGTACTAAACAAAATGCTTATTTGGGGTTGGGAACTCTGGGTGTATATGCGTTCATTTCAATTATTTATTCTTCTAAAACACTAATAATATCTCAAGGGTGGCTGGTACTTTAAATAAAGCACTTAAAATGCAAAAACAAATATCCTTACCAATATGTTGAGCGTTATGACGCAAGAGCTACTAGGGTTGGACTCTGACTCTACGTCAGCTGTATATACGGGACGCAGTCCTCGAGTTAAAGGTCATACTGTTACCTAAACAGAGCATATCTATCTCTTGGTTGTTTGCCATTCACACCATTAACAAGGCGCTTTGGTCTGACCTGATGACTTGTTGAACTTCTCTTGACGCGTACCATAAACCGGGCGGGTATAGCAATTAGCAAGCGTGAAATATCCTCAGGGCAAAGATCCTCAACCACATTGAAATTTCAGTCAATATAGCTGACAACATTCTTGTAAGTATCCATTATACAACCATCTCATATCTGTCACAATTTCGGTACTCAATATTGTTGAATATTCTCCCCGTGACGAAAAGTCGAACGCCTCTCTTCTCCCCGTTATTTTCTGATATTTCGGCCTTGAACTGGGGCTGAGATCCAACTGGTCATAACGTCTGTTAGGTAGGCGTCATAATGTAATCAATTGAGGATTCTTGCCATCGCAGGCGCACGGTTCCCGATACCGATGCCGAGCCGTTCCCGAGCGACGAACCGGTATCTTTACAAGAAGGTATGAAAAAAGTAGATTCTACAATCTCACCCTTCCCTCACTCACACGCGAAATCTATGTCTTTCACTCGGGACATCATACATTGGGAATAATGTTTCGGATGCTTAATAAATATTTTCGTCAACTGAGCATTAAGCATTCGATGATCGACTTTCAATCGATTAGTCCTCTTTTTGTACCCGATCCCTTGCCAATCTGAAGGAGTATAGGTGGAACCTACTTACTGAGCTGTGATGCGGTTGAAAATTCAAGCGTGACATTTCTCAGTAGTCTACACCTCGCCCTCCCACCCCACCCGCGTTTAGATATGCCAACCGGTCGGGCCCCGCAGACTGAGCACATGGAAGGGGTTGGGGGAGGAAGATCAGTTCTCGGCTACTCTCCGGTATTTTCCCATTTGTATCCATAATTATGAATGGGGAGTGCTAACATCAGGTATCTGCTTCAGAAATGATTGAAAGAAAGTGACTATACCGTGATCATCGAAGGCAAGCCCAACAGTTCTCATCTAAGGAAAGCACAAGAACTGTGCCACCAAGCATTCGTTCACCTGCTGGTAAGTTGACCCTGTGAGCAAGGTTTGTTTTATCGAGGAATTGTTTCACTAAGCAAAGTAACCTGCGTATGCTTCTCCAGGCACTGGCACTGTGACGCATATATGGCTCTCTCAAATGCCCTCAAGTGCAGGACCCTCTTTGACCATGTATTTGGTAATGAGCTGGCCCAATCTAGCCCCATCCCCGGTGGATTCTATAACCTTATACCCGGTGCTCCACGCACTAGCCACCAGAAAGCCGCCTCACAGATTATGTTGAATGCAACGGAGCATTTGATGGTAGATACATCTTTTGTGTTTAAACCCATAATGTTTGAAAATGTCTATTTCCCTGCTTAGCATTTGTCGAACATATGAACGTCACTGTGGGTTTATACGTGTATGCAGGAGGATCTAGTTCTAATGCTAGGAGAATATTTGTCAAAACGGCATATGATGCGATGGACATGACAGTTAATTATTCTATTTATAGCCATGTTGAACATTATGTTTCGGTTGTTGTTGCTATGGTAGCGATCTGAGTATGGGAGTGACGGGACCGTGCTACAGTATGGACCATCGCTGGGTAGTGGTCGTTTCCGCACGGAGGTCGCCAAGTTCCTGTCACACCAATACGCCGACCATGTCAGCCCGTACGTATCTAAAATATATGATGACTATAGCAGAGAAATCCATTGTGTGGATTGTAAGGAGTCACCGCAATGCACCCCTTTAATTCGCCTGGCATAATCAGTGTATATACCGTTAATTCGTTTTTCCATTTCACAAATATAAATGGAAAATGGGTAAACAATTCGATATATTTTCTATTTATATTTGGGGAACACATAAAGAAGATGGGCATACATGCCATTTTAGTTTCCCTATCACGAATTTCACAATGTTAAAGACGAAAATGGGTTTACTGTCGTTTCCCTATTTTTTGATTTTTGAATTTTCATCAATCAGAGGACGCTCCCTAATGTACGCGCAACATAAAACCTTGGCCTCCGCGTTAGACGAATCCGGTGATATTATCATATCAATATTACATTTCATTGTGGACCTGGTTGTGAGAGACATAATCAACTTTGAAAGGTGGGCCGGGGGATTTGGTGCCCCACGCGGGGGGGGGGGGGGGGGGGGGGGGGGGGGGGGGGGGTGCACTTAAAATATGTTACCTGGTCCTTACCCCAAAAATTTTTTCCAAATTTTTCTATATGTGACAAAAATCATTTTAAGTGGGTTTGAAAAACTTAATCTATAGCATAAGTAATGGATAAAAGCTTCCTTGGTGCTCGACAATCTATCGCTTGATTATCGATTATTACCAATAGGCGGCTATAGTGACCTGTGAGTAGTGTGACTCGCTGGGTAAATGTCGCTAAGGTTTCGTGTTGTCTTTTCAGTCGAATCAAGTGTGATGCGTTTGTTGTCAGAATAAAACACTGACATCTTCTTTGATTCAATTCTTACGGCGTCGTACGACTGATAAAATACTCAATTATTTTTGCCACTCGGATCAGCGCAAAGCGCGCGATCTCAGGGATCCTTCTTTAACTGAAATTCGAGTAATCCGATCGAAAAAATGAAAAACGAACTAAACCCATTTTCCATTTTAGTTTTGTAAGTTAATGAAATCTAAAATAGGGAAACTAAAATGGAATGTATGCCCATTTTCCATATGTGTTGGCCAAATACTAAAATATAAAATGGGTTGATTACCCATTTTCCATTTGCATTTGTGAAATGGAAAAACGAATTAACGGTATATACCTTGATTTGGTATGCTTTGTTCGACACAGAGAGCATGTGATACAGACAGGAGGCGCCAGCCAAGGTCTGGCGATGGTGTGTATGCTACTACTACCAGCAGGCGCCACTGTGTATGTGGAAGATCCAACCTACTTCATCGCTATCAACGTACTACGCAAGGATCTGCGTCTCAATGTTGTTCCGTGTAATTACTAACCTAATCAATGCAAATGATATTCATATGTCATACTGTTCTAAGAATTAGCCACTCAATTAACGTCACCTTAATTTTCTTGCTCACCACTATGTAATGTAATCTCGTAATGTCCGTTTCATGGTCCTCCGGGTAGTCTGCACGATCCATTTAATTCCTTGTGTTTAACTGACAGTGGCCACAGATGAACGTGGGATCAAAGTGGATGAGCTTCAGCAGCTCATGGAGTCAAACGAGAGTTCAAGTGATGCCCACCCATTCACTAGTATGGTGTACATGGTACCCACATACAGCAACCCTAAAGGCATATGTTACTCTCAAGGTCAGTGATGGCATGCACAGCTAAATATAGAACGCCCACGATTACGCGTCTGTCCTTCTGTTTACGACATGAAATACAATACAGCACACATTAGCGTAGCATGATAACAGACGTTGATTCTGTCCCATGTGTAGGCTTTCATTGTTACATATGCCGCGGGTTCTCAATGTTTAAAACCCTACCACAGAACCTGTCATTTACTGTATACAACACGAATAGTTGCTAATGTAATCAATGCAAACACTAGCTATAAGATGTGTACGTGAGTGTGTGTTGATATGTCTCCTCTCTAACAAGCGTCGTTTACGGTATGCAGCGCGAATAGTATTTCATGCAAATAGGATCTAGCTGACTTTTAATGTATCTTTGAAACTACTTTGGGTGTTTGTGAGTTCAATCCAATGATGGGGAGCTTTGATGTTCAGATCGATGTGAGGCTCTGGTGCGACTAGCACGTGACCACAATGCATTGTTGTTCTGTGATGACGTCTACAACATGCTGCACTACGCCGAGGACAGCCGCGCTCCTCCGCGTCTCCTCACCTACGACAACAAGTAAGTCCGGCCTCTTATAGGATTACCGAGAGCGGAATCCTAGTATCATGTTGGCGACCTCCGGCTCCCCGCTGGTGGGATACTGTATAATGCGCGTGCTATGAATAAGAAAGACCAGCTTCATTAGAATGATACACAGTTTTCTGTGTCTGAGATGAGGAGTAGGAAATTATCATTTTGATTTTTACAAAATGTTTCGACCCTCTCAAACATGTTCTTGCATAAACTTTTTCACCTCATGTTGTTAGTATCTCGAGGAATTGTATGTTTGCTAAGTAAAATCACACTTTGAGTGTTTTTATAAACTTAGTATGCTATTGAATAGAGCACACTTAGTTCATGCGAGGTCGTGTGTGGTCGTCCCTGCAGGTCAGATAAAGACTACAAGGGCCATGTTATTTCAAACGGAACGTTCTCCAAGATTCTGGGCCCTGGATTGCGTGTTGGCTGGATAGAAGCCAGTGAACGCATTGTGGATGTGATTTCAAAGAGGTAATACATTCTGTTATGTTTTAAAGGAGATGAACCGTGATTGCTGTCTCTAATTGCTGTTCTCCTTACGTCACCGGTTCTCCTTACGTCATCGTTTCTCCTAAAGATCCGACCTATAGTTGATATAAACGTCTCGTTGAGCCTAATGACGCCAACAAAATAGTCATGGCAGCGGCCATGCGTATACACTTTGAACAATTATTCAGTCAAAAAATTGATTTAATAAAAAATAAAAATTGTTATTGTCATCAATTAAAACCGGTTCGTTGGAACTTGTGGAGGTGTGTGAATTTTGTCTAATTGGGGCCCCTTAGACACACTATTCGTCCCTCCCTATTACCCTTACTTTACCTCCACATCCATATGATTCTGCCGTGTTACTACCTCAGCTCGTTCCTGGACTCTGGCGGCTGTGTGAACCATTTCACAGGAGAAATCTTGTCTGAGGTTCTCAGCCGTGGTTTTCTAGAACAACACTTGTGTATGCTGCGTCAGGATTACGGCGTGAGTAATACACATCTGCTCACCACGATTCGTGTCGACAACGTACATTTAAGGCTATATATAACTGATTATTCATTACGTAGTCGTTTACAGCTAAATGCTGTATCTGGTTTGGTGATTTCGATTCGCGATTCCTTTGCCTGTAGTTATGTTATGTGTTTACAGCGTATTGTCACGTGGATGTCCGCCATGTTGCGAGAACGACTTCCTGAGTGTACCTTTCATAGACCTCAGGTAATTGTGCATCATGTGACGATGTCAATAATCTCTCTGTATCAATCACAATGCTTGTGTAGCACATGTCATAGCAGCCATGGCTTGATTGTCATCAGTGTGGCTATGTTTGCGGTGTATAAGGGTGGATACTTCATCTGGTTAGAGTTGCCATCCGGTTCAGAAGCTACTGAGGTGGCCAAGATTGCGAAGGATGAGTTACGCTTGATTCTAATGCCCGGTGAAAAGTAAGTACAGGGATTGTAGTACCGACACCTTCTGTGGAATGTACGTGGCTATCAATTTAGATACGGAGTTCACGGGTACATATAGTAATGTGCTATTGGATCCTTCAACATCAATCTCTTAACCAAAAGGACATATTTCGTAGTCACTTGCATTATCCATCCATGAGCAGGTATATATTGACTCATTTTGTCTATTACCTCAACCTTCTTTGTATTATTATGTTCTTAGTTCTTCTCCGACGAGATCATTCCGCAATTGCATCCGGCTGACCTTCACCTTTATGGAGGAGGAAGCCATGAGGGAAGCTGTAGGGAAGCTGTGTGAGGCAGTTAGACGCTATTTGGATCGTGGCTCCGCCATAACCAGTTAGCTATATGTGTCACAATGTTGACACAACCTGTACCATACCATTCGCCTGCATGGCACCGTGGACGGGAATCGAACTTTGGCCCACCCTAACATCTGTTTTTTCTTAAGCATAATTGTACATAACTGAAGTACCGCATGGGAAATTGTGCTTTATTGCATGTTATCATTCCAAATTTCATTAAAAACCCCAATGGTTACACAACAGCGTGTTGTCTGTGTATGCGGTATGGTAAATGCTTTCCTATATTTATTCAGCATTGTTATTGCATTTGTCTCACATTCGAGGAAATAATGGACTGTGCGCTAATTTACCAGTATTAATTGTACTCTCTATTTGTGATTTTACACAAATCAATCTTCTCTTAATGCAACTAATTCTCAGTGTGGTCTATTTTGGTCTATTTTACTGTATGGATGATACACAGGGAGAATCAAATGCATGGTTCATCATGTATTGATGTTACATTAATGATAAGGGGGAGAACTGTCAAGAGGGTAAATGTAGAATATTTGAAATCATAGGAATAAGAAATAATTAACCATTTCCAAAGTAAACCATCCATTCACCCGCAAGGACACTTCAACTTCTGCACAATAATGATGTAAATACAACAAATGACATCTGTTCAAAAGTGTTTTTGTTCACCTCAAGTTAAGAAAGGTGAGGTAAGCATTGAGAGCTATATAAATAGGGATATATTTGTAATCAGTACCAACTAAACATGTAGAAGCATTACATACTATTGATAAGCTAAATCGAACGACGAATATAGCTTCTCTTTCAAAAAAATGTGTAATGAGACATCGTAGACTACCGTGCTGCGAATCGACTTGCTTCAATCTGTATTCCTGATCGTCAAAGCTAGGTCTGCATGAATGAGAGTTGACTTGGATGATTGGGGCGAGTGGGTCCCTTATCCCAGCATTAAACTCACGTTAATTTCATGGCAAATGCAGGGAACTGAGGCGACAAGCTGCAGTGCTACATACTCAACTACAGCGATGTCAAGAATGGTAATCATCGCTCCAGACCATAGTCATTAGCTCCTGTACTATAGGTTCTCGAACCCGTTGATCTTTTGTACTTGCGACATTTCTTATGTTTGATGCAGTGTTAATATTTCATTCTGCTGCCATTGACCGACTTTTTCTTGCCAACCTTTGTTACCGTGTGTCAGAAAACAACACTTTTATGGAGACCAATGTCTGAAACATTTAACCATGATTATGTGAGTGTAGCAGTCTTGCTATAAACGCTTTACTTTGGATTCCTTAAGTGATCGATGGTTTCCATTAAATGTCTGTAATTTTTCTAACTGCCTGAACGTGCCAACGCATACAAGGGATTTAATCGCAGCACATAAAATGATAATGGCTATCCTCATTTTCAGGAGTCGCTCAGGCAATTACGCTGTGTTTTCAATTGCCTGTTTGAATGCAGATACCAGACAAGCCACATTGATAGTTTGCTCCATCATATTATATTAAGATTAACAGATTGGTGGACAGCTAAAGCTAACAAGTTGACTGAACTGCATTTGTAGCCTGAATCGAAATCATACATCATATTTTATCACTGAATGGAATTTGACGATTCTTCGATAAATTAAACATGCCACTTAACAGTGGGCGAGTTATTTCTTTCTAGCCACGCATTGTGCAACCTTTTCCCGCATGCTGCACATATCCCTTTTCGTGTGGAATGTGCCACTTTCAATGCTGCTCACGGATAACCAGATCACATTATTAATGCCACTAGCTGATGGGACAGCATTACATTCCAAAAATAGATCAGACCAAACCTGGCTCGGCTCACGTCTCTGTCAAATGGCCTCGATAAACAGCGACTTATTTGACATCGAATTTATATTTGCTTTTGCTTTGAAACACATGGTACTAGGCTAGATGTTATACTGAAACACAAACATCTATTACACAAACAGAATGTGGTATCCACTTTTGCGGTTCTATATGAATAGACATACATATATCATATTGACTTTTTGAGGAATCCACGTTTGCTGTAATATCGATACTAACACACGAGCATCAAGCGTCAGTATTTGCTATCTTATCTTAGGCAGACTCACACCCAATAAATTTGCGAAATGTGGAATCAACAGCTGCTGTTGCATTGTATCCGGAAATAGCTCCTGCTGTTCAATTGAAACAGGCACACATCTAGAGCATTTACAGTGTATGCAATCAACATTGGCTCTTCCTTTGATAAAAGACACTTGCATTTCATTTACAGTATGTAGAACAATCATAAATGTGTGTTTTATATCTTTTTACCGTGCGTACAACATGTATTCGTCACCCACTTGTTTTAAACGCTTCCACGATGATCGTGAACAGTACAACATTTGATATAATGGAAGCGATTTTGTCAAAAGGAACCAAGAACAGCATACAAAATAAAGTTTACAATATTTTGCATTGTCAGAGACATGCCAATTAATTGCCTAATCTCTCTCTGTGGGCATATTCAAATACGCAATGTGGGGAGGACATAATGTCCATTTAAGCTGATGATCCAAGTATGGATGGTTTTGTAGCTCGTGTGATGCCGTTGGGTAATTATAATCGCAACTGATTTTTACACAATAACTGCAGCTGCTTACAATGAATAAAGTTGATACAAAGCATAGTACATTCTTTCAGTGAATCATTTTACTAACAAGCCATAGGAATTGAGATAAGGCATGTGTGATACGATAGTACAAGTAACTATGCCAATAAGAACCTGACAATGCATTTAATGCCCATGGCGTCCAGCCTTGACATGCACAGTGTAAAGTAGGAAACGTGCTATTGTGTCTGTGAGACAAGTAAGGAATAGATCGGTTGTAGATGGACACTCACCATGAAGTCATCTAGAAGAAATGGTGCGTGCAAATTATATGTCAGCATTGTGACTCAGATTGCTAATTGGCGGTGTTTGATCCAGGATTCAAATAGCGTCTGATTGCTTCACACAGCTTGCCTATAGCTTCCATCAGGGCATCCTCCTCCAGACAGGCGAAGTTCACACGGATATAATTACGGAATGATCTTGTAGGAGACGAGCTAAAAACAATATCTATGTTGTGTATGGCTTATACACACCACGAAATATGTATTAAGAAAAACTACGAGTTTATGTGTCAGCAAGTATATCCTGTGGTCACGAATTTAGTTCTCTGGCGTTATTCCCAGGGCAGTCATTGTTGATTGCAAAGAGATAACGGAAGAGGCGTACCAATATATTTGATAATTGACTTATGTTAAGTGAGGCGAATGGTAGTCACTGGGTTGGTACTGCCCTCAATACGTTTACAATCCATCAATACGGACTTACATTTCCCCAGAATGAGAAGTTGTAACTCTTCCTTCGCGATTTTGGCCACTTCGGTAGCTTCTGAGTCGGGAGGTAACTCAAGCCAGATTACAAAACCGCCCTTGTACACAGTAAACAACGGCACGAACGATAAAGACCAATGAACGTTGCGCTACATAAGCATTGTGAGTGATGAAATAATATTTAGTTGTTTGTTATGGCTATTTGGTACACATGTACCTGAGGGCTGTGAAAGGAGCATTCAGGAAGTCGCTCTCGCAACATGGCGGATACCCACGTGACAGTACGCTGTAACCACATTTCACAACAAGAATGAACGGTGGTCACATGGTCCGTTAGAATAGGACGAATGCAACCATATCAACACCAAACTAGATAGAGTAATAACTATAAATGGCTACATATTGAATATATAGCCTTGAAAACGCGAGTCGTGGTGAGCAGATGTGTATTACTCACGCCGTAATCCTGACGCAGCATACACAAGTGTTGTTCTAGTAAACCACGGCTGAGAACCTCAGACATGACTTCTCCTGAGAAATGGTTCACACAACCGCCCGAGTCCAGGAACCAGCTGAGGTAGTCACACGGCAGAATCATATGTATGTGGAGGTAAAGTAAGGATAATAGAGAGGGACGGATAGTGAGAGGCCTAATGTGTCTGAGGGACTCATTTTGAAGAGTACGTGGTTCATCTGAAGTTGACAAATGATTTACAATGATGGCCACACATGACCTCATACATATGGCTGGCCAAGGAAACAACACCGATTTGCCCGCAAGTGGGTTTAAAAAACAGCCATATGAACTGGCTGTAAACTATTCCGTGTGTTAACAACTCGATGGGGAAAGCATTTTCATAAAAAGATATTGATATCTTCTACTTTTGCCGACTTTGTTTTGTAAAAGGTGTTGAAAAGTTTTAACGCTACAATAAAAGCAAGCTGAGACATTCGATGTCGTCTGCAAAACTGACATAGCGGCAACCATAGTTGGAAATGAGTTCTGTCCAAACAATGGTTGCGCTAAACAATAAATGTAGGGATTCTTATTGCTTTGCAGTAGGAGCCCGTTTGATAAATCTGGTAAAACATTTCAACTCTCGAAGTATGTTATTGAATTTATCACCTTTGTGAAATCAGATTTACAATGCGTTCACTTGTTTCGATCCAGCCAACACGCAATCCAGGACCCAGAATCTTGGAGAACGTTCCATTGGAAATGACATGGCCCTTGTAGTCTTTATCTGACCTGCAGGGACGACCAAAGACGAAGAAGAGCATTTATAATGATAAGTACATTTTCAATATCGTTTGAATGAGAATCGAATACGAGAAATGAAATAGTACAGTGAAAAATACAATAAAAAGAAC
Organism: Urechis unicinctus; assembly: GCA_034190875.2. Taxonomy (NCBI): domain Eukaryota; kingdom Metazoa; phylum Annelida; class Polychaeta; order Xenopneusta; family Urechidae; genus Urechis; species Urechis unicinctus. The sequence goes on along the minus strand of CM067352.1, from coordinate 24,644,851 downwards.
GACTAAGTTGTCTGCAATTTCTTACTCCTCATCTCAGGACACAGAAAACCATGTATCATTCTAATGAAGCTGGTCTTAATTATAACACGCGCATTATACAGTATCCCACCAGCGGGGAGCCGGAGGTCGCCAACATGATACTGGGATTCCGCTCTCGGTAATCCTATAAGAGGCCGGACTTACTTGTTGTCGTAGGTGAGGAGACGCGGAGGCGCGCGGCTGTCCTCGGCGTAGTGCAGCATGTTGTAGACGTCATCACAGAACAACAATGCATTGTGGTCACGTGTTAGTCGCACCAGAGCCTCACATCGATCTGAACATCAAAGCTCCCCATCACTGGATTGAACTCTTCCACAGGGAGGAGTATTCACGCACCCAATTTAGATTCAAAGATAGGTTCAAAATCAGCTAGATGATATTCGCTTTGCATAGCGTAAAAGATAAGTTCTGTGATACGGTTTTGCGTAGTTAGAATCCAAGTTATACATTTATTATTGAACGTATGCATGTAAGTGAGCGAGTTATTGGTGATCAACAAACAGAACAGAATCAACATGACTTGTTGCGTGATATTTAGATGGGACAACATCGTCAACTAAAGGATGTAATGTGGGCGTTCTATATTTAGCTGTGCATGCCATCACTGACCTTTTGAGTAACATATGCCTTTAGGGTTGTTGTATGTAGGTATCACGTACACCATACAAGTGAATGACTGGGCATCACATGACCTCTCATGTGACTCCATGAGCCGCTGAAGCTCATCGACTTTGATCCCGCGCTCATCTGTGGCTACTGTCAGTTATATACAAGAAATGAAATGGTTCGTGCAGATTTCCCAGCCGTGACCATGAATCGGACATTACGAGATTTTATAACAAAGTGATGAGCAAGACAATTAAGGTCACATTGCTTAATGGCTAATTCTCAGAACAGTAGGTTAGTAAGTACCCGGAACAACATTGAGACGCAGATCCTTGCTTAGTACGTTGATAGCGACAAAGAAGGTTGGATCTTCCACATACACAGTGGCGCCTGCTGGTAGTAGTAGCATACACGCCATCGTTAGACCTTGACTGGCGCTTCCTGTCTGTATCACATGCTCTCTGTATCAACAAAGCATGCCAGGCAAATTATAGGGGTGCATTGCGGTGACTCCTTACAATCCACACAATGGATTTCTCTGCTATAGTCATCATATAGTTGAGATACGTACGGGCTGACATGGTCGGCGTATTGGTGTGACAGGAACTTGGCGACCTCCGTGCGGAAACGACTACTACCTAGGGCTGGTCCATACTGCAGCACGGTCCCGTCACTCCCATACTCTGATTGCTGTCATAGCAAATGAAGGGAATGGTATGTGGATTTTTAATTGGTTGGTATATTTTCTCAAGTAATATTCACCTTATCACGGACACTTGCTTTGACAAATATACTAAGGCTCATTATTGCTTGTCCATCTTGATTAAGTGCCATGACCGAAAGGTGTAGATACGAAGCAGGGAAATGGACATTTGTCTATATTTCATCGTTAAACACACTATATATATTTACCATCAAATGCTGTAAGGTGGCTTTTGTTGTGGCCAAGGCGCAGAGCGCCAGGTATTATATCATATACATGATAGTCATTTCTTACCAGCAGATGATGAAATGCTTGGTGCCACAGCTCTAGTGCTTTGCGGAGATGTCTTTTATTGGGCACGCCATAAACAATCGATGTAAAGTCAGTCATTTCTGAAGCATGAAACTGGTGAAAAAACCATACTGATAACATTTGGTACAAGGACCCATGATATTTTCAGTCATCTTCAAGTAGGGGTCTGCCTGATGCTAGACATGAACTATCCTTTTCGAATTCCAGATGCGCAAGGCATCAAGCAAGGAAAGTTGACTTCTATTGGTTTGATGTAATGGTTATTTCAAAATCAATGTTTGAAACATTAGCTTGTTATTGGTGGTACAACACTCTAACGCCATTACTGCAAATTATCGTGGACATCAATTGTATTCGATGTTTGTTACAAAAAAATAACTTTAAATAAATCGCACACTTTGTGAAAGGGTAAATTGCAGTTAGACCTGTAAACACAGTCGCAGAAATTGCTGTTGTATAAAACAGATTGGAAAACACAAATCTCAAACATTTGAAATCGCTGGTATGAGTCACTGTAAAGAAACTTACTTTTAAACAGCAGCAACTATGTAGCACAGTATGGCACACACTTCGAGTGATGAATGATCCCAGTAAATATGAATCTAAAGCCCAGAAATTTTTGGGTGTATCAGGTGGCTTTATTTATAAACTGAGTATTTGGTATATGCTGGAGATGTAACAATGACTTTGATATATCACCAGATAGGGGACTGGCAACACAATGCCAGCACAATATACAACATGCTTATGAGCTGTTGAGTCGATAAAAGGCTTTTCATTACAAAGGCAGAATAGAATAAAAATAACATAGAACAGCAAAGATGGGGGCACACAACCAATGAAAAGGGGTAGCAAGTACACAAAAGATACACAAATAAAATAAAATACATAAACAAGGGCGAGGTGGGATAGGAACAGCAAAGTTTGTGTTCGTCCAAAATGCCAAGTCGACTGACGGCAGTCCAGTTATGACGAACAATCACCAATTTGAAAATTGCACACCGTAAGATCGTACTTTTACCAAGCAAGAAATAAATAGTATTAGTAATGCAGACCCACCGAATAGTGGAATAACAAGAAAAACTAAACTGCATTGTGTACAAACAATATTGATTTAAGTTGTGCATAATTGTTTCCCCGGAAACCACATGATAATAACCGTACAACATGTTGTACAACATTTTGTCATTCAGAGAATAAATAATTATGATGTTCATCGTTGGACATTGATCCGGGGATCAGATGGGCGACGAGGCACAGAGATAGTATAACTCATGAAACGTTGTGTTCAGACTTAATTCATTGAGGCACTCGAAGAGCTATGAAACATTTCTGAATTGCAAGGTCGAGAATAAAACGTCTATACTTGGTGTTCATAAAAAGTACTGCAATGACATCTATTAATGACAATCGTTGCACTCGGAGGAAAGTTACAAAAGTTGGCCGTCCACATGTTATGCATGGTATGCTTCCTGAGTTTAGAGGAAGACATTCGTAACAAAGTGTGCAGGTATTGAATTACAAATAGAATATTGTCTTAAAAGACTGCTGTCTTGATGGCGTGTTTTATATTTGGAGTTGAAGAAACAGGGGCTGTCGAAAGAAATGACAAGACAGTAGCTAACAAAAAATCAAAAATGGCTGTTGCTGGTTAGGCTGGCACTGAGACCCGAAAAAGCAATATAGAAGTCCAGCCGAAGTGACAACTATGTGGTCTGTTTTTGTCAGAGAAAGAATTCATGGGAAAATAGAGCAAACAAATAGATCTCCTAACAAATATGATTTTGCACATATTGCGTATTAAATTCACGATATCCTAAAACCATATATTTAATCCACCATTCACAAGCAGAGGATATGCTCGGCTGGCTCTATTTCAGGTATAAATAGGCTTGTTTTGTCTCTAACATTTTCTATAAAGCCATGTTTGGGATTGAACCAAGATCCAACGATATTCTTGCCGTTGTGAGAAGGAATACATGTAATATAGATTAACCAACAAAGACATAATAGCGTGATTCCCCAATGAGCATACGCTGGGTAAATACACGACGTGGATAGCAATGGGCTAACCATTGAATTGCTCAAACCTGGCCTCGTTAATTAAAACAAGACGATCTTCTTGTACTGTAAGCATCACCAAATTGACCAAGATTATGTGATCTAATCATTGAGTAGTAGAGAAAGTCGAAATAAACAACATCGTTAATCAGTGTGGGAGGATTTTCAGTTTAGATGTTGGAGCAAACAGAGGAAAGCGGCCTGTATTCGAACTGATGTTTGAAAAGAAACAGAAGCTTATAAATAGAAGGGATTCCTTATAATGTGCTGCAATCAAAATCCTTTGTTTGGTTTAAAGGTTGGGATATGCAAGTAACTAAATAAATACCATAAATCTATTTAACTCTATTACAGCAATATGCTAAATGACGACAATATGGGTATATATCCTGGACCAATTACATATCAGTTGTACAAGCGGAACGTTTATTACAGCTTGTTATTACAAACTGTACGGTCATAACAGAATCCCGGCATGGAAAAAGACTTCGTCATACACATGTTTGAAGTTCGCAATATTGCATGCGTTTCCTATATATTGATAAACGTATGTATTTAACTAAATCAAATACCAAGTGAGAGCAATATTATTAACTGCCATGCGTCGCATTTTGTAGCATTCTACGTAGTATGATGTTGTTCTCTCGAATCGCAAATGTGAGCGGCACATGAATAGTTGTCTAGGTCTTATGGATGTATCCAGCGACGTTAAGCACTTATGCTATTTGGGATGTCACTTATATAGTCATATAGTTTGTTATGCGGAATTACAAGATGATAATGAGAAATATTGTTCAATTTGTAATCTCCATTGAATCTGATGGCAGAATAGATGCTGCCCGCAAACAGGAGACATGGGCCAAATAGATTCAGATGATGTCCTGATCAACCAATGTATGTTGGATGTAAGATGTGGATTAACCAATTATCATCATATATTTTGATATTGGCCGAATTAAACAGACCAGAACACCCATGTATTTACGCTACATTTGGAATAATCTAGGTCAAAATACCGCATCTGTGAAGAATATGGAAGGTTACCAGCTTTGTCTGTTAATGCACTTGTTAACATTAGTGCTAGTCGGTGGAGCAAGCATAGGATGTTGCATGTCAAGTATCTGAATTCAAGCTGGCCATAAAGCAAGATTCATTACCTGAGAGACTACGGCAGGTGGCGACAAAGGTCATCGCACATCTCATATGCTGCTTCTTATTATAGGTCTATTGAGGCAGGTGGATGGAGTTGATAAAATTACGACAATTGAGTAAATTTAACGCTAGTACGTAGAGAGACTAGTATGCGACTGATGGTTCGCTTTAAGCAGTCCCTTACTAAGTGGGATTCATTACTACAATGTGCAAGATGCAATGTCACATTTCTCAAAAACTACGCCCCTTAGATTGTTAGTGCAAATGCGGGTGTTGCTAATTTTGTGTGTCGCTAAGTGAATATGCATTAAAGCGACGATGCAAAACATTGGCTACATCAGATAGAACTAGAGAGAGGCACCTGACTGCGTAGGGCTGTGTGTAGTGATCAGAGTTCTAGCAGCTTACTACATGTCTACAGTTTTACACTGGCGCTGAAACAAATGACAAAGTAATGGACGGCTCGATCCTCATTTTCAGTATGGATTTCGTCGGATTTTAGAGGGTTATGCTTAAGTTCCATTGCTGTGATTGTCCATGGAATGAGAAGCAATGTATAAGTGGTTAAAGGATATTAAGGGTCGAATAAGACAAAAGCGCCCCTGAAGCCGAACGACGTCACGTGTTTGTGTGACGACCATGGGTTAAAATGGTTGATCATTATCAGTTCTCATTGTGCTGTTTTTAGAGACTAAACTATGACCATTTTATTGCACATTAAATTGCACGCGAAATTCTTTGCATCACAGCATGATTTATTCGCTCAATCGTGTTGTGTAATGAAGTGAATCTCTCTACTTTATCATTAAACACTTACTAAAATGTCTTTGTTATTTTGTGGACCAGGTGGCTTAATATCAAATTCCAGAGTAGAGATAAACACGTCTTGAAATGTTGGTTTTCATGTTCTTTTGAACAATTATAGAAGATGAATTTGATCAGTCAAAGAGATCTGCACATGCTTTTCGTATTCATGAGCTTGTTATTCATTAATGATAAATATACGTGCACTATGCTGAGATTCATCAATTTGTACTGGGGAACGAACTATCGCTATCAGTCAGCCTCTTTAACATTTCGTCAACATTATCCACGTAATTCGATCAGCCCATGGTCATGGCCTTTGAGTGACATTCCTAATAGCATTATCCAAGCTGGTTATGCTTTTATCCGTTAATAGCCACTAATAACGTTAGCATGCAGTCAGTCAAGAGGATAGTCATAGGCTTGTACCCCAATGATGCTTGTGAGCATTTAGAAGAGTTTATTCATTCGTCGGTGATTCAAATACGTATGTATGCCTTTTCATTTCCTCCTTTAATGGAGTAGTATCAAGTCTTCAGTAATATCAGGCTGAGAGACTGGTACACACGGCTACGGTATGTAACACATGTTGTGGTTTGAGAAACATTAAAATGGTACAGTGCGGTCATAAGCATTAAACAAAGTGGGTTATTTGCAAGAGGTTCTTGATTAATTACACGTGGCATTCATGGTGACACGCGTGTGTTAGATATCGCTGGACAGCGTATGGGGCCATTAACACTGTTAATCGCACAACGACCATACTGTTGACAACTGCGAGTGGCCAAAATGACAAAGCTCCCTTTTTCCTACAAGCCGTGTCTGACATATAATCACCGTCAGTTGTTTCGATATTGCAATGGTTTGTCTTGTTCCGTGCCTATCGTAGTGATTCAGCAGCCTTCCCAACCTCGTTACATTATTCCATTTGAGAATCTGGTACTTATGTGAAGGCACCAAGAGTGCTCGCTTGAATTAAATATACCGAGCCACTGTCGCGCTATCGATGGGAGTAGATAGGTTGGTGGGTGGATTTTGGTAGTGATGTGCAGTCGGATCTCACTCATAACTTGCTGGAATTAGCCAATCACTGTGTGAAGCACCTTTTATTTTCATAATTTAACACGCCATTCAACCAAGTGTCATGCATTATACGAGTTGGCATTTTGAAATCTAATTCAAATGTACGGTGTGTCGTGTGTTTGGACAGATGAGGACACAGGGGTTGTCATTAGTGCTCTGCTACTATGGGAAGTATGATATCCAGTACGCGAACATTTGAGCCGTGGTTTATACCTTCACATCAATTCTTTTAAATGTACCAACACATAATTCGGTTGCCGTCTTGTTAATTTGTTCGATTTGTAGTCCTCAAACGACTTGTTCATAGATTATAACATTTCACAATGTGAAACTGGATACCAGCTTTGTCATAAACATTATTTTATCCTTTGATTCATACATTTTTTGTTACCGAATTGCTTAATTGAACGTGTTAAGAATGCAAACAACATGTTTTGACCTTGAATAATAAATTGCAAATGTTATCCAGCGCTTAATACATCAATGACTGCATAACATAATTGTCCGTTAGTCATGTTTATCAAAACTACTATGTACTCTGGAGGCTTTTATATCGGGCTTTTATCCATTGGAAATCATAAAGCGTTATCCCTCATCCCTTATAAAGCAATACATCGCTCTCAAGCGACGATAACTGTTTTTTCAGCCATTAACACACTATTATATGTAACATGTTAGAACCAGGGACATTGACCATATCTACTTAGCATTATGAATTTATTCTAACCTTATGAATAAGAAATGGATCTGAATCACCTAGTGGTCGTTGCGGAGTCACAGGTCGTAAATGATGTGAGTCAGTAAAAAGGCGCCTCATTTGCATCATACTGATGTACGGTTGTGATACTTGATCCATCAACCTGTCACTTTGCCCCGGAACATATCGTCTTTGATGTCTTTTACACATGTATCGCTATTGTGTTAATTATTATCAATAGGATAATACTGCCCTGTTTATATCTATATTCGGCTGAAATAATTTGTAGTGTACATACCAATGAAGTGTGCAGTAATTGCATGGGTCACAAATTAGATGTTTCGAAAACAAGCCCGTTGTTGAGCATTGTTTTTAACTAGACTGGATTGCACAACACCTTTAGACATTTCTTTCATTTAACGTAACCCTTAACAGTGAGCCTTTTGATTTTGTAGCCCTCACCACCAATCAAACAATGGGTTGTAGTTCAAGTACATCTTAAATTTGGAATAATCAGGGAGTTAAAAATACTGTATATTTGTTCAAACCGGAAATCACCATATTTCTATACTAATAAGAATACGTATAAACAGTTGGTGAATGGAATAAATATTCATGAAGCAGTAAGTGTGAGAATAGACCGGCAACCAAATTCCTATTTTACCGCAAGAAAAATCCCTTTAAGCTATGACTCTTTGAAATAAACACCGAAACAGTGAAAGCGGAGGCTAAATAGAGAAACAATAACAAATGACACTGACATTGGTGAACAATAGCGACAGCTGTTAAATTTCGTTTTGGTGAATCGCATTAAGTGGTCGTCAAGTATGCTTCTTGAGTGATACACGGGCGATGTTCCATACGATTGAAAGCACTTGACGTCAAGTACGAATACAAACTTAGAATACACAGATATCTTTATAATTGAGATTTGTCCTCTTTACATTATGATAATTTCATCAATGTACTTGCTTGTGTTCGCACATGCTGATTTTATTAGCTATGCAATTAATACAAGAACAATCCGATTTTACAATTGCAAGGGTTCAACCAAGTTTTTAAGCTTGTCAATGGATACATATGCATGATTCATTATGCCAATGCATTTGCCTTATTATTTTTGAAATAATGCTGATGCAATTGCACCCGCAGTGCTTATCAACAGCACAAGATCTAGATGGTCCGATCTAGATGATTTACCCAATAAAGATTATGAATAGAATTTGGCATGGTATTGCTCAACCCTTGACAGGAAAAGGCTAAGACGTTCAACTCAGTCATTCTCTGTTTCTTCTGATGAACACTTCATAAGCCTTCGGGAATTGTAATAATAACGAGCTTAAGCCGAACAAGTTTCCCATTATCAACCTTCTCAATTCGCCTCTTTCTGTTCCTATTGCTGAAATATCTTTCGCATAACAAAACAGAGATTAATATTGAATACATCGCCTACACCGATGCAATTACGGAAGTGATTTTTCCATTTGCAGTAGGTTAAAGGAACCTCAATGGTACTGGATAGTATCTTGCGAAAACGTGGCTACAGAAGTGTCGACTGGTATAAATAAATCACTAGTGAAATAATCGTATTATCGATAAAAACCGATGGTTACGCTTCTAAGCCTAGCCTGCCACATTAATAAACAGCCAAGAAAAGAACACTGACATGCTTTGAGCTTTCATGTTGTCGGTTTCTACTTTCTTCAACTGAAATGATTGATGATGATTGACATTTACAAATGTCTCCTGACATCTGATGTCATCATTAACCAGAATGGCAGCATATTTATTTTGCATATCATACAAAAATGTGTAACCTTTTTTTGTGATAAAAAAATTTTCTATACTAGTAGAATGACAATTTTCTACCGTGACGCGTTTAAAAATACTGCTTAAGATAAAACAGCACAAACATCATTTGTTTCGCAGTCTACTGTTGAATGAGCAAGCAACAATCGCAAACCAAACAGTGGAAAGTAACTGACATATTTTCTAAATAATATATATTAAATCATTATCATTTATCATTTACCAATCATCAAGAAAGCCTGTCAATGTATTGCTTTAATTTAATAATAGCCGAATAAAGAACGTCTGTAGACTGTTGGGCTATTATTCATTTGTGTTAATCAATCGGAGAATTACCTCTAAACGCGTATTTAAAATGCTTATGAGACGATGTCTTTGTAAAACACAGCACTTATACGTGATTAGCAATCCAAGAACGTGTTCAGCTGTTGTGAATCATCGTCCGCAGGCTAGTTAATTGGCCACGTCACGATATATCGTGCTTATGAGGCGATTACAGTACGTTAAGCCATTAACACCCACATCAATATCACCCGTTCGAACCATAAGTCTTGACCTAGCAACAGTTAACATGATATGCGGCTGCATAGACACGTTGGCAATGACCGGTGACGCGATTATAATAAACAAAGACAAATGTGTAAGCTCCAACGCATTGCAATACGTTGCAATTGACCCACTATCCTTTGACAGTAACAAACGAGGTACGTATTAGTCATCGATTGAACTAGAACTTTTTGGAATAAACGCAGAATCTTTGAAATCGCAAGCCAAGAATGAAATATTTACAAACGATGCTGCCATTGGTGGATGGATAGCTACCTTGAATAACGTCAGCAATGTCTATTTCCATAACCCAGTCATTTTTATTATCAAGGCCTTCGTGTATGCATTATATAAACCAAATACATCAGCTAGCCTGTATAATCTCATGCTGATACTATTAGCAACGCCATTTATGTAAGAATCATTCGATATTACAATTGCCATGAATTGTAATCCTAAGGGCTCTGCCATTTTAACACCACTTACCTAAATACATTTATGCATTATTCATTATTGTAAGGCAGTATTGTGGTCCACTGCAACATTACAAGAACATTATAACAAAGAGTTTATAGCTACGCTAAGAGGGCTCGGCAGTGATCCCTTCCCTATTATAATACATTTCAATCGTAAGGTGGCGCTACCGTGACACAAACAAAAGCACATGAGAAAAATGTCTCTCCACAGAGCCCTGCCATTGCCAAAACACTTCGCACAATAGGCTTATGAATAGCAAAAATAGCAAGTACTAAATAAATGTCAACTTGATAACAGCGTCCGCGCAGTTTATGATCCTCGATCTTTCATGTCCGCACTGTGTCCGCACGGTGGATGATAGTTTTAGATTGTCAATAAATGTCTGATGCGAGGGAACTGACCTGGGGTCGACATAAACATTTGTGGCATGTCAGTGGGATGTGAAGGTTTCGAGCAAAGAGTTTATAGCTACGCTGAGCTGCGTGACGATTATGAAATTACTCGAATGACACCCCCGACATCAGGCGACGATATCATGAAATCAACAAACGAACATAGGACTGTTGATCCAACGTCTCGAGGCTCGGCGGCTGTTAAAGATATGCAGTCATCTGATCGGTCGAGGCGACTACAGTTCCAAAGTAAACAGAGCATTTCACGTTGTTTTAAGAGACGCTATGACAAGACGCTATGACAATAACGCTTCGGCTAACAGGTGGCGTCTTCACATTTTTCCTTGGGCGGAAGCCTCGAGTGAGCTCTCTTAACGAAGCTATAAACTCTTTGATTATAATATCTGACATGATGCGAATACAGATTTAAACACAGTATTATGCAACAGCATATTTAATACAGTCGTGGTCGTCATGTCACTGCTGTCACTGCGACACTACGAATCATATCCTGATAATTAAATCCAATAAAACCTAATATTAGAAGTTGGCGTTTAACTGCCTAACCCTTTAAAAGAAAAGCGCAAAATAACACTGTCGATTTTGTGTTTCTTTTGATGTAAACGTCATTGGCTAACGGAAACCATATCTTCATTACGAGCTTACGCGAAAGTATTTTCCTGTTACACGCCTCAATTTGTGCCGTTCTTCTCTTATTGATTACAATGGTCTTTTATATCATTCGCATTACCTCACGTAGAAAATAAATATGGATTAAATATATCGCCTACACACAGGAATTGGTGGGAAGTTGATTTCCATTTTATTTGAAAAATTTGAATGGTGGTGGATATTAGCTTGCGACAACGTGGTTAATAGAACTTCAGCTGAAATAAATATATGCTTATCACCAGTGAACACATTGTATGAATGAAAAAAACCGATGGCTCTGCTGACAAGCCTAGGCTGCCAGAATGATGTTTGAATAGCCAAGAAAATGACACTGACCTTCCTGTACTTTCACGTTGTCGGTTTCTTCTTTCATCAACCGAAGTGAGTGACTGATGATGATGATGATGATGATGATGATGATGATGATGATGATGATGATGATGATGATGATGATGATGATGATGATGATGATGATGATGATGATGATGATGATGATGATGATGATGACGATGAACAAAACGTAATCTATCAATACATCTGTAGCGATCATGATATACAATATTGATTAGAAATATGTAAACTATTTTCTGGATCTAAATATATCAATTCAAGCAGATCCAACTTACAATTTGGTTAAATTAATATAGTTTAGAATACTATCTATTCAATCGCACTCATTATTCATTAACCCACCATTTAGCATGCCCTGCAATTTACAGCTTTGATTTCAGACAAAGTAGATGCGGTCATGCTTTATGGTCTGTTATTTAACTTCAATAGACCCCACCGTCCCGATTAAACGTTTATGCGTGTGCTCACCGTGTTGCTCCATAAACACGTGGGGTCACTGCACACGATATTTCACCTAATTGTATCCTAAATATGTGAATAAGAACCGCTGAGGAGTTTAGTGCTATTATGCATTTGTGCTAGTCATAAAATGTTCATCATCTCACCCCATTGGATGAGCATTACCCGTAAGCAGGTGTTCCAAATGTCAATGAAACGATTCTTTAGTATAACACTAGACTTTTAAGTGATCATCAGTCTTCATAGCTCTCCTGCAGCGTGTTTGCCTGTTGTGATGCATCCTCCACAGGCGAGTACATTGGCAGTGTCACTATTTATCCTAGGTAAGCGACGATTGCTGCTTATTCATCCATAAACATCCTCATCAATGTGACCCATTAGAACAAGGGGTCATGGCCCAGCATCAGAGTACCAAATAGATGGAGCATAAACACATTGGCAATGTTAATAAAACTAAGCCATATGTTTCGGCTTCAATGCATTGCAATACATTGCAATTTCACAATAACAATCTGACTGCAATAAACACGGTAAAGTATTAGTCATCAATTGAACTATGTTTGTTAGGCGAAGTTTGGATAAAGTATTCCTTTATATATAGTAGCGATATATAGAATAACATAATGTTATTCACATGCAGACAGAAACTTGGTACGCGACAACGTGTCATTGCCGTCTCCCGTTGTATTGCTGACAACTGGGTCTTATGTCTGCGATCTCATCTGTGTTCCCCGTGTAACTACGGCACAATAGCTCTCCTACACAGCTCAATCGGGATGATGAGAAATACTGATGGTCAATATTTTCCGTAATTGTTTATTATGATTGCTCATTTGAATGATTGTCTTTTCGACTGTTACCACTCCAATTGATTATGCTGAGTTAAATTAGTTAAGCTGGTTTGGTGTTGCATTATTACTTTGGCAATAATAAAATACACAGCCAGTTTTCCATTGGATAATTCTTGTTCTGTTGAAAGAAATATTGTTGTTATAAATATATTGGCATAGTCTAACGCATCTGTGAAGTCATAAGGAATTTCATTCGAGCAAACAATGTTCATACTTAATAAGATAAATGGTTACTAGTTATGCCAACGCATATGTTCCATCATTTAAAACAATGGAGTATTATGCAATTTCGATAAATTACCTCTATCTTAGGTAACAAAAAGAAACAAAGGCAGCTGGTTAACACGGACGTTACCTATGTGAGAATTTCAAAGGGTGTATGTATGGGCATGTTACTTGCTGGGTGACCAACTGGGCGAGTGGTCATTGCAGGATGACGGCGTATGATGGGATGAGATGAAATCCATCCGAGCTATCCCTGAGTTCGCCTAGTGAGAAGGTCATTGGGCACCATTGATTTATTTCGATGTCACTTAAATCAATGCAGCGGACCTGTACACAATTCAACACAATTAGCACCACTGCTTGTTTTAGTGCTACAATAGATAAGGTACCTTCGGCTGCGGAGCAGTGATTCCATAATTATTGTATCAACTTGATTGTTTTTGATGTGCTTACGAGCTCACTGGCACCTTTTACCTGTCACAATCGGCGCAGATAGTTAATGGTCTGAATATCTGGAGAGCTCGTGCCAAGATCACCCATCATCAAAGTAGTCTTTGGCGGGTCGTCTTGAAGCTGGATCAACAAAGTTATGGTAAATATGTAGGTTTTATATGACAATGTATAACAACTATTGTACAGTCTGAGTAAGAGCAATATTTGCATATTTTGCATGATACATCCACACTTTCAAATCATAACCTGCAAGCAATACATACTTATTCCAAACACACGTCTACATTTCAATGAGTGCTCAAAGTGTAGGTTCACAGCTGTGCCGAGTATATTCGCGTAAAACCTTCCCTAAAAGCATTTGACTGGAACACGAGGATTGACTAAATTCTGCCAAATCTGAGCGACTGATACCTACAAGTTACCTCTGAACATCCATTATGAATGCGATTGTTGTTCCCAGTGAGAGGAATATCTTGTGCTAATACCCATAAACAAATCTCGCTCAACTTAATTGTCACCTATTAAACGTCGTCCGAGAAGCGACAGGTATCCAAAGTAATGCATAAAAAACAGGGGGTTGATAGAACTTGATTTAACAAATCATTGACAAATATGTTGACAAGGTTGTGATTTCCAAAAGCACATGGATCGTCTGACAAACGACTGTGGTAATATATCACATTTTCAGGATGTTTGCCAAGGAAATATCATGCCAGCTCCCTGCTTAGATAAAGCTGTTTGTGAGCAATCCTTCTGAAATCTGTATCTGTTTTGCTTATAATGCTGTTTGTTACACTTGTTTGTTAACCACTTGTTTGGTAAAGCAAATACCTCATGCTTTATGTTTAGATATCTGCCTCTTAACAGACTAGACACAAAGCGTGGTTTTCTATGGAGGAGATTATGATATATGGAACCGTTCTGGCAAAGCATGTCATAGGAATACATCTACCCAGGGTCATAATAAAATAAACGGCAGCTACGTTAATGCGGATATGTTTGAGGACACAATTGAAGCCACTTATTTATTTGTCAATCAAAATGAGTATGCATGTGAACACTATGCCTGGGAGGTTTCGAACATTATCAAAGGGCGTTTGAAGCATATTGACAAACTATGATAGTTTATGCTACAATACAAGCATTTATGTTACTATATTGACTGATTTTCGGTTCCAGAGTATCGTATCTGCACAATTGACGTATATAAAGTATGTTGGTCTTTGTAATGACATAACACTAAAATATAATAAGCAGGGATAATTCACATTTTCTTTGTAGATGCACTCGTGTGAATCGTTCCATAAACCACGCTTGTGTCGAGTTGCTGTATCCTTAAAATGTATTTATATTCATGGAAGCAATATTTCAGAATAGCAAAAGTGCTTAAGAGGAATTGTTCGCAACACAAATAACTGCGTTATTTGTATCAACAGTCGTTGGCTTGATCTTATTTGTGTAAGTGCGTTCGTCGTGAATGCACCATATGAATTGCCAATCATTATGTGCACACAGTGAAGAAATTTAAATAGGGCGATTATCCGTTATTGTTCATCATAAACCTTTCATCTACTCGAGAGATCAATTGCTTCTGAGCATGTGTGATTAATATGCAATAGTTCGCTCGATGTTGAATGAGCAATTCCATTCTACGAGTGATTGATTAGCTCGCTGTATAACCCCTCAGTGATGTGTTTATCTGCTGTCATTCATCCTCCGCTGTGATAACAAACAAAGCTGTGCGTCTGGGTTTCAATAAAAGCAAACGTGGGTAACGTTTAAGGTGGGATAGCACTGCAGTGGTGTATGGAAATATTACTGGTCCTTATAATGGGACTGCGTGGAGCATACGATGTATTTTGGTGACCTTAAAAACTATCGGTTTACACAATTAATGTTTATCATAAATTTCAGGCAATCTAATATGAGTTATGTAATTGCTCTTATGTTAATCAATAGGAATGTTTTCAGAGTAAATGACGACGCATTAAGATGAATGTTCATTGTGACATGAAGGAATGTAATGCCATGGACGTTAACCACCGCATTACATACTAAAGTCATCAATGTGATTACATTGATTCTCAGCATATTGATTCTTACCATGCTATATTTATATTTTCTAAGTACGGATCATTACGAATTACACCTGTTTGCCTACAGATAAACACACATAATAATGCAGTTGACGTCTTGTAGAGTTTAACAAATACAGATTTGCTGCCATGGGAACGTTTGTAATCAATGATCCACAACCCGTTCAAAGAGCGCGTCAAGTTGCCTGAGCAAATAAACAGAATGGGCTCATTACGATGTCGACATTTGTAATGTGTTTGTTGGACTCATTGTGTATACTGCTGTTTAGACTTGCAAGTAGTGATTTATATATTTAGAACGCAACTCAGAACATTCTATTCTGCGCTAGGTGGATTGCCCTCTAATAATTATTCCTCTTACCTGCGCCGACATCTGCACCACAAGCAGCACTCATCGCTACGTTGATGACTACAAAGTTGCATAACATTGAGAATGGAGCGGATCATAAATAATGTTTTTGGCGGGCTGGCGGAAAGTCGATAAGAGAAGTGCAAAATACATTTGATGAACCCAAAACTGCTGCTTTCAGCGCTGCCTCCTACCGATGACCTCATTGTTGAGTGTCTTTAATTGTGCTGTATCGTGTGTCAATATTGCTCTCCTATAGTGTTAATAGGAATGACGAGAAAAAATAATGATAATCAATAATTTGAATCATTGTTGTTCTTATTACCATGCGTGCTGTAAATTGCCATGACTTGTGTTGCTGTAATGAGATTTGCAAGCTCGTTGACCCCAAAGAAACTGTACCAATCAGTGGTCGCATCTTGTTTAGCAGCTGTCAACGCAAAAATACATCATAGGTTCATTCCGACTTACTTTGTCTACATGGAAGCAGCATAATCAAGTTTAAACGCCCAAGGGTAATCCTGCCGATGTCCAAGATGTGTGCATGTATTGTATAAAATATTCTTTGCTTATTCAGCTAGTAATTAAAGTGAAGCAGTATATTATATTCTACGTGATAGTTGGCATTAAAAAAATATTGACCTTACACGCGGACGCTGTATCGGCGAGCACATAGCTCTTACATATACATTCAGTGACCTCCTTCGTAAATTCCGTCATCATAATGACCGGGGAAAGGATTCACAATTCGCTTGAATGCACCGCGCTGTTTCCATACCAGTTACTTATTTCAAATCAGGATGGTTTCCTCCTGTCCAATGAATGCAGAATTTGTTCTTCATAAACCTGTCTGTCACTTACGTCGCAGTAGCAAGTGCATGTCACCATGAAGCATAGTGACTATAAGCGTCAATGGCTTGCCTGATATAAGAGATCTCTTAAAACAGATGAAATGCGACGGAGGAAAATTATGATCAAGAAAATTGCATTGAATGAATTTCAGGGATAACATCTGTTAGATCAGGCATTTACCGATTGACACTCACGCATTGTGTATTATGTCAATTTTTGGAAACTATAAATCCACTGCAACATTGCAATGATTTGCTGATGCATATTTCAATACAGCGGTTAACAGTATTAGCTAACTAATCATATTGGTTCTCGTCTATGAGTGCATTGTATAACAATATCTGTGCGCACACTACTACCGTTAATTGATTCATGAGGGGATAAGGTCAAGGATGCACTCACATAATTAGTGTCAAACGTGTTGTGATTGCCATGAAGAATCCATATGCTCGTTTGACCATATCAATTTGATGCGTGCGGTCGTGTGATGTCACAAGCGGCGTAATTTGCGTTATATTTCTCTGGGAAAGTTAATCTCGGAAGACTCGGCACGTAGATAGATCAGGCACGGTCCAAGTTAACATTATTCATAAATATGGTAACCTGGAAGTATGTCATTCATGTTTTATACACAAAGCTGAATCTTGTTGCGCACAATGCACTGTTTGCTAGCTTAAATAGATCAAGATAGGTTTCGGGCAAGCCACATAGACATCTATGCTTCTCATTTATGTTGCTATGCATACGAAATGCCAATACATTGAAATCACTCGTAAGACTCGGTGCCCAAGGAACGAATACTAAGCGATGTTATATCCGGACAAGATCCTCAAGAATTTATATTTGTGAGCTAGCAATCTCAAACGCGTTAGATATTTAGCATTATAAACTCTATCTCGCTGGAGCTGGGTTTCTGCTTGATAGAACATGTGTATTCATTGCTTATGAAATATTCCTTTAAATATTCTTTAGATTGAATACAATTATACAATCGCCTGCAGACAGCAAGCTTATATAAAACAGTGACTTTACGAACATTTTCATCAGTTAGTCTTTATGCGTAATCAGCTGTAATTGTTTTAAACAAAAATGAACTGTATGGTCTTAATGTTTTTCTGTTCTGTTTCCGTTTCATTGACAGTGGCCAACCATCCTCACAATAGTTTTGTTTATTTGCGCTCATACTATTAGAACGGTGGCGAAAGGGTAAATTTATAAGAGCAACGTCACTGCATACTTTATATCTTTACTGTTATGAATTTCAATCATTGTGTTATCATTGAACTGTACCCAAAGAAAAAGCAATAAAAATATTGCTCCCCCATAGGGGTAAAATATAACCTACCAATGATGCATAATGATTTCTGCCACAACAGTGCAGATCCTGTTATTCGCTTGATTACATTTATTACGGGTTCCGATTTGAATATAACGGGATGCAGGGCCTTTCGTGCATTTAATTAACGAAAGACTCATTACATTAAGCGCTGAGGAACAGAGGCTTTTTGGGCAAATGACTAGTTGGGAATTTCCTGTCTCTATCAAATGGTCAATACCAAATTCTATTTCCTAACTTGTTCCTCCTTCATAAAAGCAAATGATTATCACGCTCTCTTTCTTATGGAACTGCAAACAATGAAATTCATCCTATAATACGAAACGGTGCAGGCAAATATGTCTCATCATGATACCCAGAATGATTTCACGAACAGTTTCATCAGCTAGTCTCCATTTGTAATATGATGTAATTGTTTTAAATAAATGGTCATTCTGTATATATATTACATGTTTCCGCTCCATTGTCAGAGGCCAATCAGCCTAACAAAAGAATAGTTCATTTGTGCTCCTACCAACAGACTGGTGGCGAAAGGTTACATGCTAGAAACGACACTTCATACTTTATGTCCTAATGTGTTTATGAATAATCGTATGAGAATAATGCATGGATGCTTCCTATTGGTACACATGATATTTACTGGAATTACTAATCAGTAGACTATAAGATCTGATGAGATTATCGCAAATAAGTTGTCGTGAAAATAGCCTTATTCCCTCTGCGGTTAATCAGTGAACGCAGGTTACCGGTCGGGCTGTATGTAGGCTAGCTTTTATAGCCGTGCTCATGATCAATAATTTGTATCTCCAACTACGTATCACCAGCGCTTTGGCAAGATGCAAATACAATGTGAGCAATATGACACTCACAAAGACACTTAGGTCTCACTAGAATTGAGAGTTCCTTAAGGTTTGCTGGAGTGATAAGAGAGCAGCCAATAACAATTACAGTGTGTGATCCTATGAGAGAAATAAAGCGAATGTTCTTGCTGATCTCCGACCTGTTAGTACTGGGTGGGTTTAGGTAGCTATTGTGTGATTAATGCAGTGTGACAATGAAACAAATTTGGTGCCATCATTTTCAAATATGTTACAGTAATTATTTGTTTGATATGAAAATGAGCATTCAATAGAAGATTGATCAATTTAAATAAAGTGTACATAGTCGTAGATTCATTTTATAATAATAAAATAATAATCTTTATTTTCGCACAGAAGGTGTACAGAAACATTATTATGTGCTGCAACAGCAACAATCACACAAGAACGAAAAATGAACAATTAAAAGTTACGCTAAACATTTTCTTTTAACAGAGCTTCAGCTTCATGTCGGGTAAGCACTGATATTGAATCCCCATCTCTAATAGAAATAAGCTTCTTTATGAGCATGGCAATATTCTCATATTCAGAATTACATGGTGGCTTAATCTTATAGCTGGATTCGTTAATGCATTTACCATGCTGTAATAAACAACTAGTATTGATGTTCAGGGCATGCATTATTGTTTAAAGATTATTGGTAACAATTGTTCTGTTGTGAAAACAACATCTACACACATAGGATGCTAAAACGTTGGGGCTGTTCGGCCACTTATGACAGAAATTGACAAAATGCAACATCAGTTGATTTCTAAGGTGCTGTTTTAATTGGTTACAGTATTTCTCCATGTCATATGTACTAGCAGAATAATGCTTCACTCACACGGCACAATATGATAAGACTCATCTACACAATACCTGCTAAAAGATCCAAGAAATATACGATTGAAAGTAGTGCTGTTGTCCCATTGCTATCTTTTTTCACCAACGTCGAGAAAGATACGGTGTTTGCTGACATATACACCATGGTAATACAATCAATAACTTCAGTTATAGAACACAAGTATGATCTGTGGGATCTGGCAAGATCTACCTAGCATACCAGTATTATTAGCGTTCCCTTTTTATGATGCTTACACAAAATAAGAACGCGTGGTAGTGGAAACGATCGGGTTTGTAGAAGCAAACCAGCTTAGAGATGTTCATGGTGCTAACAGAAGATCAAATGCTGATCACATTTACTTGTGATCATTTCGGGGTAGTTTTGTGAAATCTTTAATAACAAATTGTGCGTCTTCATGCATCAGATGACCGACCTTCTGCTCTGGACATCCGAATACCAAAATATATCAATCTCATACTATGATCAATCACAGAATTGTGAACAATATACACGTCTGTGTGCGCTAGGATTATATACTTTATTGCAGGTTGTCTTATATGTGCAGTTTTACATCTCATATATCAATACATACAATGCCATATTAACCTCTCAACGCGCAATGTATTAACACGGATGATGCAGCTATGATGCTTTCCAATCTCTAAAGCAGTCAGCCTAACAATCGCTATACTTCCATTTAATGTACGGCATTGTAGCATAAACACAAGGCAATTTGTTGAAAGCTGCAAATATTGCATTTTCTATTCATGCTTGCATTTAAGATTTGTGATAAAATTATCCCTTGTATAGCGATCACAGGCACATCTATCTGTAACATGGACTAATTTAAACACAAATAGTTAGTGTTGTGATGCCTGCTGTGGTTAATGTACCTACAAAATTGGGGTCGACGTGAAAAGAATACTGGGAATTTAAAGTAGCTGATATTTACAATTGACAATTGCTAAAGAACACTTGATTGTTTGTCTGCCTTAAGGCTGGACATCGCATATCTCGTAATAAAACTGCTCTTATCTTACTTTGTCTGCGTGGCCATATGGCACTGCATGTAGATAGGTACTTAGGTATTTGCACATCGACGTCCGTAGAATGCTTAAGGAAACATAATTTCAGAAAATAATAATAAGATAATAATTAAGAGTTGTTAATAACAATTTTAAAGTTGACCATTGTTTAAATGACGAAAACACTCCACATCCATTTGCATACTTGATTAATTTTCACCGGATAATAACTGTTGAGATGCTTACAGGGGTCTGAATTTATGTTGATTAAATATCAGCATATAGGCGTGCAAAGAGTGATAGCAGACAAAAAAAGTTGAATGCAAGCGTTTACGCTTTGCATCAAGATTCACCATGCATTGGAGCGGCGTGGTAGGGTGGAATTACATAGTCTACCCTTCCTTAACAAGTGAGAAAATATGAAACAAGTTTCTCCGCAGGGAAGGCCTCATCTAAAACGTGTCACACGTCTTGCAGTCTCAAGTGCGAAGTAAACTGACCATTTGAATAGTGTAATCATCTGTCGAGCCAAGTCAATTTTGTTAAAATATTATTCATTATTCAAATGCCAGATCTCAGGAGATTTCTATTATTTCAGTACCTTACGTGTGTCCTTGTGTATATTCTCATACTATTTGCCATGATCCAAAGAAATAACAATACAATAATACTGATGCAGCTTGTCCTGTAAGTTTCATCCTAACATCGGAAATACACTGGTCCCTGTTGCTTGAGGAATATATGCTCTACTTATGTAAGCTCTAAGCCAAACAAGGACTAAGCAACATTGCAATGAAGTGCCACACAATAGCAATCTGCCAAATTAACTGAGTTAATCTTACAGTCACGACTTATATAAGCGCATGAAACATGAATTCCCCGCTGTATGTGTTTTCGGGGAATGTACAGGATCGTTAGGCCATCACAAAACTAGTCACCGATATTCAGATATAGCTATATACATTTTGGTGTTGTTATTAACTGCTAGCAATTAAAAAATGAATGTCATTAGCAATATGTTACACATCATACGTTCTGCAAGTATTGAGGCCTGATAAGTATGACTATGTCCAGACTGAGATAATTTCGTTTGGTATAGAGCATACGTTTCAATAAAGCACAAACTTTCAGTCCATATTTGAAACAATTATCCACGTTTGAATAAACGTTATTTGAGGTATTGGTATTTCAGTTAATTTTAGTAACCTTGAATGAACTTGGTTAAACATTATTCATTTGATTATCATGCCATCAGATTATTACCTATTATCAATGTCCAAAACATAGGCCATGCAATATAATTACCATCCATTGTCGACAATACTGATTATTTCAGGTAGCACATGTAACACTCAGTGGTTTGTTATTAAGGCTGGCAAACGAATGAGTGCGGAGGGGCCTTAAGCCAAGTTTCTTTTGAGCCTTGTTTAATTGTTCTTTACTATATCATTTATTGATTGTTCGAGCCAAGATCATATATCGATTGTTGTAGATTAGATCACTTAGTTATTGATTGACGGATGTGCTTTTGATACGTATATTGTGGAATCACACGGAGCAGACCTCCAATCATTAAAACGGCGTTTTACATACACTTTCCCAACAATGATGCTACAACAGTAATTTCTTTGGCGTAATGTTCTATGTACACCACATTGAATATGGTAAATAAAGATCAATGCTGATTGTGCATCGTTCATTGAAATAACGTACATGTTGTTTCTATCTGTGATATTGATGAAGTTGGTTTATACATGCATATATATGTGTACCTCGATCCATTTATCCTGCTTCTTGGTAATGCCTACGAGAATTTTTTCAGAGCGTCATCAACCTCGTAATATCTGCTTTATATTGTGGCTTTCGTCAGCTCGCTCCAGCTAATGGCAAGAATCGTTCATAACAGCTGGGACATTATATAGCGCTATCATCGCTTGATTTTATCAGCATACGCTAAAAGTCTCGTCCCCATGGCAGCTTTATTTCAAAAGTTCGACCTAAAGCAAGCTCTCTATGTGCATTATAGTGTCAGATGGTTCATAAGCGATAAAGATTTATAACGCGATATATTGTGCTTGAGAGACAATTGCTACCCATTCAATCATTTATATCCTCATCCATATAGCCCATTAGACCGCGGAGTGTGATAAAGATGAAAGTCGACACACTCCGACGTAAATTATTGCATAAATATAAAAGCATTTTTTGGATCAAGTTGAAACATCTGAGGGTAAGTCCTTGGGTGTTCATAAGGTGTGAATATAACTGGCATTTCTCATACAATATCCACATTACAGTTGCCTTATTTGTGCTAGACTATATATTTTGCATGTATAAGCAGTTCCGTACCTGTTCCGAAGTAAGTGCCAATGGCTGGAATAGGTCACAAAGCAAATACAACTATAGCCCATGTTTCTAGGCACCTCTTGTCAGTAATGACAAAGCATTAAGTAGTTATAAATGTTAATATTTTAAAAGCAGCAAGTGACTGGCGACGTGGTGTATTACTGTTTTCACTCTATTAAACGATGGATACCGTTATACACCAGGAACTAGTGTGGACAATCCTGAAATTCACTAGCCTCGTCTTATTTTTCCTTTTTGGCAAAGCTCAAATGTCCTGTAAAGTTAGATTTAATGTAAAATGATGCAATGCAAACGACTATCTGCACTGAAGCACTAGTTTTGTGAATATAGAACATATCGCGAAGGGCAACTATTCATTTGTACTGAAACTTAATATCCCCTCTGTTTAGTGACACGGACTATGATGTATTGTGGTTTCACTGAAGCCATGTTATATATCTGAACCTCAGCGATTGTATTCAGTACATCCAGCTGGTATACCCAATATGCAAAGATGAAATTACATGCAGCATCAATTGGGTTGATATTATATGCGATTATAATGGCTAACTTAGATGGAGCAACAAATTATATCAAAGCGATCTCGTTCAGGTTTGATTTTGCTGTGGATGGCACGTGTCTGCAATAATTGCACCGTAGAATTGTTTTCCATATTTTGTACTTACTGATGGTCGAGGAAAACAAAGCTTTGCTAATACGACATCCCATTTATCAACTTCATCGTGTCACATAAAAGACAAATGACTGGTCTGTTTGCAGTCAGCGGGCTATCATTCACTTTGTTGTACGTGCGCCTAGTGACTACTTCCGGTCGTTAAGGATTGTTTTGCACGTTGCTGGGGGTCACATTTGTATTGAATAACAAAATCTTAATGCAGCATTTTGTTAATACATGTATTATTATATTACTTTGTGTGGAGTTAACGTTATATACTGGCAATTACGCCTTACTTCTTGTTCTGTTAATCGATAAACGCCGTAACTGGTAGCTGGTTTGGGATTACCTAGGTTTCATTGCCGAGCGCATGTTGTTAAATCATTTCGACTCCAACCATGTGTCAATGTGCTAAGTGACACTCTGAAAGATTTGTTGTAAATTATATATAACTGAATGAGACTTGTGATTTTTGGTGGTTATTGCGTGGTTAATGCAGTATGATAATGGACGACACATTAGTGCCATCGATTACAACGATGTGACAGTAATAATTTGTTTGGTATGAAAATATGCAAACTCTGACCTCAAATTCAATTATGTCAGGCTGCATTGTTTCATTGAGCGCATTGAGTTTTAAAATCACATATTAAAACGTCACTGATAATAATGGCAGCCAGAAGATGAAATGTAAATAAAGTGTGCACAGTCATGGTTTTATTTTAGAAATACCAGTTCCTCAGGGAAGTCGAGGACAGCTGTGCAACTACTATTTGACTAAATGGCATGGATAAACATAGCTTTATTCTGTTAAACAGGCTGACAGGGCACCTGTTTACATCCGCTATTGATACCATATAAGGCAATGCGTTCATTGATAACAATATTTTGCCATAGCACATTGATCCGCGGAATGCAGCTTCACTGATGCAGTACTTTAGAATAACACTCACGTGGCTTAGTTTAGCGCTGCGGAGTATAAATCAACAGGTTATTGGATCTAATTGGTGCAATTGTTGATAGAAAACAGACGAATTAATGGAATGCTCGAGGCAACGCATACACTGTCGACAGGACCACTGAAAACATCATTAATAAATATAGTCAGACTGTATGCATCTTACCCTCTCTCGGCGTTTCCTGCATTATGTGGAATTAATTTATAGACCAAATCGACACTTTCCGATTTATAATTGGTGTGATTGGCGAGTGTCAGCTGCAGTGAATAAAACTCAATTAAAACCTAAAGCTGCCTGAATATTAACACAGTGGAATCCATATGATGTACAAATGCAGGCGTTGCATCATCAACATCTTGGTTGGTGACGTGTAAACGCTTCGTCGAGCATCGAAGCCCAGAACGACTTCAATGAATCAATGGATGAAAGTTTGTACAGAAATAACCAATTACGGTGACAATTTTAGAGCAACTTGTGATATTGATGACGTCGTTGCTAATCTGGTCAATATGACTGGTCGCTTAGTGAAAACCTGCAAAGGCATTCTTCCCATTGCATCTCATCCGTATTTCTTAAAGAAAGAACTGCAATTGGTAGAGTTCAAGCAATAATTGAGTTGCAAACATTCATGTAGGATCATTACTCCAAAAAAAACTTTGAAGAATGGCAACGCGAGGAGGAAAAAACATTTATTTCTCGGTAGCAACTATCAAATATCCATATTTGAGTTCAATATGAGTGATGACCTGCGCGTCAACGAATATTTTTAAATCCTTTGAACCAATAAAACAATCTGTTGATTAATGCGATAAGTAGATAACTGAAGGCTAATTTAAAGTATGCGAAAAATGGCTATTTCAAATGTGTCTACTAATATGATGCATATGACACAGAAAATATGATTCATATCATGTATTGATACGTAAGCCCATTGCTAACTTTACGGAGCAAGTATAATTACCCATCCGTAACTCCTACGTTGCATTCACGCCCGACATACATTTCCCCCTTCAAGAGCTTCATTCTCCGTGATTTGCACTTGAGCTTAATCTACGTAGATCATCATAGGCAGGAAGAGCTATCCCTAATGCAATATACGAGGGAACAACTTCATATAGACATGAACAGAGCGGGCCAATTTACATTCATAAGTAATATATTATTGTCCTAATACAATGGGTCAAGACATTTGAAAAATTTCAAAATCGCAAACCACGATATATCGCACACACAGATGTTGGAAAATTGATAGCTTTTTCAAACTTAGTCGAAAATGTATAAATATAGGGGTGTGGTGACGTCCGAAAAATAGCATTAAATCATCTTAGGCATCACACGTCCCAAATCATTCTTGTTATCTCTCTTTACTGTGGTCTCCCACGTATTCTCAGAATCTTTCACTAATCGTATCATGGAACAAAACAAGCAAATAATGGCCTAAATGCCGTATAAGGTGGCCAAATGTTTTTAGTCACTATTATTAATAGATCACCTGCGTCAGCTAATTTATGTTTGCTACACATTTGTGTGTAATTAACGTTGATATACTATGCAAGCAAAACGGCTGAAATGCAAACACCTACTCAGAATGTTTGTGTTTGCTGTATGGAAACGGGTTCTGATTGGGAAAGTAGCGGGTATTCAATATCTTCGCAATAAAACTGCTATGTTTACATTATTGTAAAAGAACCTACATTTTGACCCGTATGGTGATGTTAATGTTTTCGAGGGACCTCGTGTGTCGACGCTGTTTATACCAGTTGTGCGCATACATTGTTCGGCAACACGATAACATTAATAAGTACTTATATTAATCTATAATGAGCTTTCAAACCGCAATAATCACGCGTACGGTTCGTACTGTTTTCTACTCTACGTTCAATAAGCATTACGTGTCAATTTGTGGAGACACGCAAACTATCACCACGTAAAAATGCCTTGATCGTAGTTTACTGTATAACCGCAATACTGGGGCAACTAGAGCCGACATATTCATTATATCATATTTCTGACAACACGGCAAAAACATTAACAAGCCAAGCGTTATGTGCATGCTGGCATTTTGGCATAATTGAACAATATTGGTACTACGCAATAGAACTGCCAAAATCATGGAGTCTGACGTCTTGTCGTACACAAAAGTACGCACAACATGCATTAGGATCAAGCGGCATCTCATTACATCATTACACATTAATAATAACTCGCTGTGACGAATTCTTACACCTATAAGCTGATCTTGGACGCGTATTACGCAAACATTGTGTCAATATTAATAATTACCAACGTATGATATTTTCGTCACCTTCTCCTATTTCATTTATGTTTTATCAAGCTGAATTGTAAAGATTGAGAAAGTATCTACGACGCCAATATAATAGCAGTCCACTGTCGTAATTAAATAATGTCTCTCCTTAGCAACTCTATTAACCAGCCAGTCTACGTCGATGTCATGATAATAATACCCAGCCAAAGGATTAATAAAAAGCATGCATTACATTACAGTGGAATTCATTTAGAAGTTCGGTATGTACCTAACCTGTTTGCGGCATTTGATGTTTCCGAGCCGTGGGGCGTTGGCGTCAAGTCCTTTCCGGCATTTTGCGTAATTTCCTGCTAGATGCAATTTTCATCCTGGCAGCCTATATGTTTTACTCATGTAAGCGTAAGTCCCTCAAGGTCAATGCAAAAATGAAAGGAAGTGCCTCAAAACAATTTACCGAATGTACTAGGTCACATAAGCGCCTGAATTGTGATTCCCTCGCTGTATGCGTTTTCTGGGATTGTACATGATTGCATGGGGCTCCACAATAACTCCTCATCAATATTTCTGATATTCCTGCAGTCAACTTAAATTGGAGTTGATATCTATTATTTACAAGTCAACAATACATGTCAATTAAAAGCAATATATTGCAATGTTAAGTTGCTCTGGAATGTAGACATCGTACAACTACAACAAGGAGAAAAAGATTTCCGTCATTCTAATGTTCCCAGCTTATAACCACACCGGTATCGTTCCCTTACATGTCAAAAACAATTCTGCATATCACAATATGATAAAGTATGTGGACCGTGTACCAATACTGAATAAAACAAGCGATAAGGTGCTTCTCTATGAAAAAACAGGTAGTCACGTCACTTCCGAGAAATGCAATTACTCACCGTAAAATATTTTTAGATTGTACCTAAAATTATCGTCACAAACGCTGTCCATTAGGAGCAGCTTGGTTTTGCTTGTTACGTGTTTCCTCCGAGAAGGTTTCTGTCCGATACGTGTATTGCTACGTATTATGCGGATTGTAAATTAACATCGGATGAGCTCCTTAAATATTCCTTATCGGCGTATACTACAGAGGTATAAGTAACTTACGCTACAGCATGTTGGTAATATAATATGTCAGTTAGACATGATCAATTACGCTTTGTTAGTACGGCATTAAATCCGCCTTTCCTCTTTCAGGACGGATGATATACTGCAATCGTAATGGTTATGCAATGTTGCGCATCACATGCATCGTTTATCTTTTATTTGTGGCTACGACGTCGACGTTCATTGATATTTCATGTCAGCAGGTATGCACGCACAACTTGTGAGTTTTTTGCCATGGTCAAAACAACGAGATAGTCAAAGGGACTGTATAGCTAACCTATAACAACTTCCAACGCATCGATTGTCTCTTTCTATTGTGCTTATGGAGGCTGGCTCATACAAAGTGGTGGGGTTCGTGTTATACTGTCTTTCTAAAGCTGTCTACAAATACGCCATCGAAATGCATTAACAGTGAGATTAAATCG
This sequence comes from Urechis unicinctus, assembly GCA_034190875.2. Taxonomy (NCBI): domain Eukaryota; kingdom Metazoa; phylum Annelida; class Polychaeta; order Xenopneusta; family Urechidae; genus Urechis; species Urechis unicinctus. Next base: position 24,616,021 of record CM067352.1, on the reverse strand, counting down.
CACTCAAATAATAACTTAAAATGTCTAAGTATCTGAATCGATGTGAAAAAACCCTCCATAATGCTGCCGATTCTTAGGTTTACATTGTTAGTTTTAGTAGAAGTGATAAAAATGAAATTTTGAGATATGAAATATTCTACATCTCGGAAATTTCCCCGTTGTGTTGGCTAATGGACGGAACGACAAAAGCCTTTGTAACAGTGAAATGATGAAAACAGTGTCGTTACATTGTATGATCCGTAGTTTGGTGCAATATCTTGGCTTTTCTTGGTGTAATAGGGTTAATATTTCGTTCATTTTTAAGCAAAGGATTATCAATTTATTTCTAAATTTTCTATTGTGGCAACGGGAATAAAATACAGTATTGAAGTATTTCCATTTTTAGTCTCATTCTACTTTATGCTGTTGATTATACCTTAGCGAGACATTCACCGACAATATCCAGGTGTAATGCAAATAATGTAAAGGTTGACATTACCACTATTCCTTTTGGACCCATATTTGGATAAAAGAGATATAAATAAATGACTCTTTTTGTATTACATAAATTTGTGTACGATAAATGCGAAACTGTTGGTAATGCTGTAAAAAAACCGCCGGATTTCGCATAGTTATATTTTTTATTCTTGATTAACTTAATAGCTGAAGTTATAAATCTATTGTCGCACGAACTTGATCATTGCGATGCATCCATAAAGGTTGGATAATCTGAGTGAGATAAAGATTCCTCAATGGGGTTTTCACGGCAAAACATATCAGTTCTCATCTCTGACCATGCGACCAATGGCCATTCTTCCTATTCTCCCATGGCACGGCGTCATGTTGTATTCACGGACTAGCTGGTTAGTTTACCATGGCATTGCATTGTGGGCGGTACACCAACCTCATCATCCATTGAAAAGACATCTTTACATGGGAATTGTTTTAGTTACTGGCTCTGTAACCACTATGCAACTCGCTTGTTGTGACAGCCCTTGGCAGTGCAAGTCATACCAACTTCACAGAAGCCTCAATAGCCGCTGCATCCCGTATACGGACGCCGTGTATTTGTTGACATCTTATCCATACTACACATATAGCAATACTTCATATTTGTCTGATATAACTTTGTGTAAGCCCCATATGATAATAGGGCCGTTTTCATATTACAAAAATAGCCACTTGCTATTCAATGCGACTGGTTAATGTCAGCATCTTGCGTGTGAATCGTCTCTAAAGACGGCGGCAGTGATACGATCCATGCGCCGACTCTTGCTGGACAAATGATCCATCAAAACTGATCATACCCCATAGCGCTGCACCCTATAACGACATGACTATCATACTTATTGGGTTGGTTACGGAAAACAGACGTGGTAGAGTGGTAAATGATAGAATGCTTATCTTAGTCTCAAACTCAAATATAAGATAATAAGAACAAATCGATATATAATTATCAGGCGTGTCTCTCAGAGTGTTTTTTGTTCCACCTGCAGAATTTGTCAGCTTCCATTTAACTGTTCCGATATATTTTGACAGAGTACAAAAATGTGATGGGCTTGGTAATCTCCGTGTTTTATTTTAATGTCACTGGAACAATACTGCTGTTTTCCTGTTTTGCTAATATGGATGAAGATTTATTATTTTAACCATAATTAAAGAAAACGAAATAGATCCTTTGTTGACTGAATGTCATAAGCGCTGTGGACGCTTGATAAATCTCTGATGATCCAGGTGATCATCACACATTACAATAATTACTCATTGGACAGTAATTGCTAGACACTTCATGCGAAGGCCTTCTCAAAGGATGCCAAAGTCGGATCGAAGATTTGATTTACAAACTAGCTAAACCAGCTGGTGTTGACAACGAAAGCATGTGATTAATATGTATCTCAGTTGAAACAAACGGGCAAAACTGCAAACCAAACATTGGCCTCTTGTACTGGCTATGATGTTTCTGCAACATTGTATTGCGAATTTGAGTCGTCACTTGTGCTTGCAGACACTTAGCGAAAGCATATGACGTCCCAAATTCTTTGCAATGCCGTTTTGTTCGCGTTTTATAGAAGGCAATTTACTTCCGCGTGGCCAGAGTGGGAAATTGTCACCTGCATCTGTGACACCAACCTTACTATTTTTACGGCAATTTGATCATCTACACCTTAACCTGAATAGCCAGGCAGAACATGTCATGCATGTTTCCCTTTATGTTGCTTACAAAGAACCTTCACCACCAGAGTGATATATTTAGCAGTACATAGCTAACCCATGCCAATAGGCATTAAATTAATATATTCAATGTTCGTGAGCGCTACTTTCTGTTTGCTTTTTGTTATTATATGATACTGCGGCCACACAAATACTATTGTTATCTTCATATGCCAGATATGGATGCTGCAATGACAATGGTTCTGTTGAGTCGATCTTTGATATATGAAAGATAAATGAGGGTTGATATTGTCTGATGGATGACGGGTGAATGTGCAGAGATAGCCATAATTGCTTATGAAGCAGAGTTAACCTACGTTATTCCCAAGTTTTCATCTATCAGTATAGAAATTGAACCCCAAATAGCCGCAATAGATAATGTTTTTAAGGGACTCTGCGAATATTGTGTATAATATCACCACAAAAAGCATCCGATTAGTGATGTACATCCAAGAAAGGTAAGCAATTGTTCAAATTAAACATCAGACAATCTATTTCTCATCATCACACAGACACATTTCGTGGATGATACTAGGCCATCATATTACTTTTTTATGCAAAATGTTGAGGCATTCAAATGAAGATTGTAAGGAATGTGTTAGTTGTTGTGTTACTTCTTGCGAATCAATGTATGGCTTGATAATATCACGTTCCTGGACGTAGAATACTGATTATTTCAGGATAGCGATGTGGTGGTATTGCTAGGGTGGTATTGGTCAGGCTTTGGGTCGTCAGTTTTTATTGCTTACTGGCACCTTTAAATTGTTCGGGTAAAGAGCTTAAATAACAACTCATTTTGAAACGATCTCTCAGCTAGTTCAATAACCTTTTGACGGAATTAGCGCGTAATTTTTGGTAGCAAAATTAACCAGGTTTGGGGTCTCATTGCAACTTTTTGTTTCAGATTGGTTACGTAAATCAAATTATGGCGAATATTGTTGAATGATCTATGCTTTAACACGATTGGTGGGAAAACTAGGAGATAATATATACCATCTATTTGGGTTTCGAGAAAATGCATCCATCTGCTTATATATGTCATGAAATATCGTCGACTCATTTCACATGTAACATTCACAATTTCTTGCCCAGTAAGTGGTTTTTTAAAAATCTTATTTAAATATTGTGGGCTAGTTCATCTAAGGCCTTTTGTGAATGGAACATGGCATCACACGTAGGTACATAACTGATTTCATACCTCTCATAACTCTATATCGACCAAACAGGTGAGATAAAAAATCATCCATTTATTACTGCAGCTATCAAATACACGTGCTATCACCTGCATATAAGTGAGTATGCTTCAATGAATAGCAAATTATCATCTTGCCAAGCCTTTCGTTAATTTACCTGGTTGACAGAGCGAATTCTTATGTTTTATATGTTTAAAAAACTCAGTTATCAACACATTGAGCACACGTTCGTCCTATATCGCTATCAACTTCAAGTATTAGGACGCTAACAGAGGATGTAATTTACTGCCTATAATGATGATGGAACAATATAGATGTTCATGCTCCATAAGAAAATATCCCCAATGTACATCATCAAGCAGCAATGACCTAATTGTATCCCGGCTTCCATGTCTTGCGCAAGGATTCTTTTCGATTACTCCCCAGACAAACTGATTGGTCGTTTACTCGTGTTTTTGGTTGGAACATTTCTGCTCGCGTGTAACCCTGTATTGCGTTTGTGGCTTTAAATGAGCCACTGGCTTTTCTATATAACATTCAGACAAACCCAGTGTTTTTAATATTGTTAATGAGTTAATTCATTAGAAACAATTTGTATCACAGTGAAGATCCTAGCAGTGTCATAAAAGAATTGTAACGCAATGTTAATGACGGAATGTCACAGTAATGTGCTCAAAACGAGTAATTTACTATTTGGTTTTGAAGCGTCTCACGACTGCACACTTATTAAAATTTGCACCTTCTTTTGTGGCATATATTCAAGAATCGTTAAAATGAATTACTGTACATTCGTCTGCTAATGCATTTATATGCAACATGTGTAAGTATTCCCAGTATTAAATGTTTCACTATTTGTGTGCCTCTGCTCTACGTACAATTCTCACGTTCTTTCAGAGTGACAAAATGTATAACTGGTTAAGATCACTACGTAACCTTTAGCTATATTAACGAAATTGCGACCAGGTAGTTGTTTAATGAAAGATGTGGATAAGAAAACTTGAATTGTTGCAGTGTCTGATGGCATAAAACAAGTGGAGCGATAAACAGCAGTTGGGACCATTAGAGAGTAACATGAGTGCTTAAGGATGTGACCTGTTTGACATCCTCTCACTCTTCATCTCCATACGATTACATCCATCCAATTGTATTGATTATTGATAAACCCATTGTGGCATGCAACCAGAATAAACAATCATGCTTTCCAGGACCGGTGCTGCATTAGTAAATTGAGGTTTAAAGCTACCCTGGTGTTGCAATATTGTACGGTAAGCCCTCTCATGTATTTGTAGAGCACTTTGTATGCAATTCCTAATTCAATGCATACAACAAATGCAAAGTTAGAGAATTATAAGAGGGCTCCTTTTTCGAAATCCTTTACGTGGTATCCCTTGATGTGATAACGGTGGGAGTTGTTGCTATCATAATGTAATTACTTCCACATGCTATAGGCGTTCGAGAAATATAGCTGGATTTTACTGGTTAACTTGCTAAAATCGTATTCATAAAATAATACCAAGCGTCTACGATTCAAAATCAAATTGAACACTATGCAGTGTGACAAGTTTAATAATTGTATCTACGATATAGGTAAAACGCTTAGTTGCCAAGAGGAAGAAGTCACGAATAACTACTAACGAGATTAAACCACTCTGACAGGCACATACAATCTTTGGATGGTTAAGTTGAAGCAATGGGCACCATCTGCGGGCAATGTTTGGTACGTTAGTGGGGTTAAATCTATATCCCAGCATATGGAGGGCTTGCACAATAAATCTCACTGCCGACGTAACACTTTATCCAAAAGATTGGGGATATTTTTATTTGCAAATGCAGCATTCTATGCAATTTCAAATAAATGTGCATGGGAAGAAACCAAAACAATTGATTCGCAGAGGGCTGGATGTCGACCGCATGATTCGTTTTGTATTGGACATAGAGGGGTATTGCATTCGTTTCAGTGATCAAGTTGGCAGGCATACATGTGTTACTACTGGTTGCCCTCTTCAGTTTGTGTGATTAATTTTCGGCTACAATATTCAAATCATTATGAACTGACATGCCCACACAGCTAATTTCTGCTAGACTTTTACCTGAATTCACCGTCTTGGATAATTGGCGCCGTTACAATGTATCCACAAAACTCCATATTTATCAATTGTATCTTGAAATGGTAACGTGGTTTTACTAACATCGATTTGTAGTCGTATTTAGGTCCCCAAAATGTATGCTAATGATGTACGTTAAGCGCTTGACGGAATGTGCAATCGTCTTATCATTTCAAGTAAAGATAACTAATGCACAATCCACACTTTGTTATTTGGGATCCCATTTACTACAATATGGGCAGCGCACTGACAGATATTTAATATGGAACAATATGAAAGCATACCTCTGATACTCCACCACCACCAAAGACTAAGTGAGACAAAGACCGTGCTAATATTAGGCACTTTGGTGCTTGTCTATCGCCACAGGCACACAATATATCCATTTAATGATCGCTTGCGATAAGTCGACCAAATCGTCCGGCAATCATAAAAATGCATTCATTGACATGTTATGGGGGTCGCCTAAAATCACGATCCCTCTTTGTGCCACACGGAGCATTCACAAGCTAGACACGCCCATTATAGCTAACATGCGCTTATATCTGTACTTAAACAACCTGCCGAAAACTCGACAGAAGTGCACCTGTATAATAATGTCTACGAAGCAGCATCAGGTTTTGGGTTCGAGAATTTATATTGCATTTTCACCAATATCCGGTCTTACTGTTACTGCTATGTACATACAGCAGCAAACCAACATTTAATGTAACAAAATGTAGTATTGCGCTTAAATAGAAATAATGCAGCAAATAAATCATATTCAATTTGCTCTTATATTTCCTTTTTTTAGTGTATGTCGTAATCACCTCGAGATGTGTTTGATACAAATATTGAACAATGATGTAAATACTGAACCAGACGGGATATTTATCACAAGCAACTTGATAATCACCCATTGATAACAAAGGCATTCCGTGATATAACCCTTTTTCAGCTTCTCAAAGATGTATATGCTGATGGTTATACACTTCTGATGTTATCTACATTTGTTAAAATATATACAAATTGCAAGTGCATCGCCCTTGCAGTGGTATGCAACAATTGCGGAAATGAAGCATAGTGTACAACTTTCGGTGACAAATGAAGTTATTTACTGCAATGCTAACAACTGACACGTGGGCATTACAATAACTCCTATTCTCAGCAACAGGTTCGTCAGTACCCAATGAAAATCTGTTTGAGGTTTATTCTAACAGTTCGCCACTTTGTTTCCAAATGTGCATGTAACTTTTGTTGTTTCGCCATCGCAAACAAACAGCATAATGCAAACACTGGAATATTGCTAATAAGCAAATAAACAGAGGTGAAATTAATAAAATAAACGAATCAGCAAAGTGCTAATTATTCTAGCGAAAAATATCACTATGTCAAGCATTACTGGTTTATTGACGTTGCTATTAGAATATTAGGGTCCAGCTTCAAGGTCCTGTTACTTTTCTTGCTTCTCATATTTTTGTAGTGCATTTTATGTTAACAAATATGTGCATTAAATTCCGTAGTGCACTTAACCTTTTACTTATGGTACTTTGTCACTTATTACACGAATATTTGATTCCTTGCGTCCATTGTTTAATGTAAACAAAAATACTCGGTCAGGCCCTGTTTCTCACAAATAAGTATCAATACCTCGCATATTATGCGGCACTAATCAATCGACAACTCCAATTTGTAATCTGTTAGCAATCATAATTGTGTTCGAGCTGGTTAGGTGTACAAAGCTCTAGCCAGGAAAAGTACTGATTTATTCATATGAGCGTCGCAAACGACTATATAAGGATTAAAGAAAAACAACCATAAAACAGTTGCCTCGTAAATTATTCAACTGAATAAACAATATTTAATAAGAAAATATTAAATGATTTTGATCGATCAATATTTTTTAGAATAATTATTGACCATTTTGTTTACGATTGATTAATAGGTTATCATTTATAATCTGGGACAGGGCGCTTTTATATAAGAAAGCATTACACCCTGTCGCTTGGAAATGTTAGATGTATGGCGCTTCAACCTTTACGATGTTGCTTATTGCAATTAGTTAAGCCGAGATCATTATGTTGTAAAACATAATATCACAGTTTATCATTACCGTATTGCACGCATGTATCACACATGCATGTTACGTACATCGCGTATTTGCCAGTTGCTGTGTTTAAATGAATAACATAACTATGGGTACTTAAGATAATATCACTATGGAATCCAGAAGTTAACCTCGAATAAAACTTAATGGGGATACATTAGCATTAGTGTTATTTGGCGGGTTATCAGCATTCACATGGGATGGGTGTGGGCTGCTATGATGTTTTACTCTGAGACGTCGAAAGTTGTGTCATAAAACCTCTTGAGAGTTGAATTAAACATTTGAATCGCAGCTAGTGTGATAGTTCTTCCTTCCTTGACTTTCTCCTAATTCTGCCGATGCGCAGGCGAATCAAAGAGTTTATATCTACGCTAAATACGCTAACTCATGCCTCCGCCCGAGAAATAATGTGATCACGCCACCAGTCAACAACGTGAGCAATATTAAGCTGTCCAATATTTTAGCTCCACTGCGAACATATTCACCGTCAGCGGACATCTTCTTGTAACTATTGTGAGTTAAAGGGTGTTCAAGCTATTTGTGCATCGTAAAGGTCTGCTTTTCACATGTAAATATAGTTACAGAGGCTTGTTATTTACTTAGATGAGTCGTGCAACAACTACACGAGTCTGCGAGGTCAGCAGGGTGGGGGGAGGTGACGTAAAGCCTAAGGTGTAAGGATTGTCTCGAGGATAAACAAGCATGGACCAGCCCAGCTTGTGGATGTCACTATCCAATTGGCAGTATTGTGCTTCGATAAACTGCCACATTTGTAGACGGACAAGGCGGGACCTTTCGTATTTCCGATTTCCGAAAGAGAAGGAAAGGTAAACTAAGAAACAGCAATCCATTCATAAAAACTAATATCCATGCATTTCAATGTATTGTTGGTAGGATATGACTCATCACAAAACAATGAGTTCAACTATATTATACATCAAACTGAAACTGTAATATCATTTTTATTACTTTAACGATGAATAAGATTTTCCAGCTTGTTTGTTTTCTTGTTGGTTTTTGCACAGACAGATAATTGTAATACATATGAATAAATTACTGAATCTTGTTATGTTATTACTTTCTAAAATGTTGATGTGACGTAATATCAGGGGCTACTTGAAAAGATCGGAAAATCCTGATGTATAGATAAAGAGGAGTTTGGGAGTTTAAAATAAAATATATCTTGACGCAATGGATAGTTTTTGAATAATACTTTCTGACATCATTGATCCATTTTCCCCTAAACATGATCATGATATTCATCGATTTTAAGCTATATACAAACACAAGCATCAGTTGACCTTATAGTCGATTATCTAGAATACCAGTGTATCGATATCATTGTTTTGATTAAACATTAATCACAGAACGACCCCACGTAAGTATGCAAAACCAGTTCACGGATTCATCCGCCCAATAAACCTTTATCAGTACCCATACCTGAGCCTGTGTTCTGACTTCTGAAGGTTATCAAGAATAAGAAGCTCCGACTGTCTCTATTTCAGAATGATATCGTGTTAGGTACGGCGATGTATTCATTACCTACAAAATGAGCCAGGTGGCTGTCTCATAATTGCAGCGACTGTCGTAACGACATATAGCGTTATCTCATTAATCTGAATCTGCAGCCATTTCCGAACAATTTTAGAGTAAACATTAAACAATGGCCACTGCTTTAGCTTGAGTGGCCTTTTCGTCTTTTAGGAGCACGGTTTTCGTGTAAATGTGATATTGGATTGTCAGAGAAAAAGTTCACGGAAGTAGCTAATACGAAGCGCACATTGGACGTGCCATTGATTGGCCACTTAGCCCTTTATCATTCAATGTTGGCCTTCAGTAACGATTCCAAGATAATTACACGCTAGTTGCTTTTTATCTATATGTAACTGCATTAAACGAATTAATATTTTTTATTTCGTTTTCGTGACAATATTTATGTATGCGTCGCAAATATACACAATACATCACAAACATCACTCTGCCTAACTTGAAGTGATTCACAATTTTGCTGAAAGACCATTATCCCTTGCCCTGTACGCTTACATCAATTTGTTAGTCTGACAGTGCCTGGTGCATGATAATAGTCTGAACTGAATATTCAAGTCATAAAACTACCACTACTAGAATATTCACTATCACTTTGGGGTGCCACGCTATATGCTTCTGGTCGCTTTTGACGCGCATAACTGAATATGAGTACCATAAGTTTGGAACCGTGGCCAGTGAGCGGTTGATTGTGTGTTACATGGGCTCGCTTATTATGTATAACATGGCAGGTGATTGCTTGGTATTGGTGTTTATGTTGTCAATGATTAAGCTATCCATATATCAAATACACAACAGGCTACCATTGCAATCAATATTTGCATATAAATGTTGCGCGGGATATGCACGTGTTGCATTTTGCAAGTCGCCACCGTCAACAACGGTGACGGACACGAATTAAACTAATTGATCAAGGCGTTAGAAGTGTCATCTCCCACATGGCAACATTCTATATGCCCATAATTGACGCCAGAATATATCATTAGATCACATTGTCGCATAGCGATTTATCACGGAAGCCAACGTGTGAGGAAGACATTAGTAATGGTGATTTGGGGGCTTTTACGCAATTTTCAGCGGCGAGTTGATATCGTGATGGTGATGGATGAGGATGGATGAGATGTTGGTGCATCTGCGATTAAACGTAATCATCTGATGCATGAGGAACCAGTCACGATTAGTACTTTGGGATCGAACCTACAACCAGGTTTAGGACGGCACTTATAGGTCACACAGATGGAGAAGGTTGGCTTCCGTATTTTTATTGCAGGTCAATATACTTAATACATAACAAGGACGCACATTTGTACCAAATTAATTAAACGCTATGAGTTATAAAGCATTGATATAAAAAGTATATTATAAAGTGGAGTTTCCAATGTTTTAATGCTGTATCTTTCACAGGGTACACTGCTTTTCCCATTTGTTAATGGAGACAAAGGGAAGTAAACATGATGCCATCAAGTGTAGCATGTGACATAATCATACTCACAATTCCTACCTACTATTCTGCCTGCAGTAGTAACCGCATGGCACCTAGTAAGGTGAGGATTGCTTCCAATCGCAGCACAGTGTGATTGTGGTAATACACACCGTGTGCTAATTGTCAGTTTGCACCACGGACGCATTGTTTACTATGCACGCCGCCTGAAGTCAAATAATGTCATGGTGGTAGGAATCGGTAAAACTTACTTTCTTTTTTTAATTCACGAATATAAAAGCAACTGTTCTAATGCCCCGGGGCCTAAACGATTTGTAGAATAATGTGTGTCGGCTTATCAATCGCCAAACAATATCTCAAATACCTTTGTAATCATCGAAAAAAAAAGTCAGCTTTTCATAGGATGCTGCTGTGTAGGCAATATAAACCGGTCATGAACAAATAAACCACCTAAATACATACCTTGTATAAAATAAAAGATAAAGCCTGGTTAGGATTATTTACCCATTCTCCTGTAGTACTGTACAATTTTCATGATGGAGTAAATGGTCTTAATTTGGCTTATTTACTCATATGTTTTGGCACAACTCATTTGTGATAAGTTAGGTTCCGTGAAACATTGCTCATTTTTCGATGCGGGTTATCGTCTAGTATTTTAGAAATGACCCGTAAAATGAGCAAAACTATGACTGAAGAACAGCAATCACATACTTACAATGAGTCAACTTGCGAATACCCATTTCTTAGTACGCGGCAATGGTTGACCTATCTTATAATTTAATGTGTGGTTACTATTGATAGGTCCGGTCCGTAATCAAATAATAGAATGCTCCAAAAACCAAAGACGAGCATAGCCATGTCCTCATAGTTTACACAGCAAAACAAGAGGGAGAGTCATGTATTTTGTAAGAATACATTCGTGGAAAAGGTTTCTGCTTATTTAGAAAAACGCAGGATTCCTTTTCTAACCGTAAAATGACAAATATACATCATCCCAGTTAGATGTGTATCGATGAAGGTTTAACAGCACACATGGGAAACCTAGAGTTAAAATTGGTGGTATGCGTAGCAATATTGTCACACCGTGATTAAAATGGAGACATGTATATATATATATATATATATATATATATATATATATATATATATATATATATATATATATATATATATATATATATATCTATATATCTATATATATATATATATATATATATATATATATATATATATATATATATATATATATATATATATATATATATATATATATATATATATATATATGCGTTCTCTATTCTTCGGCATGTCATTGCCAGCTCGCGTCGGTCATTGCAACATTACCTAACAAAGTATACTATCAAATCTTATTCCGGTATTAATACTCATAGCCTGCTAAGGATTCTTTTACTGTGTGATTCTGCTTACTTAATCAATCTAGTGTAAATATAACATAACATCCAACCGTTCGCAAACATCGCCGTCCCTGTTAAACCTCATTGTCGCTCATCTTATCTACATAGAAAATATATAAGTCATGCTTAACTTGCAAATACTAATTATTGATACAGCCTATGTTGCGGTTTAGGGCTTAAACGCCACCGAGACTCATTTAGCAGGCTTTTTGTAGATATAAAATTGATGACACAGAGTCCCTTATGACGGTGCTAATACGCATTGTATTTAATGTCACTAAAACGTATTGGAGCATAGCATTCATTCAAAAGGTAGCAGAAACAAACCTCACAGTTTCGATGCTAGCTATCCGACAAAATTATCAGGACTGCTTTGTTCAGCCCGACAGACGATTGTTATATATAAGCAGTACGCGTTTTCATCTTGGTATTACTGTCAATGTTTTAGGTCAGAAACGAGGAATCACGCTTAGCAATGCAAATATTCCTTATAATGAACACATCTTTTTTGCTGGTAATGTGGCAAAGATGACTTTGCTGCATAAGCAACTTGTCTGTGGTTGGGTTGAAGATGCGATACATGATTTATAGCAAAGCATTTAATGTAGGGATTAAAACATTGTGCAGCGTAAATCACAGTGCTCAATAATGTCCTTGCAATCACAAATAGGCATTGTTATGTCCCGTTTATACACCATATGTTATATAATGTACTTAAACGATGATGCCGTTATTCAAAGGGTATAAGACCAACATATGCTGACGCGCATATGGTTTGAGCCGCTGTTGTTGCATTCAAGATACAATAACCTAAAATGTCAAGTCATGATTTTTTGCATCAGAATCTAATAATGCAAGCCAGAATTATTAAAGACTGGTTCTTAGCTTTTTTGGTGCACAGGTTCATCACATCGAACTCAAGCTTTGCTAATATAAAAAGAAAGCAAAAGGGAATAAAGCATTTTGGCTCGGTTCCAATACTTCCTCCTTTTTAACACCCTTACGCCTAATGGTAGTTACGTTAAAATATCAGCATTCCGTTTTTGGCAACGTAGTGATAATGACACCAAACGGAGAAGAGTATAATTTACCTACATTATATTGCCTGCGACTGCCACATTAATATCTTCGCATGTGTTAACGTCGTTATGTGATAGACAAAGCACGCCTTAATAGCTACCTATAAATAGGCTATATGAGGATGAGTGCGAGACAAGTATTGTATAAAGCATGATAGATGTTGGAAACATTCTCATACAAAGAGCCATTCCAGTTTAAACTGACATGCGTTTTTGCAGCTTGCGACATGAACAGATACCGGACTGAGATGCACTTTTTCGTGATTATTAGGATAAATACAATAACTGTAAGCTTATCTACTCAAACGTGCAGTCTTACTCCGATGTTTGATAGTTGCATGAATAGTATCAATAAACAAAGGTATCACATTACTGGACTATAGTTATGTGTATATGTTAATAATAACTGCAATGGATGGGCAGGCGTGATAAATCTGATAATCATGATAAATGGCAAATTGGATGAATAATGTCGCCATTCACAAAAGTATCCACTTAAATGTGTCATCAACTCGTCTAGTTTTCAAATGGACGGTGGCGGTATTGTTTTTATAGCTGAAGAGAAGGAGAATGGTTGACAATTAAACAATGAGACGAATCTCCCATAATCACCTGGCCATATCCTAAATAAGACCGCTTTTAACTGTGAGTTTAATTCAATATGAATTGTATCATGACATGATCAGATCTATTGAATGGCCTGATATGATTTGACTTGACTATCAAATTTTGGTATTTGCACGAATTGCTATGTAAGTAATACCGATCGGTTCACGTCATGGCAAAAACTATTAACAATGCCTTGGCTGAATTTGTCGTTAACAGTTGCGCTCACTTCAGTTTTTTGTCACTAGACGATGCTGCCAATGTACAATGAGAAACACCTGTCAGGATAGCTGGACCTCAACCTTAGCGAATTTTGTGGTTGGTCCGAAGTCACTAACCCATACTGTCATTTTGCAAGGGATTGTAATTGTTAGAGTAGCTGTCACTCCAAAAAACCTTTGCTTACATCAAACATGTTCCCATGTTTTGAGAAATCGCATTCTGTGTATTTGTGTTTTGTTTAAATTGTAACCTGGTATTAGGTTTAATCTACTTCATCACACGTCATCTCCTGCCGAGGTTTCCTAAGCTGCCTATTTTTGACTACTTTAGCAACAACACAACTTGTATTGTGGTTTTCTGTAAATAGCATATTCCGTCTTACATTGGTTTGTAATAGTGACCGTTTAAGTAACTTATATTGGTGCTAAGAAAAAGGATCTGGTATTATCCGAGGGAAAGATATCACCAGCATGCTCAATGTCAGTCAATCCATGAATTACCCATGTCATTAATTAATGCAGCTTCATTTCAAAATAAGCTTTTCAGTTCCAATGGATAGGATTAGTAATTGGCAGCAAAATAGCAAAAATGTAAATTGCATAGTAATGTGTGTGCTTCTTTTTGCTCAGCATTACGGCATAGTCAGTTAAATGGTATACAATCCTCTTTTTCCTAAAGCTATCTACCAATGAAAATTGCGCATATCCTATCAAAATTGCACATACATGCAGCGACCATAACATGAATTGTCCGGTTTCGATTATTGGCAGGACTCCCCTATATACGCTATTTGCTTCTCGAGTACATATTAAGTACACTTTACCGCCGATGCTTGGTCTATGACAAGAGACTAATTTTACTTGTAGTGTTTAGAGTTTAATCTGCCTAAGTAAAGTTTCAATGTAATGTGGACCAGATATTGCGTGATAGCGCTTGTTAGTTTAATTGCACGCGTAGAGGTAATTTAATAGAAAACAGTGGTTGTGGGGAGTTCTGAGAGTCAAAGCAACTGCATAAACTGATTGTAACCTTATTATTACGTAACGTTGACGACATTTGGCAGCTTCAAATGCGTTAGTGTCACATTTAATGTATTGTGACCACGGTTTTCCTGAGTCTTAAAATGCATGCTGAGGAGCGACTTTCCATCGCTTATCAACTAAACAACCCCGCCTAACTTTACGGCTGCTGCACTACATCGTTTACTGAATTATGACGTCGAGTTACCTTCGTTATAATGTACCATGAGCATTCTGCGTCAGAAAAGGGTGCGATAAAATATCAGACGCAGTTAACTTTTCTTGCATGCATATGTCCCATTGATAGCGATGTTAATGTTTAGTTGGCCTTATGAAGGACAGAGTGCGCCTAAAGCGATACTCATAAATAGGTCAAATGAGGATGTATGTGCAACAGGCATTGCATAAACTACCCGAATGCAAATATACGGTTCCTCTTTCTGTCTCCAAGCATCATGTTACATACATTGGGACACAGATAAACCAATGCTCTCACTCCCACGATTTTCTCTGACTCAATAAAATCATGAAGAACAAATCTGCAAACATTAACTTTAGTGCGGCTTATAACTTGCGTCGCTTGACACAAACCAAGGCCCATGCCTCTCAGACGCACAAGAGCCGCCATACAATTACCAGACTTGATATGCCCCTGTTTGTTGTGATAGTGGGGTGTTCTTTTGAAAATTATCATTCATTCCTTTCATTTTAATTATTATACGCAGCGTAGAAACATTTAAATCAAGATGATATGCTGCCAGTAATGATGAAGATATCTATATGCGGCAGATCAACCAAAGATAAGACTAAATAATGCGTTAATTTTACTCCCAAATGTCTCTGTATCTAGGTTTTTTATCAGGCGAGAGGTGAACAACAACGCAACTACACAATCATCCGCTGGTTGATTTGTAAAATTTTTTCGCGATCCCGATGTTTTTATTTGCCCAGCCAATGACAAGCATAACGTTAACGAGCACTCTTGGTTAGTTCTGTCCATTTCTGACGGTGTAACCGGTTCTAAAGTCATAGGCGTTTCAAGTTTTACCGTGATAGTTTTTCTCTCCAAAACAATGGCTCAAAATGCTAGACCTAGGCACAGTTATATCAAAATTGTTACAATTGGCTTTTACGGTGGTACTTCGAAAATATTTCGACATCTTTAAGCTACTCCTGTGCATGATATGACTAAATCACCAATGGATCAATGTTATTTTAATAGAAAGCGGAAGTTGCAAGTTTTATAGACAGTGTCGTGGTTTGTGACAGTGGATTCTTTGCAGTGTAACGGGTTGCCCTTGTGTGACGAAAGCATATACAGGGTTACCGGTGGATTTGCATACAACATATATAAGCGTTTTCCGACGATAGAAATAACTGTCTTTTGTATACTGCAGGGTAATTACGACAGTTGAAAATATCGTGACAGTGCACATGGCGAATCGCTTAACATTAAGTACTGATGAGAGAAGGTTTATCATCATATTACCGGTATATACTTTGTCCGTGTGCGCTTATATGTCCCCAGTCACCTGCTTAGTAGAACCGTAGCAGCTACATGTTATAGTTCATGAACTGCTGTGACATTCGTTACGTGTTATCAAGTGTACAGCATCTCAATCTAGTTTGTTAAAATGTGGCTGCTTGCTACCTTACATAATATGTTGGTCGTCTTACAAATTTTCGAAAGACCTATGATGCCAATACATGATTTCACTATCTGTGCTTAACATTATGTTTAGTATCACTACAATCCTATTGAGGCTTTTAGCAAAGACACCAAAACAAACCCGACGCCAATATCACCACCGTTTAGATAGCTGCATCAGTGCGCCAAATTGCCATCTACTCCTCTGCAATGTCTCCTATAGGAATGATACACAAGCGGTTCCCGACTAACACGTGCGTCTCTATATAGCTTAACCTACTATTCATGCAGCCCACTATCAATGCTTCTAGTTCGGTGTTCATGAATCTGCCAATCGTTTACGTACTTAAAACATTGCTATATGGGTTAGTTTGAAGCTAATAGATATTACTCCAGTATCTTGAGTAGGTGCTACCAAACATGACAAATGGGCTTCGACCAGGCGGTTAATGCAATGGTTATTGGCAACTGCGATTCCAGATTAATGATGTATATCACTTTTTCTATTGCCGCATGATTTATCATTAACGGTCTCCTAGTGCGATCAAATTACATATTCAACTCTTAAAATGATATTTAAGTCAAAGTTGCAATTAAGTGGTCCTCTTGAATTTTACAGATTAAATCATCACGGTGAACTCAATATGTCCATGCAATACTAAGCCTAGTTATTTATAGCTGCAACTTCGACGTTAACTCATGATCAATAACCTGTATGATTCGTTATGATCGCCTAGTGCCTCAGTATAGTTCAGCTAATGCATTTTGATTCGTCCATTGAGTGTTCTTGGATTAGTCTCGGTATGATATGATGGAAATCTGACAAATCGTCATGATGTAAAAAAGGTTCGACGAGTGCTTTCGCATGTTCTGGATGAGCACAAACACTTTCTTCGTAATGAGAAGGGTCATGTTGTTGTCAAACGGATTCCTCTCTCTAAAAGAAATCGCTTCTATCATAACTGCATACTACTTAAGGACCTTGATCACTATTGCAATTCGGAATTCAAAGCTTAAAATCATCTCTCCACTCGCTGGCTGGAACAACTCGCCTTTTGATAAGCTGAGAGTCTGAGATATAGCAGCAAAAAATCGTGAGGTATGGCTCTTAAGCGTCCCGACTGTGTTTGACAATCTTCAATCTCAGAACGTCCATCCATTTATTCCGACTACGTTATTGTGTTTAAATGAGCAAGCGGAAAGACAATTGTGACAAATCCGCTGATACTGATTGGCTACATATGAGGAGGATGTCCGGTATATAAGGTGCTAATGCTGCGACAATAACCACAGGAGCACTATATAAAGCATTAGCATTCCAATGAGATGTTCACTTTAGTCTACTACCTAGCGAAATACTACAATTAATAGTTAGATTTATAAAAGCTTATATAACTGCCAATGGAACTGGTAATGGCGCAGACAGTCGAGCCATATTGCTAATATATTAAGCCACAAAGTCGGCTAATACGATTCTTTTAAACACCTTATTTTCGCCGTGCCAATAAAGTAGAAGGTTCTGTAGCAAAGAGCTCTGTGCTCTGGTGCATAATATATTAGCCTCTTCATTTGCGTTGCTGAACAACACAAAGCACAGCTCAACAAAACATCTTCGAAACGGCATTATTGATGTTTGCACCCATGTAAATTATTATGATACATTATGTAATATTAATGGTTGCCTACCCAAAACAAATAGATAGATATTAATATTCCTTGACGGTATGGATTTTCATTCGGTAGCTCAAAATGTCCTCGATTGTATCACAGTTGAGTAGTATGGCGAGGCAAACCCATGGCTGGTATTATGCAGATAAGGGGAGTTACAAACTTGATATCTACTGTAATCAATAGCTTCCTTTTTTGTTTTTGACATAAAAGCAAACCCATGATCCTCCTATATAATTCAACCATATTCATCACTCAGTGATTCATAAATATGAAAATTGCAAATAGAGGTTCAGAGAGCAATTTATGCAAGATATATTGCATGTGTTGGTACAGATACAATTGTGAGTAAATTCTGAGTGGATATGATATTCAACAGTGTAGTGCACTTCATAAACATGTAATTCTAAACAGTGCCATACCGTGAACGCACCAACACGGAGTACAAGACTGTTATTTAATACTTAATATTCATGCGAACATTAAAGATAAAGATTTAGCGTGAATAAACAGTTGCGCCTTCATTGCAAATGCTCTTTAAGATTTTCGCTCACATGATATCTACATGGTGCTATATACTATGCCTGGTGCGTGCCATTAGCATATCTGAGACTGTGCATACGATAAAGGTACAGTTTTTTTTAATAAAATCGCACTACCGTGATAATAACATTTGGTTACATTAACCGCTTACAGAAATTTAATTATCCGGAACTGTTATTGCTGTCATGCAGGGCTTCATTGCTCCGGCTTGGCTAGAACCGAAATATCACAAATGAGAATTTATAAGTTGGGCTCCAATCATCCAGACACAATAGTAAAACCGTTGAATACTGATATACAATTTCAAAATTTTATCTCTACCTCAGACACCAATTTTTTAAAATTAGGGGTCCTGGTAAACATATTCGTTTGAAAATCCGGAACTGTTATTGCTGTCCTGCAGGGCTTCATTGCTCTGGCTAGGCTAGAACCGAAAGATCACAAATGAGGATTTATGGTTGGGCTCAAACCATCAAGACATAATAGTAAAACCGTTGAATAATGATATTCAATTTCAAAATTTTACCCTACCTCGGACACCAATTTTTTGTAATTAGGGGTCCTGGTAAATATATTCATTTAGCGTTAATTTTATTGCGATTCAATGTCTCCAACAATGTCAGAAAGCTTACCAAGACTTTATTTTAAAATATTGCCCTGCAGAGCCATGACTAGTCGTTTGACTAAAACTGTAATTACTATTGTTGCCTATGTAAATGATTGTAAGGTGATGATAAATAGAAAATTCACTGAATATGGTGCATCTATATTTTCTGTTGTTTCAGTCAATCTGTAGGATCATATTATTAACCCTGCGATATCCATGCCAGTTGGTCAACTGAAACTAATTGCACAGAGCAAACAGTGTTTGGCCAGAATGCTTTTTAAACTGGGGCAACAAATGTGAATTCTTGAGACCCAGCTTAATTGCAAGCCTTACATAACGTCATCTTGTTGTTCCGACTTCATACTTTTTCGCTGTATTTGTCCTCATACTACCGCAGCAACCACAGGGCCCAACGTGTATAGACTTGTAATCATTTTCCATGTAACATCAGCCTACACCACATATATATATATGGTATATATATATAATATATATATATATATTATATATATATATATCCATGGCATATCAATATATAATATAAACAGTGTTATAGAGAGCTTTTTAAACTGTGGCAACATATGTATATATATATTATATATAATATATAGCTATTAATATATTTTTCGCTATATATGTATACTACCGCAGCATATTATATATGTATTGTATCGTTTTCCATGGTATCATCATATATATATATATATATATATAATATATATATATATATATATATATATATATATATATATATATATATATATATATATGTAATGTGTCCTTTGCACTACCATTGGATTATAAGCACTGCCTTTGTGATTCAAATTGTCCTAGTGGATTATGGTCATTCGGGGATATCAAGAAAGGCATATGTAAAGCTATGACGAAGAAGTCAAACAACGCGGGGATATACTCCTCATTGAGAGGATCGAACGTATGATACCGTCTAGTTGGCGTTATGCTCTTTGATCAACGCTACCGAAGTACAGATGTGCTTCATCTGTCGTCATCGGCGCTACATACTGTGACGCCTCATTAGGTGGCTCTCCCTTCTAGCGGTATTTCACTAGGGTTATTCAAATACAATACTAGTTCGTTAGACACTCTCATATTCCTATTTCTATTCGCCGAATATGGCCAACGGTGACCAACGTGTTGATGTAGTATGGGTAATGCAGGTTTTTCGGTCCTGGTCAAGGGTCGACATCGGCTCCTATATAGCAATTCAATCGTTTCAAATGTCAAGTACTAATGGTACACGTCTGCCGAATTATAACATAATAGTCCGTTGATCTTTATTATATTGGCATATTAAATATTTCATCATTTTTATATGAAAACCTTTGGATGACTATTTAGATGTAAGTTAACGAAAAACGACCTTTTCCTCCGATTTTATGTCCATGTCTTATCATGACAAGACCAATTTATGATGCGCATCGAATGCATGTCCCAAGAACATGCGATGAGCCCGATGGACCTCGACTCCTTAACTTTACTCGCCAGCCTTTCTTTCACCTGCACCGTTGCATCAATATATTGAAATGACGAGAATCAGCTATAATTACCATCCCCAATAGTGGTAGTAAAAACATCACATTTGCTCTGAGCTTTCGCAGCCAAGGAGTTCAGTTGAATATGCCGGTTTTGATGACCCTGGCTCTTGACCTTCACTAAAGGGTTTTTCATTATTATAATTAACGACTACATTTGATAGTAACCCACGACTATGTTACAGCTTACTTGACCATCCCCCTCCCGCTTTCAATGTGCGCTGTAGTCCGACGCATCACCATGTGTATATATATATATATAAGCTTTATATCACCCAGTCGGCCCAAAAAATCGCATATAGAGCCACCGCCAACCGACCTACCCCCGCAACCTGCCCACCAAGTAATTCCACTATCTTGCCCAATTATGGACCTCTGACTCTGACTCGTTGATCACTTCTGCGATACATCGCATCGTAACATGTAATTCCCTGCTTTTTGACAGACTCCTAACCTCTACATATATGCCACAAATACGATGGCAAGCTCACTCTTTAGCCAGTTGTCGATCACACGTCGGGTGGCGGTGACACCATATTGTAGCTAGCCTAACAATTAGTCTCTGAATATCGCATGATTCCCAGGGAATTGTGAAACATTTCGCTGGAGAGAAGAATGTGATAAATTACTTTCCTATACATCAACGCAAGCGACGAATCAGACCTATAGTGTGGACACGCGCATTCAATTGACCGCCATATCTTCCTAGATTATGTTTTAAATTCAAGGCTAGAACACGTCTACGGGGTAACATAGTGTCGGATCTCGTGAGAGCATTTGGGATATTCATTGAATCGTTTATTGGTGGATGCACCATGGCGTAAGCGGACGTCTCGTCTAGTGCCTTTAATATAGCATGCTGTACGTTTGGCAAGCCGCGTGTATTGCCGTGAGCCAGCACATACGGGGAGCGGGCTGCGCATATATAAAGAGGATCATTGCTTCGTACAGGCAGACTGCTGGCTGCCGTGGGAGAGCAGCAGATAGGGCAACAGTCGCGCTGGAGACCACCACTGACTCGCAAACGCGGAGTTTTGGATGCTGTGATACATAGGCACAGATGAATATAGTGTCATCGAAGATTTATATTGATGGATATGGCAACTATTTTACTCGGCCTCGCTGTAATGGTGGCAGCGACTGGGGGAATACAAGGATCCTTGTTTACTTCCACGCCTCACCACTTGATGCACAACACAGCTCAGCAGGAGGGCGGCTCACCAGATCAACATCACGCGAACAGGTAAACCATTCAGCAATCGTCTTCTTAATATCTAAAGAAAACACAAATTCAATTAGCGGGTTTTAAATGCTCTATGATTTAGCTTGCTTGGCAATGCCCTTATGTTGTGGATCCGGTAAGAACAATATGCCTTTTCGTGTTTCTCAGTCAAGTCCTTTTGTACAACCTTACCTTACATTAAATTTCTCAATAATTCAAATAGAGAATGTAAGGGATCATCACATACAATATATGACCTTTCACGGGTCCGCTTTCTTGACAAGGCTGCGTTCCCGTAGGAATTTGTTATTAAACCAGAACATATTATAACCTAGCTATCAGCGCATGTAACCAATAGTTATAAGATAGCTTGCAGCCTGCTCATTGCGTTAGCCCATGACGATCTGGCACCCTCTAATTACCACTGGGCAAAAATAATATGCGAGCAGAATGCTTCAATATTACGAAAGTAACGCAGGTGAAAGCGTCCTCGCTTAGTGTGATACGGCAGATAGGACCATAATATTCGATGAAAACATAGTCAGGCGCATAATTGGATGTCCTTACACCTGTAGCTTAATTTGATAATACCTTTGTGAACAGGTATGATGAAATGACGTGATAACAATCGCCATCTGTTGGGGTTGTAGTATTGATGTAGCGTAGATTAAGCGCGTTGAAGTACATTTTTGCGAAGTGAATTGTCTACAGCTTCACTTTCGCAATATCACAGTTTAAGTTGATTCAAGCAACCACGCACATATATTGCTGACGCAGGAGCTACCAATGGTGCGCTAATTGCATTTTTGAGTAATGGAGGTATATTGTGATCGCTGGATGATGAGGAATTAACGACATATCATTTGGGGGGGGGGGGTATAACAGATATTTTTGGTGATTATATTACTCGTCTCGTGTGTATTATCGTGATATGAGGGGGTAATCATACAGTTTTTATGCAGGCAGACTTATTTTGAGAGCATGTGCTACGTTATTTGGTCTTGCATCGGTTATATACCAGGCTGGTTCATCATAACGATTCCCAAGAATAATGCAGCTTTTCTATCAGTCAACAATGTGTTACAAAACACGCTATTGCAAATCACTCGAAGCAGCTGAAATATTCCCGTACAGTCGGCAGTAAATGTGAATAAGTCGATTAAGCACAGGTCTGGGGATCGGTGATCAATCTGATGCTGCGCTATGAGCCCTTTCCTCACATGTTAGACGCTGCTAGGTCGCATGGTAAATCACCAACAGATGGCTCCACGTCCTGTTGCTTGTTCCTGTCAGACTGTGCTTGCATGAGGTTGACGATTCGGAAAGCCTAGGGGCAGGTGGTAGATTCCGAATGCCTCTGACCTCATTTGAATAAATACTTCGTACTGTCATTCAGAATGGCTTATATATACGTAAACTGCAGTCAGCCGTTACTACTCAATCCTAGTAAATGCGCCTGATATATTATGATTCAAGTTAATGTCTACACGTGCCTGATAATTCCTGGCCACTTCCCACTTCCTCGAAACATTCGCTTGTATGATCTGATGTTTCTCTAGAAGGGTCACCTATTTCATTGATGCACTATATTGAAAATCAATGACACAGCAACTTATCATAAAAGACGCATTTATACATTTATATGTTTAATATTAACTCTCTCAATATTACCATTCTGATGAGTGGCCCAGCATATACTTCAATATAATCTACTCCGGTTAATCTTTGCAAACTTAGCTTTGCACAGAGACGAATTGCAGCAACGAAGTACAAACACCTACCACCCTTCGTAGAGTCGCTTCTTTTAGATAGGATATGCCAATTCCACCTCCTGTCTTATCTACATATGCTTAATTTCTGTTGCCAATGCTTGTTTTAACATATACAAGTTTTTTGCAAGCCTTAGCTGGAAGACATTTTTGCATAAATTTATAATATTGGCATTCTCTCGGAGTAGCTGTACGTGTACGTGATGCATCGCACGCATTAATCGAAAACGTCGTCTAACGCTGTTCGTATCGACTTTTGTTTCTGCGAGATCACGAGTAAAGACAACATGTATGTATGTCAGTAGCACAATGTCAGAGGAGAAGCGGCTTATCAACGAACTGATGAGAAACTACGAGGTGGTGGGGCGTTCCGGACGCCCTGTACGGAACGTATCAACGCCAGTCACCGTTTACTTCAGTCTGGGTCTGATTCAAATGGACCTGAATGAAAAGGCCAAGATCCTGACCATGAGTATGTGGACACGCTATGTGAGTGATTACACTAATTGACGTAAAGTCCCGGGCCTCGCTACTCAAGCGATTAATTATGGTGTTTATACACATTGTGATTGCGTGCATTACTCAACACTCATACATCAAAATTAAATGTATCATCTACGCTTTGACCATGTGTTTAGCTGTATTTGTAAGCGTGGGATGACGTGCGATCGTACGTGTAACAATAGGGGAGGAGATGTTGTTGTTGTGTATTCATTGGGTAACGGCCATCATGAGATATAGTAACTGCATCGATTGTTTCAAGCAATGGCGAGACGAATATATGACATGGGATCCAAGTGAGTATAATGGCGTCACATCCATCCGACTGGATCCCTTGCTACTCTGGATTCCAGATATAACACTTTACAATGCGTGAGTACTGATAAAGTGCGCAGCTTTTGATCGCGTATTGTACTCATATGACTCAGCAGGGTAGTCAGATGGAAGCCGCTCACAGCTGCTATGTGGTGTGGTACTTTTTGCGTTAAACAGAGCCGACGCTGAGGAGGACAACAGGCATGCCCTGGCTGTCATATCATCAGATGGCACGGTCACGTGGTTCCCACACACCATCTTCCGTAGCTCGTGTTCCGTCAACGTCGCCAACTTCCCTTTTGATTCTCAACAGTGCCATATGTGGTTTGGGTCGTGGACACATACATCGAAGGAAATCAATTTATTTAACGGCTTTGACGACGGCATCGATTTCTCTACTTTCAAATCAGACTACAAGGAGTCGTCGGCCTGGATGATTCTCAACGTTACTGCTAAACGGAAAATGATTCCTTCAGAGGACAGTGATCCTAATTTCGTTGTGCTAACGTTTGACTTATATTTGGAAAGGAAAGTCGTCTTCTCCTCGTACATTCTCACGCTGCCTTGCATATTCTTCGCCTTTTTGACGTTAGTCGTCTTCTGGCTCCCTCCTGACAGACCGGACAGAACTGGCCTAGGTATCGACCGGTGTTTTGTTGCAGTGACACAAATGGCATATGATCATTACCTGACATGCACAGTATATTTTAATCATATTTATATATTTATGTATTTTTGTCCTTCCCATGTCACTCTGTATGTTCCAGCAATGAGCACATTTTCTAGCTTTATGCTGCTCCTCTTAATCCTGGTAGAAACAGCGCCCCCTACTGCCAGCACCGTGCCAATTCTCGGTAATTCTGTGTAGCATTCAAGTTTAACTTAAACATATAAACCATTGCAATTTTTGTTCGCATTTAAACAGCTCATGCTGTTATAACCCTATGACCTCAATTGCTCTTCCAGGTGTCTACTATTGCTATAATATGGTCATAATCATGCTTTCCATATTTCTGTCGTCTCTGGTCATCAATATTTCACGTGGTGATACCAAACATCTACCCCGATGGATCGCACGTGTTCTTTCAAAGGTAATTTCTTCATACCTCAATATCCGTTCATTGAGAATTGTTTCATGGTGATTGGTACGTTTACAACGTAATCTATTCATATTACATTTTCAGATGTCAACCTGTGGTGATGCTATGGCCATTGCTTGCCGTCAGCAGTCCAGCATGGGTTTAAACCGGACTGGCAGTGACATTCAGGGGATGACTATGCTGAACCCCAGCCCCCCTTCTCCGGATAAGCTAAATGGCCACCTGTGTGACACCAAACTCTCTGTAACTATCACAGATAGCGGCAGAGGCAACGTCTTCTCTGATAATATGAACACCACCATGGGAATCGATAAACAGCTGGCAGAGATTCGCGCCACTATTGCCCGCTTAGAGTATATTACCACCGAGAACAACCGAAAACAGGCCGTGGTCGCAAAGATTCGCAGTGAGTGGAAGGCTCTGGCTACATTTCTTGATCGAATCTTCTTCGTTCTCTACATGGTTCTCATTTTCCTCTCTTTGGTATTGCTGTTTCCTAAGCCCCACAACTTGTTTTTCAATCGTGGATCTACCTGATTGCAATATGATATTGTTAACCAACCGCTTGAACAACTGAGTTAAGAAATATTTTTTATCCATTTATTGTTTCAGAACTGTGTTACATTCTGAAACCTTGAGATAATGAGCCGTTGTAAGCACACCTTTTATTTACATGTGAATAATCTAACATCTTTAAATTGAATCGAATGCATATATTAAGTTTCACAGCTCTGTTATATCAAAGAGCTTATAGCTACGCTAAGAGGGTGCATTCGCGTCTACGGCCGTGGAAATATGCGAACACGCCACCTGTGAGCAGTATGATGCATTGTCAAAGCTTTTCGTAAAAAACAGGTGGTATTTTCTGGTTAATTCTCTATCAGAAGCCGAGTTCCGAGACGTTGGATCAACAGTCCCGTGTGCTTTTGTTGATTTTATGATAACGTGCATGTGTTTCACTCATTTGCATACTCAACGCAGAGCTAGTCGGTATGACCCGCTTACCGCAGCTACTTGCTCTTAGGTTATATGCCGAATATAGAATGCGAGGGGGTAGGCATATACGTTATGATTCGTGTAAGTTTCGGATACGAAATGTAAATATTAGACAAACTGTTTCAAACTCGATCTGTTGTAGAGATAGGTTTGGCATTACGACAGCATGTGCGTCAATATTGTGCAATACTGAGAATTTTACCAGTGCCTATACATTAGAAACCATTATTGTTTCAAATAAATGTTGAAAGTTTAATTACAAGTTATAGAATCATACAGTTAATTTAGTTGGGCCAACTTTGAGACGTTGCAATTATTATAGCAGATAAAATTCTACAATGAACACGGTACATGTGAATGCTGTAAATGCGTTGTCAGTTTTTTCAGGTAATAAACAACTTTTCTACTTGCCATTTTATGCTTTAAGTAGCCTTTGCCGACAATGTCAATGCAATGTTCATACGTTACGCACTTACCTAACTTATACCATCATTTGATATCCCGCAAACGTAAATAGCTAACATACAGGTGCAACAATAATAAAGTAAAGTGCTGCGCCGGCAGCGATTGTGAAGCGGGCAGCCATAAATCTGATGTCACTATGATTTGTTCCGCCAGAAGCAAAATGTGCTATTGGGACAATCACCTGAATGCAGGGGAAGCATAACAGTGTCCCATACAACAGGCAAGTGTGGGATTTGACATTGGAATAAGCCGCCTAATGATATATCTAACCATACGCTTCCGTTGACTGAGAGTGCTGCTGCAAATGGTATATTTTACCCATATTCAACACCTACCTACAACAACAGCCAGTTTTGCAGACGTGATAAGTGACCTTAACAAGCTGGACAAATGATTGACATGAGGCTTCTATTTGCTGATAGAAACACCATTTGTTATTCCTAATGTCACAGCCACGTTTCAGGCTTGTGTGCATTGTTAATTCCGTTCACCTACTTAATTGCGCTCTTCGATCCTTCACCAGCAACAATAGGCAGAATATTCCACATGGCATGTCAACAGTTAAGGTGGTCAATGCAGTTACGTTTGTTTTCGTTCATTGGGATTCAGTTAATTATATTGTCACAGTTTCTCTTATAATTGATCCCCAATTGCGGACGTTATGCAGGATTGATAGTGCATCGTATTCAATATTGGTAAAAATTCTAAATATTGAGTTGCCCAACCGATTCGTGACTTATCCATGAAGTATATGTTAAATAATAAAAGTGGCCAGGTCTGAGCAGGATCTTCACTCGATGTCATTTACTTGTTCAGATAGTTAGTTGATTGCTTGGTTGCTAAGCACATGTTCTGACCAGATGAATCGATAATTGGTGAGATGGTAAGTTGCATACGTTCTTCAGTTGGATGGTTAGAGAAAGATATCAATACGACTGTTCTGTTGGTTAGATATATTGCATGGCTTGATAATGTTGCAATATATATTATTAGGGACAGTTGAGAAAGTGTAATAGTCAGTTTCACATTTAAAGGAAGGAAGTCTGCATTAAGATTATGCACGAAGTACAGGCCAATGTCAGCAACAAAAACGACCCTCGTAAACGCCTTGTCATTAAATCGTCCTTATGGTTCATGCCTGACACAGATCACATTGTGGGCCGAATTGCTGAGACAGCACCAGGTCTGACATATCAGACAACGACACGAACTGCCTTTTCATTTCAGATATTCGGTGACTATAATTTTATGACGAACATTATTTCGATCTCAATCGATAAAAGAGTAATCATATAATGTATCAGACGGTAAAATTATAACTACATCGAAAGTGTCGCGACTTGATAGGCACAAAACCAGTCATGTTGCAATGATAATTGATTTCCAATGATTGTTCTGCAGTTGGTGACAGCAATTTATATCAACTTATTGTGATTTGCGTTCGTATGTTCAAAGGGTGTCTTTATCTCAGGAAAGACACATACTTTCTGCAGCTCCAAACAGGATTGTTTATTTGTGTTGCTTGTTCAATCCGCAATGCAGGAACTCGAACAATGGCATATTATTCAACAGCATACTTACGTACTTTATAAAACTACGGTGTTGCGTCACGTTCTAGCGTTATCGACCTTCACCCTAAATATTTTTTCGAATAATATATTTTGAACGGTGAAGGTAAAATATATATGAACTAAACGATACCTATAATGGACCATGTGCACGAAATGTCATGCCATTACTCCTGGGCATTTACAACTTTGAGAGGATGAAAAACGCCTTCCTCCATTTAGACAAAGCAGCGGCATATGGTGCCATCAGCGTTTAGGTTTCAACCCGATTGTATAGGCACTGTGTGTAACTGATATATTGAACCCACATTGCAAGATAGACAATGCATCGTACTCCTATCATTTACGGCATAAATTGCTAATGCGCGATATTTAGCAAATTATTTAATGCATTGCAACTCGTCCACCCGATTATTAGACAATACAAGACAGCTTGAGACGATTGTTAACACCGATTGGCAAATAGGAATAAAAAGCGCAAAGGGAATTGGCGGTAGGTATTGATGATGAAATGGCTCAGGTTATTTAATTATTAAAGTGCTTTCAGGAAAAGTACATATATGACATAAATATAGATATATATATATATATATATATATATATATATATATATATATATATATAGATATATATATATATATATATATATATATATATATAAAAGATATATATATATATATACATATTAACATATATATATAAAAATATAAATATATATATTTACATATATAAATATATATATTTATATATATATGTCTATATATATATATATATAAATATATATTTTCAATTATATATAAACATGATTATATTTATATGCATATATTTATATATGTATAAATAATTGTACACATATCTATATATATATAAATATATATATATATATATAATTACACGTGTATATATATATATATATATATATATATATATATATATATATATAACTTTGTAAGCTAGTGAGTGTGCGCGTGTGTGTGTGACTGTGTATGTGTGTCCCTCTGTGTCTGGATCGTCTAAAGCATCTTAATCAAGCTAACCATGTTAAGTAATTGATAAACGGCTATGTTAAGAGAACTTTCTCAATTTCAATATCAATGTTTTACAATGGTCAATGCTCTCTCTCTCCCTCTCTCTCTCTCTATATATAAATATAAAAATATATATGTGCAAATATTCATATATAGATACACATACATATATTTAAATGTACATAGATAGATATATATTTTGATATTCATATAGATTAAAGTATATGAATATATATATATATATATATATAAATATATATATACATATATATATATATATATATACATATATATATATATACATATATATATATATATATATATATATATATATATATATATATATATATATATATATATATATATATATATATATATATATATATATATATATATATATATATATGAACGGATATATATCAGCGTATTTTTTTATATAGGTACATGTATATATATGAATATATATAAGTATGTGTATTTTTATTTATGTATGAATGTATGCATATAGATATTCAAAATATGTTTATATATATATGTCATATAAATATACCAATTATATATATATATAACATATGTTTATTTATATTATATAATATATATATATATTTATTTATGGATAAAAACATAGATATATATATAAATATATATATATGCACATATATATATATATTTATATATATATATATATATATATATATATATATGTATATATATATATATATATATATATATATATATATCATATATATATATATATATAATATATATATATATATACTATATATATATATATATTTATATTGTATATATATATATATATATATATATATATATATATATATATATATATATATATATATATATATATATCGCCATATAGAATTATATATATATATATATATATATATATATATGTTTGTGTATATATTGATATATATGTGTGGATTTATATATGGATATCTATATATTTGTAGCTATATGCATATAAAAAATGTACAAATTTATATTCAAGAGTCTTAAAAGGGTATTGAAATGGGATAAACATATGGAGGTATGCAACGCGTGACGTTATGCATGAGTACTTTGAAATTATGAATACCTTTGGTCTGTAACATGCAATCGACATGTCGGCCTGTTGGAAAGCCAGCAACTGATTTAATGTTCTTTTCAAATCGTGTTAAACCATACCTTACACTGATCGTGGGAGAATATATAATTGTTGGGTGCGTTATCAACAACAACCTCATTGGCCAAAAGCATTCGCGGTATTTGCGTTCATTTGCTCCGTACCAGTCCTCGGGGTTTCGTTATTATGTGTCCAGATATTTTGTGCGTGCAGATAAATACATTATTTGCACTGCTGTTTTAGAACTGTAATAGAACGAGGCTTAGCATCTATCCCCACACAACAGAAAGCAGCTGATCTGGATAAATTGGAGGGAAATGCGTTAAGTGTAATCCTTACACTACATAGCGCATACGAAGCTTGACGAGATGCTTGTTACAACATACTGGTTTTCTTATTGTTAATGAGATGTACAAAAAACGCCGAAGTTTACGTACATTCGAAGGGGTTGTTATACTATAGAGTGTTTACGTTTGTATCAGCAAATGTCTGCGTTGTACTAATGTTATCGTTGTTGTGGTTCAATTGAACTTGTGATTCTGTCTGCGGAGAGTACAATCACGTAACGTGCTTTTGATAGTACCATTCACAAGTAGTCAACTATAACCACCGTAGCATAATTCTGTTCACACTGCTCTTGCACAGCACACTAGACAAGCGATATATGTTTATCAGTTCGCATAAATATCCTGATTATATGTACAAAAGTAAGTGAAGAACCCAGATTGAATTGAAGCGGGTATAAATATGTCCTCAGAGGAAATAAAATTATTCAATACGATCACGACCAATGCTAATTCAACAAAATGCACTTTTAATTAACATCATGACAATACACCATAAGCCAATCGATAAAAAATAATCATGCCACATGGAGCCTTTTGCATTGTCTGAATGAGTTTTTGCAATAATGCGCATACTGATCAAGGTGTGATAGAATTGCTTGAACAATATTTTTAGAATGAGGTTGAATATTTAATACCCTTGATGATACCTTGACGTTTGTTACATCATTGCACAATAGAGTACCGTGCTTACAGTCTGGAGAATGTAAAAGACAGATGTAATGCAGTGCCTAAACAATTAACTAGCATTTATCCCAAAGGGCGCCTCTCCTTAGCCACAATATTATGCGCCTCATTGTATTTCGCTCATGAAGAATTGTAACTTTGTATATCATATTAATAGTGGTTTTGATAATCCAAAGAAACGAAGAAGGCGCAATGACGATGGCTGAACGTGTCGTGGGGAAGCAATGATTGGTATTCATTTTGATCAGAAATCAGCATTGTTGGTTCGAATTTATTTGAACCGCTGTTGAACCGTGTCAATATAAACACAGCAGTGTGTTATAGTCTAAATAGTGATCCTATTAATTTGCGCTGGATTTTGGCCACAGAAGTTTGTTTCAACGCTAACACGCTATACGTTGGCATAATTAACCCGATGCAAACAACCATCTTTGCTATCGGTAATGAACATGTAAACACAACATAGTGCGACAAATCGTTTGGATACCTAGGGTCATAATCTTATGTTTACAGATGATTTGACGTCAATGCAAATACTACAATCGTTGCCGCCGCTGACGTCGGGTGTATCAGTATCAAGGACAAAGTGTTGCATGGATTTGATGGTGGCACCTAAAAGAACATAATCAGATCGTAAAAAATCAATCAATCATTCT
Source organism: Urechis unicinctus (assembly GCA_034190875.2). Taxonomy (NCBI): domain Eukaryota; kingdom Metazoa; phylum Annelida; class Polychaeta; order Xenopneusta; family Urechidae; genus Urechis; species Urechis unicinctus. The sequence continues at coordinate 24,583,324 of CM067352.1, read as the reverse complement.
GAATACTTGGTATTCCCGAGAACAACTCATGAAGATGTGAGGAGCGTGCTACACAATTGGAACACGATTACAATACCAGTGCAGCAATTTGACAGATATTAAAGGGGGTGTTACTTGTCTTGTTGACAGTTTCATTAATAGGCGCAATATACCAGTGCACACATTATAACTGTAACATTAAATACTTTTCTTGTGCTCTCCATTTTCATTCAAAAACTGAATCGGTGACGTGCCGCACGCTTGCAGTATAGTTATTCTTAAAAGTGAGGCGCTAAAAGCACGAATCGTGATGTAATCACAGCTAAACCATAGAATGTCTGAATGTTTTTTTTATATCCGACACACAAACAAGTTAACACGAACTCCAATGTTCATGTTAACTAGTTGCTTAATGGTTGAATGGACCGTTTAATTTGCACGAAGGTAATATTTTTAGATGAGGAGGTGTGCAGGAAAGTTCCTTTGTCGAATAGCATTGTTAATCGTTTCACACAACTGTGCGAGTTATTTAGACACTCCCTTCTATGGTAGCCACTGATGTTGGTTATGCTTCTTATAACCCTAAACGTTCATTTCTCTTTGCACCTGGGCCTCTTTTGTGTGTTTATTTCATGGCCTATTAACTAAAAAAAAACAAGTTTATGTACTCGATACTCGAACAGTTCATCTAGCAAGATACTAAATTTTGTGTATGGAAACAAGGTTTTATTTCGGTCGTCAAACATCGTGCTCGGGTTAAGTGTCTTGAGAGTCTTATGATATGATCTCTATTTGTCGTCAAAGATTTATGAACCCTAGGTCTAATTAAAACCATTGATGCAAACCACAGCCTCCCCCACGGGTTAACTAATTGCAATGCACAAACCCAAATGTATGCCTGCTATGCAACGTGATTGTTATGTAGTCCTTGTAGAGTACAGTGGTTTCAAGATTACCCTTATGTCTTCGGCTGCCAAATCGCGGTCTTAGAATTCTAATGTGATGACATAGGATGCATTCAGAGAAAAAAGTAATGGAATTGATATTCCCATCATACAAGTTCCTGGCCATTTAATCGAATGTCATCAAGGGCATGCTATATGAAAACCGCATCACCAATTAAATACAGTTGACATACAAAAATACAAAAATCATACAGCATCAGGAAAGTTATTGTATCTCAAACTAAAATTAATTGTGCGATTGCGCACATCGACATTATCGGTTGCACTGATACGTTACTAATTATTTGTAGTGCCAAAATTGTCGCACGCATTTTACATTGATATACACTACCCGTCGTCTAGCTGCGTTTTGGTCATTAGTGTGTATGGATAAAGTTAATTCCAAATGAAGCTCACCACGACGACAGCCGCTGTGCTGGTTGTGTTATTTTGCAATTCTCTTTGATCATGCGGTATGCTCACAGACATCTTGTGTTGATCGCAATGTTTCTTGATTCGCCATGTCAGTAGATCAATGTGAAAAAGTAAGCACAAATCTCGATCACAAATACCTCCTCATAAACTGATATAGGTATGCAAACAATGCGAATACTCAGGCTTGCAGGATATACTATCAAACAATCACGCCTGCTGATCTACATGCCATCACGATTTGTATGGAAATTAAACATCGAGCATTGAATTATTATTCACCTAACGGACGACATGGTGGTCAGTGGTCCTGATTCATTGTACAATGAACACACCGTTCATACAAATCACCTCTTGTTCTAATCGACTAATGCATATCGCTTATTCCATCCTCACTCTTGATGTGGCGGTATGTAACAGCGCAAAGGGGATACATCATCCACTGGCATTGTCTGCTGACCTAATTGACATGTAGTGGAAAAGGCTTCTGGCTCGAAAAGACACGACAGACAAACTGATAAATTCTGTTGTCGTAATGCGACTACAAAAATGCTCGTTTTCGGTCTCGTACAATAACTGCACGTCTAATCTCACGGATTCTTGCTGATTATCTTCCGACAGATACCGCCAATTTTGTTCAGTGATTCTCTACCCATCCCAATTCAAGATATATAGTTCGATTTTTTCAGGGTCAATGGGATTTTAAATTAGAGTTCACAGAGGGAATAATAGCTGTTAAAATTTTTGATCCGAATGTTCAAGGACTTTGTATTCACAACAGAAGAATTGGTGGCTGCAGCGAATTTATATCCGGCAATTTTCAGTGAGTGCAGAATATGTACGATTTCGCTTATAAGCCAGAAATCAAATATAATTTCTTGCATGGCGAAATTTATCACTGGTGTTAAAAACATTGTGCTCTTAATAATCACCATACAGGTATACATAAGATTACACTACTGTTTAGAGAACAATAACTGTCGGACAAATGTTGTGGGGTTTTGATGTTAAAAGCCTTATTTATGGAATATTGCTCAGTCTGATTTCAGGGTAATTCCATCCGTGATAGCATTTCATTGTAATTGCTTAGGTTACGCCTTCCGTTGATTATGATGTGCATGTTCACATGACGATTATGTATTATTATTTTCATGTGCTTATTTAATGCAGATGTCCTGGATATAGAATTTTTACCATGCAAAAATAGCGACCCGCAACGGATATGGAAGGCTATATTTTCCTGATGCTCTGAGCGAATGCGTGTCAGTAGCCTTTTCTGTGCGATTAATTGTGTCCATGAAATCGCCGCAAAGCCGTGAGACCAAGGTGTTGCTGACATCGACATGCTTAAAACTGCGCAAATATGAACGCAATTTAACAAATGCTGGCACAAACATATCAATACTATACCATGTAATAAATTATCCCTATAAGGCCTCAATTGAACCTCTGAAAGTGTTTGACGAAACAGAATAAGTTTTTGCTTGACTTCTACTCTTTACTGGATTAAAATTACCATCGATATTTATTCAAGGCGTAGGATAACTAAAGCCTTATACAAATAATCACATTACTGTTAGCATTTTCCATCGATCCTAAAATCATATTGGTCAATGGGGTCGCAGAATATGTGCGACTGTTTGTTGACGTAATAATGTACACTGCGCCAGATTATTATCGCATAAAGTATTGCAGTGAGCCTAAGCAGCCATCAAGGTATGCGCAGTCAACAACTGTGCTATGGGAACTACCGGAACACAGTTTATGCATCGATGTGACAACATTCCATGGGTTTGCACATAGACGAATTGCAGTACATAGGGAGCAATTTATCCTACCTACTGAATACTTCAGCAGGGAGAAGCACTTAGACGCAAATAAAACAAATACCCATGCGGCATATTACTTCGCACTTATTGTGGCTTTTATGTCGAACAAAGTAATAAAAAAGCAGAGCATATGTTCTAATGGGCAGCACGTTGGAACTAAAACGGTAACCCATTTAGTAACCCATTTAGCAATATCACGTTTCAATATCAGGTGGTACATCTTTAACAGATGGATGGTTTTGATATATACATCTAGCTAAACCGTACGTAACGTATACCACTCGAATGAACAGATTGTATATTTCCGACAACCAATCAAGATTGGACATATTAGGCACTAATACAGACCGCCTGTTCCTAGATACGATCGATATCTGATGTCAATCCATAAGATGAACTATGAGCACCGTATGACCTGATAACTGTCAAGGTAAATTATTGTTACGATAATCAATGTACAAATATAGGATCGATCTTTATTAGCTCAGTCACTTGGCACCAACAGAAAATAACTCGCTGTTATCGAAATGGTCGTGCAAAAATCTATTTTTTCCCTAAAAACTGAACCTATATGCAGACATCAGATATCATTTACCTAACTGTAAGATCACGGCTCTTCGGGTAGGTATTGTGTAAATAGATTATATCGCATTATAGCACATCCACTACTGCCAATACAACGCCTGTCTCAATACTGCCATATATTCTTCTCGGTACACAAAGTGTTGGCATAGAGACGTTAAAGCGGCATATAAAACAACACGGTAGTAGAATGACGGAAAGCATTATTGCTCTCGGATATCTAGTCTCTTGTTTTGCCTCTTTTGTATATATTATTCAGTGATCGCAGCATTGATAGGATATGTTTTGTTGTACCTTAATTATATACATCTACTAATCTAGTCAATATTACTGTACTTGTGAATTAAATCGCTGAGCCACAAGGCGTACGCATTTACCACCCACCGAAGTTTTACCACAGTGTTATATTAATGCCAGTGGTAGACAATGGCACTCTGGTAACCACATATACGAACATTACTGTTCATTAAAACTGCCTGGACCTGTAGTCACTACTGATTCAAACACAGATTTGTCTGTGCCAATTGAATGATATCATAACAAAGCATCATATTCTTATCCATCTCAGTGTCACTTTCATCATTTTGCTGACAGCGACAAAAATTGAGAGCTTTTATTTGGTCATTTCCATTTATACAGTATAGCACGCCGTGAATGAATGCAAATGCGTAGACAATGTAGACAATGACCTCTAATACAATGCATTTCAATGAAAGACAACAGTTGCGTTGTAGTAAACCGAGTTTCATTATTTTTATCAGATAACCGATATTTTTGAAAAGTTATAATAGTGTTGCATTATATTTACTTGTAAGTATGGTTCAGGTGTACATCTTGGCATAAAAATCTAGTCAATCCTATCCATCCATTAATTAGACGCTCATCAACCTTTATGTCCACGCTATGCGTCATTCGAACGATACACATTACAGTCAGCGCACCTGTTCGGTAAAAAGGAACCTTACTCAAGACTTAAGCTGGGATCCCTTCCACCGAACCGAATTAGCTGCCTACGGAAACGCAAATTCAATATCATGTACACATAAATAAACCCTCGTCCGCACAACTGCCGCCCATCTGCTTCAGACCAAGAATACAATGCCTAAAGCGATCTCAGATTACAAGCAGAACGTGTTACATCAGTATGCATTGTGCAATCCGTAGTGGGTAATATCCATCCAGCTGTCTGATACATTATTGCATAATTCAAGCAGGCGCGATTCATCACTCGGATGCATACGCGAAATCACGTTTGTCTGCAGTGTAATCGAACGGAACATTTGCTCTATACTCAGGAGTTATGATATACTGTAATTGCTTAGTGATATGCATTATAACCTTGTTAATTTGCTGCTGACCTTGCCATATGGACAGTCAATTTGTTTCATTGGTTGACAAACATCGCCCCCCGGACGATAGTCGTACTTCCCAATATCATTGCACACAAATGGCCAATAATTAGCACTCCCTGTACACAAATAAAACACAGTGCAATGAAGAAATCGCGTTTAACAACGCTTCCAACAATGCGGCGATATCGAGTCGACGATGATGGAAGATGACTTCTATTAAGTATCATCGCCTACTTGCAGCAAGCCTAGATATTCAAGGTTTTGTGGCTACAGACTAGGTCATTTCAATTGTTTGATGAATTGAGCAATAATAATCATCTGCAGTTTCTAACTCCATAGTAGAACATATCTAACTGTTTTTGTATTCACAGCTACCTGGTAACTAAATAAATTGTACGCATCCCGATTCATTATTGCGGTGCATATGTTACTGTCTGTTCCGCCATTAACCGTCTGGTTAGCACCGTCCTTAGGATCTGCTTTTTGGATTGAGACAAGTTTATATAGATCGATGTCCGTACCAGCCAGAGAAAACAATTGCGGAGTTGATAGTATAAGAGGATGATATTTTAGTTATACACGTACAGTTGATAAAAGACTGTTTTGTTGTCCCTTGCCCCCAGAATAAACGATACCGCAAGTACCTGATACGCAATCTATGTACATTTCTATGATAAAATGGCAAGTGATTGCGATATTGCATATTTCACAAAATCTGATATGAGAATAAACACGATATGATATAGCCCAAAACAATTAAGACACAGCTGAAGTGTTTACAATTTCAGAATTTACAAGCTCCGTTTATTTGCCGTATCAATTTATACCAGAATGGTTATCTAATCACATGGCCGCAAAAGTACGATTAAATTAGCATTATTAGCAAGGTTTGCTGAAAGGTCCTGGCGTTGTGACGTCTTGTGTCACTTCTCTGCAGGTTGATAAAGCCATGCAGCAGTCAGCAATTACTATCTGTTATATAGCATGGAGAAGGGTAACCGAATGCAACCAACTTTAGGGCATTTTGTATTGTAACATTTATCTAGCATTTAAGCTGCCTAACATGCAATCTATTGAACAATTAACAAACATTGCTATTGATCGATTGGTATAGAGATTGTGCATCGTCGTTTACTGCTAATATACAATGGATGTGATCAAACAACGAATAGCGATTCGACAATATTCAATGCAATCAATCAATCCGTGATTGAAAGTTACGTTTATCCGGCGAGCTAGATGGGTAATTAAGCTAGTCGTCATTCTATTTTGATTGTGAATTTTATTGGATGCTTAGTTGTTAGATGAAAAAAACGGAATGACACATTGCTTGCGCATTTTCTGGTTCTGAGGTCTAATATAACTATCTGATCACTCTAACCAGCATATAGCACGCAAAAAGAAGGCTCTTCTGGGCCAAAAAACAGCACGCATACAAACAGCCGGTGCCATTAAAATACGCTATTGATTGCCGGCAATAGCGTAAAACCCCCAACAGTATGACTAACAACACCAAAGATTATGGAACAAATTGTAATCTGATTGTATCGGTAATTAATTTTCTCCGATCTTATCGATTAAATTCATTAACGTATATATTTTTGAAACAAGTGTTTATTCACTGTTGACAACCACAATTATACTTACCTCGAAACACGCACACACACACGCACACGCACACACACACACACACACACACACACACACACACACACACACACACACACACATATGACTAGTTTATAAAGCTTTCATCTGAATTTATCCATTATATATTTCTTACTAAGCTCAACGTGGCAAATAATAACAACATTTCGTTTATAACGCGACAAATTAAAGTATTAAATCCTCATGGAGGGTGCATTTCAATGATTTGAAACGACATACTGTGTATGCGCAATGTGGACTGTAAGATTTATTTTGTTGGGTGGCTAATCGGATAGTTTACCTCAGATCATACTCTCCAACATTCGTTGTCTATACGAGCATGTATATAGTGAGCTACAATATATGCTTCGTTCAATACGCTGCATACGTGGTCTATGGGGAAGCGTAATTGCAGCGCAGATCGGCCATTTCTTTTCAAAAGCGGATACTTAACGACGTCACTTGTGTTGAGCTATATTTGGTCTACCATGCATTAATTTCAGATAATCAGTGTTACTGAACAAAATGTTTACAACACCGACCGGCTGCAGAGATGTCACTTAATACTAAGGACTACTTCAACCATATAAGGTCATTAGGGGGCATTGAATATAAATGCACAACAGCTGAATGCAAGTTCCGTGCATTATAACAGCATACTTTATTGCACAAGCAAATAGGGCTATAGATTAGTGCTTCGATTTGAACATGGTTTGTGCTTTTCCTACTGCGTTACATTATTTCCTTCATTGTGTTATGTTCTCTGTATGAGTCCGGTTAATCCTTAATTTTATGCTAATCCCATTAATAGTGTTTGGCGCAGTAGCTGTTAAGTGTTACAATTTCACCAAATTTCGAGCTACATTTGGCGGAAGGACTATGACCGGCGGGGATCCGTGTGAACGTAATGTAGCACGAAGGCAACGCTTTAACGGTTCTTGTTTATGCTGCCCTGAATAACCCGGACCATGAACCTACGCAATTCGCAATGAAAACTGCTTGAACGTAAACAACCACAGTTGATTGGCTCTATCATATAATTCATCTTAGCAGCTGCCAGTTCAACGAGTGAGTTGTGTTGCAAGGATTATAATTACGAGCAGGACAGATTACGAGAAAATATCTGTCACATTAACCATATCGCCTTGATTGATAATAAATAATTTGTTAACTCGGTGCTGTGTATTTTTTCTTTGTTCATGTGACGATTAACAGAGGACACAGAGAGCCGTTGATGGAATCAAGAGTCGCTTGCTAAATAGTGCTATTCTTATTTCCCTATAGACATTAACTTACGGTTATTTTTTGACGCTTGCGTTGTAAAACTAGTTTTTGTTCGAAATGTACAAAACATATAGTGTGTTACCCCCCTTTTGAGATTATTCTGATTTATCATCAAATATCATCACTCAAATCTCTCTCGGGTGCTCTCCAAATATTGTTTTGCAGAGCGGACCTGGAAAATTTCAACCGCCCTGTTAACCATTTGTCTTCAATACTTCTCAGCATCCGGTATAAATGAAAGAGCATTATTGAAGTTTACCCTATGGTCAAACATGTAGTACCATTCTTTCACAATCACATGTCAGATACCGCTGGTATAAGTTATTGGCAATATGTTGCTAAGATATGTACACGGGCTAAATCAGCGTCCGATACCGCTTATCATTACAACATCGACGCTCATAAGTTGCTAATCGGATTACTGCTAGTAACATTTAGGACAATAGAAAAGGTCTCCTTCTCCAGAAAAAAAAGAAACCAAATGGCTGACAGCTAAAAGAGGGGTTAAAAACGTTATTTTATGCAGTCACGATAATTGTTCGCAAGAGGATTGAATCAAGAAAGGAAGTAGAAAGACATGAATGTAGGTTGAAATGTGCAGAGAAAAGCGCTTCCATCACGCCGAACAGGAGCGTAATGGCACTCAAGACGCAAGGATCAGGATATTATATGGCCTAAATGGGTACCACAACAAACACGTCTCGCCAGTTTTGCTCAACGAGGCCCCTTAATGGGATGGTTTTTGATACAAATGTTTATGACGCAATATCATTCTACTGTATAATTCGTATTGCCTACGGTCGCTGCTTTGGTGATCACAGATATTTAGTTATATAACATAGATCATCACAATGCTGGTTGCCTACATTAATCTTCACCATAGCTAGTACTAGTACATTATGGAGTACCACAAAACCGTGAGCTATTGGCGTCACGGATATAACATGTTTCATTAAGGGAATGTTATAGAGCATGGGTTATTGTCGACGTTTGCAAATATTGTACAAGGCAGATTAAAACGCTAATATTTGATGGAACTGTGATGGCTTGAGATTCCAAGACGCATAAAGTTAAACACGGTATCTTGGAATACGGAACAGTTATGTTCCGATCTTATATGTGTGACTTAATCTTGCAGAGATGGCAGCAAGGCAGTTGAACCCAGCTTCTTTACTAATTTATATGTCAGATGTTCGACTTGTATGTAAGAAGGTTTATCACGGATACAATTTGGTCAAAATAGCAAAATATTCAAATGGCATAGAAGATGTCTTCGATAATCATGTCTGGCGAGCAAGTGAACGCTTGTGAGAACGGCCAATATGTCAGCCACTTTAGAAATAGACTACAATTTATGCAGGGAATGCACTTTTGTGTACACTTTTGCGAGTGGGGTATAATAGCCTTTCATATTCAATCGATATATTGATAGTTGTGAGGAAGAGCCTTTATCAGTCTTGTTTGGGTTGGTAAATTGTCAAGTGTACGGACGGTTTGAGGTATGCTAATGAGATTTGTCAGCTTAATCCCTGCAACCCATGGTTCTTGGCATGTATATAATTAAGCTTCAAGAAAATTGTTTGTTCCATCGTCTCTAACCAAAAGCTCGTGCAATCGTCATATTTGCCTTCTACGTGCAAATATCATATTTCTAAACACTGCTTATACCATTTCTCATTCGCAAGCTTTTGAAACCGAAAACGGGACATTCAATGCCACTGCTAAAATTGGAGCATTAATGATAAGGCTTAGAGACGCCATGTACCCAGAATCCATTATTTAGTCACATCTAATTATTATCATTTCTATATCATAAGTATATTGAAAGAAATGTGCAAAGCATTATTGCTGGCTTGCTGTTAACTGCCATGTGCAATGCCAAGGGGCAGTCCGGGCTGTATTCATAGCTGGTCTCATCCAACGCCCAGTAGGTTTTGGGTGTTTAGCTATTGCGGGACGTCTTGCCAAATTGCCAGAAAGATTTGACAAAATTCCCCCGTCAATCTTATCTAAATTGCCCCAGTTATTTTGATGCTTAGATGCAGAAGATCATTCATACCATCCACAGTAATCTACACTTGCTTTTGCAGCTGCGCCTTTGCATCACGCACTAGCAGCTGAAATTCATCATTTGATTTTGGGAAAATCTAATTTCCACCATCTATCAGCATTAGCTCCTCATCAACAACATGTAGTTCAATCCTGACTAGGCCGTGTCCTATGACCGAGATATGAGTGACATTTCCGATTACCCCAGCAAGTGGTGTGTTCTTGCTTCTACAGCCAACAATAAGCCGGCATATTGCATGAAGCACATCATTGACTACTATTTCGTTCGAATGAGGGAGTGTCAAGAGTTCAGTAACTGGCAACTTAATGCTGCTTGTGGCCAGTTATAGAAAAGTTACTTTGTGGACATATCGTCTTCAAATAATCAGTCCTTTACAATGTCGGCAAATAATGGTAAATAATCACCGTCAATGCTAATCAATTAACTTATGATAACTATGTGTATATTAGATACCATTTGATAGTGTATGGGGTCGTACAGACACCATTCTGTCGGTGACTACGAGGTGACAACATGATCGCAGCTCTCATTGCTTTTAGAGCGTCCCGCTAATTGCATGCATCTCTAAATCTAAATCTATTGCGCTTAAGCGACAATTATTGCCTGTTCAACCAACCATTAAAGCCTTTACTCGAGCCTTTAGCACCCGGTGTCTTCATCCCGCAACATTTAGCTGGATATGTGGGGCAAAAGTCAAGTTTATAATAACCTCAATGATAGCATAATACATCCTTGGGTCATTTCATGCACAGTCAGATATGTCGGATAATTTTACAAATGCATAGCGTATAGAAGTATCCTGGGTCTGTGAATTACTTATAGGCAGTAAGCCATATACCTGCTGATGGTACGCTTTAAGTCACGGGCCGCACAAACCACGCTAATTGTATGTCTGCAAATTTTCTTTTATGTAAATATATGTGAGCGACTGTCAAAATCGAACCTTTTGTGTCTCTGCGCAAAACTGAACCATTTAATAGAACCAAACGGAAAAGCCTTTCTGTAAGAGCTGTGTCAGCCCACAGGTAATCTGCAATCGGAATAACATATCCCCAAAAGAACTGTACAACAAAGAACCAGACGATTGATAAATGATTTATTCTGGCACATCTGTCAATGGGTCGCTGTCAATTATCAGCGGCTCTTTGTCACAACGATTTAAGTACATATGTAACAATACTCTAAAGGCCAATGCATTGAAGAATATGTAGGGTGATTCTACATACCGATTGCTTCACCGCGTTGAAAGGCAGTGCTTGAATAAATGGAGGGCGTATCATTTCGGGGTCGTATCGTCCCGGAGTCGCATCGACCCGGGGGTGCATCGTCCCGGGGGGTGCACTGACCCGCATTCATTCTATTCACTTGTTTATCGATGTCATAGTCTATTGAAATAATTTGTAAACTCATTTGCATTATATTTATGCATATTTGTCGAAATATTAATGCTTGTGCATAATTCCCAAAAAATATTCTGCAAAGTGGTTTTCCAGTTAACCAACAACCCTTTTAAACAAGGCTCTGGTACTGTTTATTTCATATAATTTTCATTCATTTGTATTGCGCTGAGATTCATTCATTCATACTTGGAAATTAAGCACAATTAGTCAACCTTAATATTTAATCAACAACGGCGCACTGCCTAAATTTATTCAGACCATTGACCGAGCCTTGAGTGACAATAAGTATTTCATTATCCTAGCTGGAGTGTTTGTTTCTTATTATAGTCACCATTAACATGGAAAGGGAAACATCAATGACTTCTGTTCTATTTTTAAAAAGGGGTGTTCAGAGCCCTGGGCTGATACCCTGAACTAATTTGTGATCATTTAGAAACAAGTTACTTTGTGTATATCTTGTTTAGCGAATCAAATGGAGATTTATTTATTTAAATCTCATCGCCTAATAAAATATGATCAAAGCTGTCTTTATTTTTGTTACACCTACCCCTTCAAGCGGCTCACCTCGTCAGGTAATGTGTCAGTGGCCTAGGGCATGCGGATAGAAAAGCAATAGCAGCCATATTGCTCGGGAAGGTACATGGCCAGTACGTGGACACCTGCGCAGCATTTTGGACCTTCACTGAAATCATTAGAAAAATACCAACACAGTAACGGGTCCCGGATTTGTATTGTATTTTTAGTCATCAAATGACCCAGACAATTGTCTTTGCATGTGAAACCGAATAATACCTTTGCTATAGACATAATTGTACCCCGTTAGTAACAATTACTGCCTGTGCAACCAATCTTTAAGTCCATCATTCGCGTGAACCGTTAGAAACAGGCGTCTTGATCCAGCGATATTCTGCAGGATATATGGTAATGACCATTGACCGTAATAATAATAAACCAACCTCAATGGCAATGATGTACGTCAAAGATTTCACACGATACGATAACACCGCATAGTGTATCAACACATGACTGCCTCGTGGTGTGTGTATTATTTTGGGATTTTGAGTGCTTATTTTGATTCCAAATGTTCTAATTGACATCAAGATGGAACGAATAAAAGGCGAATTATCTTCCTTCTCTAACGTACTATTGTATGGGACCTAGCCTTCCACAATATGACGATATGTTGAATCACATTGCAAATGGCAGTGCAGCTGCAACATTGTCCATTTCACCAGGATCGAGTCAGGCCGCCACCAAGTCCGCTGCAATGCTCATCCGGTTACAGGAACAGAAACTTTTTGCATGCTTCGTTGCGCACCTGCGCCTAGTCGACACCTATTTGCAGTCCCGGTTGAAATAGGTACAATCATCGATTATATAGAGTCTTATGTTGAAGATTTTTACATTGAGGTAAGATATGTTGAAAACACTTCCAAATCGGAAGCAAAATTCGGCAGTGTCGAAAATGAGGTAAACATCTTAGACGTAGGTGCAATGCTTAACGATATTGCTTTCTATGATTGACGGCAGCGTTACACTATGCATGTACACAGTCGAGGGCATAATGAAGGCACTATAATGTACATCGGCAATCTATTACGCCAATGTGATATTCTTCTTATACACGAACATTGGCTGCTTGAGACAGATCTTGCTCAGCTCGAGTATCGCACATGTGACGTGTCAGCTACGGGCGTTTCTGGTATGGAAAACCTTATGGTAGCTGTGCGTTAATGCACAAAAAGCCGTCAAATTAACTATATCGCCGATTGATGCTGTAAATAATTGAATGTGTCATGCTGATATTTCACACCTGCACAACAGACCCATTATCAATTTGTATATGCCATTTTAATCATCGGTCAGCCCTAGCAATGAGTATGTCGTGATGATGGCCCACGTCAACTCAGTTATGATGTCTTGCATGGATGTTGATAATGTAATTACTGGAGGTGACTTAAACACTGAATACGATCGAGCCATATCCCCTCACACTCTTCCCCTGAAGTCATTTTGTGAGCAGCAATGTTTAGTCCCTGTCGACTTGTTGGATTATAACACAGTATGATTTACTTAACAGAGTGATATGCCACACATAGGATCAACATTAGATAATTTTGTGTCCGAAGGTCTTGCTTCATCAATGTCAAAGTTCGAATGCCTTCATGGAGGTAACAATTTATCCGACCACAGTCCTGTACTTGTACAGTAAGATATGCGGGTTCCAAAGGGTTGTCAATGATGAGCTAATATACCCAAATGGAGGAAAAGTGATGTCATATATATAAATAGTTATAAATTGAGGTGATACGTGTTTCCTCTGGTTCTCATCTATCACAGCTGTTTCTGATATTATCCATGCCCCTTGTTAATGCCGCCACTGGACCTATTGTTGACATTATGCGGTCCACGAAATGTCTGCCTGATGAGATAAAAACCAATATTGATATATTGTATCTCACGTACCCTTGACCTTGTCCGGCTACTAGCTCCCTTATGCAGCTGTTTGATTCTCATGCGTCTGATTTTATAACCAGGCGCATCAGGAAGCTTAGAAGATACGCGGCATTACTAGGGCCGGTGTTAGTTGTCCTGAAAATGTGATCATGCTTATGACTATCAATGCTGATCAGAGTGCTGAATAATATATATGATTAAATCCCACATCCTATGGCTAAACGATGTGTTATACCTGGTGTCATACAATACACTACAGACTGAATCAATGAAGGTTGGTGATTAGGTCATGAACAGACGTGGTCAAGGCTCTTGTTTTGCTGTGCTTTGATGATGGTATCATCAACAAGTAGACTTGTCATCTTAGTTATTTCAATTCTTCAGATTGTAGCTTGATACAATAATTCTTCAATTTGGGACCTACTCACCTGACTTTTGTTAAAACCAACCTGTGCAACCCACATGTTAGCACAATAGTAAAAGCACATACCTATATTTCAGTGCACATGAACCAAATGCTCAGGCCCGCATTTCCATAAAAACACACCAAAAAGTCGGCAATATTTTATGAACGTAAATTGGATTCACATCATGATCAATGGACTTCATGTTTGCATATTCCGCTGTCAACACTGCGATTATATCTGCCTTCTTTTATCTTTTATGTCACAAATGCAGCGGAAATAAATAGGACCATAGTGCATTCTGTTGTGAACATTTACACCCGTATTCAATTCACAAACAAATTCACTGCGGGTATTGTATAGAAATATTCAACGTATTTACTTCAAGTGATTTAAGGAATAGGCTGCGTTACTTGCTGTACTCATAACCACTATAGAAATCAATCGATCCGGCATTTCGATCCTCTCTAATTGTTTGGAAAATATATTTATTGACATGATAATAAAGGCTGACGATGCCAATCGAGAACTTGATGTAGCATATAGCCATGTTTGAGGCTATGTTTTTGCCCAAAAGTATCTGTCAGGACTTCTGTTGACAAGGTCTTCATACAAAAGATGTTACTGGTCAAGTATACATATTCTTTTCCGCGTAGATATAATTTTTCGACGCCAGCATGTTGCCCTATACATTTCCATAACGTATTATTTCCTTGCGGTGGTTTGTATACAAATATCCGTGGTAATAATTGACATATCAGCTGATAGCGGACCTGGCACGAATATTTTCCATTGTTTATAAAGCCTCACATCTTGACCGGAATCGACCATGCATAACCAAAACAAATGAGGCCCTATTGTGCTATCATATCCTTTGCTTTGCGTATTTTTCCGCTAAACAAACGCTGCTGCAATATAACAGCACACCAAGGGATCTAAAGTACATTTACAGCACTACAAACCAATGGGAACCTGATTGATTGTACTGCATATCGATTGGTACATCACATTAGAGCTCAGCAAATGTTAAAATCAACTCATCGATGCGGCTTTACCTTTTGTGACATCATTTAAGAGGAAATTCTAATGAGGTAATATGGTATCAACATTCAAGGAATGCTATGTGTGACGCCTGATCAGCACAATGTTTATCAACGATCAAATTATCATACTGTGAACCACTAAAGGGGTGGTATATTTAGCCACATTAGATGTGATTTCGCTTCTTTTATTACTTCTGGATTATGCAGCATCATCATTAATTTATTTAGAGAGAACATCAATGTATCATTATTTTAATGATATGCGTTTATGGTAGGAAATTTACAATAATTACCAAATATGTAATATTTAAAATGTCTACTGTAAGATTCTGCAGATGGAAAAGGAATCAATCACTCTTGTATAACGCTGCCAAGTGCTCATAGTGTACTCGGGCCATTATCGACCCCGAAACGTACGATAAAGCCACATCATAACATAGCCTACTTCTCAGAAGAACAATCAAATCTATTTCATTATCATAATAGTGAATAATAATAACAAAGATTAGATTATCAGTAAATACGTGGAAACTGTCCTTCCCGCAGACGCAATACATAGCTTATGAGTGTGAGCAATACCAACATGTTGGGAACGGCAGAGCTTTCTGTGCCGGCAGAGCTTTCTGTGCCGTGTAACAGCCTGGCTTTAACACAATTCTGTGAATACACTATAACTATGTCTCACGCGTGTACATGGCATAGCTGAAATACTCTGCTTACATTTAATTATTTATATAGGATCCAGCGTTGTCCCATATTGAATTTTCGTCCGGTATAGAACATTTGAATAATTGTGGTCCCTAGTAACGTTGTATATTAAGTAGAAAGTGTATGTTTGTGCTCGTTTAAAGCAAACAGCACGTGTGAAATGTTATTATGATGTTGAAGTGAAGCTGCCATGATTGAAGATGGGGAACCCTTCTGGAAAATACACCATTTGCAACGAATAGTGTATTTTCTAACATTGGACCACAGCGAAGAAAAACGTATCGAACATTGTCTATGACGCCACGTCCGGTTGACACTCTAGCATACTGGTTTTTAATAAAAAACGGTAAACTTTGTCATCTTTAAAAGCTCTTCACTCGCCTCTAAATATTGATGTGGATTCTGGTTGTATAATCATTACAAATGCAAGGTGGCATAGGTTGGACTCTTTGCAAATGGTATGCGTCAGTCCGTTAATTCAGAGACAATGTGACTAATGCAATGGTGAGCCTATGTGAGTGATTCAAACAAACTTAATACACCATAAAAAACCTGAACAGAAAAAAGTCACTGGACGGAATCGCATATATGAATCTGCCTTGGCAGCTTCATCTTTATTGCAAGTCATTCCTGAAAAGTAAAGGATTATAGCTGCTTACCATTACCAGTTTTATTTAAATTAAGTCCTCAACAGACAAGTTTTCAAGATATGGTTGCCACGCGCGCAAAACTGTCAGCTTACAGGCAATTGGCCGATCACAGCCTATGTATCAATCTACAATCTGCGATGCGATTCAACTGTTCTATGAAGAAAAAATCAAACGCTTTAAAAAGCGAGTCAGACCGTTAGATAAGGTGATAATGTGAGTGTCGCTTATAACAATGACACAGTTACAAGATATGTGACTATACAGTTAATATGGTAGTTACAGAAGAAGGAAATGATTAAGTTGTTGGATCAAGCATGCAAAGGCATAATCATTTTCTGCTTCTCGAATATTAAAAAATTATTCTGTCGCGGCTCATTGTTTGCTTCTGTTACTACTTTTGTACTGTCCACGTCTCTTTTTATTAAGGTCTTCTGTGATGTCTGAACAATTATTAATATGAGAAAGCAACACAGAAAATTAGGCTTTACTTATGAATATTGCTACCGCAAGTAATTGAAAGTCAAGCAACTTCAACCCGCCAGGGACCAGTGATCGATTTCTGTTAAATTGTCAAGCCAAGAAAGACATTGATGTGGTTTATTGGCTTGCGATGATCCACTCGGTTTTATATGTGAAATAATACCTAAGCAGGTGAGACTTAAATGGGTCTGTGCATCCGTGTAAAGGCATACTGTAACAAGATCTAAGTTATATGTTATGTGCTAGCATTCACATTTGTATTTGCTAAGTGCTACGTGAGTAGAACGTTTCTTCTCCCGAACTTTATGCTGATGTGGTCAGATTGTGGTCTTCACTGATGTTTAAATTTATGTAGGCTAGAGTTCAACATGCGTTCGCGATATTCATATGTCGCTTCAAGATCGTAAAAATGCGAGGCCGTAATGTCATCAAGTGCATCATGTCAGCAGTAATGGTCCATATGCATTCTTAGGGAGCAAAGCAAATGGGTTTCGACGTCATAAATATTAACGGGATCATACTGACTGGAGACTAGCTGGGAATCGCAAGTAATCAAAAAGGGTAACAGAGTGCGCTAAGTTGCCATATTCATTAACCCAACCAATATTTCGACGATTAAATAGGGTACAGGCCTGCTCCGCCTAATAAAAGTTGTCTGATGGACGACAATGAGTATAAGTATAATAAGTATCACATCATTAAGTCTTCGTTGGTGTTCTTTTAACTTTTCAGAAGTGTTTACAGTATATATAGTGTAAGTACACATCGAATTGCGTTCCTTGAATACAGACAATATATCACATGTGGAGGGATTCATTTCAGCAAGACGCACCCTGTATATCACTCTTACTTGTGATATTAAAGTATTTGAATGGTGCGCATAAGAATTCACCTTCAAATGGCTACATTTAATGGACGTTGAACTTAGATATGACAATTCGACTATTGCAAATAGCTACACTGCAATTCTACATTAAATACATTTCTATGATTCACCGAATTCCGCGAGTTAAAAGGAAATGCATTTATTGCCTACAATGTGTTATTAGGTTTGATGTATGATTATGTTGGTAGATGGCATATCGCTATATATATATATGCATTAAACACGAGCTTAAATACTTACCTACGCTTAGAATTGAACTAAATGGCTGCGTTTTAATGCCTATAAATAATTCTTATTCACCTCCTGCTCGAAATCCCGCTCCTGATTATTGATCAGAGCATTCGCCATGCGACCTGCCGTATATTGTTCTTGTTTGCGGATTATGCTGCGGGAAACCCGCTTGTAATCCCTTTTAGCTTTGCATTTAATGTCTTTCAGGATTCCAACGCAAGGGCTCCCATTTTCAACCCATAAACGTGACCAGAATATCGATCTTTCTTTAGCAAGAGCGACATGTTCGCCCCAACCCGCTATTATCTTTCGGATAGAAGTATGAAAGTGATGGTTCGCATATTGTGAAAGCTTGGAAGTGATGACAGCATATCTGTGCTATACGAATCGAGCTTGTATATTGATCATCGACATGTTACAGTTGTGATATTCGACTTCACATGTGCGACCTACTTTCATTGTTACTATGTGCTTTCCGATAACATTTGCATGGGTAATCATAGGTTGTGCAACGGTAAAGTGCATCAATATATAGCGGCTATTTGCTGCGTGTATTTTCCCCTCCAATTTGGCGATTAGGCTTATATGCCACTGTTCAAGCACCATAATTATTTGGACGGTGGCGGAATATGACATAAAATATTCGTAGAATACTCGCTAAACCTGTGGCCAGTAATCAGAGAACAGTAACATTTGTACAAATATAAGAAATTATATGCTGTTTATGTACGATTACCATTGTACCATAATCGATTAGAAATGCATCCCGTCGATGGTGATAGGTGGTGAGACACGGCATGTATTTGTCCTTTCCATATAAATAACGTACATCACGATTAGCCAACATTAAAGTGCACATAGTATTCTATGGCTAAATCACACCGTCTCTAGACATTATTTGTGAATTGTACGTTAACTATAATAATATGCATGTATATTTATGGTCGGGAGTTCTACATCTTCAATATCTTAATATATTAATATATATGGATATATAAATATATTCATATATGTATATATATAAGCATATATACATTTATTTCTGAATATATATTTGCATAGATATATGCATTGAAATATTTATTAGCATGTTTATGATATTTATATATGTACACATGTAAATGCATACTTATATATTTATATATGCTTAAATATATATTTATATGTTTATAAATATATATTTATACATACGTAGATTTATATATAATCATATGAATATATACAGTCATATATATATACATATGTATAAATATATATATATATATTTATATATAAACATATATATACATATATATAATTATATATATATATATATATATATATATATATATATATATATATATATATATATATATATATATATATATATATATATATATATAACTGTAATATATATGTGCGTTTATATATATTATATATGTATCAACGCAAAGGGGCTGTTTTTCGTTCTTCACAGCAAGGTGCTTTCTACAAGTGTGTAACCGGAAGTACTTTAGTTCCATTGAGCATTGCAGCAAAGTTTGTTTAAACTATATCCTGGTCGATTAATCATGTATGATATAATATTCCTCCTGAGTTATTTTTATATATAATGTGATACCACATAGCGGATGTATGTAAACACTCTTGGCCGATTGGGTTAACATTGGCTGTTTAAAAAGCACAATTATATGTGCAACTGATCCTGTGTTATTCACACACTTCAGGAGCATTCATTCATTTCATTGGTATAAGACGTTAAAAAGAATCATTATCGACTCTCACGGGCTCTCAAATCTATTTTACCTCCATACGAACTACCGGTAGCAACCTGCCGTTTCAATTAGTACCACATAGGGTGAATAAGCGTTTATGCACTTCGATAAATTATAAATGTCACACCTCTCAAAATATATATCAATTGTATGATGATGCCATCTTTAGCATTAACAACGCTGCTCATAGTAAAATTAACGTACTAATGGTTGCGCATTTAGCAATAACTACATGGTTTACCTTGGTGTATTACATACTTAGGCCGTCTTTTGGTGACATTTGAAGCATTCTGGCTTAAATAGACTGCTGCTCTACCTAGGCTTTAATTCAATTATCCAGGCTTTTGCACACCTGAGGTTTATTTATACACATGCGCATGACCAGTAAAAGGAAGATTGTAGAACGAAAATTCTCACACTCAAGCGTTACACGTTTTCATTCATAAAATTATTACTTGATTTGGCAGACCAAAACAAAAAGTACTTTCCCTCGATGTTCTGGTCTTACGTTATTTCGATGCTCGTGGACATTATTGACAAATTATTGAATGTGACTGCTTCATTACGAGCTCTCGTCTCCTCACTAATCGTCACTTTTCTGACTAATGCCACCTTTATGTCACGCGCCTAGCACCTGCCTATTATTCATATAGTGTGTAATTATCTGTTCGTCGGCGCTCCTAAACACTTATCAATTCATAATTTAGTCTTCGTATCTTTTGAATCACTCATGATGGTATGCACATTGTGCTAACATAGTCACATTTGGTTAAAATGTTTATATGAAAGCTATATTGGATATCTATTAACTTAGCTTTGCTAATGAGAATTGCTCTGGTCGTTATTTGTGTGTCCATCATATACTAGTACATAAAGTACTTTAAAAGGAGGATATCCTACATTGCTAGCTTTCTACTATTATTGAAAAATCATGCCCATTCGTTTTTGGAAGGCTTTGATTTCAGTCATTTTCCTCTCGATATCTACTGTCCATGGTGTCAAGTGAAAACTAAATGAAATTAGTGGACCGTGCATCACATTCAACAATGAAGTTATATGACGACTGTGATAGATGAGGAACAATAAGATTCCTCACAGATGCCTCAAGTGCCAGTGCCAGACGAGGCAGCAATACTAATGGCGCTGGGATGTGGGTCTCATATTATATAATTGTGCCACCGGAAGGAGAAACGACACCTGGAAGGGATGTAAACCACATTCAGCATGATTGGCCAAGTTGCGAAGCAGTCACTGTCCCAAATGTTACCAGCAAGGTTATCACACCTGCCAACCAGTGGGTCGACAGACAAAGCAGCTAAACCCTGCACCACCGGCAGGCTCACACTGTAATGCCTGTGATGTTATATTGATAACATGGTTTTCCCTAAGTAAACATTAGATTCGATAAGATTATATGTCAACAACATCAAAGCACGGTAGCTGTTCAATCATTGTTAACGCCAAATACGCGTTTCTATGTAAAATAAAGCACAGTATGAAATCATTCTGCAGCGAGGTTCCCCTAATCACAAGTTTGTCTGAAATCTTTTGTGGCTGTCTTAAAACAAATCTTACCAGAATTGAGGGCATGTCGCATTAAGCAATCAAAAGAACCTACAAGGCAAGTCAAGTCTTTTGTATGTGCGGCAATATTGTCATGATCGGAAAACGGAAGTTGATTAACAGACCAGGACTCGCACTTAACTAAATTACGCAATGGTCTCAGGGTTCAAAGTTTACGGTGCACGGGATATTTAAAGGGTCCCAAACTGATCAACTACAAATTGATAATACGGTTTATATCGATCACGTTGAGGATGCTACATATTCATCGAAGAGGTAACATTACTGTCCATCACTAAATGCAGCATAAATATATTTGTGCAGCATATAAATATTTGCAGCATACAAATATTTGTGCAGCATATAAATATTTGCAGCATATAAATATTTGCGCAAAAAGGATTTAATTTGTTAAAATAATTGAAATGATTACAGGCTCTAGGTTCCCGCTGCCAAGCTTCCCTTTGCAAAACACCTAAACCCTGACCCCACCAATAACCCGCTGCATTCCTGTCACCTCATCCCCCACCCCCACACGATAACCTTTCAGTGCAGTGAGTGTCTTTAGTTGACGAGCGCTAACGAGCAAGTTAGCAATCATACAAAAACTGATGGACTGTTATAAGCTCAACTTATAGCAATCAGGAGCACTGAATTCCATACCACCTTCAATTGACCTTATTTGCTTAAATTGGCAATATCAGGTAATTGCGACATGACCAAGTTTGGTCTACATTGGAGTGTTTTTTTTAACAAAACAAACATAATATATGAAATCGTCAACACACATTAGCAAATAGATTTTCGAGCGGTATGTCAAATATGTCCCTTTTCAATCGTACGGGAATCCAAACATCTAAATGAACACTCTGGACCACGTGTCTCGGTAGGTGATGATTTGCATCGGTTAATTCCGACTGTCATGCCTACATGTTACCAGAGACAGGCACCTGCCAACTGCGCAACAGATTTTTAATGAGTAATGAAATTGTCCATGAACAAGTACTAATAAGGAAGCGTCACGATCCGACGAGTGCATATCTGTAAGTAACCTCCAGCTGTCACTACGGATATTGTCACCTTTGTCACGTGCTTGTGGCTGACATGAATTCACCAGTGGATGTACATGTACCGAGCATGTTTTACATAGAAATACAGAATGTACACGCATGATCATTCGCTACAGTAAATGATCAGACAATGCATGTGTTTTGTTGTAGCAGACATATTGTCTTTTATTTCAATAATTTGTGAATTATAAGACTATTTGTAGGTGTTAACGTGCCATGGAGGAGAGCTGTTTTGTCACATGGTGCTGTAGCAGCTAATCATTTATTCGAGCTTACCTTAATAGTTTGAAAATATAGATAGTCGAAACACAGGTATATGAGAGGAATGCCTACTGCTTCTATTATCGTGTGTCAACAAACAAACCAGTCCGAAGGACGTATCCCCTGAAAGGGTGTGCAGCCATTTCCAGCGCACGCTTATGTAAACAACGCCATAATGCTCACAGGAGAAATGTGGGGGCATATATGATTCCCTTAAGTCAACACCAGCAGTGCATGCATGTAGGAGGTCAAAGTCGACGTATGCGGAAAAAGAAGCCCCTCAGTAGTAACAAATAGCGAAATGCACATGCAACGACCTCATGATCTGGCCCCACAAACAATGCGAAATTCCTAGCGTGTATGCGTAAATGCAGGGTCACACTGCATGATTGAGGTGTAGATTCACGACCTCGCACCCCTGCCGTCGGACTAATTGGCTGTACATACCGAGAAACGCGCAAGGATAATATACACCGGCATTTAGAAATACACACACGCACACACACACACACACACACACACACACACACACACACACACACACACACACACACACACACACACACACACACACACACACACACATATTTATATATATATAAATATATATGTATATATATATATATATTTATATAGAGAGATATAGAGATATAGAGATATAGATATAGATATCTATATATATATATATATATATATATATATATATATATATATATATATATATACATATCTATACAGAGATATATATATACATATATATATATATATGTATATACGTATATATATATATTTATGTAAATAATTTTATGTATATATATATATATATTTGCATTTATATTATATATATATATATATATATAAATATATATATATATAATATATATATATATATATATATATATATATAAATATATATATATATATATATATATATATATATATATATTATATATATATATTTATATATATTTATCGGCCTATTCTGCTCTAGCTCACAACTCCAAGCACATCGTCCAAAACCTGCAAAAATAGCGAAGAGTTTTACCGAACGAGCGTGCATGAGAGGGTTGTTATGTATGCTTGTGACCATCGGATATCACTAAAATTCACTCTCTGTTTTGAATTTTGCTGCACAAAAAATTAGATGAGAACGTGCGGAACATTAATTAAATTTCTGTCATTTCGTTAACTCGTTTTATTTTGGGCAATTGTAAGGAGTTTCCAGACGGGTACTTGATAGTGATATTTGCCCCCATGACTGAGTCGCCAATGTTGGAATTCATTCTCGTATACTGAATATTCAATCCTGCAAACTACCCGGTGAACGATGCAATTGGCAAATATACACAGAACATTTCGTATATAACAACGCTATTTACTACATTGTCATAAACGGTTATGCCTTTTCATAAGAAGATTCAGCTAATATTTAACAAAAACCGTCGACGCTATCCATTGTCGTATTCACTTGGACTGGTATCAACATCGGTTATTTCGAAACTAAACCCTAAATTGGGAAGTTTCTGTGTTGAAAAGCGCCGATCAAGGTGGTCTCGCCTCAGTTAACGCATTATAAAGTCAAATATGATTCAGAAAACTCGCTGATTATTTATTTCCGCTATACCAAAAAGGATTGCGGCTCGTGCAGTGAGTGTACAGCCACATTGTATGCAGGTAAACCTCTTGATAGATGTTTGAAATAGAATTAGCTGGCGAAGTTATTGAACAATACTGCAACAGCCTACCTATCATCAAAGCCTGCAAGTTTATAAGTGGATGGCTTGAAATAATTGCCACTGTAGGTTGCGAGTGCATCAGCTGTGCAAAACGTAAATGCCGTATAAAATTACATTGGGACCGGCTAATTATGGTTCAAGACAGCATTCCAGAGGCTACAACGATTACACATCTTTTAACGTCGCATTGCACGAAAATATTGTACTCAATTGCCTACCTGCCTGACGCATACAACTTATTTCCCTCTAGGCTAAGTAAGCGTCCTTCAGCTGACATTGATTTGGCACGGAAGCAAATAGCTTTGGTTAGAGTGGAAATTCAACGTCTAAGCCTGTTAAATATTCATCGTCGCGACTGCCCATTATAGATTGGACAAACTAACGTGAGATGAGTCATTATAGATCGAACAAATGTAACAGCCGAGTAGCAAGACGGCTGGAATTTATGTGGCTCCGGAAGTTATTTGTAATATAGTAAGCAAAACTTTCAATGCTTGAGACTCTGCTGATATCATCATATGTAAGATGCAACTACAGAGCTGTGACAGAGCTAACAAAAGCATTAATTATGCCTGTCATATCATCAAATTTTGGTATTAGAAACAAGAACCAGATTTTAATACATTGTTCAAGGGTAATCACCAATAAGGCATCGCATTGGACCG
Organism: Urechis unicinctus; assembly: GCA_034190875.2. Taxonomy (NCBI): domain Eukaryota; kingdom Metazoa; phylum Annelida; class Polychaeta; order Xenopneusta; family Urechidae; genus Urechis; species Urechis unicinctus. The sequence continues at coordinate 24,557,896 of CM067352.1, read as the reverse complement.
AATCCTCATATCGGGTTCTAACATGACAATCATTGCAGCAGCTAGCGCGTCAGTACTGTGTTTATATTAGATGGCTAGATGTTGTCAGTATGCCAATAACCAAAAGAACTGCACATCAAGTGTGATTTTATTTTAGCTTTAACCGCAACAAATGGATTGGACATGAATTCGAGGAATGCACCTGTTCCATCTCCCCTGAGAGGCAAAACATATCTAGAATCGCTGTTGTTGAGAAGCGATGACAGATCAAGGACCAGGTATTTTCTAGAATGTGCATGTTTAACGGCAGAAATGCATCATTTATTACCAAAGTACCATTAGCCTACAGAGCTATTTCAACTGTGGCATTTTTGCGGTAAACATGAAACACTGCTATAGTTGGTATCCTCGGGTTTTTGCGCAGGGATCGTTTTTTATTAAAAATTGTTTTTGAAGTGTGAGCGATTGTTTTTACTCGCATGTTACCTGTAGTTTCTAGTCAGTTACTCATACCGTACCCTCATCGTTCTTGGTAACATTTGCGCTGTTTATGCAGTGCCTGTCTCACCCATATTCTCAAATAGGTTCCTGTGGCCAACTCTGTCCTTTATACAACGGCATCAGCAAAGGCATTTACAACGATGGATAACATATGGGCAAGTTTATATTTACTCAGCTTATGGTGAAATTATGATTTTATGGAATGTAGTGGAAGGTTAGACCTTTGTCTAGCATAAAAATGGACACCTCGCACGTATTAAACACGATAACTAAAAATGTTAACAGATCTAAGAAGACAGCTTATGAATGAAGAAATGATCGGCCGCACATTGGCTACACATCGGCCTACCATAACGGTACAGTCTTGGATGGCCATCTTGGTATGGTCTGATCTATGACGCCAAAAAGTTTCAGTAAGTGTAGGCAAATGGACACCACTACCTAAGCATATTGAAGCCTAAGTGCAACAAGTAACACATGTCTGTGGCGTTCTATTAGCGTTACATGTATGTAGTGATCGGACCAGTTGAATGGCGATCCCTAACACAACAAGTGTATTGCATATGGTGGTATAACAAGAGGAAACCTGTATATAACATCTTGAACGCAAGTTTCTGTGTGATGTGCATTAGCATCTAGATGCCGAGACATCAAACTTTCAAACAACCCTGTAAAGTAATAATTTAACAAACGTCAAGAGGTGTTATCCAGGGTACTAGATATCTTACCTCACACTGGAAATATTGTTAACGCAAAACTATCACAACTTTATCAGTATGAGCATTATTGTGAAAACTCATGCAGACAATGCAAAACGCTCAATTTGGCATTCTTATTTGTTATCGATTCAAATTGCATCTTGAAGAATTGGTATTGGTCGTGATAGTGCTGAATAATCTTGTTTTAATTTCATAGATTTAGATTTAAAATCGTGTGCTGGCTACATTTGGTTCCAAACCACAGTGGATCGGTTTTTTTTCTAATTATGATACCGAACTTTTAGTTTTCATCTGAGTACATATTTATACCGTTTTTGATTCAATCTGACTTCTTCACATATTTTTATACATATAATCAGGATGTTTTATGCAAACTAATTAGCATAGATCGTTTGTCTAGTTTGCTGAGCAAGAGCAGTGTAAGCAGAATTATGCTACGGCGGTTATATAATGTTATGATAGATGACTACTTGTGAACGGTACAGTCAAACGCATGCGACATGATCGCACCATCCGCAGGCATAACCACATGTAATGTTGATGATTGTTTAATGTGTGATAATTACTAGTTCACTTGAACCACAGCAGCGAAGTATCGAACAGTCAGTTAGATTGGCAATGGAAATTTGGCTGCCAAACATTGAAAACATTAATTAAACGCAACCAATTTGTTATGAAAACGTTGGAACCTCATTTTTGTACCACTAATTGTCAATAAGGACTTAACTGGAACCAACGATGCTACGCGGGTGTATCGCTAAGAGATGTCTCCTTCGTCAGGGGAGTTCGCGACCACGTCAATCCCGCCAAATAGAGGCCAATGAACGGTAGACATTATGCTTTAAATATATTTCATATCAAGAGATATAAATTCATTAATACTGTTCCTTTATTAAATGATATATGTAGCATTCAGTATATTTCTTTCTGTAAAACGAGGGCGTATCATTGCTAAGGCATATCACTGCGAGGGCGTATCGTCCGGGGGCGAACTGACCCGGAGGCGAACTGACCCGCAACCTGTCATTAGCATTCATGTCCGACGTTTCCACATGCATATCACTTAACATACTAGCATCAAGATACTCTACCCGTACAACCCAATCCTAACATTTAACTGGCAAATGACAGCCGGTGAATAAGATCAGCAAATTTTAGTGACTGCTTTGAAAACAAGCAGGTAGATCTAGTTATTGGTATAATGCAGCGAATAAATTATTCTACTGTGATGCCAACATCAGCATCATACGCTCTGCCAATTGATAGCAATGCCCAAGTTTTAAATAATCGTAATCTTACTTATGATGATTTACATTCGGTACAAAATGACAATTGTAGAGTCATGTTATTGCAGACTTCTACGTGCTTCACAATACCCATAACATACAATGGTTAACTAGTTATCTGATGTTGTAAAGTGCTGATAGAGTCAAAGATGGCCTATTGCAACATCGACACTACTTACATGTTAGCCCGCCTCACTCTTTTTGGGCTTTAGGCTATAAAGAGCTACTCATGGAAAAGTTTGCGTTACATTGCGTATATTTTAGGGTATCGTTAGATTAACGATGGTAATTTAGACCGATCGTGTGATGTTTATGCAGTCCAATAGGTCCTATGAAACGCTCTTTACACTTTGCAGCGGCATATTAATGAGTGCTAAGTTTTATTGCTGCATGGGAATGCGTAATCTCCTAGGATGTTACCGTACATACGTGAAATGGCAAATCATTGTTGACTATTATTTGACGGTGGGCATTGGTCAGCTCGTTCGCATGAGGCCTTAATGCCAATCAACCTTATACTATGTGACTAGCACAGTGATTCTTACACAATCAATATCGCCCTCGGTTACTCCATACATAATCGTTATATCGTAGCAAATGCTTCCGAACCACAGGTCAAATGCGTCAATCCTTCCTACAAAAAAAGAAACGATTTTATAAAGTAGGTAAGAGGAAGATCACGCTTTCTGTTGCTGTTAACACTTGTCGTGTTTTATTCACGGTTGTGGATGTAAATATATTAAATGTGTATTCGTTTTTCGATTAACAATAAAAACCAATAGAGATGCTGAGGTCAGGGAAGCTCTGAACGCCAGCTGTTGCATCATATCCCATTAGGCGTGTGCCTGCATTGCGGATTTAACTAGCAGCACAAATAAACGATCTTGTTTGGGGCTGCAGAAAGTTTGTCTTCTTTCCTGAGACAAAGACACTCTTTCAACACACGAACGCAATTCGCAATTAGTTGATATGAATTGCTGTAACCATCTGCAGAACAGTCATTAGAAATCAATTTTTATTTTGTGCCTATCAAATCGCGATTGACACTTACGATGTAGTTAAATTTGTGCAAATACCGTCTGATACACTATATGATTACGCTTTTATCGATAGAGAGTGAATTGATGTTCGTCATTTAAATATAGTAACCGTATAACTGAAATAAAAAAACTGATTTAATGACAAGGCTTTGACAATGAGGGTCGTTATGTTGCTGACACTGGTCTGTGCGTCGTGAATAATCTGAATGCAGACTCAAACATCTAACAGAACAGTCATATTAAGGACTTCAACTAACCATCCTACTGCCGAACATAAACAACATACCATCTCATTTATCGATTCAGCTGGTTAGAACAATTGCTTAGCATCGAAGCCATCAATTCATTATCCTAACACGAAAACGACATGGAGAGGTAATAACACAAGAACACAGTTAAGATCCTGCTTAAACCTGGCTACTTTTATTATTTAACATATACTTCATGGATACGTCGCGAATCGGTTGGGCGACTTAATATTTAAAAACTTTAACCAGTATGGAATACGGTACAGTAATATTTACTGACGATCTGATGATATATTGATCCTGCACAACGTCAGCAATTTGGGATCAATTATAAGAGAAATTGTGAGAATATATTGAACTGGCTCCTAGTGGACGAAAACAAATGCAACTGCGTTTGCCACCTTAACTATTGGCATGCCATGGTGAATATTTTGCCTATTTTCCGAAGATATATTTCTGCTTATATTAACTCTTCCGAGTCGTGCATTGCAGGTGAAGGATTGAAGAGAGCAATTAAGTAGGTGAATGGTATGAATAATGCAAACAAGCCTGGAAGGTGACTTTGGCATTGGGACAAAAAATGGTGTTGTCTCAGCATATACACAACTGATTGTCAGATGGCCGCTGATGTAGGTAGGTGTTGAATATGGGTGTTAAACGCCATTTGCAGCAGCGCTCTGAGACAAAGGAAGCATATGGTTAGATATAGCAATAGGCGATTAATTCCTATGTCATATCCTTCACTCGCCCGTTGCACGGGACATAGTTACGTCTCCTCTGCATGTAAATGATTGTCCCAATAGCATATATGTAAAAAATAGAGACACCAGATTCGCAGATGCCCAATAGCACATTTTGCTTCCTGCGGACTTATGTAAACCATAAAGACGCCAGATTCGTGGCTGCCGCTTCGCGATCTGTTGCGACACGGTTCTTTTCATTCATTTCAGCCGCACCTGTATGTTAGCTACTTATGTTAGCGGGATATCCAATGATTGGATAAGTTAGGTTAGGGCGTAACGTATGAACATTGCATTGATATTGTCAGCAAAGGCTACGTAAAACATATATTGGCTCGTAGAAAAGTGAAAGCGGCCGATGCAATTATGTCAGATTGACAACCTTTTAGGCCTCGTCTTGCGTCCGATCTTTGGCAAAAATGTTCGAATGGTGCATGTTAAAATCGAATCCACCATTGTGCGAGAACCTAAATGGAACATTTAGCATATGAGCATAAGTGCTATGGTGTAGTGTGATATGCATGTTTTTATACCTATGAATATCAACTAATGTTTAACTTCCCATCGTTGTTCCCGTATTCTGCAACCAACCATATAACTTACAGTTAAAATAATAGCATGCTCGAGCGTATAAGACGTGGGCAGACAACACGTTAGTAGTATGTTAACCATGTTACATGTTACTTATTCTTCATTTGGGATTAATATTCCAGAGCATCAAGAATGCTTATCAATAAAGTATCGACCTCTTTCTGAAAAAAAGAATGATAGTTTTTAACTGGCTCTATATTGGAGATAATATTAACATATTACGGATAAAAAAGGGCAATTATGTACGGGAAATATAAGACTGTATGGGCAAACACGAGTCATGCATTTCCTAGGAAAGATATTGCGTACTGACCATAAAAATTAAACGAATTCCAAATTGCAATAGCTTTGGGTAAACAAATCACAGACATAGGTGAGGTGAGGTAAGTATAGGATTTAACGGCACACCAACACTAGTGTGTTGCATAGTGCCTACACAGCCATCGGAGGTAGTATGTCATTTGCGACTGCATTCCCATATTCACCAGTTGGCTGGAAAGTGCCAAGACGCAAATCCTGACCACATTAGTTAAACTTCATGTATGAACCGTAACCTTCAGTAAGGTCTCCATGTCTCGTATCGTGATTGGTGGTCCCCTATGGTGAACGTTGCCAATAGGTCTCTCCATTTGCACAGTATATATCATAGCATTGCATAATTGTTTTATTGTATAGTTAGTATTAGAAAGCATATTTATACATGACCTTATGGGTGGTTAGTATATTTCGATTAAATGTGCCCACAAGATAAGAATTGATACATACTTCGACAACATTTACCACAAAGGTTTCTTTTATAAACACAGTAACCATGAAATAGCAAGTGCGAATGTGATATTATCAATTGATCACTGTAAAACGAATAAGATGGGGGTTTAGTGCAGACATCCCCAACCCAAGGGCCTACCTGACAACACTCTCGTATTTACAGTATTCACATGTGCCATGTTCATAATAGAATCGTTCTGTTATAACAATTGCAATGTCTCAAAGTGGGCAAGACTAGGTGGCTGTTTGATTCTATGACTTGGTATTGAACATTGGACATTTATTTTAAACAACAATAGATTTTAATGTAAATGTACTTGAAAAATGATCCGTATTGCAAAATATTGACGAGCATGCTGTCATATTGTCGAATCTATCTCTCCAACAGATAGAGTTTGAAACACAGTTTGTTTATTACCAGACATTCATTCGGTCCCATGTGTAGGCTTTCATTGTTACATATGCCGCAGGTGCTCAATGTTTAAAACCCTACCACCGAACCTGTCATTTACTGTGTAGAACACGAGTAGCTAATGTATTCAACGCATACACCAGCAATAAGATGTGTACGTGTGTTTGTGTGTTAATATGTCTCCGCTCTATGAAGCGTCGTTGACGGTATGCAGCGCAAATAGTATTGCATGCAAATAGGATCTAGCTGACTTTTAATGTATCTTTGAACCTACTTTGGGTGTGTGAGAGTTCAATCCATTGATGGAGAGCCTTGTTGTTCAGATCGATGTGAGGCTCTGGTGCGACTAGCACGTGACCACAATGCATTGTTGTTCTGTGATGACGTCTACAACATGCTGCACTACGCCGTCTAGCCTCTTATAGGATTACTGAGCTCGGAATCCTAGTCTCATATTGGCGACCTCCGGCTCCCAGCTGGTGGGATACCGTTTAATACGCTTGCTATGAATAAGACCAGCTCTATTAGAATGATACACATTTTTCTGTGTCTGAATGAGGAGTAGGAAATTATCATTTTATTTTTACAAAATGTTTCGACCCTATCTGACATGTTCTTGCAACTTAACTTTTTCACCTCATGTTGTTTGTATCTCGAACCAACATATAGTATTTTCTGTCATTGTATGTTTTCTAAGTAAAATCACACTTTGGGTGTCATAAAGTATATATACTTAATATTGTATATGCTTTTGAATAGAGCACACTTAGTTCATGCGAGGTCGTGTGTGGTCGTCCCTGCAGGTCAGATAAAGACTACAAGGGCCATGTTATTTCCAATGGAACGTTCACCAAGATTCTGGGCCCTGGATTGCGTGTTGGCTGGATCGAAAGAAGTGAACGCATTGTGTATCTGATTTCAAAGAGGTAATACATTCTGTTATTTTATAAGGGAGATGAACCGTGATTGCTGTCAATTTTCTCTAATTTGTTTAACTGTTTGCTGCCATGACAGTTCTCCTTACGTCACCGCTTCTCCCTACATCATCGTTTCTCCTAAAGATCCGAGCTATAGTTGATATAAAAGTCTCGTTGAGCCTAATGGCGTCAACGAAATAGTCATGGCAGCGGCCATGCGTATACACTTTGAACATTTATTCTGTCAAAAGATTAATCACTTAAAAGAAAATTAATTTAATATAAAATAAAAATTAATAATTGTTACTGTTATCAATTAAAAACGGTTCGTTGGAACTTGTGGAGGTGTGTGAATTTGGTCTAATTGGGGCCCCTTAGACAAACTATTCGTCCCTCCCTATTACTCTTACTTTACCTCCACATCCACATGATTCTGCTGTGTTACTATCTCAGCTCGTTCCTGAACTCTGGCGGCTGTGTGAACCGTTTCACAGGAGAAATCTTGTCTGAGGTTCTCAGCCGTGGTTTTGTAGAACAACACTTGTGTATGCTGCGTCAGGATTACGGCGTGAGTAATACACATCTGCTCACAACGTGTCGTGTCGACAACGTACATTTAAGGCTATATATAACTGATTATTCATTATATAGTCGTTAATAGCTAAATGCTGTATCTGGTTTGGTGATTTCGATTCGCGATTCTTTTTCCTGTAGTTATGTCATGTAGTTACAGCGTATTGTCACGTGGATTTCCGCAATGATGCGAGAACGACTCCCTGAGTGTACCTTTCATAGACCTCAAGTAATTGTCCATCATGTGACGATATTAATAATCGCTTTGTATCAATCAAAATGCTTACGTAACACACTGTCATAGCAGTCATTACTTGATTGTCATCAGTGTGGTTATGTTTGCGGTGTATAAGGGCGGATACTTCACCTAATACATCTAATAATTAGCTATTGAATCATTCAACATCAATCTCTTAACCAAAAGGACATATTTCGTTGTCACCTGCATTCTCCTTCCATGAGCAGATATATATTGACTCATTATGTCTCTTACCTCAACCTTCTTTGTATTATTATGTTCTTAGTTCTTCTCCGACGAGATTATTCCACAATTGCATACGACTGACCTCCACCTTTATGGAGGAGGAACCATGAGGGAAGCTGTAGGGAAGCTGTGTGAGGCAGTCAGACGCTATGTGGATCGTGGCACCGCCATAATCAGTAAGCTATCTGTCTCACAATGTTGTCACCACCTGTACCATTCACCTGCATGGCACCATGGACGGGAATCGAACTTCGGCCCACCCTAACATCCGTTGTTTCTTAAGCATAATTGAACATAACTGAAGTACCGCATGAAAAATTGTGCTTTATTGCATGTTATCATTCTTAATTTCATTAAAAACCCCAATGGTTACACAACAGCGTGTTGTCTGCGTATGCGGTATGGTAAAGGTGTTGAATGCTTTCCTATATTTATTCAGTATTGTTCTTTTATTGCATTTGCCTCACATTCGAGGAAATAATGGACTGTGCTCTAATTTACCAGTATTAATTGTACTCTTCATTTGTGATTTTACACAAATCAATCTTCTCTTAATGCAACTCATTCACGGTGTGGTCTATTTTGGTCTATTTTACTGCATGGATAATACGGAGGGAGAATCAAATGCATGGTTCATTATGTATTGATGTTACATTAATTATAAAGAAGAGAGCTATCATGAGGGTGAATGCAGAATATTAGAAATGGCAGGAATAAGAAATAATGAATCATTTCCAAAGTAAACCATCCATTCACCCACAAGGACACCGCAACTTCTGTTCGAAAATGATGTACATACAACAAATGACATCTGTTCACCTCAAGTTAAGAAAGGTGAGGTAAGCATTGAGAGCTATATAAATAGGGATATATTTGAAATCAGTACTAACAAAACATGTAGAAGCATTGCAAAGTTCATTAGATACTATTGATAAGCTAAATCGAACGACGAATATAGCTTCTCTTTTAAAAAAATGTGTAATGAGACCTCGTAGACCACCGTGCTGTGAATCGACTTGCTTCAATCTCTATTCCAGATCATCAAAGCTAGGTCTGCATGAATGAGAGTTTTAAGGTTGACTTGGCTGATTGGGGCGAGTGGGTCCCTTATCCCAGCATTAAACTCACGTTAATTTCATGGCAAATGCAGGAAACTGAGGCGGCAAGCTGCAGTGCTACATACTCAACTACAGTAATGTCAAGAATGGTAATCATCGCTCCAGACCATAGTCATTAGCTCCAGTACTTTAGATTCTCGAACCCGTTTATCTCTTTGTACTTGCGACATTACTTTTGTTTGATGCTCATATATGTCATGCAATATTGTCGCCTCATTTCACACCTAACATGCGCAGTATTATGCAACATCATATTCAATACAGTCGTGGTCGTCGTGTCGCTGCTGTCACTGCGACACTTCAGATCATATCCAGATAATTAATTCAAATAAAATCTAATATAAGAATGTGGCGTTTAACTGTACAAATTTTTTTCAATGGTTGTGGTTATTAGATTGCGACATCGTGGTTAAAAAAATTTCAACTGAAATAAATATATGCTTATCACCAGTGAACACATTGTATGAATGAAAAAAAAAACCGATGGCTCTGCTGACAAGCCTAGGCTGCCAGAAACACTCAACAAGAATGCGTGCAACAACGCAGAAACTTTAAACAGCAACTGGTAAAGCACGAACTATGCGTTGACAGCTTAACAGGCAGAGAAACATTCCCCCAGTTTCGGTAAAAATCGCTGTGCGCGACGGTGGCCCTCCTAGCGGCCGCGACGGAAACCCGAGAATGAGAAGGCCCCTATTAACGGTCATATCTCACTTGGTCGTGTTTTAACTCCAAGGTTAGAACACCGTCACCGGGGTAACACAGTGTCGGATCTCGTCAGAGCATTCGGGTCATTCATTATTCATTGAAATATTTATTGGTGGATGTACCATGGCGTGGTCGGACGTCTCGTCTCGTGCATGCTTGAAGTTGGCAAGCCGCGTGTATTGCCGTGTACCAGCACAAACGGGGAGAGGGAGCGGGCTGCACATATATAAAGAGGAACAATGCCTCATGCCGGCAGACTGTAGGCTGCCATGGGAGAGCAGCGGATAAGGCAACAGTCGCGCTAGAAACAGACCTCCACTAACTCGCAAACGCCAAATTTTGGATGTTTGTGATACATAGGCACATATGAATATATGCTATCAAATACTAATATTGATTGATATGGCGGCTATGTTACTCGTCTTCGCTGTAGTGGTGGCTGCGACTGGCGGAATCCAAGGAACCTCGCATACATCTACGCCTCACGCATGATGCACAACACAGCTCAGCAGGAGTGCGGCTCGCCAGATCAACTTGACGCAAGCAGGTAAACCATTCCGTATTCGTCCTTCTAATATCTAAAGAAAAAACAAATTCAGTATGCAGGTTTTAAATGCTCTATGGTGTAGCTTGTCTGACATTGCCCTAACGTTGTGGATCCGGTAAGAACCATACGCCTTCTCGTGTTTCTCAATCAAATCCTTTGTACAACCTAACCTTACATTGAAGTTCTCAATAATTCAATATTGTTAGGTGTCGTCACATACAATATACGACCTTTCAAGGGACTGCTTGTCTGACAAGGCAGCAATCCTGTAGGAATTTGTTATTAAACCTCTTTTCAGAGCATATTATAACCTAGCTATCATCGCATACAACCAATATTTATCAGATAGCTTGCCGCGTGCTCTTTACTGTAGCCCCTGACCACCTGACAGCTTGCAATAACCGCTGGACATAAATCATATGCGAGCTGAATGCTTCGACATTACAAAGGTAACGCAGGTGAAAGTGTCACAGGTTAGTGTGACGCAGGTACAGCAGTTAAGAGCATAATATTCGATGCAAACATAGTCAGGCGTATAATCGGATGTCCTTACATCTTCCAATCACCTGTAGATGTATTTGATTATACTTCTGCAAACAGGTATGATGGAATGATATGATAACAATCATCATCTGTAGGGGTAGGGGGTTGTAGCATTTATGTAGCATAGAGATGGCGCTTTGACGTACATATTGCAAAGTGAACTGTGCATGGTCTACAGCTTCGCAATATCACAGCTAAAGTTATGATTCAGGCAGCGAAGCACATATATTGCTGACGCAGAAGCTATTAATGATGAGCTAATTGCATGTTTGAGCAATGAACAGGAGGTAAATTGTGATCACTGGATGACCATGCAGAAAGAATTAACGACATTATTTGGGAGGATATAAAAGATATTTTGTTGATTATATATCTCCTCTCGAGTGTATTATCATGATATGCGAGGGTGATCACACAATTTTTATGCCGGCAGATTTATTTTGAGACGTGCAAGAGCGCGATCTACGTTATTTGGTCTTGCATCGGTTATATACAAGGCGGGCTCATCATAACGATTCCCCCGAAAAGTAGCTTTTCTATCGGTCACCATTATGTAACAAAACTCGCTATCGCAAATCCCTCGGAGCAGCTAAAATATTGCCGTACAGTCGGCAGTTAATGCAGATAAGTCGCTTTAGCACAGGTCCGAGGATCGGTGGTGCATCGGAAGCTGCGCTATAGACGAACCCCTTTCATCACATGTTAGACGCTGCTACGTCGCATAGTAAATCACCACCATATGGCTCCACGTCCTGTTGCTTGTTCCTGACAGACGGTGCTCGCATGAGTTTGATGATTCGGGAAGCCTAGGAGCAGGTGGTAGATTACGAATGCCTCTGACCTCATTTCGATAAATTCTTGGCATGGTCACTCAGAATGGCTTATATATACCTAACCTGCGGTCAGCAGTTACTTTTCAGTCCTAACAACCCGATATAAATCTCCTGAGACGATGTCATTTTTTGATACTACATAAATACCCCTGATATATCATCAATCGAGTTAATGTCTACACGTGCCTGATAATTCCACTGACCACTTCCACTTCCACGAAACATACGCTTGTAAAATCTGTTGTTTCTGTTGAAGGGTCACATATTTCATTGATGCATTACAATGAAAATCAATGACACGGCAACTTAACATAAGAGACGCATTTATGCGATAATATGCTTAATATTAAGTCTCTCAATATTGCCATTCTGATGAGTGCCCCAGCATATACATCAATATAATGCTACTCCAGTTGTTCTATGCAAACTTAGCTTTGCATAGAGACGAATTGCAGCAACGAAATAAATATCGGAGTCGTGTCTTTTAGATAGGATATGCCAATTTCATTCACAGTCTTATCTACATGCTTAATTTATGCAGACAATGATTGTTTTAACATGTACAAGTTTATATAATACCTTAGTTGGAAGACGTTTCTGCATACATTTATAATATTGGTATTCTCTCTAAGGAGCCGCTGTACCCATTTGTGCGTGATGCATTGCACCAAGAAATCCCAAACGGCGTCTAAAGCTGTTTGTATCGACTTTTATTTCTACAAGATCACGAGTAAAGACAACATGTATGTATGTCAACAGCACAATGTCAGAGGAGAAGCGGCTGATCAAGGAACTGATGAGAAAATATGATGCTGTGGGGCGTTCCGGACGCCCTGTACGGAATGTATCAACGCCAGTCACCGTTTACTTCAGTCTGGGTCTGATTCAAATGGACCTGAATGAGAAGGCCAAGATCCTGACCATGAGTATGTGGACACGCTATGTGAGTGATTACACTAATTAACGTAAAGTCCCGGGCCTCACTACTCAAGCAATTAATTAGGGTGTCAATACACATTGTGACTGCGTGCATTACTTGTTAACACTCAAATATAAAAATTAATTGCTTCATCTACGCTTTGATACGTGTTGAGGTGTATTTGTGAGCGTGAGATGACGTGCGATCGTACGCGTTACAATCAGGGAGGAGAGGCAGTTGTTGTGTATTCATTGGGTAATGGCCAACATGAGCTATAATAACTGCATCGATTGTTCCAAGCAATGGCGAGACGAATATATGACATGGGATCCAAGTGAGTATAATGGCGTCGCATCCATCCGACTTGATCCCTTGCTACTTTGGATCCCAGATATAACACTTTACAATGCGTGAGTACTAATGAAGTGCACAGCTTTTGATCGCATATTGTACTCAATTATTTTCACATGACATAGCAGGGTAGTCAGATTGAAGCCGCTAACAGCTGCTATGTGGTGTGGTCATCTTTGCGTTTAACAGAGCCGACGCGGAGGAGGACAACAGGCATGCACTGGCTGTCATATCATCAGATGGCACGGTCACGTGGTTCCCACACACCATCTTCCGTAGCTCGTGTTCCATCAACGTTGCCAACTTCCCTTTTGATTCTCAACAGTGCCATATGTGGTTCGGGTCGTGGACACATACATGGAAGGAAATCAATCTATTTAACGGCTTTGACGGCGGCATCAATTTCTCTACGTTTAAATCAGACTACAAGGAGTCGTGTGCTTGGATGATTCTAAACGTTACTGCTAAACGGAAAATGATTCCTTCGGAGGACAATGATCCTAATTTCGTTGTGCTAACTATTGACTTATACTTGGAAAGGAAAGTCGTCTTCTCCTCGTACATTCTCACGCTGCCTTGCATATTCTTTGCCTTTTTGACGTTAGTCGTCTTCTGGCTCCCTCCGGACAGACCGGACAGAACTGGCCTAGGTATCGACCAGTGTTTTGGTGCTGTGACACAAATGGCATATGATCATTTCCTGACGTGCGCGGTTTATTGTAATCATTTATAAATAAATATATTTTTGTATTTTTGTCCTTCCCATGCCACTCTGTATGTTCCAGCAATGAGCACATTTTCTAGCTTTATGGTTCTCCTCTTAATTCTGGTAGAAACAGCGCCCCCTACAGCCAGTACTGTGCCAATTCTCGGTAATTCTGCGTAGCATTCTGGTTTAACTTTAACATGTGAGCTGTTGCACACGCACGCAGTTATATGACTTCAATTGCTGTTCCAGGTGTCTACTATTGCTATAATATGGTCATAATCATGCTCTCCATATTTCTGTCGTCTCTGGTCGTCAACATTTCACGTGGTGATACCAAACATGTTCCCCGATGGATCGCACGTATCCTATCCAAGGTACGTTCTTCATCCCTCACCATCGATTCATTACGAATCGTGCAATGGTGATTGGTACATTTGCAACGCAGTTTATTCATATTGCATTTTCAGATGTCAACCTGTGGTGTTGCTGTGGCCATTGCTTGCCGTCCGCAGTCCAGCATGGGTTTAAACCGGACTGGCAGTTGCAGTGAGAGGATGACTATGCTGAACCCCAGCACCCCCTCTCCGGATAAGCTAAATGGCCACCTGTGTGACACCAAACTCTCTGTAACTATCACAGACAACAGCAAAGGGAACGTCTTCTCTGATGAAATGAACACCACCATGGGAATCGACAAACAGCTGGCAGAGATTCGCGCCTCTATAGCCCGCTTAGAGTATATTACAACCAAGAACAACCGCAAACAGGCCGTGGTCGCAAAGATTCGCAGTGAGTGGAAGGCTCTGGCTACATTGCTAGATCGAATCTTCTTCGTTCTCTACATGGTTCTTATTTTCCTGTCTCTGGCATTGCTGTTTCCTAAGCCCCACTACTTGTTTTTCAATCGTGGATCTACCTGATTGCAATACGATATTGTTAACCAACCACTTAATCAAACTGAATTAAGACATATAAAGTCTTTATTGGTCAGAAGACATAATGTTTTACCCATTTATTGCTTCAGAAGTGTGTTACATTCTGAAATCTTTTGATAATGAGCCGTTGTAAGCATACCTTTCATCTACGAGAATAATCAAACTTCTACAAATTTAAGTGTAATATTAAGTGTCACAGCTCGATTAAATTATAGAGCTCATAGCTACGCTACGTGAAAATTTGCTAACACGCCACCTGTGAGCTACGTGATGCTTTGGCAAAGCGTTTCTTAATACCAGGTGGAATTGTCTGAATAATTCGAGTGCGTGGCCGCTTCGATCAATCAAACAACTCAGTATCTTTGTCAGAAGCCGAGCCCCGAGAAGTTGGATCAACAGTCCCGTGTGCTTTCATAGAGTTCATTGTGGCGCCACCTGATAGGTGCATGTGTTTCACTCATTTGCATACTCAACGCAGAGCTAGTCGGTATTACCCCTATTACCGCAGCTACTTGCTCCTTGATTATATGCCGAAAATAGAATGCGAGGGGGTCAAACCTTATGTGTGATAGTTTACATTGTTGTGCAGGTTAGCATATACGTAATGATTTTTGTGGAATGTAAACATTAGACAAACTGTGTTTCAAACTCGATCTCTTGGAGAGATAGGTTTGACAATATGACAGCATGTGGGTCAATATTGTGCAATACTAAGTATTTTATAAGTGCCTTTACATTATAAACTATTATTGCTTCAAATTAATGTTGAATGTTTAATTACAAGTAATAGAATCAAATAGTAAATTTAGTCGCGCCAACATTGAGACGTTGCATTTATTATAACAGATGCAATTATACAATGAACATGGTACATGTGAATACTGTAAATACGAGAGTGTTGTGATGTAATAAATAACGTTTCTGCGTTCCAATATATGTTTTAAGAAGCCTTTGGCAACAATGTAAATGCAATGTTCATACGTTACGTCTTTAGCTAACTTATCCAATCATTAGATATCCTGCTCACGTTAGATTTTTACATACAGGTGCAACTATAATAAGGGAAAGTGAATAATACGACTGTTCTATTGGTTTGTTATATTACATGGCCTGATAATGTTGCAATTGACATCAATAGGGACAGTTGAGGAAGTGTAATAGTCAGTATCACATTCAACAGAAGGAAGTCTGCATTAAGATTATTCACAGGCCAATGTTAATAACATAACGACCCTCGTAAAAGCTTTGTCATTACATCGTCTTTATGGTGCATGCCTGACACAGATCACTTTGTGGGGCGAATAGCGGAGACGGCACCAGGTCTGACATATCAGGCAACGGCACGAACTGCCTTTTTATTTCCGATATACGGTGACTATATTTATATGACGAACATTATTTCGCTCTCTATGGATCAAATAGTAATCACATCGTGTATCGGACGGTAAATGTTTAACTACATCGAAAGTGTCAATCGCGACTTGATAGGCACAAAAAAGTCATGTTGCAATGATAATTGATTTCTAATGATTGTTCTGTTGGTGACAGCAATTTATATCAACTAATTGCGAATTACGTTCGTGTGATGAAAGGGTGTCTATGTCTCAGGAAAGAAGACACTATCTGCAGCTCCACACAAGATCGTTTATTTGTATTGTTAGTTCAATCCGCAATGTTGGAACTAGCCCAATGGGATATTATTTAACAGCAGGCGGACAGAGCTTCCTTGTCATCAGCATCTGTATTTGTTTTTAATGTTATATGCAAAACGGATACACTTGTAATATATTCATATCCACATCCGTGAGTAAAACGCGACAAGTATTAAGAGCAATATAACCCCATCATTAATAACAGAAAGCGCCATCTTCTTCTTACTCAACTTATAAAACTACGGTGTTGCGTCACGCTCTAGCATTATCGACCTTCACCTTAAATCAGTTCCACGTACGGGGTGAATTGGTCCTAGAAGGCAGTTGATCAACTGACAGTCTTCCCAGCCGCATATTTTGCGCCTATATACCAGTGCCAATGCAGAATTCCTGAAGTCAAATTATATATGTAAAACGATAAAGGTGCACGTTAGAAGACGTAGGAACAAAACAAAACCTATAATGGTCCATTGGCTCGAAATGGCATGCCATTATTTTTGGGCATTAATAATTTGAGAGGATGAAAACGCCTCTCTCCACTTAAGCAAAGCAGCAGAGAGTTGTTACTTTTTCATAACCAAATGGTTGCGGTTTACTAATGTTTTCATTGTATTGGCTGCCAAACATACATTACATGTGATTATGTCTGCGGGTGGTGCAATTATGTCGTGTGATTTTGACTGTATCATTCACAAGTAGTTATCTATAATAGAATTATGTAACCACCATAGCATAATTGCACAGCAAACTAGAAACAAACGATATATGCTTATCAGTTGGCATAAAATATCCTGACTATATGTACATAGATAAGTGAAACGGGCATAATTATGTCCTCAGATTAGGTAGCTTACCCAAATATTGCTGCACCAGTCATATCTGCCACGCTATATAACACATTTGCCTTTCCTTTTGCAGTTTTAGTACTTATACTATGTGACAATTTGGTTCGGAAATAGTAATCCAAGGCGTTCTATTTGATGATTCACCACCAGTTTAAATGTGCTTGAATCCATTGTGAGGTTGGGTATCAGCCGTTGCTATATATCATAATTGACCCCTATGCTAATTGTAAGATATCGCACGTAAGTGCACTAATCGTCAATAACCAAATGCCCATGGTGTGACTTCAAACTCACCAGTCAACGCTTGCGGGATTATTTTCCCATACAACGTTTTTCTCGGAAATGGCCAGGAAAACATAGGCGATGGCATTAGCTAAGAAAGCTAATGAAGTCATATTCTTTTGTCTAAAGATGACTTGAGGTCAAAGCAAATGCTGCAATCGGTGCTGCTGCTGACGTCGGGCGGAATCACGCAGCAAGTATTACCAGTATCGAGGACATAACATTGTAGGATTTGATGGTGGCACGTAGAACTTAATCGGATCGTAAACGATTAATCATTGTGAATACTTGGTATTCCACAGAACAACTCATGAAGATGTGCGGGGCGTGCTACGTAATCGGAACACGATTGCAATAGCAGTGCAGCAATTTGATAGATATTAAAGGGGCAGTTACTAGTCTTGTTGACAGCTTCATTAAAGTATCATTAATGGGCGTAATCCACCAGTGAAGATTATATAATATCTGTTATATTAGATACTTTTCATTTGCTGGCTATTTTCATCTACAAACTAAATCGGTAATTTGCAGTATCGTTATAGTTAAAATTGAAGCGCTGACAACACGAATTGTGAAGTAGTCACACTTTAACCATAGAAATATCTTCGTAAGATTCTCTAAATGTTCTTCATATCCGACACGCAAACAAGTTAACATTATTCCGAACGTTTACGTTAACTAGTTGCATAATGGCTAAACAGGTCGTTTAATTTGCATTTGGTCATGTTTTCAGAAAAAGAAGGTGTGCATGTTGAATAGCATTGCTTATCGTGTCTCACCATTATGCGAGATATCTAGACACTTCCTTCTATTGTTGGCAAAATTGCCCCCCCCCACCTTGGCTAGATAGATCTTTCTCCACCGTCACCATCACTATTGCACTGTGTTGTTGAAAGCGCCGTAAAACCCCAATCGTATGCCTATTATGTTGCCGCTCTACTGCTGTGAATTGTCTCTATGAATATAACTATTGAAGCAGCAGAATGGATGTTTGCTATTCTACTGCAAACATCTTCATGGGTAACCTTTTCATTTTTTGCACGCATATCACATTTATGTACGCTACCCGTCGTCCAACTACGTTTTTCTAATTTGTGTGTTTTGTGTGTGGTAGTTAGAAATGAAGCTCACCATGACGACAACCGCTGTGCTGGTAGTGTTATTTTGCGATTAACTTTCATCATGCGGTATGCTCACAGACATTTTGTGTCAGTAGATCAAATTGAAGAATAAAGCGCAAATCTCTAGCACAAAGACCTCCTCATAGACTGATATAGGTATACAAAACAATGCGAATACTCAGGCTTGCTATATATGCCATCGAATAATCACACCTGCTGATCTACGTGGCATTCCATCACGATGAATATCGATATCAAACATTATGCATTGTTATTCCACTGATTGACGATATGGTGGTCTGCGGTCCTGTTTCGTAGTACTAAGACCACACCATTCATACAAATCAGCTCTTGTTCTAATCGACAAATGCACATAACTAATTCCATCCTTACTCTAGATGTGGCTGTATGTAAGAGCCCAAAGGGGATACGTCATCCATTGACATTGTCTGCTGACCTTATTGGCATGTAGTAGAAGCGGCTATTGGCTCGAAACGACCCTACCGACAAACTGGTTGATTCGGTCGTCTTTATGCAACTACAATAATGCTTGTTTTCGGCCTTGGTCAATAACTACACGTCTAATCCACTGCTTCTTGCTGATTATTGAAAGATACCACCAATATTGATCTATGGTTAATTTAGAATTCTCTACCCATCCCAATGAAAGATATCTAGTCCGATGTTTTTTGGGTCAATGGTGTCTTAAATTAAAGTTCACAGGAGCGATACATATCTGTTAAAAATTTTGATCCAAAGATTTTGTTTGAATTCACAACCGAAACATCGTTGGCTGCAGCGAATTTATATCCGGCAATTTATCATCGGTGCAGAATATAAACGATTTTCCTAATAAGCAAGAAATAGATTCTTGCATTGCGACTGATGTTAGATACATTTTGTTCTTTAAAATCGTTATACAGGGAGATATAAGATTGCATTACGGTTTAGGGACGCGTCCCGAGAACAAGAAATATCGGCCAAATGTTGTGGGGGCTTGATGTTAAAAGCCTTATTTATGGAATATTGCTCAATCTGATTTCGGGTAATTCCATCCGTGATAGCATGCCGTAGTAACTGTTCACATGCTACGCCTTTCGTTGCTTGTTCACATGACTCTTTTGTATAATTATATTCATATGCCTATTTAATGCAGATGTGCTGGATATAGAATTTTGACCATGCAGAAATAGCGACCCGCAACGGATATGGAAGGTATTTTTTTTTCTTATGCTGAGCGAATGCGTGTCAGTAGCTTTTTCTGTGCGATTAATTTTCTATGAAATCACAACAAAGCCGTGAGACCGATGTGTTGTTAACATCGACATGCATAAAACTTTGCAAATATGAACGCATTTAACAAATGCTGGCACAAACATATCAATTCTATACCATGCAATGATTTATATCTCCCTATATGGCCCCACTTGAACATCTGAATGTGTTTTACAAACAGATTTAATTTTTTGATTGACTTCTTCTCTTTACTGGTTTAAATCTACTAGCGATATTTATTCAAGACGCAAGAAAACCACAGCCTTGTACAAATAATCAAATTACTGTTAGCATGTTCTGCTGATCTTAAATCATATTGGTCAATTGGGTCGCGACTGTTTGTTGACGTTATAATGTACACTGCGCTAGATTTTTATCGCATAAAGTATTGCAGTGATCCTTATCAGCCATCAAGATATGCGCAATCAACAACTGTGCTATATCATTCTGCAGCCTCTTAATATTGTTTTTTTGCTCGTGACTCGAATGAGAACTGACTTTACATGCATCGATGTTAAAGCATTCCATGGGTTTGCATGTGGATGAATTGCAGTACATAGAGAGCAATTTCCAACCTTCTGAATACTTCAGCAGGGAGAAACACTCAGACGCAAATAAAACAGATCCTCATGCGGCGTGTTACTTGGCAATCATTGTGGCTTTTTTCGAATAAAGTAATAAATAAGCAGAGCAAATGTTCTAATGGGCAGCACGTTGGAACTAAAACATTGAATACAATACTGTTTGTTAAGTGAGTATCCTTTATATCATCGGCATTAATATTTTGCATAAAGTGTATATGCGACGATATGGAAGGTATTTCAGCATTCATTGCTGTGCTATTTCTCTGCGATTGTTATGTAACATTCGTTGCGAATAATTGTTGTATTGTATGAAGTTTACCTGTAATTTCAATATATGTTATAGCACAGCGCAGCACCAAAGGTAGACATATCATTCTGCGAATCTTGGAACTCTTGGTTCATGCCTGGTCATTGCTTGCACTTAACGTCATATAACACGTGGATTAGGGGGAATGGTGCTATTTCGTGGGCAAATGGACGACCAAAAGACTACTATGTAGTTTGTATGATAGCAGAAGCAGGTAGGTATGCATAAGAAACGCTTAACTCCTGTGATTGAAAATTGTGATTAGTCAAAATATGCAATCATAACAGCTGCCTCATTCGTTAAAGCAGAAAGTATCCTTTGCTGTTGAACATAATTGGCTGACTTAGTTGTAAGTAAATGTGACGTGCACAACAGTGAACACTATCATTTCCCATTTACAAAATATAACCGTAGCATGTGCAGCATTACAATATTTTTTCGTTGGGCTAAAATTGATAGAGTGCATACGTAGGGCTAGTTCTTAACTTGGCTTTCAAAAATGAACGGTTGAAAAAGAATAGAACATAAAAGCTACGTCCTCTTGTTACTCTGTAAAACGCTTTGCCGTTAATGTAAAAAGTGGCTTGAGTTCGACCGAATCGAGCATTAAAGTCAGGATCACAGAAAGATAAATATTTACGGCATAATACTTATCGAGTCCATGATGGCAATAATGATTATCTTTAAGCAGGTTGTAAATTTAAGGATGGAATACAAGCTTCAGGACCATTTTGTTTTTGCTATTGCTCCGCTCTCAAGCCGCAGTTTACTGACATGTGAAACTGTATCTTACGTGTTCTGTAAACTATACCGCCTTTATTTTTGATGATACAATTTTAGATCTCTATGCATCTGCTTCAAATATAGTATCACCCACATGATTGAAATTACTGCCAAACTGACCACCGCCAAAAATATTTAAGCAATTCATTACAGTAATTGTAGCTGTCAATACAAATGGGAATAAATTGATATGGCGCAGATGGACTGCCACATCGACGTAATCAAAGGTTAATGGTTCTTGATTTGTTAATCAGGTACAGCTATTGTGCTCTTGTAAAGCACCACGATGGCAATCAGAGAGAAGAGCGTATAACTGTTCTAAAGGCGCTCGTTCTGTTAATATGATGAACATGTTACGCCAACCATCGCGTGAAAACATATCACCAACAGCAACGCGTGTGACTGTTAATGCTGCTTAATTAAGGAATGCATATATATCTACAAGACTCTGCGCTGATGGATAAACATTTATAGATATACGAAGAACATCTGATCACATTAAGATCCAATGTCGATTTAGCGCCACACATAGCTTTACACAGATAAGATACTTACCCTTGATATTATATCTGACTTGACTGAGCTGATTGCAAGAAACATCCAGTCTTGAGGAAATCCAAATAGTCCTTGATGTTTAAGTTCATATACTGTTCCAGGTGCTTAAAGAAGCAAGGGTGATAATCCGTACAATATGATATGGATGATGCATGAATTTCAATTGCAAATGCAGTCACCGAAGTAATAAAAGTGAAATGATTAAAGGAAGGGGACAGTCATCCAAATATATATGTCCGTTGTCTAAATGCAATGGATTGCTGCAAGGTTTACGGGTTGACGCTTACAAAATGACCACTAAAATTTACATGGTTACTCGGCTAAACAATTTTTTAAGGATGCAGACTTAGTCTGAACCCGATACCAATTAATTTTTCATAATTGATTCGCCGTAATGGTAACGCATTAGAAAATATATGGGTTTGCATTTTGCACGAGTATCGTACAAAGCATCCATTACTATTTGCGTCGCTGGTAAAATCAAATCCCATAAGGAAAACTAAAAATATTGCCGATTCCCAGACTATTAGTATGCAAGCATGTCATCGTAACTAGGGTCTATTAGAACGCACTTTCAGTTTTGGTTTAGTAATGGATGGTCGCGGCGTGGCAAAATGTTGGCCAAATGATCTGCAATACTGTAATATAGTTAGATACTTTGCAGGGTTTACATCGCTGTATAATACTGATGTGATGCGCAATAACAACATGATGTATCAGTATATCAGGATACAAGTTATAGTGAAAAGCACCTGTGTGGATCAATATTTAGGCTAAGGAATGTTGTAACAGCACTTTAATAGGCCATACCCGTACCATTCCTGAATATGTTCTCGTGAAGGGGGATACACGTTATTTATATTGTTAACTTTATGGTAAAACATGTTAGTGTGCGAAGCGGCTCTAATAAGATCAAGACGTTTAAGAAAGGTAAACAATCTCAGAGAGTGGTGATTCGTGCATTTTTTGGTTTACCATTCGCTATTATTTTTTATGATGGAGAAGCGTGCGAGCGTGAACAATAAGGTCACGTCAAGGGTTTGGAGATACGAAGAGTAAAATTTAACCTGCCGAGGGAACATCAAATCTTTTTTGGCTGCTTAGACATAAGATATAAGTTTTTTTCAAGTGACATTTTACTGGAGGTAGCAATGATGTCGAAAGATGCTTGGTAGTGAGGAAGGATAAAGTCATGCCATGTAACCCATTTTAAGTTGGAATGTATCAAACATTGGGACTTAATATTTGTCACCGTCGTCATGGTTACCATTGATGTTGTCACCATCATCGCCATTTACTATTCTTTAATTTCTAGTTTTAAAATGGAATATTTTTTAAAGCCACTTAAAGGGGGGGGGGGGGCTAGGAAACAAAACTTCTGATGATGATTAGTGTCTGGTACGAAATTGACTTTGGATTTAAACTGGTTTAAACTAGCTATATTATATCAGCCCCAACCATTGTTAACCAAAACTTAATGCATCAACCTACTCAAACACAGATATTTCTATGACTTTTCATCGAGACTAGGCCATGGATGAGAGTTTAAGGAATATATGGCATGTGTTTTGTTTTGTTTTTCTTTTTCAATATCGGTTAGGTAATCATAACCATGTAATCATTGATTCAGCACATGACATGCAATTATTGTTGGTATTGAAGGTAGTGTAGTAATGTGGTTTATTTACGTGCACCATCTCGAACCAATCATGAACTTCGTTGATGGAACAGTCAGGCAGCTGGTTCAATCATTAATTCTTCGCAATAGTATGGCATTTACACTAACACTAACAAATAACTAACTGCAAACAAAATCTAGCAAATGACCAACATGGTATAAGTATATATGCAGTGCACCGCATTCTTCTTAAGTTGAAAATATATCTAGCGCAAAATGAAACAGGTGGCTATCACGTGCTCTCTTATTATCTTATCCTATCCTCCGATTTCAATCGTCGTTTTCGTGGTGAAATGTAAGTGTCATATATATCACAGTTATTTGACCTAACGTAATGCTATACATTGGTGGTGATGTACCACGTCACACTGAGAGCTTATAGACAAATACATATGCTCTTATTCAATTTATGTTGCTTATTCAGTCTGATTAGGCAACACGGCACGATGTGAGTCAAATAGCATTGTAATATATACACAATTTATCACCCTAATGGTAGAATATGCCGGCGTTAGATATTTCTGTACAGGTGAATTGGGCTATATGCAATCTTTATCGCTATACAACAAACATTGCAAACTTAACATATGTTGCCAATGTCATCTACATATCTCACTTTGGTGAATTCTTATTTCCCTTTTTGAGAAACACATTAAACGGCCAACAGTGCAAAATCAAATTGACACAAGATACTGGAGAAAAACACGTAGCTACGACATATTTAATACCTTTCTCTATGCCGTGTGTATTTGAGCCGTCTTATTCTTGTCAGCACATTTGCTTCGATCCTTGTAGAGGGGATGTAAGCATTGTAAGCCTATGTCAAAATAATTCACGAGCCGCTCTATATACATATATAACTAGAATGTATAAGACGACGTCACTGCCTCACTCTTCCCTCATTTACATACAGAATATTTCATTTCCTTCGCTCTCGGAAATGTGGCATTGAAAACCGAGCGCCTGTGATCAGCGCTTTGAAAATCATCAACGACATCAAAACGTCACCGGTATTACATGGGGCACAAATTACCACATTGACATTACGAAAATTACTTCCATGTCAAAACAGCAGAGTATCTTCTCACTTGTTCCCCTTCCCTCTCGGCATATGTTCTGAGGAATAAGATCCGCACCGATTATGAAATCACCGGATTAGTGCATATCTGGCCTTAATACATGTTGCAGCATCTCTCATATATTGTCAACCATTGTTTAACAATGTAAATAAAACTGTGAAATTCAACTTGTTTTACATTCGTCTCCGCATTCAATTATGGGGGTGTATCATCATCTTGATGGGTGGCCGATTTTTAGTATGCCGTTGCCTGGCTGCCAATTCACAGACGGTTTGTGTATAGATGGATACATGTGATGAAATGATTACCCGCATATGATTTTCAGTGCTGCGGAGCTGTATATAACTACTGGAGGACAGCACAAGTGTCTCGCGTTATAAGACGCCTTGGCTGCAGAGGTTCTGAAAGAAATATAAGGTTGAGTAGAGGCTACGTATGATTTTACAGCAATGTTGGTGTTTACTTATTTTAAAGCACACCCAGTCTCAAATAATGCGCAGTTATGTATTCAGCATATGAAAGCATCGCAAAACATTAAATTGAGGTGCAAATTTCTGCCATTTTTTAATCATCTTATTGATGATACAGCATGCAGTGCTACCGTCTTCGGTATGTGTGTCATACAATTATCCGCATGAATGCATCGTGAGCGGGAATAATAAGTATTCGAAAATGAATTTCTATTGTCCAAACGTCAGGAAAATATTGCAATATCTCTTCTCACTTGGAGGTTAGACTTACTTAAAGGGGTAGAATCATAAGCCACTGCCTTCATCTTTTTATAACATTCGTGCTTAATCACAATCAGTCATATGCTTAGTTTTAGCATATATACACAGCCATCCAGCCAAACTCAACGCACCAATGCCTTTCCATTTGATAGACAGTACATTCATGTTAACAAATAATCCTCTAAAGCTCATTTCCCATATCCCTGATTCTAATAAATGTTCCTTAACTGCAAGTGACAGTCGCTTTAGTTGTAGGTGCTGATGTGGTTAAAAAAGTAAAAGCAATTTGTATGTGTCTTGCTCAACGATAGTAGGAAATAAGCAAGGAAATACGTTATGCCATAGAAGATGACTCAAACAACATGAAGAACTCTGTCCCTTACTTGCTGTAATGTACCCAAAAAATTAGTTTAGACCTTCGAATCCGCCAAAAAGCTTTCTTCATATTTAACTGCAGCGATTTAATCAATCAGCAATTTTCCAAAGTCGTCCAATACTTTCATAGACCTCAGGTAATTGTGACGATATAAAAAACAATGCTTGTGTAGCACACTGTCATAGCAGCCATTGTTTGATTGTCATCAGTATGGCTATGTCTGCAGTGTATAAGGGCGGATACTTCATCTGGTTAGAGTTGCCATCCGGCTCAGAAGCAACTGGGGTCGCCAAGATTGCGAAGCAGGAGTTACGCTTGATTCTTAAGCCCGGTGAAAAGTAAGTATAGGGATTATAATACCGACACCTTCTGCGGACTGTACGTGGCTATCAATTCAGATACGGAGTTGACGGGTATATCTAGTAAAGTGCTATTAAATCATTCAACATCAATCTCTTAACCAAAACGACATATTTCGTAATCACTTGGATTCTCCATCTATCAGCAGGTATAGTTTGACTAATTTTGTTTTTTACCTCAACCTTCTTTGTTTAATTATGTTCTAAGTTTTTCTCCGACGAGATCATTCCGCAATTGCATCCGGCTGACCTTCACCTTTATGGAGGAGGAAGACATAAGGGAAACTGTAGCTGGAAGCTGTGTGAGGCAGTTAGACGCTATTTGGATCGTGGCTCAACTATAACCAGTTAGCTATTTGTGTCACAATGTCGACCCAACCTGTCCCATATCATTCGCCTGCATGGCACCATGGACGAGAATCTTTGGCCCACCCTAACATCTGTTTTTTCTTAAGCATGATTGTACATAACAGAAGTACCGCATGGAAAATTGTGCTTTAGTGCATGTTATCATTCCAAATTTCATTAAAAAGTTCAGTGGTCACACAACAGCGTGTTGTCTGCATATGCGGTATGGTAAAGGTGTTGTAATGCTTTCCTATATTTCTTCAACATTCGAGGAAATGATGAACTGTGCGCTAATTTACCAGTATTCATTGTATTCTTCAGTTGTGATATCCTAAAACCATATATTTAATCCAACATTCACAAGCAGAGGATATGCTGGCTGGCTCTATTTCAGGTATAGATAGGCTTGTTTTGTCTCTAACATTTTCTTTGCATGGTTATGTTCATAGTTCTTCTCCGACGAGATAATTCCGTAATTGCATCCGTCTGCCCTTTCACTTTTCTGATGGGAGGAAGCCTGGAGGGGCTTCATTATTACCACTTAGCTATCAAACGAATGATGACGACACATTTCACACACATCAATCTTCTTTATAAAGCCATGCGATTCCTTGCCGTTGTGAGAAGGAATACATGTAATATAAATTAAGCAACGAAGACATAATCGCCTGATTCCTCAGTAAACATATGCTGGGGAAATACACGACGTGGATATCAATAGGCTCACCATTGAATTGCTCAAACTGACCTCGTTAATTAAAACAACAAGACGATCTTCTTGTACTGTACGCATCACCAAATTGACCAAGATTATGTGATCTAATCATTGAGTGGTAGTGAAAGTCGAAATAAACAACATCGTTAATCAGTGTGGGAGGATTTTCATTTTAGATGTTGGAGCAAACAGAGTAAGCGGCCTGTATTCGAACTGATGTTTGAAAAGAAACAGAAGCTTATTAAGAGAAGGGATTCCTTATAATGTGCCGCAATAAAATTCCTTTGTTTGGTTTAAAGGTTGGGATATGCAAGTAACTAAATAAATACCATAAATCTATTTAACTCTATTGCAGGATTCGTGCGAATGGTGCTTCATATATACTTATTTCAATACCCATCCATGAAGTGCCATGCACTTGATAATGCCTGAGTATATAATGTAATGATACTGAATTAGCAACTGAAAATACTCTCGTTCACGCAGATGGAATATGAATTTCAGAAATGCATAATAACACGATTTATTCTGCCAAACAAATATATGCATAATTGCCTGAAAGTTGTATTGGATGAAATGTCTAGCCAGTGTCGGGCATAGGTCCATTCAGTAGAATACGGCGACACCCATCTACTCATTGGTTGTAAGGCGATAATTGATAGGGGAAGGCGTACATCAGAAAATTTATTATCATTGAAGATGAATCGGGAATTCTGTAGACGGTATATCCAGTGATATAGAAAGTAGTGGCTTATTATGACGTTCACTGTAATACTCTACCACGCTAATAATCTTTAACTACAATGTGATGAATATGATGAACCTCCCGGTGTGGGAGGATATTTGAAAAAAACCAGAACAATCTTCCAGGACATTAACAACATTGTAGGCCCCGATGCTTCTTAGTAGTATCCACTTCATTATAGAGGCAAAGTACCAATTATTCACAAAGGTCCCCTAAAACAATTTTGTAAAGCGCGTCCATTACAAATATCAGATACGCATCAAAGATTTAGCTATCCTCTCTTTTGCCCTGTGTTACTTTGGAGGTTGCTGCGAATTGAACGATGAATGAGAGGTAAAAGTATATAGATTATGTAGAAGAGCATTTGTGAATTAATCAGCACAGTACTGTCTATGTCCCATCGTGATCTGTGGTGTGCAGCTGTATACGATACGTGCTTGATATAATGAAGTTAGACTCGAGCTCCAGGTGTAGGGTTTATAAGAACTTGAACTTCATTAGTTGACTTGATATTTGCCCTTCGGATGGAGAGATCAGAGACAAATGCGTTGAGCTTGGAAGCCAGCATAGAACTGATCTTAAAAAAAAAGTGCTCACCTCAACGACTAAGGCAGGCTATCCCAATTATCATGGGACGTGCAGTAGCCAGATTAATGAGGGTTTGGGCCTTTGGGCGTTGCCTAGTCAGGATGGCCATGTGGCTTTAAAATGTGGGGTATGTATGAGGAGAGGGGAGAAGTGGCAGGCGACGCGAAGGTCATTCGTGGATCTGGGAAGCTGGAGTTTATTTTAGTATTACCTCTACGGGGTTACTCGATCAACTGATGACTGAGGGGGTACGTTATGATAATGGGTAAGTTTGTTGTCAATTTGGCGCTCAACACCTATCCCATTTGGAGCTTAGCGAAGGCTTGTGATTGGGCAGAGTTTAGGATCTGAACGAGACTGATGTCGGGAAGGCTCACTTCGTAGGTAATCATCGGGCTTTCCAGTGTTTACGATGCGTTAGGGAAGTAATTACCTTAGTGGCCATCCACTATCACAAATAATACCACAGCGTGCACAACGAATCGACAGCAGCTGTGACATGCACGTTTCTGATAATTTAGTGCACAGGACCTATAACTCTTAAATTAATGACATCTTATCCATCTTCTGCTTCCATCCACCAAATAACACCACCAACCTAGTTGCATGACCGGAGGAAATGCAATCAGAATAGAGTGCGTTTCGGACATGTACTCACCAGACCCTCACCTTTCCGGAAGAGGAAGCCCTGAGGGAGGCTACAGACAAGCAGTGATAAACAGCTAGATGTAATTGGGATCATGACATCACCATTAGCAGCTAGCTATCTGACATATGATGGGGACATGATCTGTTGATAGCAATATGCTAAATGACGACAATATGGGTATATATCCTGGACCAATTACATATCAGTTGCACAAGCGGAACGTTTATTACAGCTTGTTATTACAAACTGTACGGTCATTGCAGAATTCCGGCATGGAAAAAGACATCGTCATACACAAGTTTGAAGTTCGCAATATTGCTTGGGTTTCCTATATATTGATAAACGTATGTATTTAACTAAATTAAATACCAGGTGAGAGCAATATTATTAACTGCCATGCGTCGGATTTGTAACAGCTGCATTCTACGTAGTATGATGTTGTTCTCTCGAATCGCAAATGTGAGCGGCACATGAATAGTTGTCTAGGTCTTATGAATGTATCCAGTGACGTTAAGCACTTATGCTATTTGGGATGTCACTTTTATAGTCATATAGTTTGTTATGCGGAATTACAAAATGATGATGAGAAATATTGTTCAATTTGTAATCTCCATTGAATCTGATGGCAGAATAGATGCTGCCCGCAAACAGGAGACATGGGCCAAATAGATTCAGATGATGTCCTGATCAACCAATGTATGTTGGATGTAAGATGTGGATTAACCAATTACCATCATATATTTTGATATTGGTCGAATTAAACAGACCAGAACACCCATGTATTTACGCTGCATTTGGAATCATCTAGGTCCAAATACCGCATCTGTGAAGAATATGGAAGGTTACCAGCTTTGGCGCTGAAACACATGACAAAATAATGGACGGCTCGATCCTCATTTTCAGTATGGATTTCGTCGGATTTTAAAGGGTTATGCTTAAGTTCCATTGCTGTGATCGTCCATGGGATGAGAAGCAATGTATTAGTGGTTAAAGGATATTAAGGGTCGAATAAGACAAAAGTGCCCCTGAAGCCGAACGACGTCACGTGTTTGTGTGACGACCATGGGTTAAAATGGTTGATCATTATCAGTTCTCATTGTGCTGTTCTTAGAGACTAAACTATGACCATTTTATTGCACATTAAATTGCACGCAAAATTCTTTGTATCACAGCATGATTTATTCGCTCATTCGTGTTGTGTAATGAAGTGAATCTCTTCTACTTTATCACTAAACACTTACTAAAAATGTCTTTGTTATTTTGTAGACCAGGTGGCTTAATATCATATTCCAGAGTAGAAATAAACACGTCTTGAAATGTTGGTTTTCATGTCATATTGAACAATTATAGAAGATGAATTTGATCAGTCAAAGAGATCTGTACATTCTGTGCCATATTCATGAGCTTGTTATCCATTAATGATAAATATGCGTGCACTATGCTGAGATTCATCAATTTGTACTTGGGAACGAGCTTTCACTATCAGTCAGCCTCTTTAACATTTCGTCAACATTATCCACGTAATTCGATCAGCCCATGGTCATGGCCTTCGAGTGACATTCATAATAGCATTATCCAAGCTGGTTATGCTTTTATCCGTTAATAGCCACTAATAACGTTAGCATGCAGTCAGTCAAGAGGACAGTCATAGGCTTGTGTTATATAACAAAAGGATATGACGAGAATCCCTTAGCAAGTACCCCAATGATGCTTGTGAGCATTTAGAAGAGTGTATTCGTTCGTCGGTGAATCAAATACGTGTGTATGCCTTTTCATGTCCTCCTTTAATGGGGAAGTATCAAGTCTTCAGTAATATCGGGAAGAGAGACTGGTACACACGGCTGCGTTATGGAACACATGTTGTGGGCTGAGAAACATTAAAATGGTACAGTACGGTCATCAGCATTAAACAAAGAGGGTTATTTGAAAGAGGTTGTTGATTAATTACACGTGGCATTCATGGTGAAACGCGCGTGTTAGATATCGTTGGCCATCGTATGAGGCCAATAACACACATTAATGTTAATCACACTCCGACCCTACTGTTAATAACTTCGAGTTGACAAAATGACAAAGCTCCCTTTTCTTACAAGCCGTGTCTGATATATTATCACCGTCAGTTGTTTCGATATTGCAATGGTTTGTCTTGTTCCGTGCCTATCGTAGTCTTTCAGCAGCCTTCCCAACCTCGTTACATTATTCCATTAGAGAATCTGGTACTTGTGAAGGCACCAAGAGTGATCTCTTGAATTATATATTCCGAGCCACTGTCGTGCTATCGATGGGAGTAGATAGGTGGGTGGGTGGATTTTGGTAGTGATGTGCAGTCGGATCTCACTCATAACTTGCTGTAATTAGCCAATCACTGTGTGAAGCACCTTTTATTTTTATAATTTAACACGCCATTCAACCAAGTGTCATGCATTATACGAGTTGGCATTTTGAAATCTAATTCAAATGCACGATGTGTCGTGTGTTTGGACAGATGAGGACACAGGGGTCGTCATTAGTGCTCTGCTACTATGGGAAGTATTATATCCAGTACGCGAACATTTGAGCCGTGGTTAATACCTTCACATCAATTCTTTTAAATTTACCAACACATAATTCGGTTGCCGTCTTGTTAATTTGTTCGATTTGTAGTCCTCAAACAACTTAGACTTGTTCCTAGATTATAACATTTCACAATGTGAAACTGGATACCAGCTTTGTCATAAACATCATTTTATCATTTGATTCATACATCTTCCGTTACCGAATTGCTTAAAGGAACGTGTTAAGAATGCAAACAACATCTTATGACCTTGAATAATAAATTGCAAATGTTATCCGTACTTACATAAACAACTGCATAACATAATTATCCGTTTGTCATGTTTATCAAAACTACTATGTACTCTGGAGGCTTTAATATCGGGATTTTATCCATTGGAGATCAAAAAGCGTTAACAGTCTCATCCCTTATGAAGCAATACATCGTTCTCAAGCAACGATGACTGTCTTTTCTGCCATTAATACCCTATTCTATGTAACATGTTAGAGCCAGGGATATTGACCATATATACTTTGCATTATGAATTTATTCCAACCTTATGAATAAGAAATGGATCTGAATCACCAAGTGGTCGTTGCGGAGGCACGGGTCGTAAATGATGTGAGTCAGCAAAAAGGCACCTCATGTGCATCCTACTGATGTACGGTTGTGATACCTGATCCATCAACCTGTCACTTTGCCCCGGAACATAGCATCTTTGATGTCTTTTACATATGCACCGCTATTCTGTTAATTATCATAAATAAGATAATAATAACCATGACCCAGTAAGTGATGTCCAAGACACCCACATATTAATACACTTATATTAATACAGTTGCACCTCGTCACTCTGTGTACACATCAAATCACACCCACATTAGACGTGATGTGAATTGTGATGTGATCAGTCCAAGAGGCCAAGACATATTCAAACATTCCTTCGAGTAACGCTTACCAACAAATATCATATGTACTTTTCCAAGGATAAGTTTAACAGTTGTCTTTCATAAATAAATTGCTTAATAGTTTTATGGATGTTTGTGACGCAGGTGGTCAACAAATTTGCTAATTAACGTGAGATGATAATATTTAAGGTTTGACGGCAAATTTAGTCGCGAAGACGAAGACGCAGGAAACTCTTACGCCTAGCAGCGGATTTCCCGTTAGCAAGAGTGATAAATGATATACTGTGCATTACAAGGACCTTGCACGAGGCTGTTTATGATAAACCAATAAAACCCTTCAATTAAATAACAGCACCATCCCAAAGTCAAACGGCATCGAGGAGAACAGTCAGTAGGTTCTTATCAGTCCTTCACAGTGAAGTTACTGATATCGCTGAGTAACATTGGTGTATAATAAGCCCTGTTTATATCTATATTCGGCTGAAATAATTTGTAGTGTACATACCAATGAAGTGTGCATTAACTGCATGGGTCACGAATCAGATGTTTCGAAAACCAGTCCGTTCTGTTGCTGAGCAATGTTTTTAACTAGATTGGATTGCACAACACCTTTAGACATTTCTTTCATTTGACGTAACCCTTAACAGTGAGCCTTTTGATTTTGTAGCCCTCACCACCAATCAAACAATGGGTTGTAGTTCAAGTACATCTTAAATTTGGAATAATCAGGGAGCTATAAATACTGTATATTTTTTCAATCCGGCAATCACCATATTTGTATACTAATAAGAATACGTATGTACAGTTGGTGAATGGAATAAATATTCGTGAAGCAGTAGATGTGAGAATAGACAGGCAACCAAATTCCTATTTTACCGTGAGAAAAATCCCTTTAAGCTATGATATAGACACCGAAACAGTGAAAGCGGAAGCTAAATAGAGAAACAATAACAAATGACACTGACATTGGTGAACAATAGCGACAGCTGTTAAATTTGGTTTTGGTGAATCACATTAAGTGGTCGTTAAGTATGCTTCTTGTGCGATACACGAGCGATGTTCCATACCATTGAAAGCACTTGACGTCAAGTACGAATACAAACTTAGAATACACAGATATCTTTATAATTGAGATTTGTCCTCTTTGCATTATGATTATTATATCAATGTACTTGCTTGTGTTCGCACATGCTGATTTTATTAGCTATGCAATTGATACAAGAACAATCCGATTTTACAATTGCAAGGGTTCAACCAAGTTTTTAAGCTTGTCAGTGGATACATATGCATGATTCATTTTGCAAATGCATTAGCCTTATTATTTTTGAAATAATGCTGAGGCTTATCAATAGCACAAGATCTACATGGTCCGATCTAGATGATTTACCCAATAAAGAACATGACTAGAATTTGGCATGGTATTGCTCAACCCTTGACAGGAAAAAGCTAAGATGTTCAACTCAGTCATTCTCTGTTTCTTTTGATGAACACATCATAAGCTTACGGAAATTGTAACAATAACGAGCTCAAGCCGAACAAGTTTCCCATTATTAACCTTCTCAGTTCGCCCCTTTCTGTTCCTATTGCTGGCATATCTTTTGGATAACAAAACAAAGATTAATATTGAATACATCGCCTACACCGATGCAATTACGGAAGTGATTTTTCCATTTGCAGTAGGTTAAAGGAACCTCAATGGTACTGGATAGTATCTTGCAATAACGTGGCTACAGAAGTGTCGACTGATATAAATTAATCATGAGTTTATCACAAGTGAAAAAAATCGTATTATTGATAAAAACCGATGGTTTCGCTTCTTAGCCTAGCCTGCCACATTAATAAACAGCCAAGAATAGAACACTGACCTGCTTTGAGCTTTCTTGTTGTCGGTTTCTACTTTCTTCAACTGAAATGATTGATGATGATGGAAAGTTACAAATGTTTCCTGACATCATTAACCAGAATGGCAACATATTTATTTTGCATATCATATAAAAATGTGTAACCTATTTTTGTGATAAAAAAGATATCTATTCTAGAAGATCAAAATGACAATTTACGACCGTGACGCAAACCAGACAGTGGAAAAGTAACTGACATATTTTCTAAATAATATATATATTAAATATTATTATTTATCATTTACCAATCATCAAGGAAGCCTGTCAATGTATTGCTTTCATTTAATAATAGCTGAATAAAGAACGTCTGTGTACTGTTCGGCTATTATTCATTTGTGTTAATCAATCGGAGAATTACCTCGAAACGAATATCTAAAATGCTTAGAAAACGATGTCTTTGTAAAACACTGCACTTATACGTGATTAGCTTTCCAGGAACGTGTTCGGCTGTTGTGAATCATCCTTTGCAGGCTAGTTAATTGGCCCAGTCACGATATATCGTGCTTACGGGGTGGATTACAGCCCGTTCAGCCATTAACACCCACATCAATAACACCCGTTCGAACCGGAAGTCTTGACCTAGCGATTGTTAACATGAAATGCGGCCGCTGACAACGTTGTCTAATGTCGGTGATCTCATCTCTATGGCGACGTCACAATGGCTCTCTGACTGCTGTCAATGGCGATAATAAGGAGTCATTATGAGCTATAATCTTTGTAATCTTGACTTGGACCTCTCAGTTGAAGGATTATTTGCCGCGTATATTTCATTATCTGCAAGAAGAAGAAGCATGAATACTAGTGCAGTCAATAAATCTAACACTCTCTCTATTTCGGAGCTCCCAAGGGACGGATGAATTACGCCTCTATGCGTTGTGGACAGAAACTTCAAAGTTCCGTAGCAAAATTCAGTAACATTTAAACCGCTAAAATATTCACCAGTTGTTGCCTTTATGTGCCCCAAAATTTAATGATATAATATAAAACGTTCTAAATTACATAGAAGGGTTCAAATTAATCTTGGATAGATGAACCGCTCATGCATAAAATGTGACTGTTTTGTTGATTTCATGGGGATTGGACCAGGGCTTTAGTATTGATAATCAACTTGCAAACATTTTCAATCATTATCAAATTTGCAATGAGGTATTTGCTTGCAAATTTAGCCCAATCGGCAAATTTATTAGCATACGAAAGTATTCTACACAAGACCACCATGCAGTGATCCGTGCCTTTTTTATGGATGTGGCCACTCTGTCACAGTTTAGCCACTTATCTCCACCATCACATCCTCTTGTACACACGTACATCATCAGCTGCAATTAAATCAACTCCTATCTCAACGAATGGAAGTTGCAGATTATAGATAAGTGGGGCTGGATGACTCGACACATAGACGGAAAGACGGCAAGGTAAAAAACTCTCTTCTCTCAATATATTGGTGTGGGACTTTCGGTGCGGTTTGTACAATGATGCTGCGATTGCAACGCAGTTAAATTGTATGTCGACAAACGTAGATCGGGGGCTAATACGAAGTGATATTTTGAAACATTAGCTTAATGGTACTTACATTGTGAGCCTGAATTTGTAAAAGCCTCATGTTTAATAGCTATGACGCATTACTGGGAAATACCTTCGCCCATAGATATCAAGCCTATATCAGACAGATAACTGCAGTAATGTTATATGATTTTAACCCCTAGTGATCGAGGGGTAATCTGCACGATAGGTGGGAAGCATTTAAATTTATGACCCGTCTTCGTATATTATAACTTATGCATCAAGTGAAACCCAATGTCACTGTTTTCGTTGCGAACACTTATTCATAATATGGTTGAATGCACCGCATATTTTTTATTGACACTAATTGATTTCTTATGTGAATATATTTGGACATAGATCTTCCCAAAATTCCTTTAACTGATGTTTGCAAAGAAACAGAAGCTTATAAATAGAAGGGATTCCTTATAATGTGCTGCAATAAAATTCCTTTGTTTGGTTTAAAGGTTGGGATATGCAAGTAACTAAATAAATACCATAAATCTATTTAACTCTATTGCAGGATTCGTGCGAATGGTGCTTCTTATTTACTTATTTCAATACCCATCCATGAAATGCCATGCACTTGATAATGCCTGAGTATATAATTTAATGATATTGAATTAGCAACTGAATTTCTCTCGTTCACGCAGATGGAATATGAATTTCAGAAATGCATAATAACACGATTTATTCTGCCAACCAAAAATATGCATAATTGCCTGAAAGTTGTATTGGACGAAATGTCTAGCCAGTGTTGGGCATAGGTTCATTCAGTAGAATATGGCGACTCCCATCTACTCATTGGTTGTAAGGCGATAATTGGTAGGGAAGGCGTACATCAGGAAATTTATTATCATTGAAGATGAATCGGGAATTCTGTAGACGGTATATCCAGTGATATAGAAAGTAGTGGCTTATTATGACGTTCACTGTAATACTCTACCACGCTAATAATCTTTAACTACAATGTGATGAATATGATGAACCTCCCGGTGTGGGAGGATATTTGAAAAAAACCAGAACAATCTTCCAGGACATTAACAACATTGTAGGCCCCGATGCTGCTTAGTAGTATCCACTTCATTATAGAGGCAAATACCAATTATTCCCAAAGGTCCCCTGAAACAATTTTGTAAAGCGCGTTCATAACAAATATCAGATACGCATCAAAGATTTAGCTATCCTCTCTTTTGCCCTGTGTTACTTTGGGGGTTGCTGCGAATTGAATGATGAATGAGAGGTCAAAGTATATAGATTATGTAGAAGAGTATTCGTGAATTAATCAGCACAGTACTGTCTATGTCGCATCGTGATCTGTGGTCTGGAGCTGTACGCTTGATATAATGAATAAGGACCCGAGCTGATTTTGCACATATTGCGTATTAAATTCACGATATCCTAAAACCATATATTTAATCCACCATTCACAAGCAGAGGATATGCTGGCTGGCTCTATTTCAGGTATAGATAGGCTTGTTTTGTCTCTAATATTTTCTATAAAGCCATGTTTGGGATTGAACCAAGGTCCAACGATATTCTTGCCGTTGTGAGAAGGAATACATGTAATATAAATTAAGCAACAAAGACATAATAGCGTGATTCCTCAATGAGCATACGCTGGGTAAATACACGACGTGGATAGCAATGGGCTCACCATTGAATTGCTCAAACCTGGCCTCGTTAATTAAAACAAGACGATCTTCTTGCACTCTACGCATCACCAAATTGACCAAGATTATGTGATCTAATCATTGAGTAGTAGAGAAAGTCGAAATACACAACATCGTTAATCAGTGTGGGAGGATTTTCAGTTTAGATGTTGGAGCAAACAAGGAAAGCGGCCTGTATTCGAACTGATGTTTGAAAAGAAACAGAAGCTTATAAAGAGAAGGGATTCCTTATAATGTGCTGCAATAAAATTCCTTTGTTTGGTTTAAAGGTTGGGATATGCAAGTAACTAAATAAATACCATAAATCTATTTAACTCTATTGCAGGATTCGTGCGAATGGTGCTTCTTATTTACTTATTTCAATACCCATCCATGAAGTGCCATGCACTAGATAATGCCTGAGTATATAATGTAATGATATTGAATTAGCAACTGAATTTTTCTCTTGTTCACGCAGATGGAATATGAATTTCAGAAATGCATAATAACACGATTTATTCTGCCAACCAAAAATATGCATAATTGCCTGAAAGTTGTATTGGACGAAATGTCTAGCCAGTGTTGGGCATAGGTTCATTCAGTAGAATATGGCGACTCCCATCTACTCATTGGTTGTAAGGCGATAATTGGTAGGGAAGGCGTACATCAGGAAATTTACTATCATTGAAGATGAATCGGGAATTCTGTTGACGGTATATCCAGTGATATAGAAAGTAGTGGCTTATTATGACGTTCACTGTAATACTCTACCACGCTAATAATCTTTAACTACAATGTGATGAATATGATGAACCTCCCGGTGTGGGAGGATATTTGAAAAAAACCAGAACAATCTTCCAGGACATTAACAACATTGTAGGCCCCGATGCTGCTTAGTAGTATCCACTTCATTATAGAGGCAAATACCAATTATTCCCAAAGGTCCCCTGAAACAATTTTGTAAAGCGCGTTCATAACAAATATCAGATACGCATCAAAGATTTAGCTATCCTCTCTTTTGCCCTGTGTTACTTTGGGGGTTGCTGCGAATTGAATGATGAATGAGAGGTCAAAGTATATAGATTATGTAGAAGAGTATTCGTGAATTAATCAGCACAGTACTGTCTATGTCGCATCGTGATCTGTGGTCTGGATCTGTACGCTTGATATAATGAATAAGGACCCGAGCTGATTTTGCACATATTGCGTATTAAATTCACGATATCCTAAAACCATATATTTAATCCACCATTCACAAGCAGAGGATATGCTGGCTGGCTCTATTTCAGGTATAGATAGGCTTGTTTTGTCTCTAATATTTTCTATAAAGCCATGTTTGGGATTGAACCAAGGTCCAACGATATTCTTGCCGTTGTGAGAAGGAATACATGTAATATAAATTAAGCAACAAAGACATAATAGCGTGATTCCTCAATGAGCATACGCTGGGTAAATACACGACGTGGATAGCAATGGGCTCACCATTGAATTGCTCAAACCTGGCCTCGTTAATTAAAACAAGACGATCTTCTTGCACTCTACGCATCACCAAATTGACCAAGATTATGTGATCTAATCATTGAGTAGTAGAGAAAGTCGAAATACACAACATCGTTAATCAGTGTGGGAGGATTCTCATTTTAGATGTTGGAGCAAACAAGGAAAGCGGCCTGTATTCGAACTGATGTTTGAAAAGAAACAGAAGCTTATTAAGAGAAGGGATTCCTTATAATGTGCTGCAATCAAAATCCTTTGTTTGGTTTAAAGGTTGGGATATGCAAGTAACTAAATAAATACCATAAATCTATTTAACTCTATTGCAGGATTCGTGCGAATGGTGCTTCTTATTTACTTATTTCAATACCCATCCATGAAGTGCCATGCACTAGATAATGCCTGAGTATATAATGTAATGATATTGAATTAGCAACTGAATTTTTCTCTTGTTCACGCAGATGGAATATGAATTTCAGAAATGCATAATAACACGATTTATTCTGCCAACCAAAAATATGCATAATTGCCTGAAAGTTGTATTGGACGAAATGTCTAGCCAGTGTTGGGCATAGGTTCATTCAGTAGAATATGGCGACTCCCATCTACTCATTGGTTGTAAGGCGATAATTGGTAGGGAAGGCGTACATCAGGAAATTTACTATCATTGAAGATGAATCGGGAATTCTGTTGACGGTATATCCAGTGATATAGAAAGTAGTGGCTTATTATGACGTTCACTGTAATGCTCTACCACGCTAATAATCTTTAACTACAATGTGATGAATATGATGAACCTCCCGGTGTGGGAGGATATTTGAAAAAAAACCAGAACAATCTTCCAGGACATTAACAACATTGTAGGCCCCGATGCTGCTTAGTAGTATCCACTTCATTATAGAGGCAAAGTACCAATTATTCCCAAAGGTCCCCTGAAACAATTTTGTAAAGCGCGTTCATAACAAATATCAGATACGCATCAAAGATTTAGCTATCCTCTCTTTTGCCCTGTGTTACTTTGGGGGTTGCTGCGAATTGAATGATGAATGAGAGGTCAAAGTATATAGATTATGTAGAAGAGTATTCGTGAATTAATCAGCACAGTACTGTCTATGTCGCATCGTGATCTGTGGTCTGGATCTGTACGCTTGATATAATGAATAAGGACCCGAGCTGATTTTGCACATATTGCGTATTAAATTCACGATATCCTAAAACCATATATTTAATCCACCATTCACAAGCAGAGGATATGCTGGCTGGCTCTATTTCAGGTATAGATAGGCTTGTTTTGTCTCTAATATTTTCTATAAAGCCATGTTTGGGATTGAACCAAGGTCCAACGATATTCTTGCCGTTGTGAGAAGGAATACATGTAATATAAATTAAGCAACAAAGACATAATAGCGTGATTCCTCAATGAGCATACGCTGGGTAAATACACGACGTGGATAGCAATGGGCTCACCATTGAATTGCTCAAACCTGGCCTCGTTAATTAAAACAAGACGATCTTCTTGCACTCTACGCATCACCAAATTGACCAAGATTATGTGATCTAATCATTGAGTAGTAGAGAAAGTCGAAATACACAACATCGTTAATCAGTGTGGGAGGATTCTCATTTTAGATGTTGGAGCAAACAAGGAAAGCGGCCTGTATTCGAACTGATGTTTGAAAAGAAACAGAAGCTTATAAATAGAAGGGATTCCTTATAATGTGCTGCAATCAAAATCCTTTGTTTGGTTTAAAGGTTGGGATATGCAAGTAACTAAATAAATACCATAAATCTATTTAACTCTATTGCAGGATTCGTGCGAATGGTGCTTCTTATTTACTTATTTCAATACCCATCCATGAAGTGCCATGCACTTGATAATGCCTGAGTATATAATGTAATGATATTGAATTAGCAACTGAATTTTTCTCTTGTTCACGCAGATGGAATATGAATTTCAGAAATGCATAATAACACGATTTATTCTGCCAACAAAAAATATGCATAATTGCCTGAAAGTTGTATTGGACGAAATGTCTAGCCAGTGTTGGGCATAGGTCCATTCAGTAAAATACGGCGACACCCATCTACTCATTGGTTGTAAGGCGATAATTGATAGGGGAAGGCGTACATCAGGAAATTTATTATCATTGAAGATGAATCGGGAATTCTGTAGACGGTATATCCAGTGATATAGAAAGTAGTGGCTTATTATGACGTTCACTGTAATACTCTACCACGCTAATAATCTTTAACTACAATGTGATGAATATGATGAACCTCCCGGTGTGGGAGGATATTTGAAAAAAACCAGAACAATCTTCCAGGACATTAACAACATTGTAGGCCCCGATGCTGCTTAGTAGTATCCACTTCATTATAGAGGCAAATACCAATTATTCCCAAAGGTCCCCTGAAACAATTTTGTAAAGCGCGTCCATTACAAATATCAGATACGCATCAAAGATTTAGCTATCCTCTCTTTTGCCCTGTGTTACTTTGGGGGTTGCTGCGAATTGAATGATGAATGAGAGGTAAAAGTATATAGATTATGTAGAAGAGTATTCGTGAATTAATCAGCACAGTACTGTCTATGTCGCATCGAGATCTGTGGTGTGGAGCTGTATACGATACGTGCTTGATATAATGAAGTTAGACTCGAGCTCCAGGCGTAGGGTTTATAAGAACTTGAACTTCATTAGTTGACTTGATATTTTGAATTAAGGATGGAGAGATCAGAAAAATATGTGTTGAGCTTGGAGGCCAGCATAGAACTTATTTAAAAAAATATAAGTGCTTCCCTCAACGACAAAGGCACGCTGAACCAATTATCATGGGACGTGCAGGAGCCAGATTAATGTGGGTTGGGGCCTTCGGGCGTTGCCTAGGCAGGATGGCCATGTGGCTGTAAAATATGGGGTATGTATGAGGAGAGGGGAGAAGTGGCAGGTGACGCGTAGGTCATTCGTGGATCTGGGAAGCTGGAGTTTATATTTAGTATTACCTCTAGGGGGTTACTCTATCAACTGATGACGAGGGGGTACGTTATGATGATGGGTAAGTTTGTTGTCAATTTGGCGCTCAACACCTATCCCATTTGGAGCTTAGCGAGGGCTTGTGATAGGGCAGTGTTTAGGAT
This sequence comes from Urechis unicinctus, assembly GCA_034190875.2. Taxonomy (NCBI): domain Eukaryota; kingdom Metazoa; phylum Annelida; class Polychaeta; order Xenopneusta; family Urechidae; genus Urechis; species Urechis unicinctus. The sequence continues at coordinate 24,515,140 of CM067352.1, read as the reverse complement.
CTGAACGGAACTTATGTCGGGAAGGCCCACTTCGACAGTAAGTATAAACTGCTTGAATGGCATCTAAGGAAGGAAAGTTTAAGGTCCTAATTTGTGTGATACAAATTGTCCGTGGCTGGTAAAATAAATCTGATACAGTACACGAAGCGCCGTTTATGTAATGATACGTACGTTTGTACCTCGTTTCAATCCTGTGAGCCGAACCTTTGCTACATAATCACCATGAAACGACATTGATATATTTGAATAAACTTTACAATCCTTGCTTAGGGACCTCATGGAAATTATTACCATTCGTTGGTAATCATCGGGCTTTCAAATGTTTGCGATGCGTTAGGTAAGTTATTACTTAGAGCGATCTTCCGACTCACTGGCCATCCACTATTACAAATAATACAACAGCGTGCACAATGAATCGACAGCAGCTGTGACATACACGAACCTTATAATTTAGTGCACAGGACCTATAACTCTTAACTTCGTGACATCTTATCCATCTTCTTCTTCCATCCACCAAATAACACCACCAATCTATTTTCATGACCGGAGGAAATGCAATCAGAATAGAGTGCGTTTCGGACATGTACTCACCTGACCCTCACCATACCGGAAGAGGAAGCCCTGAGGGAGGCTACAGACAAGCAGTGATAAGCAGCTAGATGTTATTGGGATCATAACATGACCATTACCAGTTAGCTATCTGACATAAGATGGGGACATGATCTGTTGATAGCAATCTGCTAAATGACGACAATATGGGTATATATCCTGGACCAATTACATATCAGTTGCACAAGCGGAACGTTTATTACAGCTTGTTATTACAAACTGTACGGTCATAACAGAATCCCGGCATCGTCATACACAAGTTTGATGTTCGCAATATTGCATGCGTTTCCCATATATTGATAAACGTATGTATTTAACTAAATTAAATACCAAGTGAGAGCAACATTATTAACTGCAGATACTGTCTAAATTCCTTGGTGCATACATCGCCCACCTGGTTTTAGTAATGACACCCATGTATTTACGCTGGATTTGGAACCATCCAGGTCCAAATACCGCATCTTTGAAGAATATGGAAGGTTATCAGCTTTGTCTATTAAAGCTCATGTTAACATTAGTGCTTGTCGGTGGAGCAAGCATAGGATGATGCATGTCAAGTATCTGAATTCAAGCTGGCCATACAGCAAGATTCATTACCTGAGAGACTACGGCAGGTGGCGACAAAGGTCATCGCACATTTCATATGCTGCTTCTTATTATAGGTCTATTGAGGCAGGTGGATGGAGTTGATAAAATTACGACAATCGATTAAATTGAACGCTAGTACGTAGAGAGACTGGTATGCGACTGATGGTTCGCTTTATGCAGTCCCTAATTAAGTGGGATTCATTACTACAATGTGCAAGATGCAATTTCACGTTTCTCACAAACTACGCCCCTTAGATTGTTAGTGCAAATGCGGGTGGTGCTAATTTCGTGTGTCGCTAAGTGAACATGCATTAAAGCGACGATGCAAAACATTGGTTCATCAGATAGAACTAGAGAAAGGCACCTGACTGCGTAGGGCTGTGTTTAGTGATCAGAGTTCTAGCAGCTTATGACATGTCTACAGTTTTACAATAGCGCTGAAACACATGACAAAGTAATGGACGGCTCAATCCTCATTTTCAGCATGGATTTCGTCGGATTCAAGAGGGTTATGGTTAAGTTCCATTGCTGTGATCGTCCATGGGATGAGAAGCAATGTATTAGTGGTTAAAGGATATTAAGGGTCAATTAAGACAAAAACGCACGTGTTTGTGTGCCGACCATGAGTCAAAATGGTTGATCATTATCAGTTCTCATTGTGCTGTTCTTAGAGGCTAACATATGACCATTTTATTACACATTAAATTGTACACGAATATATTTAGCTTCAGACCATATTTTATTCGCTCATTTCGTGTCGTGTAATGAAGTGAATCCTTCCTACTTTATCATTAAACACTTACTAAAATGTCTTTGTTATTTTGTGAACCAGATGACTTAATATCATATTCCAGGGTAGAAATAAACATGTCCTGAAATGTTGGTTGTCATGTCCTTTTGAACATTTATAGAAGATGAATTTGATCAATCAAAGAAATCTGTACATGCTTTGCCATATTCATTAATAATCAATATTATCAATTTGACAAACAGCATTCATGCACTATGCTGAGATTCATCCAATTGTACTTGGGAATGAACTTGAATATTTCATCTTTCGCTATCAGTCAGCCTCTTTAACATTTGATCAACAACATTATCCACGTAATTTAATCAGCCCATGGTCATGGCCTTTGACAGAGTTCTGCGTGACATTCCTAATAGCATTATCCAAGCTGGTTATGCCTTTATCCGATAATAGCCACTAATAACGTTAGCATGCTGTCCGTGAAGAGGACAGTCTTAGGTTTGGGTAATATTACAAAAAGGATATGACGAGAATCCCGTTGCAAGTACCCCAATGATGCTTGTGAGCATTTAGAAATGTGTATTCCGTCGTCTGTGAAACAAATACGTATGTATGCCTTTTCATTTCCTCCTTTAATGGGGTCGTATTAAGTCCTCGGTAGTGTCGGGAAGGGAGACGGGTACACACGGCTGCGGTATGTGAAACATGTTGTGGGTTGAGAAACATTACAATGGTACACTACGGTCATCAGCATTAAACAACGTGGGTTATTTGCAAGAGGTTGTTGATTAATTACACGTGGTATTCATGATGACACGCGTGTGGAGGGCATTAACACTGCTAATCGCACAACGACCATACTGTTGATAACTGCGAGTGGACAAAATGACAAAGTTCCCTTTTCTTACAAGCTGTCTCTGACATATAATCACCGTCAGTTTCTTCGATACTGCCTTGGTTTGTCTTGTTCCGTGCCAATCGTAGTGATTCAGCAGCCTTCCCAACCTTCGTTACAGTATTCCATTAGAGAATCTGGTTCTTATGTAAAAGCCCAAACAGTGCTCTCTTGAATTATATATACCGAGCCAGCCACTGTCGTGCTATCGATGGGAGTAGAGCGGTGGGTGTGTGGATTGTGGTAATGATGTGCAGTCGGATCTCAATGTGACACTGAAAACCAGCTTTGTCATAAGCATCATTACTGTCTTTTCAGTCATTAACACCCTGATCTATATAACATGTAGAAACAAGTATATCGACCATATATACTTAGCATTAGGAATTTATTCTAACTTTATGAATTATAATTGGATTAGAATCACTAAGTAGTCGTTCGAGGTAGTCGGAGGCACAGGTCGTAAAAGATGTGAGTCAGTAAAAAGGCGCCTCGCATGCATCCATCTGATGTACGGTTGTGATACCTGATCCATCAACCGTCTTTATCCCGGAACATAACGTCTTTTATGACTTTTACATATACATCGCTATTCTGATAATAACCATCAATAATATGATATATCCTTGACCCAGTAGGTAATGACCAAGACACACATATTATTTCCAAGGTATCAGTTTAGATATTTCAGGTAATGACTCATGTCAACTTCTAAATTGTGTTATATTTTTTGTATATTTGTTGTTCATGTATTTAAGCCATATGGATCTTCTTCGTTATAACGCTTCTCTCGTTGTACAGCTCGATGCATAAATGGAATTGACACATTGCCCACTGTCCTTTTTCGAATTTAATCTTCGTCATATGATTGAGAACCGGAAACCTTTTGCCTCGCTATTTATGCCCATTACATTTCGAAAGCAGCAAGAGCCTCAGGTATAGATGATAATCTACACTTTTGATGGCATGACCCTTTCGATGGAGTAGTGTATTATTATATAGCTTCATGCCATTCACGTACAAAGAAATACGATAGAAGACAATGTACCAATCTCTGCAACGATACTTATGAAAGACTGTTGCTTTCAATGTTGTCTTATGTTCATGTCTTCATTTCCATAACGCCTTATTTTGGCGCATCTACGGCACTCTAGCACTCGTATTGTGGTTAATATGCATACCTAGGATTACTAATTACAAATAATTTGAATTATTTCTATTGGGATTGCTCAGTGGATTATCATAGTTTCACGTGGTGCTGCATTGTTTCTTTGACAATAGTGATTGATAATTGATGGTTCATATTGCGTTTGAAGATGTAATAGCAAATGTTATAATAAACATGTTGACTGACACTGAAATATTTGACTATCTCACATTGCAACGGTTTTCCTGTGTCAATTCGTGCAGTGTTGTTCGTATTGGTAGCAAGGTCTTTCGTCATCCCAGCATCAAAATAAGGAGCAAAACAAGAAATTGCACAGCATATAAATAACTTTGTGAAATCTTAATACTAATTTCAACGTTACTCACTTATGACTTCCTCTGAGTAACGATCATTGCTAAATTGATCCACAAAATACAAATGCTTTGGCATGAAATACAGCACATTAGTACTTTGTTGATTTTTATTCGATTTATATAGTGTTGTTTATTTGGCGCCTAGATCTACAACCTGAAACCATCACAAGCCGATGCATGGAAGAGATCACTATTGAATAAGATGTTTTTCTGATAACATAACGTTTCTATAAAATAAGTGTGTTTATTATCATATTTGTATATTGCATTATCGCATCTCAATAATATATATCGATCATGAACATACGCGATACATATAAAAATAATCACAGTATGTGTAACTTAAGTGCAAATATACGCGATGCCCTTGTATAAAACAATACAACCCGTCCTCGTTATTGCACAGAATATAATATATCTAACTCTCTTTAAGATTTTGAGGGAATATTCTGTGCCACTGTCTGGAAAATGTCTTCTTTAAAGTATCTTTATTTATGTTATCTTACCATTCCTCTGATCTTTCCATTCTTAACATTTTGCTTTATTTCAATGCCCAATGCAGTGATACAATGATACAGCTGATATAACAGCAACATATTCTTCCACCGTGAAATAGCCAGATCACTGTATCACAATATTGATATGCAAATATTCGAAAATAACTTTGTTTTGTATGAAGTTGATTACACATTGAATGATAGCCCCTCAGTAGTGAAACAACCGACTTTAACGTTTCGTTACAAAACTGCCAAATATGTCTAATACTAATGGATATTTATACTGGATTAATACACTTATCATATTAATACAGTAGCACCTCGTCCCTCTGTGTACGCATCAAATCACACCCGCATTAAACGTGATGATAATTGTCATGTGATCAGTCCAAAGGGTCAAGACATATTCAAACATTCCTTACAAAAAAATATGATATGTACTTTTTTCCAGGATAAGTTCAACAGTTGTTTTTCGTTAATACATTGCTTAAGCATAACAATATTAGTTTAAGGGATTTTTGTGGCGCAGGTGGTCAACAAATTTTCTATTTAACAAATCGTGAGATGATAATATTTGAGGGTTGATGGCAAATTTCGTCTCGAAGACGACGACGCAGGAAACTATTACACCCAGCAGCGGATTTCCCGTAACAAGAATGATAAATGATATACTGTGCATGACAGCCGCTGCCTAACGGCGTTATTGGTTGACAGTAAATATGTAAATCCAACAAGGACCTTGCTCGCGGCTGTTTATGATAAACCAATAAAACCCTTCAATTAAATAACAACACCATCCCAAAGGCAAACGGCATCGAGGAGAATCATAAACCTTAACAGTCAGTAGGATCTTATCAGTCCGAAATAGTTTGTAGTGTACATACCAATTAAGTGTGCAGCAACTGCATTGGTCACGAATCAGCTGTTTCGAAAACCAGCCCGTTCTGTTGTTGAGCAATGTGTTTAGCTAGACTGAATTGCCTTCAGACATTTCTTTTATTTGTCGTTACCCTAAACAGTGCACATGCTGATATTTTTAGCTATGCAATTAAAGAACAATCCGATATTACAATTGCAAGGGTTCAACCACTTTTCTAAGCTTGTCTATGGATACATATGCATAATGCATTATGTCAATGTATTAGCCTTATTATTTTTGACATAATGCTGATGAAATGTAAACCGCAGTATTTAGCAACAGCAATCTAGATGATTTACCCAATAACGACTATGATTAGAATTTGGCGTGGTATTGCCCAACCCTTGACAAGAAAAGGCTAAGATGTTCAACTCAGTAATTTTCTGTTTCCTCTGATGAACACTTCATAAGCTTATGGGAATTGTATCTCAATAATGAGCTTAAGCGAAACAAGTTTGTCATTATTAACCTTCTCAATTTGCCCCATCTGCTCTTATTGCCGGTGATTCCATGTAGAAGCGATTTTTCCCTTTGCAGTAGGTTAAAGGAACCTCAATGGTACTGGATCGTATCTTGCAATAACGTGCCTACAGAAGTGTCGACTGAAATAGATAAATTATGCGTTTATCACAAGTGAATAAATCGTATTATTGATAAAACCGATGGCTTCGCTGGTAAGCCTAGCCTGCCACATTAATAAACAGCCAAGCATATGACACTGACATACTTTGTGCTTTCATGTGGTTGGTTTCTACTTTCTTCAGCTGAAATGATTGCTGATGATGGATCATTAACTAGGACATATTTATTTTGCATATCATATAAAAATGTGTAAACTATTTTCGTGATAAAAAAATTATTATAATAACTGCAGTGGACTGTTGGGCTATTATTTATATGTGTTAATCATTCGGAGAATTACCTCTTAACGCGTATTTAAAATGCGTATGAAACGAAGTCTTTGTAAAACACTGCACTTATACGTGATTAGCAATCCAGCAACGTGTTCGGCTGTTGTGAATCATCCTTTGCAGGCTAGTTAATTGGCCCAGTCACGATATATCGTGCTTACGGGGTGATTACAGCCCATTCAGCCATTAACACCCCCATCAATATCTCCCGTTTGAACCATAAATCTTGACCTAGCGACAGTTGACATGATAGGCGGCCGTATAGACACGTTGCTGCGATTATAATAAACTAAGACAAACGTGTACGCTTCAATGCATTGCAATACATTGCTATTGCCCAGTACCCTTTGACAGTAACAATTGGACTATGATTTTCGAGGGACGTTTTGATGAAATATTACTTTAGATATAGTAGTAATATATTGGATTAGATAATATGTTATTCGAGTGCATATTCGAGTGCTTACAAAATTAGTATTGCTAACAACGTTGTCTCATGCCGGCGACCTCATCTCTTTTCCTCGTGTAGCTACGTCACAATCGCTATCCGACTGCCGTCAATAGCGATAGTAAGGACTCATTATGATCTTTAATCTTCGTAATCTTTACTTGGACCGCTCCGTTGAATGATTATTATACCTTTACGCTGCTTTATATTTAATTAGTTTGTATCTGCAAGAAGAAGAACCATTAATAAAAGTACAGTCAATAAATCTAACCCGCTTTTTGTTTCGGAGCCCCCAAGGGACGGATGAATAACTCTTCGCTTTCAATATATTGTTGTTGGACTTTCGGTACGATGATGTTGCAATTGTAACGCAGTTAAATTGTGTGTCGACATACGTAGATCGGGGGCAAATACGAAGTGATATTTTGAGATATTAGCTTTATGGTACTACCATAGCGAGCCTGAATTTGTAAAAGCCTCATGTTTAAGAGCTATGATGCATTAGTGGGGAAATACCTTCACCCGCCGAAAGCAAGCCTATATCAGAAAGATAACAGCAATAAAGTTAAATAAATTTAACTCTTAGTGATCGACAGGGTATTTTGCACGATAGGTGGGAAGCATTCAAATATACGACCCGTCTTCGTACATCAAAACGTTTTCATTGTAATTTTCATAAAGTGAAATCCAATATCACGGCTTTCATTGTAATTTTCGAACACTTGTTCATAATATTGTTGAATGCGCTTTCCCATATCATATTTTTTATTGACACTTATTGATTTCTTTATGTGAATATGTTTGGACATAGGTTTTCACAACGAAAGAAAACATATGGTAATGACTTTACTGATATAAGACTAAGAAAATATTTGTAAATGTTCTACAAAAATGGCATATTTCATAACAAGACATCTGTGGGGAGGGACGTGCGATTTTAATACTGGCAGTCTTGAGAACACTTGTCTTCTGGTACATCCATACACAAAGGTACACAGGTAAGATAAAGCGCAAGGTCTGGACCATGCAAAAATAGCGCTTACAACTCGATTGAACTAGGACTTTTTGGAATAAACGCAGAATCGTTGAAATAGCCAGCTAAAGCAAGAAATATTTACAAACGATGCTGCCATTGGTGAATAAAAAGCTACTTAAATAATGTCAGCAGTGTTCATTTCCATTACCCAGTCATTATTATCATCAAGGCCTTCGTGTATGCATTATGAAAACTAAATAAATGTAATCGCCTGTATAATCGCATGCTGATGCTATTAGCACAGCCACTTATATGAGAATCGTGAGATATTACTATTGCCATGAATTGTAATTCTAAGGACTCAACCACTTTTATTTAGAGACATATATGTATTATTCATTATTATAAGGCAATATTGTGTTCTTCTGCAACATTACAAGAGGATTTTGAAATCTGACATAATGCGGATACAGATTTGAACGAATCGTTTAGCAACAGCATATTTAATACAGTCGTGGTCGTGGTGTCACTGCTACCACTCCGACACTTCGGATCACACCCAGATAATTCAATCCAATAAAACCTAATATAAGAATTTGGCGTGTAATTGCTCAACCCTTATAACACTGTCGATTTTGTGTTTCTTCTGATGTAAACGTCATTGACTTACAGGAATCATATCTCCATTACGAGCTTACACGACCGTACGTTCCTGTTACTCACCCCAATTTGTGCCGTTCTTTCATAACACTCGCATTACCTAACGTAAGTTATCAATATGAACCGAATATACTGCCTACACACAGGAAATGGTGGGAAGTTAATATCTATTTTATTTAAGAAATTACAATAGTGGTGGTTATTAAAATAATGTCAACTGAATAGATATATGCTCATCACCAGTGAACACATTGTATGAATGAATAAGACCGATGGCTCTGCTGACAAGCCTAGTCTGCTAGAATGATGATTAAATAGCCTAGGAAATAATACTGATTTTCCTGAACTTTCACCTTGTCAGTTTCTTCTTTTATCAACCGAAGTGATTGATTGATGATGATGATGATGATGATGATGATGATGATGATAACGATGATGATGATGATAATGATGATGATGATAATGATGATGATGATGAAGATTTTGATGATGATGATGATGATGATGATGATGATGATGATGATGATGATGATGATGATGATGATGATGATGATGATGATGATGATGAACAATACCCAATGTATCAATACATCTGTAGCGATCATGAAATACCATATTCATTAAAAATATGTAAACTTTTTCTGGATCTAAGTATATCAATTCAAGCAGATCAAACTGAAAATTTGTTTTTTAAAACAATTTATTATGATTTTTTATGCGGTCTACTGTTGAATGAGAAAACAAAAACCGACAGCGGAAAGCGCCTGCCATCTTTTACTGTGGTTAGATTAATATGGTTTAGAATAATATGTATTCAATCATACTCATGATCTAATAACCCACCATTGAGCATGCCTGGCAATTTACTGCTTTGATTTCTGACTTCGTAGATGCGGTCCTGCTTTTACGGTCTGCTATCTAACTTCAATTGTTCCCACCAGGCATCAGTCAGTAAAAGCCTATATCGAATCTTCCTTAGTTTGAGTTAAACAAGCCTCGTTTGTGTGTGTGCTGACCGTGTTGCTTCAAAAGCACGTGGGGTCACTGAACACAATTTTTCAGTTGATTGTATTCACTAAATATGTGAATAAAAATTGCTGAGGTCTGTAGTGCTGTTATGCATTTGTGCATATCATAAAATGTTTAACGTCACACCCCCTTGGATGAGCATTACTCGTAAGCAGGTGCTCCAAATGCTAATGAAACGATTCCTTAGTATAACACTACACCTTTAAGTGATCCTCAGTCTTCATAGCTCTCCTGCAGCGTGTTTGTCTGTTGTGATGCATCCTCCACCTGCAGTTACATTGGCAGTGTCACTATTAATCGTTAGTTAAGCGACGATTGCTGCCTATTCATCCATTAACTTCCTCATCAATGTGACCCGTTAGAACCAGGAGTCACGACCCAGCATCAGAGTACAGAATAGACACTCTGGCAATTTAATAAAACTAAGCCATATGTTTCGGCTTCAATGCATTGCAATACATAGCAGTTTCACTAGTACAATCTGACTGCAATAAACGCGGCAAGTATTAGTCATCTTTTGAAATATGTTTGTTAAACGAAGTAAGAATGAAGTTTTACCTTTAAATTTAGTGTCGATATATGAAATAACATAATGTTATTCACGTGCAGACAGAAACATGGTAAAAGACAACGTGCCATTGCCGCCTCCCGATGTATTGCTGACAACTGTGTCTGTGATATCATCTCTGTTGCCCGTGTAACTACGTCACAATAGCTCTCCTACATAGCTTGATCGGGATGATGAGAAATATTGATGACTTATGTTTTCGGTAGTGGCAATGTTTGTCGGCATACGAAGGTCAGGGGCAAATACTGAGCGATATTGTGAAATATTTGCTCCATGATACTGTCATTGGTGTGAACCGGAATTATAAAAATATCTTGAATGTGGCATCAGAAGAGCTATAGTGCATAATTGGGGTAGGTTTGATTCATAATTGACGCTTACTGCTCTGGGAATGTGTCTGTAAATATCCTTCTACCAAATAATGCAATAACTTCACCTGAAGCCGTCTTCGGCTATTTTGTCTACTAAAACTCATAGCGGCTAGATCTGCTAGCCCAAGCCGTTTCCAGAAACGGCTAGCCAAATCTGTGAAGATTAAATTTTCGAAAACGATGTTTAACTTTTCTCAATCTGCTAATTTTAGCGGCTACAAGACGCACAAAAGAGTTTGTGAGTAGCACTGCTCTCTTACTTGGTAATTTTCGCATTTTACTTAATTTAATTTGGATGAATGTCAGTTATATTCATTTTCCTGGCAAAGTAGCAGCCAAACGCTGCGGATTCCTTCCATTGTTGTATGGCAAGCTGAGGTTGTCAGAATACTACGAGCCGTTGACAAAAGGGGGTAATGGTTGCGATGATGTTGTTAATTAATTTAATATTTTGACGTTAAAGATGTGTTTTGATATCTATTACAGATGAAATAGATCAAATATTTGTTTTTCATATTCATTATGCTTTGATATCACGTATTTGGTGCATCACACACTACCATCATGTTAAGTAAAGCAATATAGCATTTTATACCTGAGTATACAGATTGGGTTTCAATACAACCCTCAATACCTTTAATAACATCGCTTCCAACTTTTACCAGATGAGCGGCGTAATGTTAATCAGCCAGCGTGTGCATTTCCCCGCGCCTATTGGAGGATTTCGTTGTTTACGCAGCTTTTGTCAGGTTGAAAATCATAATCGGATTTTCATATTTAAATCACCAAGTGTCTGCTGTGTCATCATAGAGGGCAATACAAGTGACCTTAGAGAGCAAAATGTTTAGAATGTTTTGAACTTATTTAAGAAGTAATGAATGTTGTTACCGCTTGTGCTGATGTTCATGAACTTTCGTCTTACTTGTTCCACACAATGATTGGTGTCAGAGTTATGGCTGAAATAAAATAAAACCTTCTGATCTTTTATATCAGTAGGAATTCAACATTTGTGTATCTCATTATTTGGCCGTAGATTATGTCAATGAATTACATTTTTTCGAAACCTTCATGGTATGATATAGGTTTTTGGCATACGATGTAATTAAAACTGACTGAGGGAATAATGTAGACATAGAGGTCGGGGAAGCCATAAAACAAGGTGTTTTGACACCTATTCAATTTTCCCAATAACCGCTTCGTCCCCTGCTTGCGACGAATGGAACGTTAAAATACGTTTCATGGGAAATTCGATAATTGACAATTCGTCTACTTTAGAAAACATCAATGCGCCTTGCCAAGCTACCAGACGACACTGACACAGGTGTCAACATTTCGCTTAGGTCAAGGAGACGAACGCGCCTAAACAAAATCGAAGTGGAAATTTTGTTTATGACAGGTGGTTGCATGCTAAATTTGCGGCTTCAAATAACCGCTTTATCCAAGTGACTACATAAACAAGAAAGCGTCTTTGGTTAAAATAAGCTTCTAAAACAAGCGGCCCCAAAACTAAAATCAAATGAGTAGTTCCACTCAAATGGTTGAATATTGCACATTTCTATAGTTATAACAACCCTGAAACAATCCTCATGCTTCTGTACATATTGACGTCAAGTGACAGTATATGTTGTTATCCATAAGACCTGCTTCATCTATAAAATGTATTTATATTCATGGAAGCAATATTCGCCAGATTTCAGAATAGAAAAAGTGGGTAACGTTTAAGGTGGGATAGCAATGCAGTTATGTATCAAAACATTACTGGTCCTTATAATGGGAGTGTGTGGTGCATACTCTGTATTTTGGTGACCTTAAATACTATGGGTTTTCACAATGAAAAGAAGGTTTACTTCATAAATTTTAGGCAATGATACACCCTACATACAAATTTGCGTAATGTAATTGCTCTTATGTTAATCAATAGGAATGTTTTCTGTGCAAAAGGACGCATTAAGGCGTATGTTCATAGTGACATGAGGAAAAGCAATGTCATGGACGTTAACCACCGCACTACAAACTTAAGATGTCAATGCTAACCACTTTCAGGTTTAGCTTACTATTATTGGCCGATAATTTCCATACGATTCTCAGCATATTGATTCTTACCATGCTATATATACATTTTTAAATTACGGATCATAACGAATCACATCTGAACACACAAAATTATGCAGTTGACGTCTTGTAGAGTTTTATAAGTACAGATTACTATAATTGCGGTGCTGCAATATGGACCGGTTTTGATCAATGGTCCACAACCCGTTCAAAGAGCCGTCAAGTAGCTTGAGCAAATAAACAGAATGGGCTCATTACGATGTAGTTAAACCAACCAATGCACTTGTTGAATAGAAATTTATTTGTATTATTGGTTGCAATTTTATATCATACATGTGGTTAACATGATATTAATGGTTATAGCTGCACATGTATAATTTACAGGAGAAGTATACTTTCTTATTTTGAATTTGGTTTAACTGAGTGTAGTGCATAACTGGTAGGTTTGGGAAAATGGCATATGTTAAGTTTTCCATAAGTAGCAAAAATATCTGCTCTAAGATACTTCTCGTATTGTGTATATTATAAACATGTTGTGTGGATTTATAAACATGTCATCGTAGACTCATTAAAAAAGCATCGCAACACAATGACACTGCGCACGTGCAACGCTACAAACTGTTTTAGTTACTTCACACAAAACTCTGAGCGTGCAACAAAATGCGTTCGTGAATACGACTTTAGTGCGCACTCAGCTGAACTTGCTGTAGCGCACTCAGGTTTAAGATCCTTTTTGAATGGGGCCCTAAGTTTCTTAAAAGCATGTTCAACTATGGGCATTGAAACATTCATTTTGCGATTTAAAAACGTCATTGAACAATGCTAGACAGCTGTTTTTATCCTCGCGCTTGCATTATTTACTTGCATGACAAATAATTATAAATTTGACAAATAATTCATGGGGACTGACTTGATCATTTTGACCATCAGCAAACGTCGCTAACATTTCATCAACAGCATTGCCTGCGAAATATTATCTGGTCATGGCTGCAAGCTTCGCCCGAGCCTTGAGTGACATTCCCTATTGCATTATTCAAGCTAGTCGCGGTTTCTACCCTTTATCGCCAACAGTATATTACCAGTGGAAGGGAACATTTCCGAGCACTGTTCTATCAGTACAAGATAATAAAGCGTCTTTTGGCAAATACCTGTATAATAAGCGTAAGTTACGTGGGGTGCGTGCTGTCTTCAATTAATCAAATGAGGATTTTTGTTGTTTTCAAATCCACTCCAAATGAAGCAGTGTTTTGTGACAATATATGCAAAACCTCGTATTTGTTAAATTTAAAACACCGATTTGATATAACTTATCGTTTGCGCTTTGAATATTCAACAAATAATCCGTACAATTTGTATAGTTACACAATTGTACAAAAGATTAACTGCTCACACTGTTACGATAAATTAATTTGTGAGAGGAGGTTTAGTGTCGTGATATTTATGAAATTATATGTCAGAATCTTATAACACGCTTCTAGTCCACTGCACTACGCGGATTTGTGATTAACGGTTTTTTTTCATCCTGGGACGTCTGTTGTGATCCACGGATGACCACATTGACCCTGTCACTTTATATCACACTAAAGGGACGATCGGTACCTATTCGACCATTAACGACCTCATCCATGTAACCCATAAGATCAACGTGGGTGCAAAAGATGCAATTAGTCTAATTTAAATACATGGAATTGGCTCACTCCAAAACAAATTATTGTATTAAAATGGAAGAAATTGTTACGTCCTTGCTTTGGTGATTTTATAGTCTGTAATATTTTTTCCTAGAATGTGAATCAACGCAATCTCATATGCGTGTTTGGGTGCATTTTTCTTGATGAGGCACTGATCCTCAATATGCAGTGTTTGTCTAATCTGGAATTTCTATTCTTCTGTACAAACGGTGCCATATGTATATGCATGTGGAGAGAATGTTAGGCACATATGTCCTGGTAGAAACAGGGATGTGAATAGAATGATCACCCAACTTCCGTATTTATCCCGAGGCAAACCGTAATAACCCCTCAACAGATTGAACTTGGATTGCTTGGAATAAGCGTTGTTGTCTACACAGCCCGCGAACAATTCATGTTTATGAGAAGCAAGTTGTAAATGATGTATGTCATTAAAGACGCCAGGTGTGATACCTTATCTATCAACCTGTCACTTAATCACTAACATAGCTGTCTATGGTGTCATTGAACATTGATGTGTTGATGATGCTGAGCAAGGCCTTTATAATAAAAACAGCTTTAGTTATCGTCTGCATTACGGTGCTGAGTAAAGTATTGATGGAATATTCCTTTGAGATGGAGTAGTGTTCAAAGAGATAACATAATGCTTTGGCAGGCTGTCGATAAGAGACAATGCACCAATCAACTGAAGTGCCAAATACATTTATTAAATCCCAAACTGCTGCTTTCAGCGCTGACTCCTACCAGTGATCTCATTGTTGAGTGTCGTTAATTGTGCTGTATCGTGTGTCAATATCGCTCTCCCATGGAGTTAATGGGAATGACGAGAAAAATAATGATAATCAATCATTTGAATCATTGTTGTTCTAACGTGCTTTGAATTGCCATGACTAGCGTTGCTGTAATGAGATTTGCAAGCTCGCTGACCCCAAAGAAACTGTACCAATCAGTGGTCACAGCTTGTTTAACCAGCTGTCAACGCTAGGTCAAAAATACAGAATAAGTTCATTCCGACTTATTTTGTCTACACGGAGCCTGCATAAGCAAGTTTAAACGCCCAAGCGTAACCCTGTCGATGTTCAAGATGTGTGGACGCATTGTATTAAATTTGTTTGCTTATTCAGCCAGTAATTTAAGTGAAGCAGTATAATATATTCTACGTGATATTTGGTATGAAGGGAAATATTGATCTTACCCGCGGCCGCTGTATTGGTGAGCACAGACCTCTAACACATATATTCAGTGACCTCCTTCGTAGATTCGTTCATCATAATGGCCGGGGCACGGATCCACAATTCGCTTGAATGTACCGCGCTGTTTCCATACCAGATACTTTTGTAAAATCAGGATGATTTTCTCATGTCAAATGAATTCGTTCTTCATAAACCTATCTGTCACTAACGTCGCAGTAGCAAGTGCATGTCACCATGAAGCATCGTGAAGATAAGCGTCATAGGCTTGCCTGATATAAGAGATCTCTTAAAACAGATGAATGGGGCGGAGGATAATTATGATCAAGAAAATTGCAATGAATTAATTACAGGGATTACATCTGTTAGATCAGGCATTTACCAGTTGACACTCACTCATTGTGCATTTTGTCAATTTTTCCAATATAAATCCACTGCAACATTACAATGATTTGCTGATGCAGATTTTAATACAGCGGTAAACAGCATATTAAGAAAAGTCGCCGTCGTTATTTCTATGCTGCTACAACAAACATGCAGATTACATCCAGATTAACCAAGCCGATAACGCCTTTAATTAGAATTTGGCGTGTTTTTGCTCCTCCCTACAAAGATAATGTATGACGTTTTGTGAACAGTAGTTTAGTGATGATAGTTCTATGAAGCTGAACATCATAATTCACAGGTGGTATATCTCTGTTACGATCCCATATTATTATCAATGCATTTATTGGTCGCAAGAGTTCGTCATGTCACTTACATTACCATCATTAAATCACGGTTAAAATTAAATACATTGCCAAGACAAAAGTAATTGATTGAAGATTTTAGTTTATTTGCATCGTATCAAAGAGACCCCAATCCTACCGGATGGACACTACATTACGGTAAAGAACATTTATCACCAGTGATGACATTGTATGAATGATATTGACAGATAGCTTCGCTGAAAAGCGCGATAGTTGCAATGAATGTGACATTGACCTTCCACACGCTTTCAAATAATCCATATTCAATGTTTCTCTCACAACAAATGTTAATAAGAGTTAAGGCATCTCATAACACGAATGATTAATTGATATTTTCGACTAACTATTAACTTTTAACCAGCCTTCTTTATAAGAGTAAACTTCCAAACGTTCACTGTTTGCTGATGCATTTATTCAGCCATAAGCAATGCAATTAGCTTAAGAATACCACATGGCTGCAAATTCAAGGGTCTGTGAACCTCAGGCTCCCATCACTTGTCCACCCTAATCATTACGACAAAGATTATTGACTTCATTAACCAGGGCATGATGTATCTATTAACTCCATTATTCTCATGCCACTAGGCTCACAACCTAAACGCAGATGTCGACAACAAACAGTGATGCATGCTTTACAGGCTTATGCCTAATGCAATATCATTTATGGGTGGAATAACTCAATAGTGGATTATATGTTCTCGTGGTGTATTGCTATAAGATTTGTTTTCTGTCCTTTGACTTGGGTGGCAAAAGATTGCATTCATCATAAATTAGCTTTTTTACAGTTTGACTTTGTTTTGGACAATATTGGCGATGGAGCAAAAAAAAAAATCATCCGTCTGCTAGTCATCGAGCAGTGTATATCATAAGATGCCTACAGTAAAGTCGATACTGCATATAAAAATTGTTTGAGGTATTTTCAAATCGACGACTGTGATATATTTGAGAGAATAATTAAGTATTCTATAGTAACTACGATTTTAGATGAACAGTTTCAATATTGACAACTTAAATTTACCTGAGGTCTGCAGCATTAGAGTTATGTTTGCGTTTGCAATGACATAATGGAAATGAAACGTAATCAATAAAGCACGCTACATTTGCTTCACTGATTCCAAGAAGTTATAAGCGTGCATATCAGAAAAAAAATCCAATGATGGTTGCTGATATGATAATGAATATTTTGGTTTATGCGCTGAGACACCCAATTTGTTTATAATGTCTGCAAAATCTAAAAAAAGGCATTAAATACAAGGGATCGAATTGTGGGACTTAACTAATCATGATCTTTCATCTCTTATTTTTCTCAATTATGTTGCTATACATTCGCAATGCCATTACAGTGTAGGTAACCGGTCACCAAGGAACGACTACTTAGCGATACGCTTGTGAGATTGCTAGCTCACAAACGTAGAATCAGTCAAGATCTTCCTGATTCTACGTTTGTGAGCTAGCAATCTCACAAGCGTAAGTTATTTAACATTATAAACTCTATCTAGCTAGAGTTGGGCTTCTGTTTGATAGAAAATGTGTATTTGTTGCTTATGAAATATGCCTTTAGATATATTTAGTTTGAATATAATAATACCATCGCCTGCAGACAGCAAGCCTATATATAACAGTTACGCCTACAGTTAGCAGTTTTAATCACTTTGTTACCAAACTACCCTCAAGAACAAGCAATAATATTATTGTTCAATGTCTCACCCACAAATGACAAGTTACACTTGCAGCCACAGTGTTTCACATCAGGCTATCAGCTTGATTAAACTTATTGCTGGGTGCAATGTGAAGAGCCTTTAGTGCATCTAACTAACAAACGACGTAATCCATTTAGCGCTGAGCAACAGCTTTATGCCAATGACTGGTCGGGATAATTGTGTTCCATATGATCGCTACCAAGCGCTATTTCTTACTTCTTAACTTATTCCTCCTGTTTCATCAGTTAGTCTTCATTCGTAATTGTTGAAGGTAAGGTTGTAGTGGTATTGTCTTTATGTATTGCTATTCTGTTTCCGTTGCATTGTCAGTTGCCAATCAACACAATAGTAAGGTTTATTGGTGCTCATACCTTAAGGGTAAATGAATCCGAGCAGCGACACTGCATACTTTATAGATTTACTGTAAGGAATTTTAATCACTTTGCTATCATCAAACTGTATCCAAAGAAAAAGCAATTAAAACATTGTTATTCCATAGGGGTAAAATATACCCCACCAATGATGAATTATGATAGCAGCAATAGCGGTGAAGATTATTCTCTTGATTAAATTTAGTGCTGGGTCCAATTTAAATAAAGACGGCATAAGTTTTTTGCCAATTACTGGTTGGGATTGTTCTGTCTCTATCAAATGGTGAATACCAAACGCATTTTCTTAACTTATTAATCCTCCATGAAAAAAGATGGTTATAAAATTGTCCATCTTATGGAACTGCAAACACTGCATGAAAAACACACTACAATACGAAATGATGCAGACAAATATGTTTCACCATGATACCCAGAATGATGTTGCGAACAGTTTAATCAGTGAGTTTCTATTTGTAATCAGCTGTAATTCTAAATGGTCATTCTGTATTTCTATTACATGTTTCCATGTCTTTGACAGCGGCCTATCATCCTAATAATAGGCCGCTGTCAAAGACAATCATGCAAGGAACGACAATTCATACTTGTATCTTTATGTGTCTATGGATAATCGTATGAGAATAATGCACGGAAGCTTTATATTGGTACACATGATATTAACTGGAATTACTCATTAGTAGACTATACAATCTGATGAGGCTATCGCAAACAAGTTGTCGTAAAAATAGCCTCATTCCCTTTGCGGTTAATCAGTGAACGCAGGTTAATGGTTGCTGGTCGGGCTGTATGTAGGCTAGCTTTTATAACCGTGCTCATGATACATGTATCACTCCAGGAAAGAGTTAAGGACAGCTGTGCAACTTCTATTTGACTAAATGTCAAGGATAAACGCATCTTTAATCTCCCATGCCGGCTGACAGGGCACCTGTTATTATCCGCTATCAGAACCTTATAATGCGCTATTTTAATTGGTAACAGTATTTTGCCATGTTATATGCACTATATCATAAGACTCACCTACGCAATACGATTGATAGTAGTGCTGATAACCCATTGCTATCTTTTTTATCAATGTCGAGAGAGAATAAATAATTGCAGGTGCAGAACGCAAGTAGGATCTGTGCGTTCTGGCAAGGTCTACCTAGCATTCCAGTATCAGTAGCGTCCACATTTTCATGATGCTTACACAAAATAAGAAAGCGTGATAGTGAAAACGATTGGGTTAGTAGAAGCAAAACAGCTTAGAGATGCGCATGGTGCTAACAGAAGATCAAATGCTGGTCACATGTACCTTTGATAATTGTGGAGTAGATGTTTAAAAAACATTTATTACCAAATTGTGTGTCTTCATGCATCAGGTGACACACCCTCTGTTTGGGCAATCCGAAAACCAAAAACTATCTATTTCATATCATGAGCTATCATAGTATTTTGAAACGATATATGCGTCTGTGTGTGCAAGGATTAGATACTTTGTTGCTGGTTGACTTATATATTCAGTTTTACATCACATATATCATTACAAGCAACACCTCTAAATGGATGATACAGCTATGATGTTTTCCGATCTCTAAAGCAGTCTGCCTAACAATCGCTACACTTCCAATTAAATGTAGGACATTGCAGCATAAACTCAAGGCAATTTGTTGAAAGCTGCCAATATTGCATTTTATAATCATGTTTGTATGTACAACTTGTGATAAATTAATCCCTTTTATAGCGATCACAGGCTCATCCATATGTATAATGACCTAATTTAGATACAAACAATTAGTGTTGTGATGCCTGTTGAGGTTAATTTACCTCTAGAATTGGGGTCGACGTGAAATAACTCTGGGAATTCAAAGTTGCTGATTGTTTACAATTCATATCTGCTTAAGGGCACGTGATTGTGTGTCTGCCTTAAGGTTGAACATGGCATGGTTCTAAAAAGAACTGCTCTTATTTTACTTTTTCTACGTGGCCATATGTCTCCTCAGTAATTCCTACAGTTCTGTTGAGACTGCATGTAGATAAGTATTTAGTTATGTGCACATCGACGTCCGTAGGATGTTTATGGAAATTTAATTTTGAAAATAAAATAGTAATTAAGATTTGTGAATAGCAATTTCAAAGTTGACCATTGGTTCAATAAAAGCTGCATAGTAAATTTTCGGTATTAATGATAACAATCAGTTTCAATTTGTTGTTGATTAAGGTACACAGTCAATGTTCAATTCTTTGGGGCAAGTAACCCAGTAAATAATTGGGGATGTCTATCCATGTTGCATTGAGATAAGTCTTAAATCTTCCGTCAACGATATAGTGAATTATGAGACGCATAACTATTTGCAATTAGTTACCGTTTATTGTCCCAAACGATTTGTGTTATGAAGTTAAACAGCCGCAATGAAAATGTGGCTGATACGTTGAACAAATGTTCTATGTATACAAATTTATTTCGATAAATGCGGTAGAAGTGATAAATGGTCAATAGCCATCATAGCTTCATCTTCCATCTAGAACTGTCTGGTGATATTTTCTCTTCGAATATTTATTCAACTTTTCACATGCTAAAACAATCTAAAATGCAGAATTTTTAACAACGTGTAATCGAGTTGTTTGTTCCGAGGCATCATTTGAATCACGTCCTTTGCTTGGCATCAAAAACCCAAAAAATACATTATAATATCACGGTCAATCAATGTATTGTAACCAATATACACTTATATGTGCCTGACAAGTATGGGTTTACTTCAATTATGACACTACAAACTACACCACCTTTAAAAGCGCAATGTACTTGTGATACTTCAAAGAACTTCAAAGCAGCCCATTTAACAATAAAATTGCTTCCATTTGAAAAATACGGCATTGTAGCATATATGGAAGGTGGTTTAAAACTTTCTATTGCATGGCGTTCTCGGGCACATCTATTTGCATATTGGAATAACTTCCACCGGAAAAATAATTGTTGCGATGCTTATTGGGATCTGAATTGATGTTGATTAAATATCAGTATGCAGGCGTGCAAAGAGTGATAGCAGACAAAAAGAAGTTGAATGCATTAAGATTCACCATGCATTGGAAACGGCGTGGTAGGATGGAATTACATAGTCTACCCTTCCTTCACAAGTAAGAAAATATGAAAGTTTCTCCGCAGAGAAGGCCTCACGATGTGCCGCACATTTTGCATACTCAAGTGCGATGTAATTCGTACATTTGAATGGTCTAAGCATCTGACGTGCCAAGTCATTTTTGTTAAAATATTATTCATTATTCAAATTCTAGGTCTCATGAGATTTCTATTATTTTATGCACTTCTTGAAGCATGCTAAAGTAGACAAATATAGTATCAGGTGGCCACAGAACTTTGGCCATCTGCGTGTGATTAAACGCTTATACACTTTACAATATGGACGAAATACAACCACCTTTATCGAACAGGAATATTCGTTTAAATGGAACCGGGTTCCGGGTAGAAAATTAAGATAATCTGCGGATTTTTAATATCTTAGCAATAAATCGATAATTGATTAATTTGCTAACCCTAAAGAACAGACATTACTTATTGTGATGGTGAATTACCGAAGGACTTAATATGTTGTCGGTTTGTTTGCCATTTGTGCACGTGCACTTCTCGGCAAGCGATATGTCAATTTGTGACAGCATTGATTGCAAATAAATGATCCTTCGCATCAACGCGTGAGGTTCCTACTGTTTTCCATAACCACAACGCACCCTAACAATTTGTAGAGTCTGTACATTTGCCATGATCCAAAATATAACAATACAAAAATAATGCTGCAGGTTGTCCTCTCCGACATTCTTGGAAATGTCCTGTTAGTTTCATCCTAACATCTGATATGCACTCGATTCTTTTGCTTGGGGAATATATGCTTTACTTATGTAGGCTTTAAGCCATACAAGGACTAAGCAACAATGCAAGGAAATGCCGCATAATGACAATGTGCCAAAAAACTATGTGAATCTTACAGCCACGACTTACATAAGCGCATGAAGCATGAATCCCCCGCTGTATGTGTTCTCTCGGAATGTACATGATCGTATGAGCCTTTACAAAACTAATCATCGATATTCAAGATATAGCTATAGACATTTAGGTGTTGTTATTAACTGCTTGCAATTCCAAAATGAATGTCAATAGCAATATTTTACATATCATACGTTCTGCAATTATTGAGGCATGATAAGTTTGACTATGTCCAGACTGAGATCATTTCGCGCGGTATAAAAAGTATACATTTAAATAAGGCAGAACCTTTCAGTCTTATATAAAACAATTATCCACATATGATTATGCGTTAAGTGTGGTATTGGTATTTCAGTTATTTTTGGAGACCTTGAATGAACTTGGTTACACATTATTTATTTGATTATCATGCCATCAGAAATTACCTTTTATCAATGTCCCAAAAAATAGGCCGTGCAATATCATCTCCATCCATTGTCGATAATACTGAATATTTCAGGTAGCACATGTAATACTCAATGGTTTCTTATTAAGGCTGGCAAACGAATGAGTGTGGATGGGACTTTAGCCAAGTACCTTTGAGCATTGTTTGATTGTTCTAAACTATATCATTTATCAATTGTTCTAGACTATATCATTTAGGTATTGACTGAGGTACTTTGGATACGTACATTGTGGAATCACGACGAGCAAACCTCCAATCATCAAAATGGCGTTTTATATACACTTTTCCAACGATGATATTTCGACATTTATTTCATTGGCCGTTATGTTCCATGTTCACCCCATTGAATATAGTAAATAAAGATCAATGTTGATTGTGCATTGTTCGTTGATATAACGTACATGTAATTTCTATCTGCGATATTGACGGAGTTGGTTGCTATATGATTAGACGGGTAGATTCTTTGGGACTATTATTTATTGTATTCTTCATTGATATAGATATCATGATATTTCCGTAAAGCTTCGGTACTCTCTTATGCTGATGATAATACCCTGCTCATATGACCATTGAACGGAAACAGACTGTACCAAATAGCAAATGCTGAGATAAACTACTTGAATGATTTCCTCTTAGTAAATGAACTCCGTTTATACGAACATCAAACTAAGTATTTAATTTTCCATCTAAATAGCCAATCTAGAGACAAAGAAATCAGCGATCATAGTTAAAAGCAAACCATTTGAAAGAGTTCACTGAATAAAATATTTCGCATCATTCAAGATAATCTTGGAATCTCCCATATCAACACATAAAAATATATATATATATTATATATATATATGTATATATATATATGTATATACATATATATGTTTGCTTATATAAATATATATGTGTGTGTATATAAATTGATATGTATATATATATATATATATATATATATATATATATATATATATATATATATATATCATGCATATATATATATATATATATTATATATATATATATAAATATATATATATATATATATATTTGTGTGTATTTCGTTGGAGATATGGGGGTACCATGCATGTGTTGCTTTTGACAACCATGCAGTGAGATGCCTAAAAACATTAAAGTCGTAAAGGACAAAGCATATATTAAGATAGGATAGGAGGCTCTTTAATGTGTGTCTGTATATAGTTGATTACGATTTGTTTTCGTTATGTATCTCAGCTGTAGCTGTCTGCCTCTAATCATTCTTAACTAGGCACTTTGTTGCAGCAAGCCAAACCAGAGCCTGCATTTAGCCTGCAAAAATAACTTGTTCGACAGGCTTTGATATGGCCAGGACAATGGTACAGGGTGTTGGAGAATCGCCTTTGTTCGTGTGTATATCAAAATCACACGCGCCTCACACAGGTGTATTACTACATGATATCTACGAATATATGTCTAAGGTAAGGAAGTCAAGCACTGCGTTGGAAGTCCTACTTCATAACGTCACGCGATATTATGGATTGTCTTTCCAGATATTTTTCAATCCTCTCTATATTTGTCTGATGTATTAATGACAATGTGCACTTGGTTACCATATTGTGGATGAGGCATGAAGCGCCTTACGTTGGGTTCATAACAGTTCTATTGAATCATCGTACAGGGACATTTTGAGCATTCAAAGAAATCTGCATTTGAGTGTGCAGCTGTGGCATTGCGTTATTTTCGTCCACTTGATTCACTACTCTGTGAAATATTCTCGTGAATGTACTTAATCTTAAACCGTCAGTTAACCTCTATTACATTTTTGAAACAATATGTGATAGTTGATAAAGCCGTGTCCTTCAACAGAACCTGGATTAACTTTCCTATTTACATAAGAATGTGAAGGGATGGGACGAGAGTACTGTGTTTATGAAACAAACCAAGTGTATGATACTGTTGAGCTTGCGGGACTCCATCTTGTCGTTAAGTAAAGTCTATTGAATATTCGGTTGGCGATAAATGCGGATGCGTCTTGCATATTCGTTGGATCGAACATTAAAGGACGCCGCTGTTGAAGTTAGTGAGGTTTGTAGAAGTGATAATCGACCAGTCTTTCGAATATATATTATAATCGGACAGTTTGTATTTTATTTTGATTTCAATATAATGAAGTAAATCTTGAAACCATGGCAGTCTAGTTGCTTCATAATGCTTTTATAATGTGGATGCATTTATTATCCGCGAAGAACTTACCACGGTGATAACGGAAGTGCCATAAACACCTCGAACCATTTATCCCGCTTCTTTGACTCGCCATCCACGTCGTAATCACTGCTATATTATGTGGCTTTCGTGAACCAGCCAATGACAGTGTATATGCTGCATGATGTTGCTATGTGCTTAACATATCAGTGAATGCCCCATGAAATTGTCCATTGATGATGTGAATAATAACTATTGTGGACAGCAGGGAATTAAATAGCGCTATTATCGGACAATTTTATTGTCATATGCTAAACGTCTCGTCCGCGTGGCAGCTTGATTTCAAAAGTTCAACCTAAAGCAAGCTCTCTGCGTGCATTAATGTGTCAGATGGTTCGTAAGCGATAAAGTTTTATAACGCGATATATTGTGGTTGAGAGACAATTGCTACCCATTCAATCATTTATGTCCTCATCCATATAACCCATTAGACATAGGAAGTAGGCTCACTCCGACGCCAATTATAGCATCAATATAAAAGTATTTACTGATCAAGTTGAAACCTCTGAGGGTTAGTGATTTTAACTTCTAGCATTCGTCACGACACAATATTCAACGCGTTTATTGGAAAGCATTCTAAAATATAATTTGTATTGCCGGAAAGCGCATTTCATTTATGTATATTGCAATTTAACGTATTCAGAGACCTCCAATAATTTTGCATTTGGATTCCCGGAGCATAAATTATCAACTCGCTAATTTGCACCGCATATATGATAACTGGTTGATTTGTCGCACCTGGAAACACAATATATATATATATATATATATATATATATATATATATATATATATATATATATATATATATATATATATATATATATATATATATAGATATATATAGAGATATATATATAGATATATTTTATATAAATGTATATATCTAAAGAGATTATATATAGAGATATATAAATTTATATATATATATATACAGAGATATATAAATATATATATATATATGTATATAAAATAGGTATATATATATTTTATCTATATATATATATATATATATCTATCTCTATATATATTTGATCTATATATATATATATAAATATATATATACATTTGTAGTGGGGTCCAGTACTACTACAGTACACACACCCATATATATATATATAGATATATATATATATATATATATATATATAGAGATATATAGAGATATAGAACAGATATAGATACATAGATAGAGAATATATCTATATCTCTATATATATATCTTTATATATATATATATGTGTGTACTATAGTAATATATATATATATCTATCTATATATATATATATACACATATATATCTATATATAAATATCTTTATATATGTATATATATATATCTAGATCTCTCTATATCTCTATATCTATATATATATATATATATATATATATATATATATATATATATATATATATATATATATATATATGCTTAGAATATGTGTGTTTGTTGTAGTAGTAAAGGGGTTCTGATTGGGAAAGTAGTGGGTAATCAATATCTTCGCAATTATACTGCAATGTATACATTAGTGGAAAAGAATATACAGTTTGACACGTATTGTTCGGCAGACGATTGCATTAATTAATAAAAATGCCAAACGATTAATAAAAAGCATGCAAAACAATACATCCTGTTAGAATCTGTTAACTTAATTTATTTTGGTCCTTTTATAATACAGTTGAATCCATTTATAAATTGGGTATTTACTTTACCTGCTTGTGCCGTTTGATGGTTCCGAGCCTTGAGGCATTCGCGTTAAGTCTCTTCCGGCATTGTTTTGTTATTTCCTTCTGGATGCAAGTTTCATCGTGGCATCGGATATGCACGTGGCTCTGGGACATTATCGCATATATGTTTTACTCATGTAAGCCTTATACAACATGAGAACAATGCAAAAATGCATAAAGTGCCTAAAACAATTTACCGAATGTACTAACTGCAGGACACATAAACGCCTTAAGTGTGATTCTCTCGCTGTATATGCTGGCAGGATGTGCACGGGGCTCCACAGTAGCTCATCATCAATATTTCTTATATTCCTTCAGTCAATTTAAACTTGTGTTGTTATCCATTATATACAAGTCAACAATACACGTATATTGCATACGTATTGTATAGTTTTGCAACGCAGCACGCTTAGCAGTGTCCAGGCAGAGATCATATGATGTAAAGCACATACATCTCAATATTACGCAAAATGTTCTCTCTTAATTAAATCGTACATTACATCGATGTGCTAACCATATGCCATGTAATATACTCCCCAACCGTTGTCAATAATATTCATTGATGCAACAACCTCTATCAATAGCACAAATCTCTGTTTTTATAATCAAGGTTGAATACTGATGTGTGCAGAAGCGTTATTAGCAATCCCTTTCAGCATAGTTTGATCGTTATTGAAAAAAATCATTCCGTGCTTGGTGTATGAAGATGATTTGACTACATTCATTACGCCACATAACATATCATATTGTCAAACAATGACGGTAAAACCGTCAGTTATTAAAAGGGTGATTAATGGTAAGTTGGTACTGTATATGACTTTGCCGTGAAACTTCTTGTACACCACAATGAGTATGACAATCAAAACCCTGTAAATGGTATTTATTTAAATGAAATTGATGATGTCAGTTATTATGTGAATATTATAATGACAATGTTCTATAGAGGGTTTACAGTATGGCATCTAAATTGTACATGCTCGGTTTCGCAAGTAATCTTTTAGAATGAAGAAACATTATATAAACGATATATAACTCAGTAAAACATAGTGACGAAAAGAAATAAAAGGCGGATGTGTTATCAAGAAATCAAGTGGCCACATGGGGGAGCAAATATCTGTCCGTACTTTATGGCATGGACCACCACAGTATCATCAATATTTCTGATATTCCTGTAGTCACTTTAAGCTGGTGTCGTTATCAATCATTACGCGTCAACAATACAAGTCAATTAAAAGCAATAAATTGCAATGTTAAGTTGCAACGGAACGTAGACACTGTACAAGTAGAATAAATAGGCTTCCGTCCTTCTAATGTTTTCACCTCGCCAGAACATGACAATATATAGAGTTATAACCACACCAGTATCGTTATCTTGCATGTCAAAAACAATTTGCTTATCACAATATGATAAAGTATGTGCATCGTCTTCCAATACAGAATAAAACAAGCCACACAAATGTGCAAATGATTCCTTGTCGGTTGCATAGAGTCTAATTACTGCCAATTGTGAAAAGAGCAATGGCTCAATGTGGAATGAATATTGAGGCTTTTCTGCTTTGATTATAGCACGATAAACGCGTTGAGCAAGCACCTGTACATTTTACACTTACGTCCGCCATATTCTATCTGATTAATCACAATTTTGAACTAATTACACTGAGTATGACGCATTCATTTGGAATGCTAATAATCGCAGAATGGAAGTGCACCAAAGTGTCAACCAGCCCATCACGGTATTCTACACCGCCTTCGTAGGTGGTCCCAACACATTACCTCGGTCGGCAGCAAGAAATCTCTCGAACCGCGAGAGGGCAGCACATTTGCCTGGATTATATAAAATTTAAAACAATGCGTTTGCCGGCTATTCTTGACAGTTCTCCCAAGTATGGCAAGCAATTCACAGACTTGTTCGTTTACCGTAAATTATTATCGCATCGAATATACTGTTGTAGCGTTTTTATGGCGTTGACTGGCGTCTTATATTCATTACATATGTAATTAAGCACCTTATTTTAATACTGTTAATAAGCACCAATCAATATAAAATAATCAGGTGTGTCTCTCAGTTGGTAAGAGGGTTTTTGTTCCACCTGCAGAATTTGTTAGCTGCCTTTTAACTGTTCCGATACATTTTGACAGAGTACAAAAATGTGATGGGCTTGGTAATCTCAGCGTTTTATTTTAACGTCACTGGTACAATACTGCTGCCTTCCTATTTTGCTAATATAATTGGATAACACATTATTATTTCAACCAAAATTAAAGAAAACGAAATAGATCCGTTGATGACTGAATATCATTAACGCTGTGGCAGCTTGATTAATCTCTGAGGATCCAGGTGATCATCATACATCACAAATATTACTCATTCGACAGTAATTGCTAGACACTCCATGTGACGGCCTTCTCAAAGGATGCCATAGTCGGATCGAAGAGTTGATTTACAAAGTAGCTAAACTAGCTGGCGTCGTGAACGAAAGCATGTGATTAATAAGAATCACAGGTGAACAAACGTGTACAATTGCAAACCGAACAGTGATCTCTTATGTTGGCTGTGATGTTGTTGCATCATTGTATTGCGAAATTAAATTGCCATTTGTTCATATAAACACGTAACGAAAGCACATGTTAACAGCGTATGACGTCCCGAATTCTTTGCAATGACGTCCTTATCGCATTGTTTATAGATGGCAATATACTTCCACGTGGCCTGAGTCGGAAATTTTCACCCGCATCTGTGATAAAGACACCAACATCACTATTTCTACAGCAATATGACCCTGTACACCTTAACCTGAATTTCCACGTGAAGCATATCATGCAGTTTTCCAATTATGTGGCTTACAAAAAACTTTCACCGCCAGAGTGATTAATTAAGCGGTACATAGCTAACCCATGCCAAGTAAAAAAGGAATAAATCAATCCATTAAATTTTCGCGAGCGCTACAACAATACTATTTTTAACTTGAATGCGCAAGATATTGATGCTGCAATGGCAACGGTTCTATTCAGTGGATGTTTGATATATGAAAGTTAAATGAGCGTTGATATTGTCTGATGGGTGACTGCTGAATATGCAGAGATAGCGAAAGTTGGTTATGAAGCAGAGTTAACCCACGTTATTTCCAAGTTATCATCTATCAGTATAAAACATCACGTTCCTGAACGTAGCATACTGATTATTTCAGGATAGGGATGTGGTGATGCTATGATAGGGATTACCTAGGGATTATTGATCACCTGCAGTTTTTGTCTCAGCCAAATTGTTCTGGTACAGAGCTTGAATAACAATGTATTTTGAAACGACCTCTCCGCTAGTTCAATCACCTTTCGGCCAAATGACCAAACTAAACAGGTTTCTGAATGGTTAGATAAATCAAAATATGGAAAAATTTGTTGAATAAACTATGCTTTTACACGATTGGAAAACTACGGGATAATATTAACCATCGATTTGTGTATCGAGCATATGCACCAATCTGCTCATATATGTCGTGAAATATCGTCGACTCATTTTGCAGGTAACTTGCACCATTTCTTGCCCAGGAACTTGTTTTTTAAAATCTTACTTGCATATTGTGAGCTAGTTCATCTAACTGAGCATGTCAGCTGTCACAGTGCCAGTAGTTTTCTTATATAGATTTACCGGAGGCTTTGTTTTATTGGAACATGACATCGCACGTAGGTACATAGCTGATTTCATACCTCTCATAACTCTATATCGACCAAAAGGTGAAAAAAAACCCATCCATTTATAACGGCAGCTATCGTATACACGTTGTTACACCTGCATATCAATTAATATGCTTCAATGAATAGCCAATTATCAGCTTGTCAGGTCTTTTGTTAATTTAAAGCAACAGAAAGGATTCTTATGTTTTATATGTTTTGAAAAAAACCCATCAATTATCAACAGATAGAGCACACGTTCGTCCTTAATCGCTATCAATATCAGGTATTAGGAACGATATAAAAGGATTTAATTTGCTGCCTATAATGATGATGGAACAATGCGGATGTTCATTCTTCATTGGAACTTTCCCAAATTTACAACTGCTCCTAATTGTATCACGTCTTCCGTGTCTTGCGCAAGGATTACTCTACAATCAAACTGATTGGTCGTTTACTCGTGTTTTTGTTTGGAACATTTCTGCTCGCGTGTAGCCCTGTGTCGTTTAAGTAGCTTCAAATAGGCCATATATAAGAGAGTCTTGTAATAGAGGAGATCCCAGACCGGGTTTGCCTATCAACCGGCCAATGCACGCAACTAAAACAATTATTCAGCAAATGTCATTTCAGCACGCGATCACATTATTTCATTCCGATCGCATGATAAACCACACTAGCTGCTTTAATCCATTGGATTCTTCTAGTCCCATTGTATTTTGTGCGCTAGTCTATTTAGGCTCAATTATTCTCAATTGGATCATTGCAAGCAACAAGAGAATGATTGAAATGTATAACTTAGCTTTAGCTATGCCCACTCTCATCAGAAATTATAATACTACATGCGGATTTGAAACATACCATTGTGCCTTTTATATCCATAGAACAGCAGGCCGCAAAAATACCGTTTGACTGCATAATTGATATATGGTCTTCAGTTAACTGTTTCTCACAAAACCACAGTAGTAGTATCAATTATCAACGAACGAGATATGGTGCACATCAAGTAAATTGACTCGTTCGAAAAGAACGTTGCTGATTGGCTGGTACGTTGTTTCGGCTGGAAGTTGTTTCGACTGCTTTACAAGACGCAATAAGAAGCAAGAAGAAAAGAGTAATCATTTTTACTTATCTATCACATTCTACTGCATAGTAAGGACTACTTCCATGGAAGCTTATTGGCAATTTGGCAGCAAGCCTGGAATGCACTATGTTAACTTTTCGATTCGATGGGAGAGCGTATTTGTATTATACACTGTGCAGATATTAACGCTTTTATTGCTAAGTTTCTTGACTTACCGTTCGTTGGGTTATTATATCATATATATTGCAAACGACAACTGCACAATAGTGCACTTTATGCGTGCCCCAGTTATGACTTTATGCAGCGTTCAAGAATAGAGGAGTCGCTAGGGAAAATAGTACTATACACTTCCCGCCTGATATTATCTTTTAACTTAATTAATATATAATTTGATAAGGTCATAGACAAAGCGCGCCTGTTTGTTGCATGCGGTAATGCATCAATTAGCTAAATTAGAGTCAGTCAGTGTACGGGAGAGCCCTTTACAAATTGCACAATGTGTACTAGTGCAACACCTATCTACAGCTTATCAACTATGGCCTCAGGTATTAAATATATTGGGTTAGATGCAAGCGCCGCAAGGAAACAATCTTCTAAATCATAGCATGTTCTCCAGTAACATCGAATACGAGTTTATATGCTTGATTTGGCTGCTATCGTATATGTTCTCAATGTAAGATGAGATAAGAGTGAGATAAGAGTGAGAGCGTACATTTTTATGGTAACTGTACAAATTAATGCTTAAGTTATGTTGCTTGAACCAGGAAACGAAATTACAATTAATGCACCGGTCATACTTGCTTCGTACATTTAAAAGCACATGGCCAAATTGCATGTAGTGTTAAAGAAAAATAGGTTCTTTGTCGGCTAAAACTAATCGCATTCTATTGAATTACTTATTGCATAAGCTTCAAAACATGGTTAATGATAAATGCGAAAACTTTCCATTCTTAACATAGCTTCACTATGATGTCCGCATTCCATTTTAATACTCACGAACAGGTTCTGAAAAGTCAACAATTCAACATTTGTCGAGTAAAATAAGACGATTGTTGTGAAAGTGTCTTTGCTTTCCATTTTCAATCAACATAGCTGCCACTGCCGACGATAGGCACGGAAGAGCAATGATTGCAGTTTAATACCTTAAATGTTTGCAACTTACAGAACACGGAAAGACAGTATGGACATTGTGGTGTTATGTGGAACCCTTGGCTAAGTACACATTATAAATTATAAGAGGGTTTCTCATTGGTTATAACAAGCATATGATCAATGCAGCATACGCAGTCTAAGATAACCGGTTGCTGATCCATAGCTGCGCCTGAGTTTTATTCACAAACCATGAGATGTATTCATCAATAATTAATTAACATTTATATTGAAAAAGGTCATACTCTCTCTGTTTCTCTCTCTTTCTCGCTCTTTTTATTTATATCTTTCTTTCTCTCTCTCTCTCCCTCTGTCTCTCTCTGTCGCTGTCTCATCATCAAATCCATTTTAACGAAGTAATTAATTTCTTCATAGAATAAGACACACCTCTGTATATAGTAAGACGCAAGGTTTGTCCAACACATTGTTAGTGTAGCTGCATGATATTTAATAGCGCAAACCCTAAAGACGAAGATCAAAGCTTCATTACCCGCGACACGATAAACGAAATAGTAAAGAGCAACAATCATTATATTTTCGCCTATGAAATATGTGTAATGGGTTATTTTCGGCGTAGTCTGATGCCTGCAGTTCAATCTTACCTTCTGATTACTTTCAGGAAGACAGATTTACGCAACTTTCAATTTTCCAAATGCATAGATCAAGAATTTTGATAGGGACCCTTAGTGGTCTTAAAGGTCTAGTCGCCGCAGACATCGATGTTCATAAATGTGTCTACGCCTGCCATTCGATTCCAAAAGCAGGTGTAAAGAGATGTGGTAATGGCAAAATGAATAAAAAACTGTGATGAGTGACAATTTTCCGTATACAGAGAAACTATAAATACAATAACATGCAGTAATGTTCCACTAAGTTAGCATTATTATGAATGTTTCTTTAAATTACGCGGGGCTGTTTGAGCCCCAGCATGATTTAAAACTTTCTCCCTATATGCAAATCATTTGGTTTGTGCCAAAAAGGTGATGGTTCTTAAGGAGCGCTTTACAAGCGTTATTATCATCTTCAAAACATATGCATATTCACTTCGTTGGTAGAAGGGTATTAAGGAAGAAAAAAACTCATTCATACTAAAGGACGTACCGCAAAAATAACGTCCATATATACATTGTTTCTGCAGGCCCTATACGATATATAAATCAAAGATAAAGGCAGCTGTGTGGGTGTTAGTTGGTAGAAATTAACTATGTAGGTTATACTTGCAAGCTCTACCGTAGACTTTATTATATGAGATTGATGCTGAATACCATTCCACTATAATCCGGACTGTCGCAAAGGATAAGAATATTAATGCTGATAGGAGCTGATTGTAACTCAACAAAGACGCTTTGTGACTGCTTTAACACTACCTGTGGGAGAATAACACGTGTGGTGCGTTTGATAGGCAGGATAAGCATGCGAGCACTAAGGCAACAACTAGTTTTGAATCGGTGTACTTACAGTACGAATATCCGGTAAAACTGCTAATTCAACGTGCACCTATAAGCGTACTCATAAGCAAGGCTTCAACAGAAATACCGTAAAAAATGCCCCAGCCATTACGTCCCAGTATCACCAGTAATACTAGTGCATATTGTTTGCCTCCCAATATACATTTGTCGCTATCGTTGAAGACTTATTTAAATGTGAATAAGATTTGATAGTCATCTAAAGCACCTTGATCGCGTTGACACCTACGTGCTGTATCGTGTAGACCTTCCTGTCAATGTTCATGGAGCCTCTGAATGAGTCAGGGGAGGTTGTTCGTAGTAACATATGCGTTAATGGTACACCCATACGCAGTCACTCGGTCTTTGCATGCACTTATCATTCCTCCAACAACTATATTCAGGGTTACTACGGCATTTGTTACTGTTGGTCGATGGATCACGAGTTCAGCTGTAACACGACATACTGGCACTTGCATGGACGTAACCATAGGTACCATCAACATCAGCATAGGACACATATATCATGGCAAAGCAGGAACTATCTCGAAATAGTTATTATAAATCAATGCTATCCGTATGGATAGAGATGACATCATGACACCGGAAATTGGAATTGCTCCTGTCTATTTCTTTGCCCTCCAGTCTTAATGCCATGTATTTAATCTTAGAGATTTGTGCATACAATATACATGGATAAGTCTATAAGGTATGCAATGCCTTTTCGTTAACACACCCAGAAAAACCCAGTGTTTTTAATATAGTTAATGAGTACATTTATTAGATACAATATGTATCACAATGAAGATCCTAGCAGAGAACGGTTACGCAATTTTGATGATGGAATGTCACAGTAATGTGCTCAAAACGAGTAATTTACCATTTGATTTTGAAGCATCTCACGACTGCACACTTATTAAAGCATTTATGTGCAATATCTGTAAGCAAAATTGTTGTAATAGCCCAGCATTATATGTTTCCCTATTTGTGTGCTTCTGATCTACGTAGAATTCTGACCTTCCTTCAAAGTGACAACATGTATCACTGGTTAAGATCACTACGCAACCTTTAGCTTAATTAACGAAAGTGCGACCAGGTAGTTGTTTAATGAAGGATGTTAATCAGTAAAATGTTTGTGTCTTGTCAATATGGAAGAAATAAGTGTTATAAAATGAAAACATCCACATTATTCCTAAACCTGTTGCTACCGCTCATTGAATTGTTGCAGTACCTGGCGACATAAAGCAAGTTGAGCGATAAACAGCAGTTGGGACTATGAAAGAGTAACATAAGTTCTTAAGGATGTGACTTGTTTGACCTCCTCTCATTCTTCATCTCCATACGATTGCGACCATCTAATTGTATCAATTATTGATGAACCCAATGTGTCATAAAACCAGAATAAACAAACATGCTTTCAAGGACCGGTGCTGCATTAGCAAATTGAGGTTTAAAGCTACCCTGATGCTGCAATATTGAACAATATGCCCTCTCTTGTTTTGTAGAGCACTTTGTATGCTATCCCTAAATCAATGCACATTATTGACCAAAATATTCATGATATAATTCCCCTAATCATAACAGCATGGTTCTAGTTAACTTAAAAGTTACTAAACGTTACCATTAGCCATATCTCTCTAATTTATGATTATTGAATATGATGAATATTAAGTACACCGTCTAATGCTGATTGCTTCTCAACCCAAATAAAACCTTAATTTCCACAAAGAGCCACCAGAGTAGGTTTGTTTGCGCATGAAGCTATGCTTCAATTCTTAGCATCAATAATGAATTGTGCAATGAAAGAAACCCTAAGTGTTAGGTCTTGAGACAAAAGTGTATTGATTGCATCGCTGATACAGGAATAATTATTCTCATTGCCTTACCTATAATTGCAAACGCGGATGCAGAGTTTGAAACATATATTTACATATCAATGATCCCCTCAATAAGGACTGATCTAAGGATGTTTAACAACACGTTTAGACCACACATAGCGCTGCCATGCTGATACTTTTTGTGTTGGCGGTCAAGTTGTAGCTTCTATTTGCAGGAGATTCTAGCACATAACTGCACCACATTTCCCCTTCGATTACACTTTACTCAACCATGTGCAGCCAGTCTGAGTGGGTGAATACAATAATGGGCGTTTATCTGCCAGGCAGTATTTTACTCTGTCTACGCTAAAAACTAACTATCCAAGCAGCATTCAATGAATTTAAGCCATCACCTTATCAAATAGAGCCTCCACAGTATCTGCTTAGCAGCTAATGAACTATCCAACCATCTCATCCAACCCGTTGCTATTAGACGAGCATATTACAAACCGGCTCCCATGGCTCTTCAATTTGTAATGAACTGCTGATAACGGTATGCTCCAAACCGTTCCCTTTGCTATTGATGAGCCATCAAAAACGATTTCGTTGGGTCTATTAAGCATTGGCTTTAATTACATTGATCAAATCAATCAATATGAGGGCACGGTTAATATTCGCGTTACAGTGTAAGAACATCAAGGATGACATTATCTTTGGACCTGATGTATCAAAAATGCCATTAGATGATGCATTAGGCACGCTTTGTTTTATAAACGTGATGATGCATCCAATTGCCGGATTGGTATCATCAAGAGATCCGAATGGATTGCACAACGTGTATTTGTGTGGCACCATTGTGTGGCTGTCTTATCAACGATCGCTGAGGTATTGGATTCTTGAAGCAAGCTTTGCGAGTAAACAGTACTCTGTGTTTCGTTTGATTAATGGAAGTAGAGGTATGGTGAACACGGAGAGAGCTGGAGAGAACATAAGGCAAGGCGCACAGTCACCCTCATCCAACTTAATCTTGCTGTTAAAAGCGACTAACATTAGCGGCGTTTTATGCTATTTCAGTGTTTATTGTACACTCATGTATGGTTAAATAAAGATGAATGCATCGACTCTGACCACGTAGTCTCATTTTCTTTTGGATGTGGTCTTATTTGACTTCCCATAAAACCGAAGCTGCGCTGTACAATCCAGAATTTCAGTTCTTTTTCGCACAGCGGACGTTTATCCTGGAATCGAAGAGTACACTGTTACTTGGGATTTACGAGCAAACTGGATGCTGAAAATCATTCCTAAAAGCATAAATTTGACAGCCCTAAATAACTAACCCTATATTAAGAAAGCTGCCGACGTAACACTTTGTCCAAAAGATTGGGGATTTTTTTTATTTGTAAATGCAGCATCCTATGCAATTTACAATAAATGTGCATTGGAAGAAACCAAAACAAATGATTCGCGGAGGGCTGGATGTCGACCGCATGATTCGTTTTGTGTTGGACATAAAGGGGTATAGCATTCGTTTCAGTGATCAAGTTGTCAGGCATATATTTGCTACTACTGGCTGCCCTCATGAGTTTGGGTGATAAATTGTCGGCTACAATATTCAAATCATTGTGAACTGACATGCCCACACGGCTACTTTTTGCCAGACTTTGTACCTGAATTCATCGTCTTGGATAATTGGCGCCGTTACACTTTACCAACAAAACTCCATATTTACCAATTGTTGCTTGAAATGGTAACGTAGTTTTTCTAACATCGAGCTGCGCACTGACAGAAATTTAATATGGAACAATATGAAAGCATACCTCTGATACTCCACCACCATCAAAGACTAAGTGAGACATAGACCATGCTGATATTAGGCACTTTGGTGCTTGTCTATCACCACAGGCACACAATATATCTATTTAATGATCACGTGCGATACGTCGACCAAATCGGGCAATCATAAAAAAACATTCATTCACATGTTATGGGGGTCGTCTAAAATCACGATCCCTATTTTTGCCACACGGAGTATTCACAAGCTAGACACGTCAATTATAGCTAGCACAAGCGGATTTCTGTACTTAAACAACCTGCCGAAAACTCGACAGAAGTGCACCTGTATAATTATGTCTACGAAGCAGCATCAGGTTTTGGGGTCGAGAATTTACATAGCATTTTCACCAATATCCGGTCTTACTGTTACTGCTATGTACATACAGCACCAAACAAACATTCAATGCAACAAATAATAAAGGATAAATAATGAAGCAAATAAATCAAATTCAATTTGCTCTTACATTTCCTTTAATATTAGTGTATGTCGTATTCACCTCGAAATATGTTTGATACAAATAATGATTAATGATGTAAATACTGAACCAGACGTGATATTTATTACAAGCAACTTGATAACCACCAATTGATAACAAAGGCATTCCGTGATAAAACCATTTTTCAGCATCTCAAAGATGTATATGCTGATGATTATACACTTCTAATGTTATCTACATTTGTTATAATATATACAAATTGCAAGTGCATCGCCCTTGCAGTGGTATGCAACAATCGCGGAAATGCAGCATAGTGTACAACTTTCGCTGACAAATGAAGTTATTTACTGCAATGCTAACAACCGACACGTGGGCATTACAATAACTCCTATTCTCAGCAACAGGTTCGTCAGTACCCAATGAAAATCTGTTTGAGGTTTATTATAACAGTTCGCCACTTTGTTTCCAAATGTGCATGTATTTTGTGTTGTACAAATACTCGGCATCGCAAACAAACAGCATAATGCAAACGCTGGAATATTGCTAATAAGCAAATGAACAAAGGTGAAAGTAGAAAAATAAACGAATCAACAGAGTGCCGATTGTTCTAGCGACAAATATCACTATGTCAAGCATTACTGGTTTATTGACGTTGCTATTAGAATGTTAGGGTCCAGCTTCTAATATATTTGTAGTGCATTTTATGTTAACAAATATATGCATTAAATTCCGTTGTGCACTTAACCTTTCGCTTATGGTACTGTGTCACTTATTACAAGTATATTTTATTCCTTGTGCTCATTGTTTAATGTGAACAAAAATACTCGGTCAGGCCCTGTTTTTCAAAAATAAGTATTAATACCGCGCATATTATGCGGCACTAAGCAATCGACAACTCTAATTTGTAATCTGTTAGCAATCATAATTGTGTTTGCGTTAGTTTAGGTGTGCAAAGCTCTAGCCAGGAAAGGTACTGATTAATTCATATCAGCGTCGCATAAACAGTTGCCTCTTAAGAAATAAATTATTCAACTGAATAAACAATATTTAATAAGAAAATATTAAATAATTTTCAGCGATCAATATTTGCTAGAATAATTATTGACCATTTTGTCTACGATTGATTAATAGGTTATCGTTTATAATCTGGGACAGGGTGCATTTATATACGAAAGCATTACACCCCTTTCGCTTTGAAATGTTAGATGTGTGGCGCTTCAACCTTTATGATGTTGCGTATTGCCATATTACTAAGTTAAGCCGAGACCATTATGTTGTAAAACATAAAATCACAGTATATCATTACCGTATTGCACGCTTGCATCACTCAGTTA
The DNA here is from genome assembly GCA_034190875.2 of Urechis unicinctus. Taxonomy (NCBI): domain Eukaryota; kingdom Metazoa; phylum Annelida; class Polychaeta; order Xenopneusta; family Urechidae; genus Urechis; species Urechis unicinctus. Next base: position 24,475,493 of record CM067352.1, on the reverse strand, counting down.
AGTACATCGCGATGTACGTTTTGGCGTTTGCAACAATGAGCAGATCATATTTATGCTTGTTTTAAACGTTTATCCTGTCGTAGAAATTGATAAATTGGTCATATGACATTATTAATAGCTTGCAATCTTTTAGTGATACCTAGCCCATCAATGTCAACGTATGTGTTAGCGATGTTAACGGAGGGTCAGCGCACATCGCAAGCATTACCCGTGATGAGGCAATATGATGCTGTCCGTGCGGCAGGTATTGCATAAATTGCCCATAAGCGAAATATGATGGCACGTTTAGGTCCCTGAACGCAGCATATAACATACACGTTGTCCTTCGTCAACCAATATCAATCGCATGTCATGAGCTATTTAAAGCATACATTTTATGTAGGAAAGAAGCTGTATTTAACCTCTGGTCACAGACGCTCACACATGACCTACCTTTTTGTAACTTTTTGTCCTACGTCTGCGCCTTCATAGCCCGCTTCTGTTTACCTATTTGACATGTTGGCAGCGTCTGGCCGTTTTAGGGCGATAAAGTACAGTGATGCACTAGTTGCTGCATCACAATCTCTTCAATTGACTTATGGATTATTTGGACCAACATATGCACTGAGAGATACGACGACGTAATTATATTCTAATGGGCAATTTACCTTGAAACTGCATATACTTCAGATAATGTCCTTGATGGCCTCAGGACATGACGGAAGTGTTGCATTCTAATAATTTGTTTCATGGAACGCTGTTTGCGACTTAAAAAACCGCCTCTGCGTAAAACAGCAATCTTCAACCTGTTCTTGTTACAGATGCTAGAATGTGGCATCTAAATTCGAGCTTTTCCATTATGTGCTTTGATGTTTTTGATCCCTGTGTAATGGTTTTTTAATCTTGTATTGTGCAAAAGATCATACCTGATATTTTACTGTTGTACATGTAATAAGCTTCCCAATGAAACGGTCCGTTCTTATGGCACTGATAAATTGGCAATTGAATTGTATTATGCAATTGACAGGACAACCATACGGAAATGAAAAACATAGCCCGAATCACTCGAACATTGCATTTGAGTATTTCATTGTTTCGGATAGGAAGAATACAATAATTTTAATCTTCCGCAATAATCTTGTAGAACACGCGGCTACAGAACGGACATCTGTGTTTTGCATAGTGATCTATTCAATTTACATTTTGCAACATGAAATCTGAATACGAATCCTGTTGACAGGTCACCTTGGATTTGTAAACATTAAGTAATTTGAAGGTTGAAATGCTGCTATTTACATATCGGCAAATATCGAGTTTGCTTAGAACTAATTGATATACGGATGGGCAACCGTTCATAAACTTAGTTTATTGTCAAACATTCCATCCATGAACAAGGTAATGGGAAATAGTACAAAATACCTGCAGAAATATTGATACTGATTCGTATGTTGGCTTTATTGTTTGTTTCTTTATTGACTATTGAAGATGCCAAAGTTACTCCTCTTATCAAATGCACACACTGGTGTCGCGCATAATATCAGAGGTAGTTCCCTTAAGCCCATACGATAGGATGTTTTCTGGGTGCACTCGATAGTCGACTGTCAATGGATCAAACTTTTTCGTCCTTAAAGCAACAATGTCACAGTCTGAACATGAAGCAAACTATAAATTCTCACTGCAATTGGAACTCGCCGAAGCGTTTACACGTCATTTGCTACTTTCTTTATGAGTAACCATTCATCCAAACAAGCAGCGATGCTTTCCGTACCTGATACACAGGTATATTAAATGCCACTTATATTGTTAGTGTCGAGGTGTTGATTATCTAGCTAATACGCACCAAACAGCTACTTGGTAGAGACTAGAAATGGAACATCCAGGTGCCATCAGCCAAAGAAGCGAATATAGTTCGTTTATCCAATCCCATCATCAAAGCTAATATCAATGCATATCAAGGTATTGTTGGTAGGATATGAAACAATGAACTATATTATACAGTATACTTAAACTGTAATATTATTTTTATTATTTTAACGATGAAGAAGATTTTCCAGCTTTTGTTTATTTTCTTGTTGGTTTTTGCACAGACAGCTAATTGTAATGCATATGAATAAATAACTGAATCTTATAATGTTATTACTTTCAACAATATTGTTACTGAATATGGTATGTTCACTATTTGAGTGCATGCAACTTCTATCATTTCAGATTTGAGGCTTAGTAAATGACTTCCCCTGTGTATACTTATCAGTAAGGTGTAGGGTGCAGTATGTGGTCACTTCATCCATAACTGCGGATTTTGGCATGAGGTAACCAAACTTCACTATGATGGGAGCAACTTGCACATAAACCGTAACTAAAAACTGAGAGCTGAGTAGAATGATTTTTCATATGTACGAGTAGGTGAAATTTTTGTCGGTGTTGGTAAAAAAAGGTGCGTTACATTTATCACCCAATGTTTTCTCACCATTCTCCACGTGCAAAATTCAGCAAAAGTTAATCTCAATTTACCGTTAGCTCTAATTAATGAAATAGAGACGCAGCCGATAGTGTTGCTATATGCGCCATTGTTTGAATGACATGATGGAATACGAGTGAATAACACCTACTTGCATATACATCATTCATACATTACCGCACTATGGGTTACTCAAACTATGTAGGTGATAAGTAATTTATATACTTATTTCTCAGCCGCTACAACGCCTCTCAGTCTCGCGCATGAGGCCGCTGTTGTAGTATATACCTATATACTACGCAGTAGTTAATGTTGCAATCAATACACAAAATGCGTGAAGAACTCGTTTATCGTGATCATTTGTATTCATTAGGAAAAGCACCATTTAGCGCGATAGCTATGAGGAAATTTGAACAAACCCTGGCAAGCAAAGACGTACGAATTATGCTGTATCTGTCTTAATTTCATAATGATATCGTGTTAGGTTTGGCCTTCATTACCTACAAAATATGGCTTCCTCATAATTGCTGCGAATGTCGTAAAGACAGACAGCATTATCTCATTAATCTGAATCTGCAGCCAATTCCGAACGATTTTAGAGTAAACATCAAATTAATGGCAACTGCTTTGGCTTATGTGGCTTTATCGTCTTTTAGGAGCACGGTTTTCGTGTAAATTTGATATTGGATTATCCGAGTTAAAGTTCACGGAAGTAGCTTATTCGAAGCGCCCATTGGACGTGCCATTATTGGGCCACTTATCCCTTTGTCATTCAATATTGGCCTTGTTACTGCAATAAAGAAATTAATATTTTTGATTTCGTTTTGGTGACAATATTTATGTATGCGTCGCAAATATGCACAATACACCACAAACATCACTCTGCTTAATTTGAAGTGATTTACAATTGGGCCGAAAGACAATTATCCCTTGCCCTGTGCACTTAAGCCAATTTGTTAGTCTGACAATGCCTGGCGTATATTAATAGTCTGAACTAGATATTCACATCATAAAACTACCATTACTAGAACATTCACTGCAGCTTTGGGGTGCAACGCTATAAGCTTCTGGTCGCTTTTGACGGAACTTAACTGAATATTCGCACCTTAAGTTGGGCACCGTGGCCAGTGAGCAGTTGATTGTGGGTTACAAGGGCTCACTAATTATCAATAACATGACAGGTGACTGCTTGGTATTGGTGTTTATGTTGTCAATGATTAAGCTATCCATATATCACATACACAACAGGCTACCATTGCAATCAATATTTGCATATAAATGTTTCGCGCGATATGCACGTGTTGCATTATGCAAGACGCCACTGTCAACAACTGGGATGTTTTCACCAACGGTGACGGACGAGAACGATTATACTAATTGATCAAGGCGCTAGAAGTGTCATCTCCCACATGGCAAAATTCTACTTTGAGCACATAATTGACGCCACGATATATCATTGGATCACCTTGTCGCACAGCGATTTATCACGGAAGCCAACGTTTAAGGAAGACATTATAATGGTGATTTGGGGGCTTTTATGACACTTTCAGCGGCGAGTTGATATCGTGACGGTGATGGATGCTGGTGCATCTGTGATTAAACGTTATCATCTGATGCATGAGGAACCAGTCACGGTCAGTACCTTGGGATCGAACCTACAACCTTGTTTTAGGACGGCACTTTAGGTCACACAGATGAAGTAGGTTGGCTTCCGTATTTTGTTGCAGGTCAATATACTTAATACAGAACAAGGGTGCACAGATGTACCAAATTAATTAAACGCTGTAAGTTATAAAGCAATGATATAAAATGTTTATTCTAAAGTGGATTTTCAAATGTTTTAATATGCAGCATCTTTCACATGGTACACTAGATGGCGAGAAAATGGATTTATCAGCTATTGGAATGGTGGAACCTGTTAAGTTTTTCCTGTGCAGCTTTTCCCATTTGTTAATGGAGACAAAGGGAGGTAAACATGATGCCATTAAGCGTAGCGTGTGACGTAATCATACTCACAGTTCCTACCTCCTATTCTGTCTGCGGTAGTAACCGCATGACACCTAGTTAGGTGAGGATTGCTTCCAATTGCTGCACCTCGTAAGCATAATGTGATTGTGGTAATACACACCAAGTGCTAATTGTCAGTTAGCACCACAGACGCATTGTTTACTGTGCACGCCGCCTGAGGTCAAATTAAACAGCGATGTCATGGTGGTAGGAATCGGTAAAACTTACATTCTTTTTTTAATTCACGAATATGAAAGCAACTGTTCCAATGACCCGGGGCCTAATCGATTGGTAGAATAATGCGTTTTGGCATATCAATCTTTTTTGTCTTATTGTCTAGTATTTTCGAAATGACCCGTAAAATGAGCAAAACTATGAATGAAGAACAGCAATCACATACTTAAAATGAGTCAACTTACGAATACCTATTTCGTAGCACACGGCAATGGTTGACCTATCTTATAATTTAATGTGAGTTTACTATTGATAGGTCCGGTTCTTAAACAAATAATAGAATGCTCTCAAAACCAAAGACGAGCATAGCCACGTCCACAGAGTTTACACAGCCAAACCAGAGGGAGAGTCACGTATTTGCAAGAATACATTAGTGGAAAAGGTTTCTGCTTAATAAGACCTAGGATTCCGTTTCTAACCAGAAATGATGAATAATTCTCCTGAAGCGACGTGGTGTTTTGTATTGTAAACATACATCATGCCAGTTAGATGCGGATTGGTGGAGGTTTAACAGCACTTATCGGCTACCTAGAGTTAAAATTGGTGGTATGCATAACAATATTGTCACACACATGATTAAAATATAGGCATCGAATGAGAGTTATGAAGAAAAAAAAAAAATCTTTTGTCCTTCTATATACATATAAATATATATATAATATATATATATATATATATATATATATATATATATATATAGATATATATATATATATATATATATATATATATATATATATTTATATTTATATATAGATATATATATATATATACACACACACACACATATATATATATATATATACATATATATATATATATATATATATATATATATATATATATATATATATATATATATATATATATATATAATTCGGACACATGGAAGTCTTGACCATTCAGAACACCTCATATGTGTTACTGACTATTAAAAACCTACGGCATCCTCTTAAGCTTACGAGGGATATGACATTGCAAACAATGTTTGATTGATCCATATACACTATCACATTGATTATTCAGGCGCAACATTTAGCAGAATGCTGTAACATCTATACGAGGCACAGTGCTGTATATTTGCAAAGTAGCCAGACAGTTTTATGAAAATTTGTATGATAGAATCGAGTCAGACAATATAGTGGTAAAACATTTATTGTATGCATTCTCTTTTCATCGGAATGTCATTGCTAGCTGGCGACAGTCATTGCAACATTAGCTAACGAAGTATGCTGTCAAATCTCGTTCCGGTATTAATACTCATAGCCTGTAAATATAACATAACATCCAACCGTTCGCACACATCGCCGTCCCTGTTAAACCTCATTGTCGCTCATCTTATCTACATAGAAAATAGATTAGGCATACTTAACTTGCAAATACTAATTATTGATACAGCCTATGTTGCGGTTTTGGGCTTAAACGCCACCGAGACTCATTTAGCAGACATACTGTAGATACAAAATTTATGTCGCGGAGTCCCTTATCACGGGGCTAATAGGCATTGTATTTTATGTCACTAAAACATATTGGAGCATAGCGCTCATTCAAAAGTTAGCAGAAACAAACCTCACAGTTTCGATGCTAGCTATCCGACATAATTATCAGGAATGCTTTGTTCAGCCCGACAGGCGATTGTTAAATATTAGCAGTTCGCGCATTCATCATGGTATTACTGTCAATGTTTTAGGTCAGAAACGAGGAATCACGCTTACAACTGATTAGCAATGCAAATATTCCTTAGAATGAACGACTCGTTTTTGCTTGTTATGTGGCGAAGAAGACTTTGCTGCACAATCAACTTTTCTGTGGTTGGGTTGAAGAAGCGATACATGGTTTATAGCAATAGCGTGCGCTTAAGCATTTAATGCAGGGATTAAAACATTGTGCTCAATAATGTCCTTGCAAACAAAAATAGACATCACGATGTCCCGTTTATACACCATATGTTATCAAATGTGCTTAAACGATGATGTCATTATTTAAATGGCATAGAACCAACATATGTAGACTCGCATATGGTTTGAGCCACTGTTGTTACATTCAAGATACAATAACCTAAAATGTCATGTCATGATTTTTAGCATCAGGATCTAATGCTGCCAACCAGAATTATTAAGGACTGGTTCTTAGCTTTTGTGGTGCACAGGTTCATCACATCGAACTGAAGCTTTGATAATATAAAAAGAAAGCAAAAGGGAATATAGCATTTTGGTTCGGTTCCAATACTTTCTTTTTTTAACACCCTTACGCCTTATGGTAGTTACGTTCAAATATCAGCATTTCGTTTTTGGCAACGCAGTGATAATGACACCAAACGGAGAACAGTACAATTTACCTACTTTATATTGACTGCGCTGCCACATTAATAACTTCGCATGTGTTAACGTCGTTATGTTATAGACAAAGCACGTCATAAGAGCTACCTATAAATAGGCTGTATGAGGATGGGTGCGAGACAAGTATTGCGTAAACCACTCATTTACAATATAAAATGAGGGTCATGAGGTTGCTCTGCTATGACTTGATGTATCATTCACACAATGATTCCTCACATTGTCGTAATTTTCTCTGTATAAAGAACTAGCTACAGACGAACTATAAAGCAGATATTGATAAGGTTTGTTTGTTATGTTGGTCATTTTCTATGGACCGTCTACATATGCACGTATTTGTTCGTTAAGACAATTCGGACAATTAAACACAGTATTATAATTGGGCAACAACATTCGCCTTGTTGAAGTTGAAATCAAGTGATCATTACGATATATACAATAACTGTCATGTAGCATTCCGGTAAGCTTATCTACTCAAACGTGCAGTCTTACTCCGATGTTTGAGAGTTGCGTGAATAGTATCAATAAACAAAGGTTTCACATTACTGGACTATAGTTATGTGTATAATAATAACTGCAATGGATGGGCAGGCGTGATAAATCTCTGCCAGTGTGATAGCATATGTTGCAGCGTAAGACAGAATTATTCGTCTGCAATTTAATGCAACTAAAATGTTTATTCGATGTGTTGTGTCGTCCTTTGGACCAAACTATGATTTTCATCGAATGCGATAAAGGCTTTTAGCGACACTGACATTGAACCATATAACTTGACTCTCCGATAAAGGTAGAAGTTTTCCGCCAGAGTAAAATATCGCTTGATAACGTACAACTTCCTAGTACAAAAACGCTATGGCAAATTGGATGCATTATGTCGTTCTTCACAAAAGTCTCCGCTTAATTGTGTAATCAACTAGTCTAGTTTTCAAATGGATGTTGGCGGTATTGTTTTTATAGATGAAGAGATGGAGAAAGGTTGACAATTAAACAATGAGGCGAATCCTTCACAATCATCTAGCCATATCCTAAATAAGACCACCTTTAACTGTGAGTTTAATTCAACATGAATTGTATCATGACATGTTCAGATCTATTAAATGGCCTGGTGCCGCCCTGTGGGCGAATTATAATCTGTGATTTGACTTGACTATCAAATTTTGGTATTTGCACGAATCACTATATAAGTAATACAGATTGGTTGATTTCACCCGCAATATATCATGGCAAAAACTATTAACAATGCCTTGGCTGAATTTGTCGTTAACAGTTGCGGCTCACCTCAGTTTTGTGTCACTAGACGATGCTGCCGATGTACAATGAGAAACACCTGTCAGGATAGCTGGAACTCAACCTTTGCGAATTTTGTGGTTGGTCCGAAGTCACTAACCCATACTGTCATTTTGCAAGGGATTGTAATTGTTAGAGTAGCTGTCACTCCACAAAACCTTCGCTTACATCAAACATGTTCCCATGTTTTGTGAAATCACATTCTGTGTATTTGTGTTTTTCTAAAATTTTAACCTGGTAAAAGGTTTAATCTACTTCATCACGTGTCACTCCTGCCGGGTTTCCTAAGCTGCATATCTATGCTTACTTTAGCAACAACCCAACTTCTATTGTGGTTTTCTGTAAATAGCATATTCCGTCTTACATTGGTTTGTTATAGTGACCGTTTAAGTAACTCATATTGGTGCTAAGAAAACGGATCTGGTATTATCCGAGGGAAAGATATCACCAGCATGCTCAATGTCAGTCAATCCATGAATTACCCATGTCATTAATTAATGCAGCGTCATTTCAAAATAAGCTTTTCAGTTACAATGGATAGGATTCGTAATTGGCAGCAACATTGCAAAAATGTAAATTGCATAGTAATGTATGTGCCTCTTTTTGCTCAGCATTACTGCGGAGTCAATTAACTGGTATACAATCCGCTCTTTCCTAAAGCTATCTACCAATGAAAATTACGCATATCCTATCGAAATTGCACATACATGCAGCGACCATAACATGAATTGCCTAATCCGGTTTCGATTATTGGCAGGACTCCCCAATATACGTTATTAACTTCTCGAGTACATATTAAGTACAATTTACCTCTGATGCTGGGTCTTTGACAAGAGACTAATTGTACTTGTATTGTTTAGAGTATTAACTGCCTGAGTAAAGTTTCAGTGTAATGTGGACCAGATATTGCGTAATAGCGCTTGTTAGTTTAATTGCACGCGTAGAGGTAATAAAAAACAGTGGTTGCAGGGAGTTCTGACAGTCAATGCAACTGCATAAACTGATTGTAACCTTATTATTACATAACGTTGAAGACATTTGGCAGCTTAAAATGCGTTAGTGTCACAATTAATGTATTGTGACCACGGTTTTCCTGAGTCTAAAAAAGCATGCTGAGGAGCGACTTTCCATCGCTTATCAACTAAACAACCCCGCCTACCTTTAAGGCTGCTGCACATCATCGTTTACTGAATTATGACATCCTGTTATCTTTGTTATAATGTACCATGAGCATTCTGTGTCAGAAAAGGGTGCGATAAAATAGCAGACGCAGTTTACTTATCTTGCCTGCATATGTCCCATTGATAGCGATGTTAATATTTAGATGGCCTTATGAAGGACAGAGTGCGCCTAAGGCGATGCTCATAAATAGGTCAAATGAGGATGTATGTGCAACAGGGATGGCATAAACTACCCGAATGCAAATGTACGGTTCCTCTTGCTGTCTCCAAGCATCATGTAACATACATTGGAACACAGATAAACCAATAGTGTAACTCCCACAAAATCATGAAGAAAAAATCCGCAAACATTAACTTTGGCGGGATTTATAACTTGCGTCGCTTGACACAAACCAATGCCCATGCCTCTCAGACGCACAAGAGCCGCCATACAATTGCCAGACTTGATATGCCCCTATTTGTTTGTTGTGATAGTGGGGTGTTCTTTTGAAAATTATCAACAACAACGCAACTACACAACATCTGTTGGGTTGATTTTTAAAATTTATTCGCGATCCCGATGGTTTTTTGGGCCCAGCCAATGACATGCATAACGTAATTGGTTAGTCCTGTTCATTTCTGACGATGTAACCGGTTCTAAAATCATAGGCGTTTCAAGTTTGTTAAAATGTGGCTGCTCGCAACCTTACATAATATGTTGGTTGTTTAACAGATTTTCGTAAGAACTATGATCCCAATACATGATTTTACTATCTGTCTGTGCCTAACATTATGTTTAGTATCACTACAATCCTATTGAGGCTTTCAGCAAAGATACCAAAACAAACCTTATGCCAATATCACCACCTTTTAGATAGCTGCATCAGTGCGCCAAATTGCCATCTACTCCTCTGCAATGTCTCCTATAGGAATGATACGCAAGCGGTTCCCGAGTAACACGTGCGTATCATTATAGTTTAACTTTGTTCATGAATCTGCCAATCGTTTACGTACTTGGCGATGTTAAAACATTGCCATATGGGTTAATTTGAAGCTAATAGATATCACTCCAGTATCTTGCGTAGGTGCTACCAAACATGGTAAAAGGGCTTCGACCAGGCGGTTAATGAAATGGTTATGGGCAGCTGCAATTCCAGATTAATGATGTATATCACTTTTTCTTTTCCCGCATGTTTTATCATTAACGGTCTCCAAGTGCGGTCAAATTACATATTCAACTCTTGAAATGATATTTCATTCAAAGTGGCAATAAGTTGTCCTCTTGATTTGTACAGATTAAATCATCACGATGAATTCAATAAGTACATGCAATACTAAGCCTAGTTATTTATAGCTGCAACTTCGACGTTAACTCATGATCAATAACCTGTATGATTCGTTATGATCGCCTAGTGCCTCAGTATAGTGCAGCTAATGCATTTTGATTCGTCCATTGAGTGTTCTTGGATTAGTCTCGGTATGATATGATGGAAATCTGACAAATCGTCATGGTGTAAAAAAGATTCGACGAGTGCTTTCGCATGTTCTGGATGAGCACACACACTTTCTTCGTAATGAGACGGGTCATGTTGTTGTCAAACGGATTCCTCTCTCTAAAAGAAATCGCTTCTATCATAACTGCATACTACTAAAGGACCTTGATCACTATTGCAATTCGGAATTCAAAGCTTAAAATCATCTCTCCACTCCCTGGCTGGAACAACTCGCCTTTTGATAAGCTGAGAGTCTGAGATATAGCAGCAAAAAATCGTGAGGTATGGCTCGTAAGCGTCCCGACTGTGTTTGACAATCTTCAATCTCAGAACTCCCATCCATTTATTCCGACTACATTATTGTGTTTAAATGAGCAAGCGGAAAGACAATTGTGACAAATCCGCTGATACTGATTGGCTACATATGAGGAGGATGTCCGGTATATAAGGTGCTAATGCTGCGACAATAACCACAGGAGCACTATATAAAGCATTAGCATTCCAATGAGATGTTCACTTTAGTCTACTACCTAGCGAAATACTTTACAACTAAATTTACAATTACAATTAATTGTTAGATTTATAAAAGCTTATATAACTGCCAATGGAACTGGTAATGGTGCAGACAGTCGAGCCATATTGCTAATATATTAAGCCACAAAGTCGGCTAATACGATTCTTTTAAACTCCTTATTTTCGCCGTGCAATGTTCAAAATTGCCAATAAAGTAGAAGGTTCTGTAGCAAAGAGCTCTGTGCTCTGGTGCATAATATATTAGCCTCTTCATTTGCGTTGCTGAACAACACAAAGCACAGCTTAACAAAACGTCTTCGAAACGGCATTATTGATGTTTGCACCCATGTAAATTATCATGATACATTATGTAATATTAATGATTGCCTACCCAAAACAAATAGATAGATATTAATATTCCTTGACGGTATGGATTTTCTTTCGGCAGCTCAAAATGTCCTCGATTGTATCACAGTTGAGTAGTTTGGCGAGGCAAACCCATGGCTGGTATTATGCAGGTAAGTGGAGTTACAAACTTGATATCTACTGTAATCAATAGCTTCCTTTTTTGTTTTTGACACAAAAGTAAACCCATAATCCTCCTATATAATTCAACCATATTCATCGCTCAGTCATTCAAAAATAAGAAAATTGCAAATAGAGGTTCAGAGAGCAATTTATGCAAGATATATTGCATGTGTTGGTATAGATACAATTGTGAGTGGATATGATCTTCAACAGTGTAGTGCACTTCGTAAACGTGTAATTCTAAACAGTGCCATGCCGTGAACGCACCAACACGTTTGTTAAATTTAAAGAAACCATTTGATTTTGATTGTAAAGATGGACGTGTGACGTCATCGGAGTACATGACTGTTATTTGATACTTAATATTCATGCGAACATTAAAGATAAAGATTTAACGTGAATAAACAGTTGAGCTCTCGTTGCAAATAATCTTTAAGATGTTCGTTCGCATGATAAGTACATGGTGTTATATACTATGCCTGGTGCGTGCCATTAGCATATCTGAGACTGTGCATACGATAAAGGTACAGTTTGTTTGAATAAAATCGCACTACCGTGATAATAACATTTGGTTACATTAACCGCTTACCGAAATTTAAAGATCTGGAACTGTTATTGCTTTCCTGCAGGGCTTCATTGCTCCGGCTAGGCTAGAACCGAAAGATCACAAATGAGAATTTATGGGTTAAGTTCAAATCATCCAGACGCAGTAGTAAAACCGTTGAATACTGATATACAATTTCAAAATTTTATCTCTACCTCAGACACCAATTTTTTTAAATTAGGGGTCCTGGTAAACATATTCATTTAAAAAACGGAACTGTTTATGCTGTCCTGCAGGGCTTCAATGCTCCGGCTAGGCTAGAACCGAAAGATCACAAATGAGGATTTATGGTTGGGCTCAAACCACCAAGACACAATAGTAAAACCGTTGAATACTGATATACAATTTCAAACTTGTATCTCTACCTCGGACACCAATTTTTCTAATTAGGGGTCCTGGTAAATATATTCATTTAGCGTTAATTTTATTGTGAGTCAATGTGTCTCCAACATTGTCAGAAAGCTTACCGAGATTATATTTTAAAACATTGCCCTGCAGAACCATAACTAGTCGTTTGACTAAAACTGTAATTACTA